>CM024757.1:67098917-67698917 GCA_014218235.1 Colocasia esculenta
GTGGGCAATGAATGAAGTTTGTTTTTTATATTTATACATTGTTGTTTAGGTAATATATTTGAGTATTGTTTTTTATTTGAATAGATCTTCTCATGTGCAACTATATATATTATTAGATTACTTTTTTAGTTTGTGTGTATGAAAACAAATTGTTAAAACCAGTGTGATCAAGCATGTGATGTTCCCTTTTTGAAAGAGATAACTTCTTTTTTTTTAACAAAATTTTCTACCAAATTTTTTATAGATGTTCATTGCACTTATATATAAGCACATAAAACATAAGAACCTGAAACAATTTAAACAGTTTAAACATAAGAACATAAAACATAAGAAGAGTCTTTCCCATTTTTCCCAGGGGTTGTTTTATTCAATAAGAAGAGTCTTAAGGTGTGATATTTCTGCATCTACATTAAGTTTATTCAGTATAGACTAGGATAAATCCAACATTCGAAAGCTCAAGTTGAAGAGCACACCAACTAGCTCCAGGGAAAGACAGTGTAATGACACAACAGAAAATAAATGCTTCGAGGAATAAGAGGTTAAATTCCATGGGCCAGGAAGAGCCAAAAGATACAAGAAAGGATATTAAGTTGATAGTAATCCAACTAACCAACAAAAAAATATGCAGACATACAAATGACCCAGAGTAATGTCCCTCAGTTTTGGTTTCAACAGGATTTTATCAACTGAATAGATCATAGGAAACCAGAACTACTCGTGATATTTCAGCATCAGATGGCGTTTTGGTGGAGATATACTTCAGATTAGTGACTCGTGGAAATTGCAGCTTCTTCTGATGACATAATTATTATCGTGTCCATCTTAAAACCATAATATTAGAGCAGGTGGACAGTTGCTAGGGCACCTATTCTATTAATATTTTGGTAAGAATGATATTACTGCTGCTATTGTGAATGTGATGTTCTTCCTCCGTTTTTACTATCTAAAACAAGTCAGACAATGACTACATTAGGAATCCCTCAATAAGAGATTAGCCATATTGCATTAAATGCTCTAACATATACGCATAATGACATTTGAAGGTTAAAAATTCATTTGAAGCTGTACACCACCTATGATAGCAATTGAAAGATTGACTTCCTTTCTGCTCTTGTGGCTTGTAGGGAACTTTGGGGGTGGCAGGAAGGGAACTTTCTGCAAAGAAATTCTAGGAGTGGTAAGGATTCTGGTGTTTGCACATGTATCTCCTTAATTTTTCGTTGGTTGCATATGATTATTTTCTAAACTTTGTAACTCCTTTTTTTTTTTACCTAGTAGACATGTCAAACTGCTTGTGGGATGAAGTAAATAACAATGATGATGATCTACTATACATGCTTGGGGAGCATACACCAGTTAAGGACTGTGCAGACTTAGATTACCTAATTTCTGACAATGGAGGTACTGCCATGCTGTTTGCTATTCGCATACATTTCATACTTGAACAGAATATGCATCACTTATTCTAATACAAGAACGGAATTCAGACAAGGGAAAAGATGGTGTAGAGGAGTCTGTAGAATCTTCACAGCAAAAAAGGAGGCACATGCTGCAATTTAACTCTGATGATGCTGACAGCATTAGTATGGAACTCTCTTCTGCCTTCATAAAATCCAAGGTTGATGATCCAACCTGGAGATTTCTTTAGATTATGCTAGCATATATTTTCTGCTACTTTTCTTGACTCGTGCTGTAATCCTTTAGAATATATAATATATGTTTTTCTGCTTTAGATTGGAGACTCATTTATGGAGGAGGGAGTAAACAATGAGAATATGCAGTGGGTCTCTGGCTTTCTGGGTTAGTCTTCTTGCCTTTAGCTCTTGATTGCTTAGTTCCTTTAGAACTGTTTTTCTTATTTCTTATTTCCTTTTATGATTTTCATTAGATGGACAGGAAGGATTGGATCAGTCATCAGAACATTGGTTGGCGAGTTGCTTTAATGAAAATGAGATCCATTTCAGCTCAGATGAAATGTATGCCCTTTTTAAAGTTTCAATTTAATTTTATGCTTCAACATAATCACAAATGCTGAATTTATGTATTTCCTGTGAAAGAAATATTTCTGGCACCTCTGATGACCATGCTGATATTTCAGGTGAGATTATTCATTCATCTTAAGCTATTAGCAGCTTTTCTTCTTTTCTATGTTTTATCTTATCAAATTAAGCAACAATTCCTTATCTATGAATTAATTCTTACGGGAGCCACATTAGAACATGATTGATATTGGCTTGTCATTATAGAACAATGCAATGTAGTCCTCCATAAGGAAACTGTTACAGCACCAGCGATGGTCTCAACCACTCCCTGCAGCAAATTCAAAGGTACCTGCCAATTGAGCTGCATCTTCTTTTCTCCATCACTCACTACTATAACTGGCCTAGCCATTTCTCTTTCCTCAGCCTAGCTTCTCTGATCCACATATTTTATTTTTATGATAACCAGGTCAGAAATCTTACATCAGAACACCAACAATCTGAACCAGGTTTCTTTTGTTACATGTGTGTCTCTGGCTTCTACCTCATGCATTTCTTTTTGGGTCAGGTTTGCATGATATGCAGTGGCCAGCTAGTAAGAAAGTTCTAATTTGTTTATTAGAATACTCTATTGACATGAATCCCACCCTTTTGTCAACTGAATATCATCATTCTCCGAGTTGTGCCAGCAATGCCAACTGATCTTTCATCATGCTATTAGTGATTCAGAAAATCTTGTGTGACATGTATTGCTTTAGGCTTTATCTGCATTGCCCCCTTTTTTCTGGAAGCACTCTGAAGAAAAGGAAAAGAACTAAAATTCTGACTATAACCTGGTATGGAAATTTGAAGACATCCATCTAAACAATTGCCAAAAGAGTGGTGTCACTATGTGTGCATGTATGTCAAGCTCACTAGCTATGTATTGCTAGCAGTCTCTGGCTCTCTGCTTCGGACCTATGATTCCTCTTGAGAGTTAATTAGAAGGTGGCTGAAATGGATAACCAACTTTTGGTTCTTATTTGTACCAACCTCCCTATTCATATTCCCTGGCAATTGTTCCCTTCGTGGAATGAGTTCCTTAAATTTCATAGAATTATGTCTCTTCAGTTCATTCATACTGTTAGAGAATGCAATAAGGTTGCTGATCAGCTAGCTAACTATGCTTGCAATTCTAAACAGGATAAAATTTTCCTTGATGTCAATTCCCTTCCTTTGGCAGCCAAGGGGAGTTTAATTTTGGACAAATCTGGTGTTCCTAATCTCAGAAATGGAAAAGGTGGAACTGCAAAGGATTGATTCTGTTTTTTGAGGATCCCTTTACTTCGAATATGTGTACTCTTTGGGCTACTTTTGGGCAAGTTCTTTCAGCTGGTTCAAGGGAGATTCTGGGCCACCTCCTGTCAGATTCTTGGATAGAATTTTATCAAAGAAATTCCAGAGATCTTTATCTAAAAATGGAATACCAATGGAATTTTCCCACTTGATTTCTCATTCTTGGATGGTATCAGCTTGGATATACTTATTCTGGAATCTTTTCATAGGACAGATTCCCTCAGAATTTTGCTTGCTCCAGTTTATTTACAGTTTATGGAGGGGTTATTCCAACATTCAGATGGATGCTAGGAGAAGTGATTATTTCAGCTTTGATCATCTGTTTCTGCCAGTTGGGCTTATTCCTTTTATGGAGCTACTTCAGTTCTGGTTCAGGAATTTTCAAGAAATTATTCTACTATGGGACTGTTGGAGCTGCAGATCTGAGCATTTTTTCAGGAATGATCCTTCACATTCTTGGTGGCAGACCTCTTTAGGGAGCTTGCAGTGCTCTTTGGATCAAGGATTGTCTCCTTCCATTTTTATGGAAAAGACATTTCAGTTTTTGGAGCTGTTATTGGCAGATTTCTATAGGGTGTTTGGAGCAGCTTCAGTGGAGATGTGCATATCAGCAAATACTCAGGGAAATTGGCTATTATTGGTTATGGCTTTTCCATTTGACATTTGTATCTTTAGGGGGCTGTTACTACCTCTTCCCTCCAGGAAACATGTTCCTATTGATCAGGATCTTCCAGTTGCATTCTTGGATACTGCTTATCATATGGAGGGGTTTTTTCAGTTTTGGTTCAGGGATTTCCAGATGGAGTCTATGCTGACAGTGGTCTTCATTTCAGTTCTGGTTCAGGATTTTCAGGATTTTCAGAAGGAGCTTTTACTGACAGTCTTCATTGAGAGGAGATGTGTTCATCTTCATTCAGTCTGCTCAGATCTTCTAGTTGGAGCTGTAGCTATGCTATTCTCTTCTGTGGAGATGTGGAGCTCAGCAACAACTAAGGGAAGTTCTCTTTTATTGATTCTTATGGCTACTTCATTTCATATTTGTATTCTTAGGGGTAAGGTTTATGTCCCCCCCTCCATGATTAATATAATAAAATAGGGTCACCCCGGGGTCCCTGAGAAATTCCGGGTTAAAAAAAAAAAAAAAAATTAGAAGGTGGCTGCCCTGGCATACCCAAGGTGGCTGCCCTGGCTCTCTGAATAAAATCTTGACTATTAATGCACATTTCTACATCTAGATGGTTATTATAACCACGTGGGAGTTCAATGGAATATTATCATTATTATTATTTTCACATTTTTGTCATTTTGGTACTAGTGTCAAATGCGTTTGAGCTTTCCGTGGAAGTGTGCTGAGTTATTGAACAGTCCCAGGAACGATCTAGAACTGAATGTTTGCTGTCAAGTGGGTACACCGTCATGGCAAATAAAGATGTTTATAATTGTGATACTGATGTTAGATAACAAGATGAATTATTTGCAGTCTGAAAATCGTCTCAGCAAAATGATGTTTACCAGTTAACTTTCATTGTGTACTCAAGCAGTGGCCTAATGGTTACCACTCCATGTATACCAAGTTGTAAAGGTCAAGGGTTCAGATACCACTGGGAATAGGATTCTAAGGAATTTCTAAAGAATAATATAGGAGGCCAGTTTTTCAACCAAGAAAAAAAAGGGTTAACTCTCATGTGGTAGAAAAATAGTTAACTTTCACATCCCTTTTTGTACTGTAGCATAAGTTGAACTGGAGCTTTTGACTATGATTTCTAGGGATCTAGGAATCTTTGAAGATTTGGAAGGCCCCCTGAGTTGTTTTAACAGAGATATCTATGCAACTGTTTGAAGATTTTGCACACTGGTTTTCTTTCTCTCCTTCTAATCTCACACTGTATTAACTTGGTGCCGTATGATGGTACTTCAGAATGTTACTTTCCTCAGAAGGATGACATTTCTATCCTCAGATTTGTTCATCGGATTTTTTTATCTATAATAAATTGTGATGCCTTTCACTTTGGGGAAATATGTCTCCTTGTAAGAGAATCATATGGCAGATTTTTGTCACCTTCTGGCCAGGGTGCAATGTCCATCAATGGCACATCTGGGCCTAACAGGGGAAACTGACGGAGTTAGTTTAGTTAAGAAATGTCCATCAATGGCACATCTGGGCCTAACAGGGGCCTAACGCTCAAAGTCAAAATAAACAAGTTAGTTTAGTTTAGAAATGAAAAACTTAGGTTTGTGGGTCCAAAATTAAAAATACTCATCTGATTGGCCTCCGGTTTGTTCCAGAACGGTCGGGGCGATGAGTGTGACTTGTGGAAACCGACGGAGTTCAATTCGGACTCCTGGTTTGACCTCGACGCTCCAAGTCGTCTTAACCAAGTTAGTTTAGTTAAAAAATAAAATACTTCGGTTTGAGGGTCCAATATTAGAAATACTCTTCCGATTGGCCTCCGGTTTGTTCCAGCATGGTCGGGCCGATGAGTGTGACTTGTGGAAATTGACATAGTTCAATTCGGACTCCCGGTTTGACCGCGACGCGCCAAGTCGTCTTAACCAAGTTAGTTTAGTTAAAAAATGAAGAACTTCGGTTTGAGGGACCAAAATTAGAAATACTCATCCGATTGGCCTCCGGTTTGTTCCAGCACGGTCGGACCGATGAGTGTGACTTGTAAAAACTGACGGAGTTAAATTCGGACTCCCGGTTTGACCTCAACGCTCCAAGTCGTCTTAACCAAGTTAGTTTAGTTAAAAAATGAAAAACTTCGGTTTGAGGGACCAAAATTAGAAATACTCATCCGATTGGCCTCCGGTTTGTTCCAACACGGTCGGGCCGATGAGTGTGACTTGTGAAACTGACGGAGTTCAATTCGGACTCCTGGTTTGACCTCGACGCTCCAAGTCGTCTTAACCAAATTAGTTTAGTTAAAAAATGAAAAACTTCGATTTATGGGTCCAATATTAGAAATACTCTTCCGATTGGCCTTCGGTTTGTTCCAGCACGGTCGGGCCGATGAGTGTGACTTGTGGAAACTGACGGAGTTCAATTCGGACTCCCGGTTTGAGCTCGACGCTCAAAGTCACAATAAACAAGCTAGTTTAGTTAAGAAATGAAAAAATTAGGTTTGTGGGTCTAAAATTAAAAATACTCATCCGATTGGCCTCCGGTTTGTTCCAGAACGGTCGGGGCGATGAGTGTGACTTGTGGAAACTGACGGAGTTCAATTCGGACTCCCGGTTTGAGCTCGACGCTCAAAGTCACAATAAACAAGTTAGTTTAGTTTAGAAATGAAAAACTTAGGTTTGTGGGTCCAAAATTAAAAATACTCATCCGATTGGCCTCCGGTTTGTTCCAGAACGGTCGGGGCGATGAGTGTGACTTGTGGAAACCGACGGAGTTCAATTCGGACTCCCGGTTTGAGCTCGACGCTCAAAGTCACAATAAACAAACTAGTTTAGTTTAGAAATGAAAAACTTAGGTTTGTGGGCCCAAAATTAAAAATACTCATCCGATTGGCCTCCGATTTATTCCAAAACGGTCGGGGCGATGAGTGTGACTTGTGGAAACCGACGGAGTTCAATTCGAACTCCCGGTTTGAGCTCGACGCTCCAAGTCGTCTTAACCAAGTTAGTTTAGTTAAAAAATGAAAAACTTCGGTTTGAGGGACCAAAATTAGAAATACTCATCCGATTGGCCTCCGGTTTGTTCCAGCACGGTCGGACCGATGAGTGTGACTTGTGAAAACTGACGGAGTTAAATTCGGACTCCCGGTTTGACCTCGAAGCTCCAAGTCGTCTTAACCAAGTTAGTTTAGTTAAAAAATGAAAAACTTCGGTTTGAGGGACCAAAATTAGAAATACTCATCCGATTGGCCTCCGGTTTGTTCCAACACGGTCGGGCCGATGAGTGTGACTTGTGGAAACTGACGGAGTTCAATTCGAACTCCTGGTTTGACCTCGACGCTCCAAGTCGTCTTAGCCAAGTTAGTTTAGTTAAAAAATGAAAAACTTCGGTTTATGGGTCTAATATTAGAAATACTCTTCCGATTGGCCTTCGGTTTGTTCCAGCATGGTCGGGCCGATGAGTGTGACTTGTGGAAACTGACGGAGTTCAATTCGGACTCCCGGTTTGACTGCGACGCTCCAAGTCGTCTTATCCAAGTTAGTTTAGTTAAAAAATGAAAAACTTCGATTTGAGGGACCAAAATTAGAAATACTCTTCCAATTGGCCTCCGGTTTGTTCCAGCACGGTCGGGCCGATGAGTGTGACTTGTGAAAACTGACGGAGTTCAATTCGGACTCCCGGTTTGACTGCGACGCTCCAAGTCGTCTTAACCAAGTTAGTTTAGTTAAAAAAATGAAGAACTTCGGTTTGAGGGTCCAAAATTAGAAATACTCATCTAATTGACCTCCATTGCTTATAGTTTTATTTAATTTATGCTTCTAAAATAAGTTATTGCTTATAATAATATTTAATTTTAACTTATTATTGTTATATATGTATTGTAGGTTCCTTCATCGGGTGGAGTGGGAGGACACGAGCACGAGGATGAAGACGAAGACGAGGCATCATGATTTTCATTTCATTATTATTATTGTTGTAGACATTTTTATTATTGTTGTTGGCATTATATTATTGTGATGTTGTGGATATTTTTATTCTTATTGTGGACATTTTATTATTCTGATGTTGTGGATATTTTATTATTGTTGTGTTGTGGATATTTTTATTATTGTTTTGTTGTGGATCTTTTTATTATTTTTGTGTTGTAGACATTTTTATTGTGGACAATTATTATTGTTGTGGATATTATTTATTTTACGCAGGTTATTTTCCTAAAAATGTATATCTTTTTTTAAAAAAATATTTAAAAAATAGAGACCGATTAGGGACCGAAATAATTCGGTCCCTATTCGGTCCCTAAAATAGGGACCGAATAGGGACCGAATCAGGTCGGTCCCTATTTAGGGACCGAATTATTCAGTCCTAGTTCGGTCCCTAAAATAGGGACCGAATCATCGGTCCCTATTTAGGGACCGAATTTATTCAGTCCTAGTTCGGTCCCTAAAATAGGGACCGAATAGGCCGAATTATTTCGGTCCCTAATAGGGACCGAAATGATTCAGTCCATTATTCAGTCCTATTTGTAGGGACCGAATAGAGACCAACTTATTTCGGTCCCTAAATAGGACTGACCTGATTCGGTCCCTATTCGGTCCCTATTTTTAGGGACCGAATAGGGACCGAATATTTCGGTCCCTAAATAGGGACCGATATTCGGTCCCTATTCGGTCTCTATTTTAGGGACCGAACTGGGACCGAATACGTTCGGTCCCTAAATAGGGCCGATCTCATTCGGTCCTATTCATCCCTATTTAGTGACCGAATAGGGACCGAATTTAGTGGTCACAGATTTGTGACCAGAAATTTTGACCGACAAATTCGGTCACTATTCGGTCCCTATTCGGTCTCTGAGCTGTTTGGGACCGAATAGAGACCGAATATTTCGGTCTCTATTTCTGATTTTCTGTAGTGTCTACCATGCCAACTAGTTATATACATACACTTTAGTAGCATGTTAAGTAGAACAGAGATGTATGAACGAAAGTTAAAAATTATCTTATTTTAGTGAGCATATTAAACTAACTATAGAATTTTTTGGTTATGGTGGATTATGAAGGGGTACAAAATAGTTAGGGTAACTCAAAAGAAATTGCGTGAGTAGCGTGGTTAACCACAACAACTTTTTTTCCTTTAAAAAAAAATTATACTGAAAATTAGATTAACATGCACTTTAATGTGAAAAATTAGATGTTGCTCATTTTATCTAGAGTATTAATACTACTAGTGTACAAATAGTGATGAGCTGATGAGTTTATTTCCCCGCGCGCGCACCCTGGATAGATAATTCAAGAGTATATAGAGTGTTGAAGTCAAGCTCACGAGGGCCGCCAAGTGTTAAGACAGCTGGCTTGAAAGTTACTAGAGAGGTGTTGCTCGAGATGTGGTGAAGCTTGGAAGGTAGGGAACAAACTCATCTCCTCGATAGGACCTACATGGAAGCCAAATCTAGAATATGATTCTCAAAATTGATCCTCCCATGGTCAAATTTGAAATGACAAGAGGCAAAAAGGGAATACAAGGCTGAGAAGTGAGTACGAGATAGATAAGTTGAAGGCTACTGAGAGCTAACTTTTTCTCTGTCTAATCCACTTTATTTGTACATCTTTTTTTTACTAGGGTGGTTCAGGAAAACTATTGAGTTAGGTGATCCAAAACTATTAGATTTAGTCATTCCGCACAGTCACCATATAATTGTTGGGAAGTTGGCTTTGAACAATTGACTTTTTCCTTGGTGCACCATTGGCGGGGTGTACACTTTCTTATTTTATTTTTAAATAACTTTATTTCAATGTCATCTAAAATTTAATGCTCAATTCGATAGTTAAAAAAAATAAAAATTCACAACTTTCAATAAGTCCAATAATCCAATTAATTGGGATGTACAGTTTTTTTAAAAAGTTCTTAAAACTATGCGATAAATGATTAGTTTATGCAAATAACTCATGATGGGATATGACCCGATCCCGAAACGTTAATGGGTCCAGTGTATGTAAGGTTGACTAGGTCAACTCGGATGGGGAGTAGTCACAGTGGGATTTCCCCTCTCGTCTGTTAGGAGTCGGACTCTGTTTTGCCTCACGTATATACATGGGCAATTGCTAAACATACAAGTTTTTGAGACTTTGATGTCTTCATCTCCCTCTCCTTTGTTCTTTATTTTTTTTCCCTAAAGAAGGAAAGAGACAGACATTAGATCCTTGATTCGAACTTAATTCAATAAAACACTATTATATTGATTGCTTTTAATTATTTACTTTCAATTTAATAATTAATATTACACTTTTTATTTTAATGTAATTCAATAACATGTATGTGTGAATTTGGTTTAGTATTGCACTTGTTTATATGTATGATTTTGTTTTCATTTTCCTTTCATATTTATGTGGCATTTAAATTTTATCTATGCATGCATAGCAATTTAACACTACATACACTTCACGAGAGCGTGTTAAGCCTGTGTCAATGAACCTTTCCGTTCAAAACTTTGGGATTGATGTGCACGTCGCATTTTGAATGATGAGAACATGTATATCTAACTCAAAGTCTTGAATTATCTTGTTTTGGACAGTCTATGATTGTTTGATCACAGTTAGGTGGTCATTTACTTTGTGTTTGTACTCTTTGTTGAAAATTTCGGGTGTGTCTACTCACTCCTCTCTGATATACCTTTATTGATTTAGAATATTTTCTTAACCACTTATTAGTATGTGTTTAAAAAAATATCTTAATCAATAAATATTTTTGGTATATCAGAGAGGTGTGGAGAGATGCTGCCGAAATTTTCAGCAAATTGTACAAACACATAGTAAATGGCCATCTGAGTGCGATCAAATATTCACAGATGGGTAAAAACTGATAATCTAAATAATATATCCTTCCTATTAATTTCGGATACGTCAAACGATGTGTGAAAATGGTCAGATTTATTTATTTATTTTAGTTTGAATTTTAAAGTTATTTGTCTATTAATATTGATTGAGAGTAGGAAAAAAATGGCTTCAGACTATTCATGGATGTATCGTAGAATAGTTCATCATGTGGTGTCTATAGCATTTAGAGCCAGAGTTGAGACTTTCATTTAGTTTGCATTAGGAATCCAAGTGCGACAGTAGACAGTGAAGGTTGCATCCAATGTCCTTGTATGATTGTAAAAATTTGAAGTGGATTTCACCATGGGAGGTTCAACGTTATTTATACAGAAAAGGGTTTGTTGAAGGTTATATGAATTGGACATGTCATGGTGAGGAGCTCTGGTCGCACGAGCCTAGTAATGTGGAAGGCGCAAGTACATACGTGGATATGGTTGTAGATGTAGCTAGTCCCACATTCAATGTATATGACGATCATGTATACACTGAAGAAGTGCCGAACAAGGGAGCCGAAAGATTTTATCAGTTACTTAAGGATACTAGTGAGCCATTGTGGGATGGTTGTCAAAAACACACTCGGTTATCTGTGGTGTCACAGTTGCTAAACTTGATATTTTAGGTTCATATAAGTGAGAGTTGTTTTGATTGTCTCCTCCTTATCATCAAGAGTATGTTACCTCGTGATGAGAAGCTGCCTCCAAATTTTTATGGTGCCAAGAAGATGGTCGATGAGTTAGGACTTGGATATATGAAAATAGATGCATGTCCTAATCATTGTATATTATATGACAAAGAGGATGTAGATAAGGTATCATGTTCTATTTGCCATCATGATAGGTTTAAACTTAAAAGAGGGGCCAATTCTAGGGAAAGGATATACCTTATGTGTCATTGAGATATTTTCCCCTCACACCCAGAATGCAGCGAATGTATATGACTTCAAAGATAGCTTGACATATGAGGTGGCACGCAGAAAGAGTACGTCGTGACGAGAATATTATAAGTCATCCTACAGATGGAGAAGCCTGGACTCATTTCAACCATGCTCATCCTATCTTTTCAAGGGAGTCACGTAATGTGAGGCTTCGTTTATGCACTGATGAATTCAATCGATTTGGAGGTTCAATAGCTTCCTACTCCAGTTGGCCAGTGTTCGTGACACCATACAACCTTCCTCCGAGCATGTGCATGAAGCGAGAGAATTTGTTCCTGTCCTTATTGATTCCTGGTCCTAAAAGTCCTACAAAAAATATAGACATCTATCTTAGACCATTGATTGATGAATTGAAATTATTATAGATTGAGGGGGTCAACACTTATGATGCATCTAGAAAGCAAAATTTCACCATGAGGGCATCATTGATGTGGACGATAAGTGATTTTTCTACATATGGAATGCTATCTGGTTGGAGCACATATGGGAGGCTAGCATGTCCTTACTGTATGGATAATACTAAATCATTTATACTTAAACATGGTGGGAAGTCATGCTGGTTTGATTGCCATCAGCAGTTTTTAGCAGTTGATCACCCTTTCAGAATGTAAAAAGATGCATTCCTAAGGAACAGATTGGAATGAGATGAAGTTATATTCGAGAGGTTGTACGGTTATCATATGGCAGCACGTGTAGAAAATTTGCCAGTTATCACACAACTGATGGGCAGTACACGACACCTTTTAGGTTTTGGGAAGGAGCACAACTGGGTGAAGAGAAGCATTTTATGGGAACTACCTTATTGGTCAACTCTTCTTGTGCGGCATAATCTAGACGTGATGCATATCGAGAAGAATGTCGTTGATAATGTGTTTAATACCATTATGGACATAAAAGGTAAAACAAAGGACAATGTGAATGCACGTTTGGACTTGTCCATGCTTTGTAAACGTCTAGAGTTAGAACTGGTTGAAGTAAATGGGAAATCAATTAAACCAAAAGCAGTTTATGTGCTTGGAGGTGGACAAGTAAAGAAAGTCTGCCAGTGGCTAAAACATTTGAGATTTCTGACGATTATGTGTCTAATATTGCTCGTTGTGTCAACGTCACTGAGAGAAAAATATATGGAATGAAGAGTCATGACTGCCATGTGTTCATGCAAAGATTGCTACCCATTGCATTTTGTGACATGTTGCCGAAGCCTCTATGGGGAGCATTGTCTAAGCTGAGTCAATTTTTTACGATTATGTGTGCATCAGAACTCAGGCTTGAGGATGTCTAAACCATCGAACAAAATTTGGTCACCATCGTATGCAAGTTGGAGAAGATATTTCCGCCTGCATTCTTCGATTCGATGGAGCATTTGCTCATACATCTACCATATGAAGGTAAAGTCAGAGGGCCAGTACAATATAGATGGATGTATCCATTTGAGAGGTATATGTGAATATTAACTTTTTTCTTTTTAGAATTGCACCTTATGGATGATATGTTTTCCATTTGTCTTGTAAATTGTTTATATAGATGTATCATGACCTCAAAATAGAAGTCCAAAATAAAGCAAAAGTGGAGGTTTATATTGATGAGGCATACATTATGGAAGAAATCTCGAACTTCTGTTCTATGTACTTTGAAGAAAACATACAAACTCGTCATACTCAACCTCCACGTAATGATGATGGGGGGGAATCTGTGTGTTCATATTGACTCTCCATATTTAATCATCTTGTACGTGCGTTCGAATGTTCTTCAACTCACATGCTTGATGACAGAGAGTCATGTGCCGCAAAGATATATATTCTTTTAAATTGTACTGAGCTTGAGTGTTATGTTGAGTAGGTCCTGAACTCACAATTTATTGTGTATATAACTTCTTTGCCCTTATTTTAGCTATTGAAGGTGGTCTTTCATTCATATTGCAGATACTTTGATTCAAAAGTAATTCAAAGTAATCCACATCTTAGTGATTATGAGGTTGAAAAAGAACGAGAGAAGTCATTGGCCTTATGGCTAAGAAAACGCGTAAGTGTACATACTCAAAGAGTACGCAATATAAGTTATGTTCATTTTTTAACTAGTCTTCTCTATGTGTAGGTTGAACAAGGTTTAATTACTGATGAAAGAGTTCGTCAGATAGCCTATGGCATATCGAAAATTGCACAGAACTATCCTAAATTTATTGTGAATGGGTATAGATTTCACAAAAAAGACTATGGGCAGAGTAAGTCTACTATGAACAGTGGCGCATGTGTTAAAGGAAGTACGTACAATGATAATGAATATGACTACTATGGTATTGTAGAGGAGATTTTACAGTTGCAATATCTAAGACAAGACAATCATATATTCTTATTCAAGTGTCATTAGTTTGATCCAAATCCATTTGAAATGACACAACACATAGGATTGTCGAGCTTAAACTTAAGTCCAAATTGAATACTTATGAGCCGTTCATTTTAGCCACACAAGCCCAACAATTGTACTATACAAACTATCCATCATCTACAAACAAAGAACGAAATGATTGGTGGGTAGTTTGTAGAGTTAGGTCAAGACTATTATCTGATTATGAATTGGACATGACTGATCAGACACTTGAAGAGGTCAACGCAATTCTTTCAAGAAGACTTGGTTGAAGATCTAGAGTTGACAACTCATACTGGAGTAGACGAATCTGAAGAGCCAATTTGCTTATCTAAAGGAAATGAGGTCGAAGAAGTCAATCCATATGAGATAAAAGGGAGTAGTGGAAGGCGAACTGATATTGATGTATGTCAGGTGTCTGGCAAGGATTCTGATGAGGAGGAATATACCAGTGATGAATGTGAAGATGGTGATGAAGATGTGGCTGAATTAAATATATCATCATCATCTGAAGAGGAAATAGATATCATTTAAAAATTGGTAGATTTTTTTTACATTTGTTCAGTATATTTAAAGTTGCCCACTTTCAATATAAGTAATTGACTAATGAACATGACTGATGTTCCCTATGAAGATATGGTGCGTGGAGCACGATCGGGCTCCATTTCTGGGAGGAGGATGAGTAGTGGGAGGGGTTCCTCTGCGGCCTCAGGTATGTATATTTAAAGTTGTATTTTACGTTGTGTATTATTTATACATATTATTTATGTCATTTTAATTGTTACAGTTTCTGGTCCTTCTTCTGTGCCTCCTCCTTTGGCAACAGGTACGTATATTTAATGTTCTAGTTTCTTTGTGCATTGATTCAATTGTATTATTTTTGCCATCAAAATTTTTACAAGCTCGGGTCAGTTTACACCTCCTCCTCCTACAGTAACAGGTATGTATATTTAAATTTGTAAGTATTTGTATAGTCGTTATTTATATTCTTTAACATTGTATATTTAAATTATATTTTCCTTTATGTATTATTTATACATATTATTTATGTCATTTAAATTGTTACAGCTTCTAGTCCTTCATCTGTGCCTCCTCCTCTGGCAGTAGGCATGTATATTTAAAGTTGTAGTTGTACATTGATTCACTTGTATTATTTATGCCATTAAAATTCTTATAGGCTCGGTCAGTTTACACCTCCTCCTCCTACAATAGCAGGTATGTGTATTTAAATTTGTAAGTATTTGTATAGTCATTATTTATATTTTTTAACATTGTATATTTAAAGTTGTATTTTTCTTTGTACATTATTTATACATATTATTTTTGCCATTTAAATTGTTACAGCTTTTGGTCCTTCTTCTGTGCCTCCTCCTCTTGGCGTAGGTATGTATATTTAAAGTTGTTGTTTCTTTGTGCATTGATTCACTTGTATTATTTATGCCAATAAAATTCTTACAGGCTCGGGTCAATTTATGCCTCCTCCTCCTATAGTAGCAGGTATGTATATTTAAATTTGTAAGTATTTGTAGAGTCATTATTTATATTCTTGTACATTTTATATTCTTGTACATTGCTTCTGTCATTCAAATTTTTGTCCAGGACCAACTGTTTTCGCACCTCTAATTTTTTTGGCAGGTGCATCTACGGTGCCAAAAGCAGGGGATGCTGTCAGTCTATAGGAGGGGGGAGGCAATTTTTATGATGGCACTCTATGGGAGGTGTGGATAAATATATGTACCTTTTTATTAAGGATAATTATTTAGTTCGTAAATTCATTGTAACAAGTTACATAATTACAGGGATAAAATAGAGGCCGCCCAAGCGTCTCAATTCATCACAAGATCAATTCAGGCACACTTTCCTGGGCCTATTCATAGATTCAACGATTTCTCGATGGAGTCTAGGAGTTGTTGTATCAGATGTTCATGATATGTAATTTCTTATTATAATTTATTTGTTTTCTTACTCCTACATTCAGTAAACTAACTCTTATCTGTACAGAGCAATCATCGATTCACGCATCCTTCGGACGAGACGCGGTCTCAATCAGTATGGACGACCACTGCCTGATCAAATTTTAAACAATGTTGTATAATGCGAGGAAAAACGCACAGAGAGTTTGTTAGAGTCCAGACCCGACTCTTTTGAGGGAGCGCACACCGACATGGATGAGGAGAGACTACTGGGAAGGTCTATGAAACATATGGGTCGCAGAGAGATAGCAAGAAACCTCCACAACAATGAAAGTGAATCAGGCTGCCAATCCAGAGGCCATCAAGCATACAAGTGGGTTCGTCTCCTTTGCGACCCATCAGTCCAGATTGGTAGATCATATCTCCGTTCGTGATATATTTTATTTATATAGGTACTCATTTATGTAATGCTTTTATGTGAAATAGGAAAAGGAGCTAAAACAGCCTACGACATTTCAGGAGGTGTTTGATAAGACACATAAGAAAAAGGGGATGGATTAGTACATTAGCGACAGAGCCCGAAAGGTTGTGGTAAGTATTTTTGGTCTATTCATTATTTATTTTTTACTCATTATAGATTAATGTTAAATCGCAATTCTATTTTTGCAGAGTCGTATAGCCAACAGATGATAGAGAAGTATGCTGGGGAAGAGGAGCAGCCGCAGTTAGATCCAGAGGTATGGGTTGCGGCATCTGGTGCCCCAAAGAAAGGCCATGTGTATGGTTTTGGGCACGGTATGGACATGAGTAGGGTGTTATCTGGCGCCTTGAGTTCAGGATCATAAGCGACTAGTGCATTCACCACACCTGGTGCTCCAAGTACTTCTCCCAGTGAGATGATGGGCTTCATTGGAGATGAGATCTCTGGTTTGGAGTCTCGTCTGGTCCAGAAGATGCATACACAGGTGTCCGACGCTGTCCAAGCCTAGCTCTCCCATGCTATGTCCTAGGCCCTCTCCCAGGTCAGCATTCCTCCTCAGGCTGCACCATCGACATCAGTACGGGCCCCTCATGTGAGTAAATTGATTTTATTTTAATTTATCTATTCTAACAGTCATTTTTCTAATCACTATCAAATTGACATCCGATTTGTTCCAACACGGCTGGGGCAATGAGTGTGACTTGTGAAAACTATCGGAGTTCAATTCGGACTCCCCGTTTGAGCTCGGCGCTCAAATTCACATTAAGCAAGTTTGTTTAGTTTAAAAATGAAGAACTTAGGTTTGGGGGTCCAAAATTAGAAATACTAATCCGATTGTCCTCCGATTTGTTCCAGCACGACCAGGGCAATGAGTGTGACTTGTGAAAACTGACGGAGTTCAATGCAGACTCCCGGTTTGAGCTCGGCGCTAAATTCACATTAATCAAGTTTGTTTAGTTTAAAATGAAGAACTTAGGTTTGGGGGTCCAAAATTAGAAATGTTAATCCGATTGGCCTCCAGTTTATTCCAGCATGGCCAGGGTGATGATTGTGACTTATGGAAACTGACAGAATTCAAATCAGGCTCCCGGTTTAAGCTCGGCACTCAAATTCACATTAAGCAAGTTAGTTTAGTTTAGTTTTAAAAGGAAGAACTTAACTAAGTTTGGGGGGTCCAAAATTATAATACTAATCCGATCAGCCTCTGGTTTTTTCCAGCACGTCTGGGGCAATGAGTGTGACTTTTGAAAACTGACGGAGTTCAATCCAGGCTCGCAGTTTGAGCTCGGTGCTCAAATTCACATTAAGCAAGTTAGTTTAGTTTTAAAACAAAGAACATAGGTTTGGAGGTCCAAAATTAGAAATACTAATCCGATTGGCCTCCAGTTTGTTCCAACACAGTCAGGGCGATGATTGTGACTTGTGTAAACTAACGAAGTTCAATTCGGACTCCGAGTTTGAGCTCGGCGCACAAATTCACATTAAGCAAGTTAGTTTAGTTTTAAAATGAAGAACTTAGGTTTGGGGTCCAAAATTGGAAATACTAGTCCGATTTGTGTCTGGTTTGTTCCAGCACAGCCAGAGCGGTGATTGTGGCTTGTGAAAATTGACGGAGTTCAAATCGGACTCCTAGTTTGAGCTCGGCACTGAAATTCACACTAAGCTAGTTACTTTAGTTTAAAAGTGAGTGAATTATATAGAAAAATAAAATCTAAAAACTTAAATAATTTATTACTTATATTAGTATTTAATTTTAACTTATTAGTGTTATATATCTATTGTAGGTTCCTTCATCGAGTGGGGTCGGAGGAGACAAGGACAAGGAGGACGAGGACGATGATTCATGATTTTCTTTTCAATGTTATGAACATTTTATGTATTTTTATGGTCATTTTATTGTTGTTTACATTTTTTTATTGTTGACATTTGTCATAGTATATTTTTTATTTTTATTATATGCACAGGTTATTTTGTTAAAAAAATATGTATCTTTTTTTAAAAAAAATTAAAAAATTAGAGACCGATTAGTGACTGAATTATTTCGGTCGCTATCAGCGACCGATACATTCAGTCACTACTTCAGTCACTACGTTGTGACCGAAATAGTGACCGAATAGATCAGTCACAAATAGTAACTGAACATTTCACTGACTACTTCGGTCACTAGAATAGTGAGAGACCGAAATAATTCAGTCACTATACAATGACCGAAATAGTCACTGAATATATCGGTCGTTAGTCACTGAATATATCGGTCGTTGATAGCGATCGAAAAAATTCGTTCACTATTTCGGTCACTATCAGTGACTAAGTAGCAACCGAAACTTTTTGGTCACAGTATTGTGACAAAAAACTCTTCAACAACAACTTCGGTCCCCATTCGATCACTAAATCACAGTATTGTGACAAAAAATTCTTCACCGACAACTTCGGTCCCTATTCGATCACTAAACAATCATTTAGTGACCGAAGTTGTCGATCGCTAAACTCGCTTTTTCTTGTAGTGTTTCAAGTTATTATTGTCATCTACTTAATAGAATATTCTTATATACTGTAAAATATTTATTTTCTTTAATCATAATGAATATATAGCATTTTTCTATATTTATCATGAATCATATAAATCATTAAGTATTTTATTTTAAACTCCAAACGTTATGTTTTTTTGTAAATTAATCAGATTGTTTACACAATGACTTATTTTATTATTTTAAATCAAAGCCTATTTGTATATTTATATTAAATTAATGATATTTGAATTTAAAGTGAGAGGGAGATAAATATTATGTAATATTCATTAATGTAGTCACACAAGTATATAAAATAGTTTTATATATTATTTTATTAGTATGTTATTCATAATCAATTTTGTAATATTATCAATTTAAATACTTTTTTTATTTTTTCTTGTAATATTTAAAAATAAAAATTATAATGACAAATCAATTGAAAAGGTGAGGCCGACCCCAGAAGAACTATGGGGTCGACCCTATTTCATTGTGCCAAAAAGCAACACAGAGGGGTCGACCCAAAAAGAAGTATGAGGTCAACCTCAAAACACAAAAGCTCTAATTTTCTTCTGAGGTCGGCCTCAGTTGAAAGATGAGGTTGACCCCATTTCCTAGAGTTGAAATGGGGTTATGCATGGTCGACCTATGAAGAAACATGGGGTCGACTCCATAACACATAATGATTTGAAAAGTCTTTTTGAGATCTGATATCACTTGAAAATGTCTTGCTTGCTGTACATAACTTCACCACTTGTTAGCCAACAAACTTGAGTGTTTTGTGATCAAATAATTAAACAGAAAGATTTAAATTATCCTTAAACAACCATGTATTTACACTAAGATTATTAATATGCATGAAGATAGTGTAAGCAAGCACAAATCTATTCATAAATCATTTAACTGTTCTCCACCTTTTTGCCATCACAAAGACACAATAAACCATACAAGTATTATGTAAGGACACAATATACTAGTTCTCCCCCTTTTTGTCATCATCAAAAAGAGGAGTGAAGAGAAATGTAGCCCGACTCAAAATGACGACAAACCATAGAGAGTCAAAATAGAAGATGAAGAGGTAAAAGAATGAAGACTAAGATGGTGGTGGTTGGCGAGAGAGAGAATCCCATAAGAAATTTCCAGCACCGGCCAAGTCCTGCAAGTTCTTCCGAATCTCATCATGATTGCCCCGTATAACATCCTGTTGTTTGGCAATAGCTTGAAGAGGCATATCATTGCGGTCTTGTTGTCCCTTAAGAATAGAAACATCCGTCTAAAGCTCTTCAACATGGCCTTCCAAGGATACAAACCGATTATACAAAAAGTCAAAACGAGCATTCATATTGGTAGTGAGTGTATCAAACATATGAGTCAGCTGATCTATAGGAGCAGGAGGTCCGGAGGAGCCTAGAGTAGACAGAGTGAATTCATCACCATTTTCATCAACTTGGAGACCCTGCCCTTTGTAAGGAGACCGAGTACCCGTGCATACAAAAGATCCATTTTGAAGAGTCATCCTCATACGTGTGAGAGTACTCCCATCAATCACATCAAACATTGACAATTTTTTGGATCTTCACCAGCAAAGTTGACTTTGAATTTCTTCAAGATGCGGGTAATAAGCATACCAAAAAGAAGATTACGCTTAGACGTGCTTACTACATCCTGAATGTAGTTCAATGTGATATTTGGAAGGCCCACAGGAGTGTCATCTAGAAGTCTTTGAATTAAAAGGATATGATCATCAGTGATTCCATCCATGCTACCACTCCTTGGAATGAGAATAGAGCAAACAATCTTGTGAAGAAATCGATGGTTGGCCGGAAGAGTTGGCATTCACACGCTCAAATAGATGGTTTTCAATCTCACTTCCCAAAACTCTTTCATAAGCAGCCCGATGATTGTCTAACCGATCGGCATATTTAACCCTGTGCTTATATGGAATATGCATCACTTCGGAAAACATCGAAACTCTAAGAGGGATATAGATCCCTTTCACATAAGTACTCAGTTTCTTGTTATCATCTTCTTCCAAATTCGCATAAAAGAGACTAACCAAATGAGGGTAAACCACTTCATTCATGGACACTTCCAATGTCTCAAAGATGCATACAAGATCAACCCCAGCACATTGAAAGAAGTCAAAATCAATCCTTTTGCCAAAAGGCACCTTCCTAGAGGATATATCGGTGGTGAATAAATCAAATGCATTGAGACTACGAAAAAGGGTACCATCAAAGCTTCGACTTGGTGCTCCACTGCTTCCTCGAGATCTCTTGGAGGGAGTCTCACTAGCCACTGCCTTTCCCTTGTCACCGCACCGGGGAGGAGCCATCTGATTGAAGGAAGAGTTTGGAAGAAGAAGAAACAGAGGAAGAGGAAACATATGAGGAAGAAACAAAGGAGGAGTGCAAAGAGGATGCACAAAGGAGAATAGGAGGAGGTCGGCTGCACTCAAGGGAGGAACAGAAGGGGTCGACCGGCACAATGAAGAAGAGAAGAGAAGAGAAGAGAGGAGAAGGGAGATAACGATGACAGGTGCAATGGGGAAGAAAGAAGGGGAAAGGCCAACCATTTAAATGCCCCTAGGGTTGCGAGGTCGACTCCACAAAAAGTGGGGTCGACCCCACAAAAAGTGGGGTCGACCTCGCTTATGAAAAGGTCGACTTCAGAAATCTTCTTGGGTCAACCTCGCTTCACGCAGAGGAAAATTACATGGACTTTTTCAGAAATGATGTCAGTCCGACTGAAGGCTGGGTCGACTCAAGGCTTCTCTAAAAAGAAAAAGAAGCACAAGGACTCTTGGTTTGTCAAAATTTGAGATGGGCAATTAATGTGATTTTCTTATGAAGAAGACGACCACATTCTTAATTCACAATGCAATGAAGTAAATCGGTCTTCACACAATGCTTTAGTGAAAATATCAGCTAATTGGTGTGTTGTGTCAATAAAGTTTAATTCAATGTCACCCATAGATACATGGTCTCTAATAAAGTGATGATGCACCTCAATATGTTTAGTGCAAGAATGTTGAACAGGTTCTTAGACAAATTAATAGCACTCGTATTATTACAAAGCAATGGAATTTTAGATAAATAAATCCCAGCATAATCCACATCAGTGTAACCCACCAACTCGAAGGAACATCCTTTGGGATACCATAAGTCAAAATCATTCGAGGAAGCAAGATATCGAAAAATTCGTTTAACAGTAATCAAGTACAATTGTTTGGGCGAACTTTGAAATCTCGCACACATGAAAACACTAAATAAAATATCATTTACAAGCGGTTAAATAGAAAAGAGATCCTATCATACCTCGATAAAGCTTAGCGTCGATAAGCTAACCAAGTTCATCATTATCCAATTTTGTTGTGGTAGGCATAGGCGTTAGGATCTCAGGCATTGCCATTATGCCAAAACTTGAGTTGTTGTGTAAGGACACCATCCTTCCTTATAACCCACCACAGGAGTATAGTCCCCTTACTGAATAACTCAGCAATACTGTCAGGCAGGTCCTCACCCAGACCTAGGCATGACTTGGCCAACCCGGCCTCTACCACTCCCTCATTCTCAAGTCGCCCCAGGGTGAGATGCTAATCTACCATTTTTCTATTTTGTATTCCCTTATCATAGTATGTATATAATAATCTATTTGATAAGCAAATAAATTTATATAAATCATTTTCTTCCTCTATGAGTAGGGCTGTAAACAGATCTAAATATTATTCGAATCTGATTTGTAGTGGCGACATTGACATCGACAAGGGTGATCCTGCATCGACATCTGATATCTTTTTGGTATTGTTGTGGCTATATCGATCGAAATGTTAATGAATATAAATGTAATGAAACTTTTTTTTAAAAAATATTATTTTATTTTCAAAATAATAAAATTATTAATATTTAAATATTAAATATAGTTAAATATGATTAATATTTATTCTTTCCCCATCCCAGTAAAACACCCCGTGCTTCCCCCTCCTCATGAAATAAAATGGTGCCATTTTAAACCCCTGCCTTCCCTTCCCCCCTTGAAACACCCCACGGCAAGGGACCCCCGGCATCGCCTCCGAGCTGCTGTTGAGACCACACCGCCGGAGCGCCGCTGTTGGGAGCCTTCGACCGCCGCCTCTGTAGGTATGTGACTCTCCCTTCGACGCCACCTTCTCCTCCTCCGCCTCCTCCTCCTGTCTATCTCTTTCTCTACTCCCCCCACTAGAATCGAAGGGGGTGAACCCCCTCTGACACATTTTCATCTTCCCCACGTAGGCCCCATGGTAGAGGGGAGCAGCCCCTTGCTGCCGCCGCCATCGCCTCCAAGCTTTCGCTGAGCCCACACCGTCGGAGTGCCGCCGCCTCCTCCTCCTCCTGTCTATCTCTTTCTCTGCTCGCCCCCCACCAAAACCGAAGGGGGTGAACCCCCCTCCGACACCTTCTCCTCTTCCCCATGCAGGCCCTTGTTTATCTTTATTTTGTACTGCAAATAGCAAGTTTTGTGGAAGAAAAGTTGTTTTTTTATCTTAACATGTTAAAGGTTTTGTCTATCAAAGTTTCACCAAAATAAGAGCATATTGGGTTTTCCAAGAGCCAACCATAAAAGAGGATAGTTTGAACGAAAATCTAAGAAAATGACAACCTAATGAATGTACTTGCACTGTCTCATTACTGTGTTTCCACAGTCCACCATTTAAAAAAAATATTTTCACAGTCCAATATATTTTGTTATTTTCTTTATGTTGTTAGAAATTTGTTTGAACTTCCCTTTGTAACTTCATTCTACTTTTATGTTTAAATGATAATGTCTCACATTATGATTTTTTTTTTTGCACGCAGCTTGACCTTCTCCTACATAATCGGACTTATTATTAGCCATTGTCTTTACCGTTGGCTACCAAGGTATGTGATCCAACGAGCCTGGGTGGTGGCTCACTTTTATAATACATATTTACATTATATTTGGTGTGGTTATGTGAATGTGATCTAGCGAGCCTAGGTGGTGACTCACTTCTATAATGCATATTTACATTATAA
Source organism: Colocasia esculenta (assembly GCA_014218235.1). NCBI lineage: Eukaryota > Viridiplantae > Streptophyta > Magnoliopsida > Alismatales > Araceae > Colocasia > Colocasia esculenta. The sequence goes on from CM024757.1 coordinate 67,122,955, forward strand.
TCGGTGTGGTTATGTTAATGTGATCCACCGAGCCTGGGTGGTGGCTCACTTGTATAATGCCTATCGACCGAAATGTTGTGTGGTTATGTGAATGTTGCTGGACTTTTCAGTGACATGTATGTGTGTACATAGATGTTAAATATTATGTATTGTGGTTGTGTATGATTATAGGGAAATGATGTCTAATTCTTAATTGACATTTTTCTTTAAGTGCAAAATATGTTTGTGTCACAGAATGGCTGAATTTGATAAGAGTTGGATGGATATCCCCAATAGGCTAGACCCTAGGTATCTTAATGAAGTTAAATATTTTTTAGAGTTTGCATATCATGATGACAGAATAGGATTTAGACATGGAGAAGACAAAGAGTTGATTCAATGTCCGTGTACAATATGTTGCAATGGCTTCATATTTAGAAGGGATTGTATGCATGAGCATCTAATATGCGACGGAATATGGTTAAATTATCGGACTTGGGTGTCACACGGTGAGCAAGTACATGATGATACCCCGACACTAGAGACACAACTTATCGAATAACAAAATGAATTAGAATTCAATAAAGTGATGGACATGCTACATGATTTTCAAAGCAATGATGTGCTTGTTGGAGAAGATGAGGAAGAACCGAATCCAAAAGCACAAAAAAATTATAAGTTATTAGAAGATGTAGAAACTCCTTTGTATGTTGGGTGCAAAGATATATGTAAGTTGAAGTTTATTTTGAAGTTGATACACATGAAATATTTGAATGGTCTTACAGCCAAATGTATGAATATGATACTTGTGTTGTTTAAACAAGTTTTGCCTAGTGATGCATCTATACCTAAAACTTGGTATGAAGTAATGAAGATTGTCAAAAAATTGGGACTTATGAAAATATTGATGCATGTAAAAATGATTTGTGTCATTTTGGAAAGAAAATAAAGATAAATTTCAATATTCAGAGTGTAGTACTCCAAGATATAAAGATAATACCTCAAAAAGTAGTAAGAAGGTGGCAAGAAATATGTTGCACTATTTTCCTTTAAAGGATAGATTACAACGCCTATTTATCTCATCAAAGATAGCTCGGTGGATGACATGGCATAATGGTAGTCATCCTTACCAATTTGATGGTGAGATGCGTTATCCTGTAGATTCTCCAACATGGAAGGACTTTGATCAGCTGTACCCAAATTTTGCTTTCGAAAGTCGTAATGTTCGACTTGGCTTAGCCAGTGATGGGCTTAATCCCTTTGGGAACATGTCTTCAAAGTACAGTGTATGGCTAGCTGTACTAATGGCTTATAATTTCCCATCGTGGATGTGTATGAAGTCAACTTACATGATGATGTCATTATTGATTCCTGGTCCGAAAGCTCCAAGAAACGACATTGATATCTATTTACAACCATTAGTAGAAGAGTTAAAGGACTTGTGGGATAATGGCATCGAGATATATGATCCTGCAAAGAAGCATAACTTTACTTTGCGAGCTGCCTTGCTATGAACCATAAATGATTTTCCAACTTATGCAAACTTGTCTAGATGGAGTACTAAAGGGAAGCTCGCATGTTCAATTTGCAATGATTAAACTTATTCTCTCTGTCTTCCTCACAACAAAAAACAAAGTTATTTCGGGCATCGTCGTTTTCTTCCAATAACACAGAGATGGAGAAAGAGTTAGTACAAATATAAATTTGATGGTCGACGTTGTTATAAAGGAAAGTTAATAATGAAGATAGGTTATGAATTATGGAGACAACAATAAGAGTTGGACCTAGTAAGGTTTGGCAAGCCTTTAAAGAAAGAGTTGGAGAACTTAAGAAAAAAATTAGAAAAGAACAGAAACTGGAAGAAGAAGAGCATTTTCTTCAGATTTCTGCCATATTGTCAATCTCTGATCATTCATCATCATTTAGATGTCATGCATATTGAAAAAAATGTATGTGACAATATTCTTGGCATGTTCAATTTGTCGGGGACAGAGAAAGACAACCTCAACTCAAGAAAAGATTTACAAGTGTTGAAAATTCATCCAGAACTATATCCTTACGAGAATTTAGTGAGTTTTCCATATGCAAATTTATAAGTTGAACAATGCACAAAAGTCTCATATATGCAACTTCATCGAGAATATAAAAGTTCCAGATGGCTATTCTTCAAACCTCTCCAGATGTGTTGATATGGGTAGGAAAACAATCACAGGATTGAAAAGTCATGATTGTCAAATGTTGCTTCCTTTAGTACTTCGTGGTATCATTCCTAAAGAAGTGGCGGATTCAATTATTCAGCTTAGCTAATATTTTAAAGTTATTTGTTCAAAAGTGTTGGATGAAGCAAGTTTGTTGAGATGGGAGGCTGATATTGTAATTATCTTATGCAAGCTAGAGCAGATTTTTCCTCCGTCCTTCTTTGATGTCATGATACATCTAACAGTGCACTTGGCATACGAGGCAAGGATGTGTGGTCCAGTTCAATATCGATGGATGTATCCAATTGAAAGATATTTGAAGAAATTGAAAGATTATGTCGGTAATAAAGCTCGAGTGGAAGGTTCAATTGCACAAGGATATCTTGTGGAAGAATGTAGTTTATTTATTTCGATGTACATGCAAGAAATGGATGATCACAATAGTAAAGATAGAAATTATGATGGTGGTCCATTTGGCACTCTTGATGGATAAATGTTTATGTTTACAGTAGTTGGTCATCCAATAAAGTGTAGACGAGTACCCGGAACTTTGTCAGAAGCCGAAAGAGATTTAGCATATATATATGTGTTAAATCAAGTTGATGATATTGCAAATTTTCGTAAAGAACATGAAGATGCACTTGCAAGTGGAAGGAATATAAATGATATTTTTCTCATGTGGTTTCGATCACGTGTCCAAGAGCTGAAGAATTTACATGACCCAGGCTACACTGAGGAACTCAAGATTTTATCACTCTGTCCATCAAGATTGGCAACATCATTTTCTGGGTATATTTCAAATGGCTTTAGATTCCACACAAGCTTAACTGAGTCTACCAAATCCACACAACTTTGCGGTGTCATTGTCAATGCTGAGCTTCAATCTGGATGTGATGGTTATTATGGACAAATAATTGATAATATTGAAATATCTTTTGAGAGAAACTAACAAATTGTCTTATTTGAATGTGAATGGTGGGATTTGTATAATAAGGATTGAGGTTTTAAAGTTGATGAACATGGAGTTCTATCTTTAAATACACATCACAAATTTGTGACTAATGAACCATTTGCACTTGCAAGTGATGTTGAGGAAGTCTTCTATGTAGATAACAACAATGCTGCAAGGTGGGTGATAGTTGTTAAGTCACCACCTAGAAGTTATTATAATATGTCTAGCGGTGCAAGTGATGATGATGAAGATCCCTATCAAGAAGGCCTTGTTGATGTGCCTTTGATGTTAAATGATGTAGACATCCATGTACAGCTTCAAAGTGAAGAATATATACATGTGAATTTTTGATATTTTGTAAGTATTTAATTTTTTCATGTCTAGTGGGGTCGACTCCATCGTTCTTCATGGGTTGACCCTACATTCCTGTGTTTTGGTTCTAGAAAATGGGGTCGACCTCATGTTTCAACTGAAGTCGACCTCAGAAGAAAACATGGTGTAGTGGGGTTGACCCCATGGTTCTTCATGGGTCGACCCTGCATTCCTGTGTTTTGGTTCTGGGAAGTGGGGTCGACCTCATGTTTCAACTGAGGTCGACCTCAGAAGAAAACATGGTGTAGTGGGGTCGACCACATGGTTCTTCATGGGCTGACCCTACATTCCTGTATTTTGGTTCTGGAAAGTGGGGTTGACCTCATGTTTCAACTGAGGTCGACCTCAGAAGAAAACATGGTCATGGCAGCGGCACTGTTCTTCACAGGTGACTCAACAAATAGATTGGAGAAAGATTTGGAACTGACAAACTCAAAATAGAATTAAAGTATTCTTGTGGAAGTTAGCATGGATCCGGAGGAGACTTCCAACTAAAGTGTATTTGAAATCTTGCAATGTTCAGATAACTGAGAGATGCCACAGACCTCATATCTTAAATGCATGTACACATACTTCATTTCTTTTTCACTTTTTCACTTTGCTAGTAGGGTTTCATTTATGTACATTAAATATGATTCCACAGACTTCATATATATTTATTATTATTTTTGTTAAATATTCTTCATTCAACAGATGTTTATGAAATTCAGCAAGACCTGTTGGTCGGCCCAACAGACCACTCTAGGGGAGTCGTTCGATGCGCAGGGGGTGGCTTCCCATTCACACATATCGACTTCATAGGAAGGGGGGCTACAGATACAGGCAGGGGCTTCAGCCTCACAGTCTGGACATGTACATTCATAGACATCGACTTCACAGGCAGGAGGGTTATAGACATAGACAGGATCTTTAGTCTCACAGTCTAAACATGTACATTCACAAGTAGAGGCTTCATAGGCAAGAGGGCTACACATACCTGTATCCTTACGAGATGCTGCAAACATCTCTGAGCATGCATCCATCAGTCCTCAGGCTCCTGGGAGTGCATCTTCAGTTGCTTCAGGTTTTCAATGTATTTTATTTGTTGAATTTTATTTGTTTAATTACATTCACTTAATCTTTTTTATTTTCATTTAGTTGGTAGCACTAGACCTAGGAGAGGTCCTTCTAGGGCGACCAACATCATGATCCTACCTCCAGGCTAGACCTTTGTTATAGAGCTAGAAGGGGGATCTTCAGTTGGTCCATATGCTCAGCCGTTACTACATATCCTGGAGTTTGTAATAGAGTCCATTGCAACCTATGGCAGCAAGACTACATGACTCTTCTTCCTGAAAAGAAGGAGGCTATTTTGAGAGACCTACAAGTAAAAAAATAATAATTATTTAGGTTATATAAATTTTCATTTCTACAATTATAATGACATTGATCGTATATGATGATTGTGCAGCAACATTTCACTTTTCTGCAGTCTCCAGCCATAGACGCCAACATTCTTCAGCATATGGGAGAAATGCAAAGGAAGAAGAGGTCCCACTTGAAAAGAAAAGTAAGCTTTTTTACTATTATGTTGTATTATTGCACACACATTCTTATGTAACTTCTTCTTGTGTATGACAGTATTTTGCAGGACGACCATTTGAGGATGCATGTAACAATTTTCCACCAAATTGTGATTCTAGTCAATGGCGGCACATGTGTGAGATATGGGATCGAGAAGATAGTAAGGTATTATTTTGTCAAATCCTACTATTTGATGGATTCAATTATTTAGGATATCACTATTTTTTTTCCTCATGAATGCAGCAAGTTAGTGAAAGAAATAAGTCTAATTGATCTCATTTATCAATGCTTTATCGAAGAGGGTGGATGAATATTCATCAAATAAGTAATGATTTTGTAAGGATTGATTTTATTTATTAATTTGACATTATTATAGTCTCATTATAACTTTTAAATGTTAAATAGGTGCAAAAGGAAGGTCGTCATCCCACGCGTCTGGAAATGTTTCAAATGACACAAGCTAGGACAACACCGGATGGCAGTGTCATATGGAGCAATGAACAAAGTCGTCACATGATGGTAATGATGATTATAAATCTTAATATTAATTCATACATTCAACTTATTTATGTACTAATTATCTTATATTAATTATAGGATCAGATGACCCAGTTGATGAATCCCACTCCCTCAGATGAATCGGATGGCACGACTCATCTTGCTGTACTTAGTCCAGAGGAGGCCTTCCATCAAGTGTTTGGGAGGGATAGGCCTAGACGGATCCGATGCGGTGGTCAAGGACAGACTTTGAGGAGTTGATACGGGCCATCTGAGGGTAGTAGCAATAGCAACATTGCATATCAACGTCTCCTAGAGGAGCAATCCCAGCAGAAATCTGAGATTGAAAGAATGAAAAAAAATCATTGAAGATCAGGAGCAGAGACTAGTAGCACAGAGCACAAATATAGATGTTCGAGTGGAAGCTCGAGTGGAGGCTCAACTTGCTATGATGGAGACACAGATGCTCCAAAACATGGATCGACGATCGTAGGAGTATTTTACTTCTCATATGTCTGTACGTGGTGCACCAGCTGTGCAACATGAGGATGAGAGAGAGGGAGATCAGGGAGATGGAGAGGATGATGGTTCTTCTGGTGAGGATGGGTGAGACTTGACTATTAATTTATGATCATGATTCTGTGACGTAATACATTAAAATTTGAAATAAGTGTGATGTAATGGATTCAAATTTGAAGTACTATAGTTGTTTTAGAAAGAGGATTGTGAATGATTTATCTATGTAACTTTTGATGTAATGCATTTAAATTTAGAGTTTTTTAGTTATTTAGGAATGTGTTTTGTTAATGTAGTTTTTGTATAACATGTTGTAAATTTTTAAAAAATGAGTTTTTATAAGATTTTTTTTTAATCTGTGATAGACTATTGGGGACGGCTACAATCGTCTCCAATAATATTATTGCGAACGGCTCTAGCCATCCCCAATAGCCTCATTGGAGACCACTGCACTCTGTCTCCAGAAGTATCATTGGAGACTACTGCACATCTGTCCCCAATAATGCTATTGGCGATGGCTGCTTACTTGTCTCCAATAACGTTATTAAACATGGCTTTACATCTGTCGCTAATACATTTTTGAGATGGCTCTATACCCGTCTCTAATAGTTGTATTGTAGACAGCGTATCGTCCGTCTCAATTAAAATTATTGGAGACAGACAGTAAGTCGTCCCCAATAATGTTATTGGAGACGGCAGGTTACTTGTCTCCAATAATGTTATTAAAGACGGCTTTATGTCCGTCGCTAATACACTTTTTTAGGACGGCTTTGTACCCTTCTCTAATAATTTTATTGGAGACGGTGTATCCTCTGTCTCAATTAAAATTATTGGAGACGGACAATAAACTGTCCCCAATAATATTATTGGGGATGGATGTGGTTTAGCCGTCTCCAATAATATTATTGGGGATGGATGTGGTTTAGCCGTCCACAATACTATTAGCGACGGACTTATTAGGGACGGCCTAGCGACGGTGTTGTAGCCGTCCCTAATAATCAGTAGGGACGACTTTCTTATTATTGACGACGGCTTGCAGCTGTCCCCAATAATCTTTTTTCTTGTAGTGATATGAATTGTAATCGTGTTATCGGGTAGCCAAAGATTGGAGGAAGGCCATGCACTTTATATACATTTTAACAGACTAGTTCAGCTTCTTATTTGATATTTAGAAGAGATCCATTGGATTTATACCAAATAAATTCTACAGATATCTTACATAAAGACTTCTTCCTGTAAAAGATCTCAGGTCAATTTTGAATAAAATGCAATAGATATAGATAAATCCTGAAATTAATGATATGGATACCGAACTCTTCCTATAAATTAAAAGATTTCATACGCATGCACTTCATATACGTACGACAGAGTTTCTTAATTTTCAGTGGTTAATGCCTACATGCATATATGGTAGGTTCTCAAATATTCCGTCTTGTTTCTAAAACTCAGTCTCTTATATTTCTGAAAGTTGGAGCTTAATTAGAATATGTCTGATCAGCTTTTGATTTCTCATCTTTAGCGCTCTGGAAAAGATGTTTGGGGTTGTGATGCCTGATCGAACTACTGGGATTGGATGGCATAGGGAATATCTTAGACATGAACATGTTCTTAGTCCTCATCTGTTGGGGGGGCTAACAAGTAACTGCAGAGGTACATTACCAATCTTTTATCGCGTTGCAATGTCTCATTTCGATCTATTTTTTATCCGGATTTGTAAGATAGAATTGTCGGATCGATACTTTAGGATGACCGTAGGATTATTTTTTGAGTTTTTTTGTTTGTTTCAGACATATATAGGTAAATGCTGCCCCCGCCGCACTCTAGTAGAGACTGTCGGATTTAAAATCCGATGGTGTCCCATTTTTTTTTTTAAATGCACCGGCGGATCTCAATCCAACGGTGTGGGCTGCAGTACGGCGGGGCGGCACCGTCATACCGCAGCTTTACTCATATATATATATATATATATATATATAATTGGCACGCATGAGGGCAGTTTTATTTTTCTTATTTTTTAAATTGTTTGAACCGTAAAACACATATTAGGTCTAACTTAAGTGATTCAACTGACAATCTAATCTACAATGTACTGCGAATTTGGAGCACCCAAAATTATATCGAGAAGATGGCATCCGAGAACAAATATATGGATGGTACTCGTTTTTTTTTTTTTTCCTCTCGAAGAGAAAAGATATTATGCATACGCTACGTGCAATGTTTTCTCTAAAAAAAATTGTTCTCCAAATGTTAATGGTTTTCTCCTCTCCAAGTGCAGCAGGTACCCCGTGACACCATCACCAACGTTTGCGGTCGTCAAGCGGGGGATCGCTGTTCGGCCACATGACATGTCGCTGGCTGGAGACCCTGCCCTTTTCCACATCGCCAGAACGTGGACGAAAGCATGCATGTGTAGCTTGATAGGAAAACTAGGGAAATGCGAATTTTTGCGTTTGGACGGGCGGCGAAACCATGTTAGCTTGGACATCCTCACACACAAGGTTTTAAAGACTCACATTTCTTAGATTTATGAGTCGATTTTGGACTTTGTATCTGGAGGATTTTTTATCTAGACGGGAGTCTAATATTTTACAAAAAGTTAATTCTTGAATGGAGATCCATTGAAAAAAAATTAGAGAGATGATGAAAGAAACGGTGTCTTTTAAGTAAATTTTAAAAATTTATATAATTTAGAGGTGATATGTCCTTTTATGACCATAATAAGTGGAACAATTTGAATTTTTAAATCTTAATAGAAATAAAGAAATATATATTTTTTAATTAGTAAAGAGATTTGATTAAAGACACACCAATCAACATGACAATGGATAAAATAGTCAACAATCGATATGGGGTGGTCAGCAATCGATATTTAAGTAGGTTTATAATATCAATCGGTAGAAATGTAACAGTAATCGATGTTGTCTAAGGGCAATCGAGATGCATAACAACAATCGATGTTTGTTTAATGGCAATCGATATTATAGAGACAATCAATGTCTAAGACAATAGATGTTGGTCACCAATCGATGTTTAATGCCAATTGATAATTAAAGACTAATCGATGTTGGTCAACAATCGATATTTAATGACAATCAATTTTAATCAGCAATCGATATTCAAAAACCAATCGATGTTGGTCAGCAATTGATATTTATTAATGACCAATTGATGTTGATCAACGATCGATGTTTAATGACAATCGATGTTGGTTAGCAATTGATGTTTAAGGACCAATAGATGTTGGTCAGCAATCGATGTTTGACAATCAATGTTGGTCAGCAATCGATGTTTAATAACAATCGATGTTGGTCAGCCATAGATGTTTAAGGACCAATCCATACGGGTCAACAATCGATATAGATTATAAAGGCAATCGATGTGTAAGACAATCGATATATCAATTCGACTGGCCAAGATACAACATCATCAGTGGAAGTGGAACTTCTTATATGATGACGTTAGACTTCGGATATGACGAAGTTGACTTTGACTGACCATGACCAAGTCGTGCATGACGAAGTGAACTTCTTATATGACGAAATTAGACTTCGGATATGACGAAGTTAGCTTCAACTGATCACGACCAAAACATATATGACTTCGTACATGATGAAGTCAACGGTCATTGCCAAACTATAAATATGTGTTAATTGTATACCGGTGATAAAAAGGTGATAGTTATGTTAAATATGGGAAGTATAAATCGTAAGTGAATATGAATCCAACTAGGTAGTCCAGATCTGCTCCCTAAAACTAACCAAAAAGGAACAAACTTGTTACAAAAACAACTCCTATGGAAGTTTTAAAACTAATCACATAAGGAATTTCATGTTAATTTTATACCCGATAATAATAAGGAATTTGTTAAGATAAACATGAAAAGTATGGGCCATAAATCATGTCCAAACCCAAGACTAACTTGGAAACACGGGTTTACTTCCTAAAACTTAAAGATAGATTGATAAGGAAATAACTCCTATGGAAATTCTGGACATGGTTGGGCTCCTACCAAGAGTTAGGAAACTCCAAACTTGGAAATTGCACCATCATAGTGCTATAAAACCATCATAAAACCCCTATAGCCAACCCTAGATCTTTCTCTTCATTGCTGGACCAATTTCCGAGAGTAAGGGAACAAGCTAGCAGCAGGGATTCAAGGATTCTTCATCCCTTAGCGTCTGTTTCGACTTGTAAAAACCTTGGTGATAGGAGCAATCAAAGGTAGGCAATCTTCCAAGTAAAAATCTAATTAATCTTGTCCATAGATAGTCCATGATACCAATAACCAAAGTCCCATGTTTTTCCTAAGTTTTACCCATCAAGTTGTGAGATTTTCATGTTCAAAGTTTCATTATTTCATGTACCTATGACCTTTTGTTTGCACTTGTTCTCCAAGAATTTTCTTGTCAAAATCCTTGATTTTGGTTCTATCTTGTTCAGAGTTGTGTTAGCTTTGTTTAAAAATTAGTTCCATAATTCTTCATGTTGTATACATCGAGATCTAAGTTTTTTTTTAGCCCTAAAACCTTTTGAACCGTCGTGCTATAATACCTTGTTGAGTCTTGTCATCAAGTTCTTGTAAATACTGTAACACAGTATCAAGTGATATTAAGGTTAAACCACACTAATTTCTCTATTTAAAAGACACGTGCACGATCTTATTTCACCATCTCTTGATTCTTCTTCACCTGCACACACCAAAATCCCAACTTTCTGCCATACGATGATCTAGAAATCAATTCATAATATATCTGTCAAGATATTCAAAGTATTTCATATTGATCCCTTTTCTTTAAAGGACTTGTTTATTTTTTTCAATCGTTCGTTCTGGATATCATTACCAACATCTTGTAGTTCTCATCTATTCAAGTTCTCGCTACGCTTTCATCTATTTCTTCTTACTCTCATCTATTATTAGTACTCTATTAGCCTGACAATATTATAAACATGGTCAACTGTGCCCAAAAGTGCTAGTGCCTACGGGAGTTAATTGACAGAGTGTTTTAGCATTACACTCATGTGCTATCTATATCAATATCTAGTGACAATCAAAGTGTTATAATCGACTCGTTGTGTCATGTGCTATTTTGTGTTATTTCGTGCTATTCGTGCTATGGTCATCTTGCTCTTGTGCTATACTTGAAACATATGTTATCTATACGATGCTATTTGTGCTATTACTCTCTCGATATTATTTGACTCTCTCTGTCATTAGTTTCTATGCTCTTTAATACAATTAATTATTTAAATCATATCTATCTACGAGATATTAAGTCCCACTTAGCGTTATCGCTCATCCTACAATAATTGTGATATGATCTCATATGAATATGATGATGATGACCACACTCATGAGGATGGAGATGAGTAAGTTCAAGACTGACTCAGGTGTCCTCCTATTTTTTAGAGTTTAGTATAGTTAGTTGTTTTATTTAAGTATGATGATGTTGTTTAGGCCCATAGTTATGGCTCTGAATTAGTGAATGTAATAGACATATTGGAATGAATATTGGAATACAGTTGGTTTCCTATTATTCAAAATGTGTAGTGATATGATGTTTATTTTCACTTTATACTCGCGCTATATTAACTGTCTCACGTTTCGATATTCTGCATCGGAATGTGACAATATGATTTTGAGAAATTCTTTCAATTATCTAACCATATGCGTCGATCCCAAGTACAAGTGGAATCGGCCCATAACTATTAAAGTAATGTGAGACGACTCACCCTTGTACTTGAGACGCTTGTGGTTGTGCAACAAGTAGATCTCTAAGATTTTAGAGTTTTTAATTTTTTAATCCTCACAAATAAATATATTTCTCTTTTGATCCATCGTTATGGTATTAGTCTCTCAATTTTTTTTAATATTATATATTAATCTCTCTCAGACTTTTTTTAATATATAATAAATATATTTTTCTTTTGATCCATCATGAATATGTACTGCGACAACAGATGACGTGGGAGTACGTGGAACAAAATCATATATATCAATATGTATATATTTATATATATACATAGAGACACGATAAAACTGAATTTAAACATTCAAGTCTTCCCGAAATTATCCTCGAAAGTCGCCTCATATTTTCTTAAACTCCTCCCTTGTAAAGTTTGTTCAACCATCTTAAATAACTTAATTACTCAAAGTAGTGTGAAGTGAGTTTCCTAACTCAATTTCTTAGTTTGCGGATTCACCTTCACACAAGGTGGAGTATGACGTGATAGGATCGAAGACGTATCAGTGACCATGCCAAATGCTGACAACTCTCTTTTCGTAGTCGGATGACATATGCCCCATCACCGTGGAGATGAAAGAATAGCAGAAGATTGATATAGAGAGCAACAATAGAAAATAAATAATAAAAGGTGGCACAAAAGTTTCCTCTCTTTTCTCTCCTCTCTTTATGACGGTAGAACTTCACGGTGTGTGGGGAAGATGGAGAATCACCATCTTCTTACATGTAAGAGAGGAACATTTGTATACTAATATAATATTTCTCAGTTTTAGTACTGTCACGTGGTAGCATCAGGATGAATTTTTTCCCGCCATATTTATAAATATAAAAACTTGTTAATGTAATTTCTCTCCTCTCTTTCTTTCCCATTAAAACTTTCTATTAAACATCTCACATTTTCTAAAAACTCACATTCTTATTCAAAACTCTTTCCCATTTTACTCTCTTTGTCAAAACACCTTCTCTTTATTTCTAACAAAAATAAAAAAGTATTACATATTTTTGAATAAATTATTTTATTGAAATTATTATATTAATAATAAATACTTATAAAATTTATTTATTTAAATCTAATAATTTTTCGTGCATCCACGGTATAGAGCTAGTTTAATATATTACAAGAAAAAGTTCGATTAGCGGTATAAAATTTTGTGATAAATTTGCAACTTATCAATTCCTCCACAAATTAGTGATCGATTTGTGACAAATGTTATTTGGCCGCAGATCTGTCGATGGATTAATTTGTTTCTATCGTTGATCTGTCGTGAAATTAGCAACAGATATTTCGCGGCCGATCTATGACGGATCAATTCCACCACAAATCAACCATCAATTTGCAAAGAATGTTATTCGGTCAATGATCTACTCCTGATTAGTGACCAATTAGCAAAGAATTTGTTTTCGCCGCTGATCTGTCATGAAATCAACAACATATATTTTACGGTGAAATATTCTATCACTTATTAGTAACAAATATTAATTTTTTGCCGCTAATTAGTGATGGATAGCTGCGGCCGCTGATCCACCACAAATTAAATCTATCACTAATTCATAGTAAATTCGTCGCAATTTTTTTATGTCTTTTTAAAATAAAATATTTTAAAAATCTATCACAAATGGCTATAAAATTTTCATCACAAATATATCATAATTTTTATAATTAAAAAAAATAAAAATCCATCGCCAATCCATCATAATTCTTTCCATCGTAAATTTGATGCAAACTTGTTGCAATTTTTTGTATTTTTAATATATATATATTTATTTATTTATTTAAAAATTATCGTAATCTTGAGCAGATATAGATCGAGAGCGAATCCAACGGTTAAGATTTAGATTCTAAGCAAATCTAGTTGACGGATTTCGAACAGACTATTTTAGATTGGCAGCAAACCTAATAGTTGTATTAGGGGGTGTCAATGGACCAGTCCAACCCATAAACCTGTCAGGTTGACTGGTGAAAAACCCATCTAAAACCCAAATTTTCTGTCCGAGCCCATAAAATGGCTCATAAATTAGGCTTGTTTTTAATTGGGCTTGAATGGGTTGGCCCGTCGAGCCAGGTTGCTAGGCTTTTTATTTCTATTTGGGAGTGTTTTGTACAATAAATTTGTAAGGCTCCCGAACATTGTTCTTATTATTCGAATTTTTGTCATATTATACTTAGTTGTTTTTGTGTACATTGTTTACGTGTATATGTGCATATATATACATACTTATTTCTGTATATCTTATTTTTATTTAATTGTGCATATTGTATTTGAATTATTCAGGGCATATTGTATGTATTTGCATATGGTGTATATATAATATTTGATGTTTCTGTTTTCTGGTCGAGATGCCAGTAAACGTCAACATCAATTGACGTTGAGGGCATGTTGACGGCAACCAGTGTGCCGTTGACTCAGAGTCGGCATCCAGATCGATGTAAGTTTATTTCCTATTAACGGCAGAGAAGTGACCGTTTACTTCTCAATTTCTGTTGGGAAACGACTGCGTTTTCCCCAGTTCTAGATTTAGAAACCCACCTCCAACGTTAAGATTCCAACCTTAATGCGTACCCCAACGCCTTAACCTTATAAAATGCCCAGATTTGGGCGAGGTTAGGTGTAATATCCGGAATGTTCGGATCGTGGTTTATCGGGTTCAGAGGCCAGTGTGTGGCCTATTGTGAGATTTAGAGGTCTGTAAGTCATTTACAAGTTTTCTGGTTCAGGCAGAAAGCTGTGAGGTTTGGGCATCCCTGCCCAAAACAGGTTCTGGGAGGCCTACTGAGAACGCGTCCAGATAGGACGATGCGATTCTCATGGGTTAACGCCAGGGGCGGCGTCTTTTAAATGCGGCGAATGGATCGTATGCATTTATTATCGCGGCGGGAAAACCCGACGCGATTAGATTATGTTGTGTTAGCCTTCCACCCCTGGCCGAGCAGAGCCTTCGCACTACTCAGCTGCAGGGGGATTGTTGTGGGGTTTTGGTGGAGATTTTGAGGAGATCTCGCCCATTTGAAGCCCGTTCAGCGTATTTCCGGCGTAGTGACGAGCTTCGGAGCGCGGAGGATGCGGAGCAATCATTGGAATACGTTTCTCGCTTCGGTAGGGGAATTCTTCCCTTGTGTTTGCTATGTCATCCGATGTTTGGTATGTGTATGGTGTGTTTAGTGGTTTTCAATGGGAAGAATGCATGGGCATGATAAGGAGCATGTCTAGGAGCATGTTTATAGCCTTAATCCTACTTTATTTGTGCATGGGGCAGGGTGGTGTGTGTTTTTCGGAGCAGTTTGCAGGTTGTGTAACAGATCGTTGAAAGGTGGCCAGTACAGCCGACGCGTTCATGTGAACGCATCTGCCATGTCCGACGTAATTCAATATGTATCATGGAAATGTCCACTGTGTTGGATGCATTTTAATAAGTGGCCACCCGAGCTCTGGGAGTTCTTGGCCAGTTTGTCCGATTTACGACCTACGTTGCTTGGACGGTGTTCCCAAGGCAATGTAGAGTCTGTGTGGGTCATGCTAACCAACGTGATGATCGCTAACGAGGTGTTTTGCATGGGTTTGCGTGCATAGCAAGTTGGGAGTCACGCCTTCCGTAGTTGCCTCTCCAGTCGGTTACCCTAGCAGTGGGTGCTCAGGGCTTGTCCTGGTACGAGAGTACTGCTAGGGTTTGAGTCGTCTTCCTAGACACCCTCACTCATGTGTGGAGTTGTACGTCCGGCTGAGGGAAAGACGACAAGGGACAGCGGCTCGTGTTTGTGGGTGTGCGGCCGTTTGTAGCGCGCTCTTAGTTGGGGGATGGACACTGGTAGACGTACTGGTCCCCAGCTAGTCCAGTTTCCAATGCCTCACTTTAGGGTTCTCGGCCGGAGCCCCTAAAGGTGTCAGGCTTGGGCATGCGGCGGTGTAGTCCGTAGGTGTGGTGGTTTGTTGTCTCCACGTTTCTTGACCTGTTGAGTGGAGCGGCAGCTGGGCCTTTCGCCCGTGGCTACGAGGCTGAGAGGTGTACTTGTGTCCTTTGTCCGGGTATGTGGTTGGTGTCGCAAACCAGTGCACGTGTCTCGTGTGCGGCGTACCCTTCTGTGGCTTGTGCACTTGTGTGTGGTTTGTTGTTTACTTACTTTCAGCTGTAGTATCATGTATAGGTGTTTACATTCTTTAAATGCTCTATAAACTGTGTTTTACGGCTTTGGGGGAGTTACCCTACTGAGCCAATGACTTGTGAGGCTCACCCCCTCTTCTTCCAGGTGAAGGAGAGCAGGAGGACTCGCTTCCTTCCTCTAGTTCGGGTCAACGTCGTAGTGGAGTCGGGCCCTCGTCACCAGCAGAGTAATTGTTCTTACTTGTGGAGCCCTGGGGGTTTGTCTCAGGCTATTGTACTTTATTATGGCCATGTATGGAACTAAATATGTACATTACATGTGGATATATGTGAGCAATGAAAGCTTTTATGTGTTCAGCACGTTCTTTTGTATTCTCACGAACACGTGTAGTTGTTATCCCTTGTGAGGCTTCGGCCCGATCGCGGGAGGCGGTGTCGTATCGGGCACGTTATTGGATTAACGGGGCTGCACGGCGTGGACCGTCACAATTGGTATCAGAAGAAAAAGTCTATGTAAATATGAAGGAACGGGAAATGTACATAGTGTGTTCCTTACAATGGTCTTCTGCTGGTAGATGGCCCTGTATGAAATTTTGTGTGTGTAGAGGCTATAAATGGCTGACCGAAGAGATTGGAGAGGTGGAGGTGATGATGATGAGCCGGGGGAGACCATGCAGCAAATGATTGAGAGGTTGTGGGATAGCATTACACATATTCAGACTCGGTTAGACTAGCAGCCGCCAATCCAGCTAGTTGTACCTATGGCAGGGCAGGTAGCATCGGCACCACTAGTTCCACCTTACGGAGTAGAGGTACCTCTTGTAGTACCTTTACCTCCTGTGGTACCAGTGAGGCCAGCCCCACAGCTAGTAGAGAGGTTTTTGCATTTGCAACCACCCACATATTCCGGAGGTCCGAACCCCGACACGGCAGAGCATTGGATACATGAGATAGAGCAGGTGTTCACTATAATGAGGTTCCCTTCAGCAGATAGAGTATTATTGCAACATATCAGTTGAGGGCATTTGCACAAGAGTGGTAGAGGCTTAAAATGCAGACGGTGTTCACAGGTAGAGCGGAAGATGCTATCACTTGGGCTGAGTTTTTGGAGGTATTCAACAACACTTTCTTTCCAGTTCAAATTCAGCAAGAAAAGAGGGAACAATTTAGAACATTTTAGCAAGGGAACTTGTCTGTGTTGGAGTACCAAATGCGGTTCATGGCCTTGGGTCGATATGCGTCGTATGTGGTGACCAACAATGCAATGATGGTTGAATACTTCATTCGGGGATTGAGGCCGGAGTTGCAAGATGCCGTTATACCTTTAATGTGTAATACAGTGGAAGAGGTGGCACAAAGGGTAGCAATCCTTGAAAGGACCATGCAAGCCCGGCAATCTAGCGGGTCAAGCTCGGGTGGTGGCAGTTTTCGGCTTCCACAACAATCAGCGGGTGTTAGTAAGGGTAAAGCACCTTCGGGGGGAGCTTCCTCATCAAGTTTCAGCAAATGGGGTAACAAGATAAAGAAGGTATTCAAAGGCCGGGGAGGTAGTAAACATCAAGGATTTCAGCAAGGGCGATGCTACAACCCGGAAGCGGAAACATCTCAGCAAAGTACGGAGAGGTCACTTGCTGAAACTCAGTGTTACAATTGCAATCAATTGGGGCATTTGGCAAGGAATTGCCCATATCCAAGGAGAGGTGGGGCACCACAACAGCAGAAACATTCAGCAGAGCGGGGTAGAGGCACACCCTACCAGAGGGGAGGAGGACGAGGGCATGTAATGGCGATTACAAGGGCTCAGGTGGAGGCTACAAACCTGATTGAAGGTATTGTTCTGCTCTTTGAATTTTCAGTTAGAACATTGAAAGATACGGATGCATCACATTCCTTCATTTCTGAAGATTTCCTTGATAGTATGGTGCATCCATTTGAGGAAAGGCAGTGTGAGCTTGTGGTGGAGGTACCATCTGGGGATTTCATGCTTACCACGTGTTATTTGGATGAAGTTCCCATTTTGGAACAAGGTAATCAATTGCCGGCTAGATTGTATGCATTACAATTGAAAGAGTATGATATGATACTTGGCATGGATTGGCTAGAAGCGTATGGGGCAGTTGTGGATTGCAGAAAGAAGAGAGTGAGATTCACCCATCCAGGAGGGGATGTGTTCGAATTTCAAGGTATGTCATTCTACATCCCAAAATTTATCATTTCTGCCCTTAAGGCTAGGAAATTGATTAATGTAGGGTGTGTGTAGCCTATTTGGCATCTGTTAGTTTGGTTGAGGCAGGGATGACAGTGGATAAGGTACCGGTGGTTAGAGAATTTTCGGATGTGTTCTCGGAGGAGCTTCCAGGTTTGGCATCGCACCGGGAAGTGGACTTCACCATTGAGTTTCAGCCAGGAAGCTTACCCATTTCCAAAGCGCCATATGGGATGGCACCTGCTGAATTAAAGGAACTAATGAAGCAACTACAGGAGTTACTTGAAAAGGGATTTATTCGGCCAAGCCATTCACCGTGGGGAGCGCCGGTTTTATTTGTAAGAAAGAAGGATGGTAGCATGAGAATGTGTATAGACTACCACCAATTGAATCAAGTCACTATAAAGAACAGGTATCTGCTCCTACGCATAGATGATTTATTTGATCAGTTGCAATCAGCAAGGGTGTTCTCCAAGATAGATTTAAGATCAGAGTATCATCAATTGAGAATTCGGGAGGAGGACATTGATAAGACAACATTTAGAACAAGGTATGGTCATTATGAGTTTGTGGTTATGCCATTTGGGCTAACCAATGCACCGGCGACATTCATGAACTTGATGAATAGAAATTTCCATCAATATCTAGACCGATTTATTGTGGTGTTTATAGATGATATTATAGTGTATTCAGCATTAGAGGAAGAACATGCAGCTCATTTGAGGACCACATTGCAGACATTGAGGGAGCATCAATTATATGCCAAGTTTAGTAAGTGTGATTTCTGGTTGAAAGAAATACAATTTCTGGGACATGTTATCTCAGGTGAGGGTGTTGCAGTGGATCCAGCAAAGGTGGAAGCGCTTATGAGATGGGAGGAGCCAAAGACAATACCAGAAATTCAGAGTTTCCTTTGCATGGCAGGGTACTATAGGCAGTTTATCTAGGACTTCTCTAAGGTTGCAGCACCATTGACGAAGCTTACCAGGAAAGGGGTACCATTTGTATGGTCATCCGACTGTAGGCAAAGCTTTATGGAGTTGAAGAATCAGCTCACCTCAGCACCGATTCTTGTGTTACCGTCGGGCCAAGGTGGGTTTGTGATATACACCGATGCATCCAAGAGAGGGCTAGGGGCGGTACTTATGCAATATGGGAAGGTAGTGGCATATGTGTCCCGGCAATTGAAGAAGCATGAAGAGAATTACCCCACCCATGATCTTGAATTGGCAGCGGTAGTGTTTGCATTGAAAATATGGTGGCATTACCTATATGGAGGGCGGTTTGAGATATTCACGGATCACAAGAGTTTGAAGTATATTTTCTCGCAGAAGGATTTGAACTTAAGGCAGCAAAGATTGATGGAATATCTCAAGGATTACGACTTTAGCTTGGCATACCACCCAGGGAAGGCAAATGTGGTGGCGGATGCTTTAAGAAGAAAGGTTATTATGTGTCATTTGATGATGAGGGAATGGAAATTATATGAGAATATGGAAGAAAGTTCTTTAACTGTTCCAAGCAGTCAACGAAGAGCTGTATTAGCCAATAGCACAATTGAGCCGTCATTGTATTGGCAGGTGATAGAGGCACAGAAAATAGATGAGAGCTTGGCAGAGATAGTGAAAATGGAAGATGTTACCATAGATGATAATTGTGTGGTTCGATTCCGGCACCGGTTATATGTTCCAAATGAAACAGGTGTAAAGCAAAAAGTGTTGGAAGAAGCTCACCGGTCCAGGTATACTATACATCCAAGAAGCACCAAAATGTACCAAGACCTGAAGAGGTACTTCTGGTGGCCGAGTATGAAAAGGGAAATAACGGAGTTTGTAGAAAGGTGTGTTGTATGTCAACAAGTCAAGGCGGAGCATCAAAGGTTGGGAGGTTTGTTGCAGCCTTTGCCAATACCACAATGGAAATGGGATGACATTTCCATGGATTTTGTTGTCGATTTACCCAGGACAGCTACCGGTCACAATGGCATTTGGGTTTTTGTTGACAGGTTGACAAAGGTGTGCCGGTTGTTGGCAGTTAGCATGTCATGGACGGTAGACCGTTTAGCAAGGTTGTATGTAGAGAGGATTGTGCCTTTGCATGGTGTACCAGTTACAATTGTTTTCGACAGGGATCCTCGGTTCACATCCAATTTTTGGAGGAGTTTACAACGGGTTATAGGCACCCAATTGAAGTATAGTTCAGCTTATCATCTCTAAACTTATGGGCAGACAGAGAGGACAATTCAAACCATTGAAGATATGCTTCGGGCATGTTGTCTGGTTTGGGGAGGCATATGGGAGCAGCATCTGGGCATGGTTGAATTTGTCTACAACAATAGTTACCACACAAGCATCGGCATGGCACCGTATGAAGCGCTTTATGGGAGACCTTGTAGAACTCCATTGAATTGGCATGAAGTGGGTGAAAGGCAGGTAATGGGACCAGAGTTAGTGCAACAATGTGCTGAAATGGTGAAATTTATTAAAGAGAAACTGCAGACAGCTCAAAGCAGGCAAAAGAGTTATGCGGATACTCGGCGTAGGCCCCTATAGTTTGAGGTAGGAAACTATGTGTTTTTGAGGGTTTCTCCAACAAAAGGTGTTCAAAGATTCACTAAAAAAGGCAAGTTGAGTCCTAGGTTCGTGGGTCCATTTCAAATCTTGAAAAGGATCGGGGAAACCGCTTACAGGTTGGAGCTTTCGTCCGACATTACGGATGCTCATGATGTGTTCCATGTCTCAATGTTGAGGAGGTACATCCGAGATCCTTCCCAGATTGTGAGTTTCACCCGAGATGATTTGATGCTAGATATTTCCATACCAGAGTATCCCGTTATGATCACAGGCAGACGAACACAAAAATTGCAGAATAAAGATATTGAGCTGGTAAAGATTCGGTGGCAGAACAGGCAGGGTGGCGAAGACACTTAGGAATTAGCCGATGAAATGTTCAAGATGTATCCATATTTGTTTGAGTAAGCATTATTCTTTTTAGGTGTTAGTTGCACATGTTTACATTTGTTCTGCATGGTTATCTTTTTAATTTCGAGGATGAAATTATTTTTAGGTGTTAGTAATGTAATATTCGGAATGTTCGGATCGTGGTTTACCGGGTTTGGGGGCCAGTGTGTGGCCTATTGTGAGATTTAGAGGTTTGTAAGTCTTTTATAGGTTTTCTGGTTTAGGCAGGAAGCTGTGAGGTTTGGGCATCCCTACCCAAAAAAAGTTCTGGGAAGCTCTTTGAGAATGCATCCAGAAAGGACGACACGATTCTCATGGGTTAACGCGGCCGCCAGAGTCAGCGCGTTTTGGAGTCATGTCGCGTCCCGTGCTATCGATGAGTTTCCGCACCGCCTTCACATTAGTGGCGCTTCATGCGCGCCGCGTGGCGCATGTAGGGGTGGCATCTTTTAAATGCGGCGAATGGATCAGATGCATTTCTTATCACGGCGAGAAAACCCGACGCGATTAGATTATGTTGTGTAAGCCTTCCACCCCTGGCCGAGCAGAGCCTTCGCACTGCTCAGTTGCAGGGGGATTGTTGTGGGGTTTTGGTGGAGATTTTGAGGAGAACTCGCTTTGAAGCCCATTCGGCGTATTTCTGGCGCGGTGATGAGCCTCAGAGCGTGGAGGACGCGGGGCAATCGTTGGAATTGTGTTTCTCGCTTCTGTAGGGGAATTCTACCCTTGTGTTTGCTATGTCATCCGATGTTTGGTATGTGTATGGTGTGTTTAGTGGTTTTCAATGGGAAGAATGCATGGGCATGATAAGGAGCATGTCTAGGAGCACGTTTATAGCTTTAATCCTGCTTTATTTGTGCATGGGGCAGGGTGGTGTGTGTTTTCCAGAGCAGTTTGCAGGTTGTGTAACAGATGGTTGAAAGGCGGCCAGTACAGCTGACGCGTTCATTTGAACGCGTCTGCCATGTCCGACACGATTCAATATGTATTATGGAAATGTCCACTGTGTTGGACGCGTTTTAATAAGTGGCCACCCGAGCTCTGGGAGTTCTTGGCCAGTTTGTTCAGTTTTCGACCTATGTTGCTTGGACAGTGTTCCCAAGGCAATGTAGAGTCTGTGTGGGTCATGCTGACCAACGTGATGATCGCTAACGAGGTGTTTTGGATGGGTTTGCATGCATAGCAAGTTGGGAGTCACGCCTTCCGTAGTTGCCTCTCCAGTCGGTTACCCTAGCACCGGGTGCTCAGGGCTTGTCCTGGTATGAGAGTACCGTCAGGGTTTGAGTCGTCTTCCTGGACACCCTCACTCCTGTGTGGAGTTGTACGTCCGGCTGAGGGAAAGATAGTAAGGGACAGTGGCTCTGGTTTGTGGGTGTGCGGCCATTTGTAGCGCGCTCTTAGTTGGGGGACGGACACCGGTAGATGTACTAGTCCGCAGCTAGTCTGGTTTCCAGTTCCTCACTTTAGGGTTCTCAGCCAGAGCCCCTAAAGATGTCAGGCTTGGTCCTACGGCGGTGTAGTCCACAGGTGTGGTGGTTTGTTGTCTCCACATTTCTTGACCTGTTGAGGTGGAGCGGCAGCTGGGCCTTTCGCCCGTGGCTGCGAGGCTAAGAGGTGTACTTGTGTCCTTTGTCCAGGTCTGTGGTTGGTGTCGCGAACCAGTGCACGTGACTCGTGTGCGATGTACCCTTCTGTGGCTTGTGCACTAGTGTGTGGTTTGTTGTTTACTTACTTTCAGCTGTAGTATCATGTATAGTTGTTTACATTCTTTAAATACTTTACAGCTTTGCTATAAACTGTGTTTTACGGCTTTGGGGGAGTTACCCTACCGAGCCAATGACTTGTGAGGCTCACCCCTTCTTCTTCCAAGTGAAGGAGAGTAAAAGGACTCGCGTCCTTCCTCTAGTTCAGGTCAGCGTCGTAGTGGAGTTGGGCCCTCGCCACCAACAGAGTAGTTGTTCTTACTTGTGGAGCCCTGGGGGTTTGTCCCGGGCTATTGTACTTTATTATGGCTATGTATGGAACTAAATATGTACATTACATGTGGATATATGTGAGAAATGAAAGCTTTTATGTGTTTAGCACGTTCTTTTGTATTCTCACGGACACATATAGTTGTTATCCCTTGCGAGGCTTCGGCTCGATCGCGGGAGGCTGTGTCGTGTCGGGCACGTTATTAGGTTAACGAGCCTGCACGGCGTGGACCGTCACATTAGGTCTTTTGGCTCTTGTGAGAAACCTAGGGCTTTCTGTGAGAAAACCCAAACTTTGGTGACTCTGATCTGGCCATTTGGTGCATCTTCTAGCGATCTTCATCGACTGGAGGGAACTCTAGACATTGGTGAGGCTTCCCCGACCCCGGTGTGCGGCCTACATCGGCACAAGGACCGGAGCTGGGAGGATATTGGGCGACTTCTTAGCTTGGCCGAGGAGAGCATCTTCGACTAAATAATCCCATTAGCGATTTTATTCCAGCCAAGTGATCTAGGGATTTCATCCCTATGCATGTTCCTTAGGTCTCAAGTTTTTATTGGATTTTTCCACGTGTCCTGGAATCCTCAATTCGTGAAGTTATGTGCATTTAGTCTGCACTTCTGCAGACAGGAATTTGATGGCAAGTTTGTTGCCGTCAAAATCTTGAGTTGGCGGCAACATCGTGTGCCGTAACCCCTGTTGGCGGCAACCCCTTTGCCGCCAAGTTCTTCAAGTTTTACTGAATGACTATTCTGATCTCAATGATATGTTTGTCAGATTTCTGGATATATGTGCATGCTGTGAAAATTATATTTGATCAGGTACAGTCAATAGGTCATGCCTTGAGGATAGGTCAAATTTCTGTACATAGTGTTATTTATTAAAATTTATGTAAATGAATAATGAGCATGATCTGACCATGTTAAATCCTGAATAATTAGATCTGTTGCATATTAGGGTTTCAAAAATTTTCCATGATGTTATGAGGACTATTTTCAGGTTTTGGAACTATTAAGTATGATTGTTTAGTTGTGAATCATGTTGAAATGAGTTTCTTAATGAATCTGCATATAAACTATTTTAATTGTTAAAATTAGCATTACTGATCCGAAAAATCTGAAATTTTAGATATGTGACATGTGATTTGTGTGAAGCCTATGATATAAATTTCGTTCTATTTTGATAACAGTAGGAACTGTTATTAATTTAATGAGGGTGATTGGCTATGATGAGCATGTTAAGTTTAATCATGTGAAATTTAATGATTAGCAGCATAATTAGGACTGTGTTATGATCAACTTTTCACTGTGAAATAGTAGCATCATGTTAGATAAACTGAAGCATGTGTAATTACTTGAAAGTGCATGTAAATGTGCTAAATAATGTATGTGTATAATGTGAATATGTGATTAAGTGGAATGTGTAAATTGTGCCGAGATTGACACTGCTACCATAGAGGGTTGTGGAGCCGTACTGTAGTAAAGTCCCTACGGGAAGGCTCAATGTGTGTGATATCCTATGGACATTAGGATGAAATCCTGGAGGTGGATAAGTATCACTGGTTAGGGTGGAGAGGGCTTCTCCCGGTCTGCGAAGTACCAAGATTCGTCAATGTGTTTCCTAGGTGGTGGATATGTGTTATGTGAATGTGATGTGTGTCCTTATTATGGTGGTTTAGACTATGTGTCACAGAAATTAAGTGTAAAAATGTGACCGTGTGAGTATGTGAAATGTGAAAAATAAACATGTGAGAGGATAATGTGAATATGAAAGCATGTGGAAAGATATGAATTTGTATAGATGTGATTTATTTATGATAGAACAGCAAGCTAAACATGTGGTTAAATGTTATAATTGCATGGGAAATTGATTAGATATAATGCTAGGTGTGTTATTTATCGTGAACATAGTTCCATGTTTTAATTGTGCATAATTAATTGTGAAGTGAATTGAATGAAATTTGAACCTCTAAACCATGTTGGTTATAATGTGTAGAAATCATGCTATAGGTTTTCATGTTTAATTGATTGAGTGATATAAAGCATGTACCATGATTTTTCCTAGATGCTTAAAAGACTAGTATGTGTATGTGATATGTATAAGGTTGAATTGTTGGATTGCATGCTGGGTCTTTTAGAAGACTCATTCTTGCTTTGTCGTACAGGTGAGGCAGGTACCTCCATTCCTGAGGAGGACATAGTGCAGAGCGACTCCGAGTGCGAGGAGTAGCTTCACTTGTGGACGTTACTACGTTGTTACTTTCTTTTCATTAGTATGTAAACTTTGAAATTGTATAATTCATATAGACAATGTATTTTATTTGAAGTTGTAATGATGTGGACATTGGTATTTCTTTTATTGCTATATATACTGTGGATATGTGATGATGATGGAATGAGAATAATTGCTTATTTCCGCTGTTCACTTATGATATTTATGTACATCTCAATCTATTGTTTAGTGTTGGGTAAATGTCCCACTGTGATGGCGTTCTTTATACCGACGTTGATTGATATAATCGTACCAGTATAAGGAGGGTCGTTATAAAATTACATATAAAGTATCATAATCAGAGATGAGTTTTTGCAGTGCAACTGGGGAGGGAGATATGGAGAAAGAAGGAGGGAAGTCATGGTGGCTGCCTTGTGGGATGACTTCTTGGCTACAAAGTTGTTGTTCTTCTTGGCTACCTCCCCGAGAAGCTCGTCTGCATCACCTCCTGCCCAGCACCACCATGCTCCTATTCATCCTTCCAGCCCCAAAGCTACCGTCTCCGCCTCGCGACTGTCCCGCCAATTGACGCTGTCGACGGAGCTCTCCTACTGAGAAAGGGGGCGAGGTCCAGGACTATCACCAAGGAGGGGAGACGCTCCGCCAAGCATGAGGAGGCTAGGCCGGCCATCCCGATGACGCCGCTGTCGTGGAGCGGGGACGGGTCCGGAACGTCTGGGAGCATGTGGAACGGCAGAGTGATTGAAAGGCGACAAAAGAGGGCCACAGGTGGCGAGAACGGTGAGACGAAGAAGGGGAGTGTGAGGTGGCTGGGGAGAAGCGGATCTTGCTACCGCCAGCCAAGGGCATGAAGCCTGAGCATCCCCTAGATAGGGACCTTGCCGCCAATACCCTTAGAGCCTCAAATAGCTTTGTGTCGAACAAGGTTGGATTCTTCTTCTTCTTCCTCCTCCTTGATCTCTACAGGTTTTTTTTTTTGTTTTTTGTGCTTCTTCTCATCCGAATATTTTAGATTTCTTCACATTTTCTCCATATCATCAACTCCTCCATCCATTATGGTCACTGGTTATTTGAATCCTTCGATGAAATGCCTTCAAAAATTCTACAACGAAGGCGGTAGTCACCTTTGTATTACACAAACACCGATTAGAAATCAAGAAACAATTTTTTTGTTTAATTTTTGTTTCCTTTTCTTTTACATGTTTGACGGACTCCTCACAGGCTGGGAGATGGTCGATGGGCTTCCACAGGCCAGAATGGGTTATGCCCACTGCACTTGGGCTCGGCTGGACCGGGCCAATCTGGTCACATGCCAGGGCGGACTTGGGCTGGGCCAGTCCAAACTCAACCCATTGACACCCCTGGGTAGTATCATGATCAGATGTACATAGATTGAGAGTGAATCTAACAGTCGGATTTTAGATTGAGAACAAATCTAACGATTAGATTTTGATTGATAGTAAATTTAATAATCAGATCTTAATCGGATATAAATTGAGAGGGATGCAACTGTCAGATCTCGATCCAACTTAAATCTAATAATTAGAATTTAAATTTGGAGCTAATCTAATAAATAAATCTTGATCAGATTATTTTAGATTGGGAGTAAACCCATAATATATGTGGATGGGACGTAATGATGTAATGAATACCTATTGGTATAGATGGAACAAGATGATGGCAATGGAGAAGGGTTGAAAAGAGTTGGAGAGAGAGAGAGAGAGGGAGGAGGGTTTGATGTGTGTGTGTGTGAGAGAGAGAGAGAGAGGGAGAGAGAGATTGCGTGAGGCAAGGAGAGAGAATAGGGGCATGGGTTTCCTTATTTTTTGAGGAGAAATCTTCTCCTCCTAATTTTTTTCTCCTTTCTTTCTCCACAAGGGTGCTCACTTGTGGCCCCTGACATGAATGCCCTAGGGCATCACTTTTTGATGTGCGCTGATCATTCTGCCCCCTGCTTCATCCCGTAAGCTCCGAGTGTCCTGCACATGGAAAAATGTATTTAATGGAGAATAAATAAATTATGCACATGAATTGTAAAAGATATCTTCACCACATGAAAAATTCATTAAATGTTCCCGAGGGTTTTCACGGACTCTATATATGCTGGGATGTTGGATTTTTCAATTAAGTACCTCTAAAGAACAAAATTTACAAACATCGAGTGACATTATTTTTCCACACAAAATGATGATAAAATTACAAATGTGATGTCATTTGATAGCAAATTCAAATCACTATCCTTCATGTAATATAGCACATAAAATTATATGTGTATGCATAAAATCTTTCCATTCAATGTGCAACAATGACAGTTATCAGTGATCAGATTGCCCGGACTATAATGCTAGTACTATCACACCTCCCTCCCATCAAGGCTAGCCACATAGGGACGGCAGAGGATGATGAAGTTGTACAGAGTGCATTGATGATGTGGTAAATATGTAAAATCCACTCCCTTCCGGCGAATGTGCAAGAGAGCGAGGAAGATTATTAGGCTTACATCAGGAAGCTTTAGATGATTAGGCACGTGGAGACCTACGACTTGTTAGAGAGGCTTAGGGTCTGTTTGTTTGAGGGGAAAAGTTGAGGTAGGAAATGGTTTTCAGGAAAATTGTAGTTTTATACCATTTGGTACCACTGAAAATTGAAATTTGGAAAAATGTGTCCCAAAAAACTGGATTTTGGCATCCACGGTTTTGCCCGGATGCCATTTTCCAAAGGGGTACTGTTGCTGCTACAGTAACCGTTTAGGCACTATTCACATGAGTTATATTTTATTTTTTCTACTTATTTAAAAAGTCTTTATCAAATTTAATTACTTTCATTAGTTAATTTAATTTTTATTTTTTATTAAATATCTATAAACACTATTCATTCAAATTGTGCTTTTTATTTTATTTCTCCTACTTTAAATTATATTTGTCAAAGTTACTTATTTTCATTAGTTATCTAATTTTTTTATTTTTAAATATAAAAAATAAAATAAAATAAAAATTTGATGAATAATGTTAGTACACAAAGAGTATATGACTCTCTTTCATTTGAGTGGATCATAAAATCTTATACCCTCCATACAACTTTATATTTTCCTAACAACCAAATAGACAATTACGTTTTCATTTTCACGGAAAAGTTATTCCGTGGAAAACTATTTTCCTCTGAAACTATTTTACATACAACCAAACGGACCCTTAGATGATTTTTTCTTTTGAACTTGATATATTATAATCTTTTCTAAGCTTTGTACTATTTTTTAACTATATTTTAGATTTATTATCTAATTAATAAGAATTATTTCATTTCAAATTTGTAAAATCAGTAAAGAAAAAAAAAAGGCAATAAGATAATAGAATGCGGGCTATCTATCGCTCACCTTTAGAACGTGGGGAAGTCTGCAACTACGACCATCGTACACCCGCCTTAATTTAGTAGGTGATCGGCCGCACTTACAGACTATTCATGGTTCGATTTGGTTTGGGTTAAGATCTTTTTCCGGTCAACCTAAATCAAATCGAACTCTATTAAAAATCGAATTGATCCGAATTGAGATGATAATGATTCAAATTGAATCGAACTGAACCAAACTGAATTGGTTCGATTTGGATCGGTTTAGTCCATCGATTTGCACTTATTGGATATTTTTTGGGGGCTGTTCAAGTATGCAAATGGTTTGGGCCTATTGGATATTTTTTGGACCGTTCGTTTAGGAGATCATTAATTTAGGCCTGTTGGGGTTTTTTTGGACTATTGACATATAGATAATATTAATATATATATGCATATAATATATATATTATATAATTTGAATTATTCACATAATAATAATCTAACAATGTGAATCGAACAACAACATGGATATGTATTCTCTAAGAAGTTTCAAAAAACGTAAAATACTTTCTTATAAGGAAGTATATACATAACATGACTTTCGTAAGTCCAAAAAATAAATTACATCAAGAGAAAATTACATCCACACTAAATAATCCACCATCATATTATTTTACTAGAAAATGAATACATCACCAAATCTCCCCTATCAAGAGTCCCATTATGATCCTTTGCATTTATTATACTGTTGGGTTAAATGAATATTTTCTCTTCATTTTTTCTATTGTATATCCTATGCCAACATAGATTTAAAACCAATGACAAATTCTCTAGAACCTATGGAAAGTAAAACACCTGATTATTTTTCAGAACAAAATCTGGCCAATTTGTTGTGTCCTGCGCTCTCTTTTTGAACCCTTCTGTTGCCTCTATCTCAATGTCCGCCTAGAACTGCCTTTCAAAACAAAAAAATGCCTGCCCAGAATTGCTTGGAACCAGGCATTCATAACCTGAACCAAGTACTTTTTGTTTGTAACTGCAGCAGCATGCGGTGTGATTAGATTCCTCTATCACTGTGGAAATTTGTATTGACCCAGTTGTTTTCTGTCCAGGCGGGTCATCTGAAAAAGAAACACTAGAAAGAGGAAAACAAATTGTTTAACTGCAACTTGCCCAGGCTCAGTACGTAACGTGCATGGAGCCTTTTGCATAGAGAACATCCTTAAAAAAGACATAAATATAAAAGATCTCCCATGTTTTAACTTCTGCACTTCATTACTTCTGCAGGTCTCTGCCACAGTGCTTTTGTTGCAAAATCTACCCCATCTAACTAGATGAATAGATGATGTGGAGGCCTTTTCTTGATTGGGCCGAAACCGAATGGGCCTACACTCAGAGAAAAGGGAAGACGATCGCCGATAGCGGGCGCAGACCTGCAAAATCAGAATAGGATCAGGGGGCCCGGTTGAAGAACTGGGGAGAACCCTCCGATGCCTAAGTCAGTAGCGGACTTGAGAGGAAGGGAATTCTCGTGTGTGATGCCGTGGCTGGTGTGAATAAGATTGCGTGATTACGCGTAGCCTTGCATGGTGCTGTACCTGAGCCTTTTATAGGCATGTACTACGGGGAGAAGGGATGAAACGCCGCGAGATCGTGCCTGAAAGGTCGCGCCGGTTGGCGCATCGTCCGGAGAGTTACGCACCGGAGCGCCCATTGGGACGTCCGGTAGTTATTGCTCCTCATGATCGTGGGGCGCGTGGCTTGCAGCCGTTATAACCGTCGTAGGACGTGAAACAATCTGCTCGGACGTCCTTGGCGTTAGATCCTGAGCGGGCTGCCTGTATGGTGAGTCGGACCAGTCGGTTAGAAACTGCAATGTGTGCTCGGTGCGACTGGTCCTGCAATCCAGAACCCATGTAGGCCGCTCTGGGGCTTAAGACTGTTCCTCGAGGGGGTCTGCTCGGAATGGGACTTGAACAGACCAGGGGGCGTCCGGGGATGGCCCTGCGCTAAAGTAGTCATCCCTAGGGACGTTGGAATCAGTCGTCCGAGGGCGCATGGTGTCCTAGGGAAAGGGGGAGTCCTTCCATACTGCCATGGGCTATACGGGCTCAACAAAAGAGCCCAGGTGGCAAGATTTGACCACCACAGATGAACAATGGAAAGAAAGATTATATTGAAAGATTTTTCAGTATATATATGCACTTCTCCATAACCTTATCCAACCTTATCTATCTTTGAGTTTACTAAAATGATAACCCAATGTAAGAACATTGAACACCAGTGAGTTTCTTGAATTGCATTTACAAGAGGCATTACCTCACTGAAATCTCCTGTTGTTCCAAAAAAAACTTTGTCATCTAATTCCATTAAAGATAATGAAGTTAACTAGAGTTAAAATTGACTCTACATAGAAAATTGACTCTGCACAGACATAGATGGTTTTGTATATATATTGAAATAACAGACGGAAATATACACACTTCACAAGCTCTCATTTTGTTAAAACTGTTACAAGATTTTCTTGAGACAAAAATTGTTATCTATCAACTTAGACAATCACCAAATATTTACCGACAAAGAAATACTTACCAACAAAATTTATGTAATATCAATAACTAGAGGCACTGATGTAACATCAGATGGTAGTCCTGCATTTCATCCTCAAGTTGTCCAACAAAATAGACTTTCTCGGTTCTGAGATTTCTTCAGGGCAACTATAAATAGGAACCTGGCACATATTGGGTATGGCATTCTGATTTAGTA
Organism: Colocasia esculenta; assembly: GCA_014218235.1. NCBI lineage: Eukaryota > Viridiplantae > Streptophyta > Magnoliopsida > Alismatales > Araceae > Colocasia > Colocasia esculenta. Next base: position 67,154,337 of record CM024757.1, read on the forward strand.
GCTTCTGTAACCATAATAGTTTGGAATTAAGGGCAGCATCTGATTCACTATATATGGGTGGAGCTATCCTTTATTTTTCTTTCTGTTTTTTGTGTGTGTGCTGTTTATAGTTTTCCTGTTATTGTGTTTATAGTTTTACTGGTCAGACACTTGATATCCTGCTCCTGCAGTTGTATATAGCTAGGTGTGATCTTTCTTCACCCTTTTATGTTTTTTTTTCTTTTTCCTGTTCCCATGATTATTGTTCTCCTTCCTTTTCTTTTCGTCCTTCTTTTTGTTGAATGCAGTAACTATTGATTTCTTTAGTTTCTATTTTATATATCGTCTAGGTAGTAGATTCAAGGCATCCTGATTGATTTTCCTTGTGCTTTTTAATAATGGGTTCATGTCCAAGTGGGTGTCGCCGTTTATAATGTTTTCTCCTATGAAGTTTAAGGTTCTTTCTCTGAACAAAGTTCACATAGGTTACTTTTACTGCTGCCATAATCTTATAGATATTTTACCCAAATTTTACATTTGGGTAGCTACAGGAGGAGTGTTATTCTAGATGGCGGCTGGTACTTTGATATTTATCATTGCATAATGTGTCCCATTTTGCTATGAACCAAGAAGATGTTTAGCATGGTCATGGTGTCATAGGTTGTCATATTTTGGACCTTGCTTGAAGTGGGATGCCAGATGCAGTGGAGCTTATATCTCATCAGATTTAAACTGGTAATATTGGGAGTCACATTCTGGTTATTGATATTGCACACAGGATGTGACTTTCGAAGGAATTAAAGGCACATGATTGACTAACCTTATTTAATACTTTTTCTGATGAAGTTCCATGTTCTCGCCTAACTTGTCATGCTATGCATAGAAATCTTATATATCATTCATGCAATATCAAAATTACATGAAAGAAAACTCAAAGCTTGAAAGCATATTTCTCTTTACTAGGAATCCAAATACAGTATTTCCTAGAGAACTATTATTATTTGGCTATCTTGTTCCAGAGTTAAATTTATTAATCCAAGCTCAACGCATGTGATATGACTGAATAATCTGTTTATAACATGAAGGAAATGGCAATGTTTATAGCATGACTACCTATTGAAAGAAAGAAGAGCACACATCAACATCAATCTGAACAAGGCCTCCCACCCCCTAATATGCTTCATATGTAGCAATTCTCAAAGCAATGTTTATTGAAAGAAATAATTACCGACAAAGCTTATGCAATATCAACAACCATAGGCACTGATGTAACACCTAAAAGTTCTGAAAAAAAAAATCATATATTCAGTAAACAATTGAAAATGAATATCACCTTCATCAAGCAACTCAAATTCATCCAAATTAATAAATAAATGATAGAAAATAAATATTACCTTCATCTAGTTGCTTAACTTCATCTAATTTTTCTTCAATATTAAGCCAATCTTTAGATGACTAAATCCAATGTTGAGTGCAAATTAGCGTTTCAACAATTTTCGGAGATAGAGAACTCCTAAATGCATCAAGAACATGACCACCAGTGCTAAATGCAAATTTTGATGCTACAGTAGGGACAAGAATAGCCAAGACATCACGCTCCATCAATGAAATGATAGGAAATCTAGAACTGTTGATTTTCCACCAAGTCAAAATATCAAACGAGTTTACATATTTTTCTCTCACTTCTTCCAAGTATTTGACCAACTTAGATTTCACATCATCACTTTCCATTTCAGCTATGTGTTGATAGAATCGATCTCTCATAACTGACCATATTTTTGTGTTAATTGCTCATCATGTAGTCTACTAGAAGTTGATGTTGAGGATGCACTTTGAAACCTGCCTACCTGCTGTCCACTAGAATTCCCATCCAAACTTTTGTATTTATCAAACAAAGCATAAAGAACAGTCTTCACTTTTTTCTTCAATGTCAATGCCATACCACTTTCATACATTTGAGAGATTGAAAAATCAACATACACCAATTTATATCAGGGATCAATAACCACAACAACAAACATCATGAGATTAAGCTTTTCTACATTTCCCCAATATTTATCACATTTTTATTTCATCTTGAATGTCATATCACTGAAAACATAATCAGCACTTCCACACCATTCTTTTAGGAGACAATCAACATTACTAATCTCGTGAAAGTATGTGTTAGAGGTAACATATAGTGCCCCAGAAACTCTCAAAGTAACATCATAAAAATTCTCCAACAATTTTGTCAAATTTCTATCTTTTCCCAATCTTCATCTTGTGGCTTTCCGAAGCCATCTCCTTCACTAAGTTCACTTATAAAAAATGGATCTTGCTCTTCATAACTCTCAAATGCCTTTTGAAAATTTTGTGTTGTGTCGAACATCATAAAGTTGAGTTCCACCTTGTAGGAACATCAAGACATAACAAGCTCTTGCTGTAGATTTTTTCCTCTTCAACATAAGACTTAAATTTTTGACGTCTTTATGGAGATTGTCTCACATATCTCATAGCATTTCGGACACGTACAATAGACTCATTTGATAATTTCAAACCATCATTAACAACTAAATTCATAATATGTGCAACACACCTCATATGAATGAATTCTCCTTTTAAGACACTGCCCTCCCAATTAATAATTATCCTCTTCAAATATGCAATGGAAACATCATTGGAACTAGCATTGTCAACAATAATTGTCATAACCTTCTCAATACCCCAACTGTTCAAGCACTTTTCAATTGCTTTACCAATAGTCTCACCTTTATGACTAGAAATTGGACAAAATTTTGAGATCGTTTTGTTCAACTTCCAATCATTATGAATAAAGTGTGCAATTAGACACATATAATTGATCCGTTGCAATGAAGTCCATGTGTCTGTTGTAAGGCAAACTTTTCGGCAATTATTTTTTATAAAAGATTTCAACTTTGTCATCTCTTCCACATAGATTTCAAAACAATCTCTTGCTACAGTGATTCTTGAAGGAATATGAAACTTTGGTTGTGCAACACTACAAAATGTCGAAACCCTTGCCCCTCAACAAGTTTAAAAGGAAGTTCATCAACAATCACCATTTATGTCAATGCTTTTCTAACTAGTTGTTGAGAAAATTTCCAAGTCGATACAATAGTTTTGGTCTCTCCCTCTATTTCTTCACCAACTAAAGGGCTGTGAGGGCTAACTTTTACTTGCTTGCTTACAGCTCCACTGAAGGGATATTTCTTCATCTTACATTTAGATGCGTTCGAAGTGTGCTTGTGCCACAAGTGACTAGATCACAACAATTAATAGTACCGCAGTAATTGCATTAGCACTTATTTTCTCCTTCAATTTTTGTAAAATGCTCCCACACATTTGATCTCAAATTTGTGGTTTTCCTCTTTACACTTGATGAACATGTTTGAGTTTGAGTAGCAACATTAGGATCTGAACTTGCACCCTCAGTTGTGGGAGTATTTGATGACATCTGATTAAATATACTCCCAATACAACATAAAAAAGATAATAAGACAACGACAACTAACTTCTTGCATCCATGTTGCGAAAGTATATTATAAACAATAGTGAAGAAAATATATGTAAATGAGCAACCATGGCCAACATAATCGAGAGGTAGCTTTCTCCTTCTATTCATGGTGTTTTTGATGCAAACAGCGACAGGGTACAACAAAACAAAGTTGTCTGACGTTACAACAAAATAGAGCTTGTTGTCCAGGTTGCAAGCCCAGAGGAGGGGTAAATGAATTGGTAAAACTTCGTCTTAGAAATATTCCGAGACAAAATAAATTTAGAAATACTAAACAAAATAGTTAGATTTAATGAGCAGCGGATAAGGATATAAAAGCAACCACATGAAAAATAGAAATTTTATCATGGTTCAGATCTCCTATCCCAATGAGTCCTACGTCTAGTCCCCAGGTAACAACTTGGGATTCCACTAACAAAGGGTACAATCACCCTTAAGGACACTTACACATCTAGCACTAGCTGGCCTTCTCTTCACTCCACGAAGAGTCAATACACCACCTGTTACAAAAGGTCTTCCTTTCTACAAAAGGGAAGAAACCACCCACTCCACAACAGGTCCTTTCTTCACAGATGAAAAGGAGCACTCAAAAAAGAGTAAAGAGGTAATGGCCCCTAGACCAAGCTAATAGCAACAATACAATGCTCGATCTGAGGCAGAAACTGAGAGACAAAAAGAATTACAATAAGAAGAGTTTCTCTCTGATCTAAAACAAGCTCTCACACTCTAGAAGAAATAGAGGAGCGGTGCTTTGTAGAGATCTAAGAGCAAGAAACTTTTTTTCTGAATGAAGGATCGGGCTCTTATGTCTTTCTATCCAAAAGGATGATCTTTCATAGTGTCAATACACTTCTATTTATCTTTTCTTGAGGAAGTATCTGTTGTCTCTCATCTTGAAATGTGTCTCCTGACAGTTGTAGCAGGTCTATTCTAAGAAACTCAAAAAATCTACAGATAATAAATGCTTAGATAGAGACATAGTGAGAGAGAGATCATGTGGATATCTTCTTCGTTCCAGTCAACACGATATGTCAAACATTGTAAATGTGTGTGACTACTAGAAACCTGCAGACAATAAATGCTAGAAGATAGACAACTCAAATGTATTTAAATTGTCAGTCAATGTCACTAGCCATACTGCAGAAGGGTATACTAAAGAGGAAACGTCATTTTGTCATCATTTAAAGTTCTAGTTGATATGTCATCAAAGTGGTAACCAGTAAAAGATGACGTGCATAGATACTGTACACATGATAAATAATAAATGCCTTAGTGCAAAGGATACGTGATAATTTGTGGGAAGATTTGAAATGCTCAGCATTTCAAAATTAATTTGAAAAGAACTGTGCTAAAAAAACATGATTAACACAATTTTATCATATTTAATAAGACCTTATTTGAAACCACAATCAATATAATAGTTGTAAAGGTCATTATGAAGGTATCAATGTCCAAAACATAATCAATGTTTGAGGAGTGTCGATGTTCAGAGATAGTCGATGTCCAAAGGATAGTAGATGTATAAATATGATTGATGTTCATAGAGAGTTGGTGTTAAGAGACAGTCGATGTCCATAGGATAGTCGATGTCCAAATAAAATTGATGTTCATAGGGAGTCAATGTTCAAAGACAGTCGATGCCTAAACATAATCGATGTTCATAAGGAATCAATGTGCAAAAGACAGTCGATGTCTAAACATAATAGCTGTTCAAATGAAGTCGATGTGAGCGTAATCGATGTTGGAACATAATCAATGTTTAAGTAAAATTGATGTTGAAATGTAATCGATCTTGAAATAAAATCGATGTTTAAATGAAATCGATGTTGAAACAATAATCGATGTTTAAGTGAAATCGATGTTGAAATGTAATCGATGTTTAAATGAAATCGATGTTGAAATGTAATCGATGTTTAAATAAAATCGATGTTGAAACAATAATCGATGTTTAAGTGAAATCGATGTTGAAATTTAATTGATGTTTAAATGTAATCGATGTTTAAATGAAATCGATGTTGAAACATAATCGATGTTTAGGTGAAATTGATGTTTAAATAAAATTGATCTTGAAACATAATTGATGTTTAGGTGAAATCGATGTTTAAATAAATTTGATGTTGAAACATAATTGATATGGAGAAGAATCGATGTTGAAACATAGTCGTTGTTTAAGTAGACTGTAATCGATGTTTAAGCAGAATCGATGTGTTGTTAAAACAATAGTCTATGTGAACTTACAACAGTAGTTAATGTAGATTTAGATAAATCATATGCATTTAACTTCTAATTTAAATGAGTGTAACCAACTTATAGAATTTATTTTATTTGATACATGTTGACAAACATAAAAAAAAATGTTAGTCAAATATTTCCATATTTTTGTTTATATATATATATATATTTATATATATACTGTTTATCAATCTCCCCCTTTTTAGTGAAGACAAAACAATAAAAGTATGAAAATGAAATTTCTGAAATAAATTTAAAGGAACATTAGAAAGATGTATTTCAGATGATTTTCTCCCCCTTTTTGTCATTGATCAAAAAGAAAGTTAGGGAATAATAGAGACAAAGAAAATGGAAGCCAAAAGGGATGATAATTATTAGTGAGGATTTGATATATAGAAGGCAGGGGACAATAGAGAAGCAAAGAGTGTGATGATAGGCCAAGCTTTGACTTCCTACTCTTCAAAAAAATTCTTAAATAATTCCCAGCTGATATTATAAGAAGGCCCCATATCTATACTGAATTTCTTAATGTGAAGCTGCCTCTGATTCTCAAGAAATTGATTGTATTCAGGATTACTAAGAGTCATCCTGTAGAGGCTGTAGGTGGCAAAACTAGCATGCTGCAAAAATTGATCTATGGAGATAGGATAAGCAATGTTGTGAGCTAGCAGTTCCTGCCTTAGAGCAATGTAAGCTTTGTATATTTCAACCTAGATGGAGTAAGGATCTGTCACCAAATTGATGAAGTTTAGATCCATGAACTGCTCAGGAGATAATATCCTCAATCCTTTTGCTAGTGCTGGTAGGGATACAACTGGTTCAATATCTCCAACTTCAGTCTCAACTCTTTGAAAGGATGGATCTTCTGTACTATGAGTGTCTCCCATAATGGAGCCTCCTTCATCCATGGAGGCCTTCGACCACACATTAGCAGACAGAGTGAATCCACTTTTCTTCAAGTTCCTTGTTCGGATGGGCTGCCCCATTCTTTCCAACAACTCCCCTTCTAGATCTACTTCAAAATGTTGGAAGATTCTTGTGAGAAGATGAGCATAAGGAAGAGGTATTGCTAGCTTGTTCTTCTTATCCCAAATGAGTTCAGCTGCAGACTTCATTTTTTCAAACATAATTTAGGCCATATTTACTTTATGATTTTGCACTGCCTAGAACATGATATCGGCATCTCCTTTTGTACATTGAGAAAAAGAATAGCCTATTGAAAGTTGTAAACTGATTTATATCAATTTTTCCTTCTCTGAGCTTATACTCTATTCCGATAATCCTAAGTCCTTTAGCATGAGTATCCACAATGTCTACCAAACCGTGACATTCCTTAGAAACACCAAATAGTTCTACCAACATATCAAAGGTGATGCAAATGTTCTTACCTTTAACAAAAGAAGTAAGTATTCCCCCATCTTCAGACTGAAGGCAGGTGTAGAGCACCTTCACCAAATGCAGGTAGCTAGGTTCAGAAACAGTACACATCCCTATCCATTTCATCCTCTTAAGAGCTTCAATCACGCTGACCATTCCATGCTTCTCTAAGTTTGCCAAATCAACTTCCTTGTTGCCGCAAACCTTGATCTTGACTGCCTAAAACCTCTCGAGTTCTTCGGCCATGAGGAATGCCGCACTGTAGCCACCCAAACTATTAGAACTCTCAGAAGCGGCCATGGAAATCAACAAGAGAAGATTCTAAATGATCGTAGGTGAAAGAGGAGTAAAACCCCTCAAGAAATTTAGCGGGAAGAATCAAAAGTCTCTTGAAGAGGGAAGAGGGCTCTGTGGAGTCGATGGAGGGTTTCACTGACCTCGGAGTCGAAAGGGTGCGAAGAGAGTGAGAGTGAATCGGTAAGGGATGAGTTGCCAGCGATATAAAATAAAGAAAGGTAATGTGAAAAAGGTAGAGCATTAATTGCACAAGATGACAAAAAATGTGTAACTGATAACGCAAAAATGAAAAGAATATAGGAGAGAATAGAATTGATTTATATATGGGAAAGGGGGTTAAATCTTGTTCTGAAAAAGATTTATTTATTTCAGTTATATGCAGATAAATCTGTTACAAATTGCACATCCCTAATTTCCGTCTCAGAGAGGTAAATCTTTCTTCAGGTAAGGCTTTTGTAAAGATGTCTACTAACTGATTTAGAGTATCTATAAAAAAAATACTGATATTACCATTTGCTACATGATCTCTATTGTACAGGATTCTTGGTGAGATTTATGGCACTGGTATTGTCACATAGTAGTAGAATGGTTTTGATGTCCAGTCCATAGATTTCAAGTTGTTCTTTGATCCAAAGGAGTTGTGTACAGTAGCTCCCAGCAGCCACGTATTCAGCTTCAACAGTTGATAAGGCTACTGAGTTTTGTTTCTTTGAAAAACATGATATTAAACATCCTGCAAGAAATTGACAACAACCATGGGTGCCTTTTCTATCCACTTTGCATCTAGCATAGTCAGCATCCGAGTATCCAATCAAATTTGTTTCACAAGTTTTAGGATACCATAGACCTAAGTTGTGAGTATGAGCTAAATATCTAAAAATCATTTTCACTGAAATCAAGTGTGATTCTTTAAGATCAGATTGATACCTAGCACACATGCATACACTAAATAAAATATCAGGTCTACTTGCAGTTAAGTAAGGCAGTGAACCAATCATACCTCTGTAAAGTTTCCAGTCCACCTTCTAGCCTTCTAGATCACTATCTAACCTTGTTGATGTGCTCATGGGAGTAGATAGTGGCTTGACATTTTCAAATCCGAATTTCTTTAATAATTCCTTGGTGTATTTGATTTGACTGATATGAGTTCCTTCCTTGCCTTACTTGATTTGTAGTCTAAGGAAATAGTTGAGTTCTCCCATCATGCTCATTTCAAATTCTCCCTGCATTAACTTTTCAAAATACTTGCACAAGGATTCATCAGTAGATCCGAAGATAATGTCATCAACATAAATTTGCACAATTAATATATCTTTAGCACATGATTTAATGAATAGAGTGTCATCTACTTTTCCAATAATGAACTCATGATCCAATAGAAATGCACTGAGTCTTTCATACCAAGCTCTAGGTGCTTGTTTCAGACCATATAAAGTTTTATGTAATTTAAAAACATGATTAGGATAATCTAAGTCATCGAAACCAGGAGGTTGTTCTAAATAGACTTCCTCCTTTATAAAACCATTCAAAAAATCTGATTTTACATCCATTTGAAAACGGTTTAAGTCCAATGTAGATGCATAAGCTAGTAAAATCCGAATAGCCTCAAGTCTAGCAACTAGTGCATATGTTTCATCAAAATCTATGCATTCTTCTTGAGAATAGCCTTGAGCAACCAATCTAGCCTTATTTCTAGTAATAATACTAGTTTTATCCAATTTGTTTCTGAACACCCATTTGGTGCCACTAACATGATCATCTGATGGTCTAGGAACAAGGGACCAGACCTGGTTTAGTTCATCTTGCATGGCTAAAATCAAAGATTCATCAGTCAGTGCTTCATTGACTGTCTTCGACTCTATTTGAGAAACAAAAGCTAGATAATCATAGGGAATAATATTACCTCTAGTTCTTACCCCAGCATTTGGATCTCCAATTATGTTTTCTACTAGATGGTTCTTTTTGTATCTCCATTCCTTGGGAAGATCTTTATAGATTAGATCTTTCTATCGTAGTTCTTCCAAGGGTGGATCTTCATGGTCCTTGATGGATATTTGCTTCATTTTCTCGGATAGGTTCTATGTGCCTTCATCATCACTAACAATTTCCTTTCTCAAAAAGGGATTAGATTCATAAAAAATAACATGTATAGTTTGTTCATTTAATAGACTTCTCTTATGGAAATCTCTATAACCTTCGGATTTTGAAGTGTAACCCATAAAAATACCTTGATCAGATTTAGGATCCAACTTATCAATATTTGACTTACCATTGTTGTGAATGAAGCAAGGGCATCGAAATGTTCTAAGATGAATGATCTTGGGTTTCTTCTACTTGTACAGTTCATATGTTGTGTTCTTTAATATAGGCCTAATCCTAGCTCTATTGATTATGTAGCAAGCTGTATTAATTGTTTCTGCCCAGAAATATCTTGGAAGGTTGTATTCAAATAACATTATTCTTTCCATATCCAATAAACTTCTATTTTTCCTTTTGGCTACTCCATTCTGTTGTGGTGTTCTTGGTTCTGAGAAGTTGTGTTCAATACCTAGATCATCACAGAATTTTGCAAACCTGTCATTTTGAAATTCACCTCCATGATCTGATTGAATACTTATAATGTTGAACTTCTTATCTTTCTAAACTAGCTTGTTGAACTTGACAAATGCTTCAAATGTGTCATCTTTGTGTTCAAGAAAAGAGACCCATGTGTATCTTAAGAATCATCAACAATTACAAATCCAAAATTCTTCCCACCTAGACTTGTAGTTCTCATAGGTCCAAATAAGTCCATATGAAGCAGTTATAAAGGTTTGGAGGTGGTGATAATTGTCTTGGATTTGAAAGAAGATTTGACATGTTTTCCCTTTGCGCATGGTTCATAGATCTTATCCAGTCTTGAATTTATCTTAGGTAAGCCTTCCACTAGGTCATGCTTGATGAGTTTTCTGATTTCATCCAAGCTGATAACCCTGTCAATGGATCAGGCCCGGGTCGGATCTTTTGAGATCTGAATATGGATCCAAAATAACATGATCCAAATCAGATCTAAATCTGAATTTGGGTAAATTTCGGATCCGGATTTGGATCAGATCCGGACTCTGGCATCGACTGGTCTTTTGCCCCCCTTACCCCCTCCGTAAGAAACCTCATCTTCTTCCCATTCGCCTTTTTCTTCTTCCTCCTTTCTCTCCCCCCCACCCCACCTCCGTAGAAGCTCTCCCTCTCTCGTCCGCGCCCGCCGCCATCAGTGTTGGAACCCTCGTTCGCCCCACGGTGGAACCCCTGGCCATGCTAGTCAGGAAGAGGAGCTCCAGGCCGTCCCCTAGCAGCAGGGCCCGGACACCTGCACTACTGTCACCTCCCCCGTCGCTGCATCGACCTTGAAGAGTTGGCTGCCGAAGGTGTGGATGACCAGCAAGTAGCCGTCGGGGTGGTGGACGATCCCATTGAGCCCCACTAGGTTGTGGTACCACTTCTTGCTCTGGGTAAACGCAGGGCTCTTGATCACCGACAACAGCTCTCCACTAGGGCCGACCTTTCACAGCTTGTTCGACTTGGCGTCGGTGACATACGCGTTGCCCCCTCTATCTATGGCAACATCGTCAGCATCAGAGGGCTCATCGTCTGCGTTAAAGAATTCGATTCTTCTAAGATTTGATGTCGAAAAGAGCTGTGCGCCTCTTGGGGTGTGACTGCAGAGGCTTACCAGGGCCGTTGAGTTGGGTGAGGAAGAGGCGGCGCCAGGTGACCAGGCCATAGGTGCTAAGGCCGCCATAGTAGTTGCCGAAGATGTCCAAGTAGGCACCCCCTCGGACGGTCCACCAGGATCCCTGTTCCCACGACGTTGGTCTTCCTTCGTCTCTACAAGACTTCGGAAAGTTTTTGTCGTGCAGGAGTTGCAGCCAGCCAACACCAGCGGGCGGCGTAATGTCGAGGCCGCCCGAACATGACGAGACGAGGACGGTGGATGGTGTAGACACCGAAATCCCAATCTGTTTTAAGGGGTGCGAAATAATAGGCCACGAAGGGGGTGGATAAAAGGGGGAAATATTTGTGGTGTGTGTGGATATGGAGTGGAAGATGGAAAATAAAAAAATAAAAAAAAATCATGATCGCCAGGCACACGAGGGTGCCGAAGGGAGATGCACGCGAGGGGTGCGGGTGAAGGAAGTGATCGCGAGCGTACCTTTTCGAGCGTGGGGAGATTGCGCGGGGATGATGTGGGCCCTTTCTTCCTCTACGAACACGGCCGGCCGTGGTAGAGGGTGTTTTTCCGCGTTGATTACCCTGACAAAGAAAGAGACAAAATGAAAAAAGGGGATTAGCCACATGTGTATAGTTTACAAATTCTAAAAATAAATGAAATAAATGAATGACATGGGGGGACGACTTACTGGATGGTGGATTTTAAACCCCTAGGGAGGATAGGTATGTGTGTGTGTGTGCATGCATGTGTGTGTGTTAAAAAAAAGGTAAAAGGGGTACATGGGCCTGGAGGAGATAAATGAAGAAAAGGAAGGGGAAGGGGGAGTGCCTCCCCAAATGTTGGTGATGCGGCGTTGCGGCTTTGCCGGTTGGGTGACGTGGAGGAGAGGAAGATGAGGAGGAAGACGTCGCTCCCGCCTTGCTCCGGGGTACGTGGGCGATGAAGGAAGAAGGTGTGGATCGGCGCGGAAGGAGGACAGCGCGAGGAAGAAGATCTCCCCGGGTCGGTGGTGGTCGGCTCGGAGTCGAGGCGGAAATCTGACAGAGCTTCGCCGCTCTGAATGGTCCCCCCTTGAACAAATGACCCCTCGGGTCATACTTATAGGCAACAGATTCTTGAATCGCGTCTAAACAGGAAGCCGCAATTATGGATTAAAACGCGTCCATGTGGCAGGCCGCAATTTAGAAAGTCAAACTGATGTGACATGCACATGATGGCGTAGCCTACGACCATACCTCTGAATCGCATTCAGGCAGGCCGCCATGACTTGAATCGCATCCACCTTGACCGCCGCAATTCAGACTCGCATGGTTTCGAGGCAATCGGCTCATAAATGTGCCTGATGCAGCCATAGGGGTTAGGTGTTGACTTTATAATCACGACGTTCTCAGAGGACGCGATTTTAGAACTTTGTCATGATTACGGACATGCGCGATGTCTTGTCGAGCAAGACCTTTTTGACTTTTAAATCGCGTCGTCCTTAGCAGACGCCTTTCTATTTTGAACATGTGACGGAAAAAGGCCCTTAAACACGTCGGCTTTGACCGTCGCGTTTCAAAGGCATCCACTGTAGTGGACACAAATCAATGAAGTTGTGCCTTAATCAAAGGATCCGCGACCGACCCCCTTGGGTAAGCACCGAGAAAGAATGGGTAAGATCCAGAAATATTAGAAAAACACTCTTGTGAGGCAAAAAGAAGGTCATTTGTGGTGTTACGGCGCAAAAATGAAATTTGTCCGTGGTGGAGCTAAATTCGCGTGTCTACATATGCCATGCCTTGACGTCTGCTTTGCAGGGAAGCGAAGCGAAGCAACACGAAGCGAAATGAAATGGAGTGAAGTGTAGCGCAGTGGAGTGTAATGAGAGCGGACTAAAAAGTAGACGCCAAAGTGAAAAATAGACACGCGTGATCATTGGGGACTACCACCTGATAAGAGTCTTTCTCCAACACCCAAGGAAATCACCATCGGAAAGAAGATGTAAAGAAACAAATGCTTGGAGAAAGGAAAAGGACAGGAAAGGAAAAGACCAACTTCCAGCGAAGGGGAAGTACCTAAGGACACAATCCGTTAGGTTGCACCACTAGGGGCGTCTGCCACTGCCTCAGGTGGGTCTTGGGAGAGAAGGAGAATAAAAGGAATAAGTCCAAACAAATAGATTCTTAAGGAAATCGGCCCAGAGGCGACAACAAAGAGAGTTGGGTATTCGACCTGGAATGGAATATTTCAAATTGCTGGATTTGTGGCACGGGTGGCCATCAAATTGACTTGGAAGAGTGGTTTTCTACTGAGATTTCAATATGTATGTATGTTGGGCTAAAAGGAAAATGAGATAAAAAAGAGGAGTAGAAAATAACCAAAGATAATATTGTTACGCCGATGAGTCAGGACCAGGGTGTATGCATGGGTCCGTCGTCCTCACGTGCCAAGCGTAACGGCCTATCCGTGCAGCTAAGGATCCTCTGGGATGATCATTGTTTTTGATAGAGGGGAACTCAAATCCCAGATTCCTCAGAGCCACATGGTCCTTGGTGTGCTCTAGAAGTATAACATATAGTAGACGAAGATATGTGATGGTAGGGGCAGCAGCTGCCTGATCGCGCCGAATGAGGGAACTTGAATCCTGCAACTGCCTGATCCGCGATCGACCCCTTTGGGGAAGCACCGAGAAAGAAAGGGTGAGATCCAGAAATATTGGAAAAACACTCTTGCGAGGCAAAAAGAGGGTCATTTGTGGTGTTACAGCGCAAAAATGAATTTGCCCGCGGTGGAGCCAAATTCGCGTGTCTACAGATAGGTCCCTTCGCCGTGACAACATCTCCCCCGTCATCTTCCTCCATGTGAGGTAGGAAGATATAGCGGTCGTTGCAGAAAGGAGGGGTTCGCCTGGATCGGACTTTCGGTGCCCTAAATCGACAATTTTCGAGTCAGAAAATCTCGCCCCGAATTTGGAGAAAAATATCATTTCGGGTCAAAATTTGTGATTCGAATCAGATTTGATTATTGAATTTAGGTCAGATTTTTGGATTTAAAAGATCCATTGACACCCCTACAAGCTGGCATGTCCTAGTCTTCTGTGCCATAGTTCGACATTTTGCTCTCTGGTAGCAGCCATGCATATATCTTGACCTTTCAGATCTTTCAAACGTAGTACATAGAGATTTCTTTCTTTGTAGGCTTTGAAAATTGTTGTCCCTTCCTTGATGATTAAACACTTGGATTCTTGAAACTTTATTTGATGACCCATGTCGCATAGCTGACTTATGCTAATCAAATTGTGTTTGAGACCTTCAACGCTGAGAACTTCTTCTATTAGTGTCTTGTCTTTGCTTCCAACTGATCCACAACCAATGACTGTACCTTTACCATTGTCTCCATATTTGACTATTCCTTCTTTAGTTTTGATAAATTAAAATAATTTTTTATTTCTTGTTATATGCCTTGATCACTCATTGTTTTGGTACCACTTTGATGCTCTAAGGCTTTTCTGCAACATATCAATGAGATTTAGGTACCCAAGTCCTTTTGGGTCCTGATTGGTTAGCTTCTATAGAATCCCTTTTTGGAACCCACTTTAGGTGTTTAGTTGTACAAGTATTTTTCATATGACCCAATTTATTACAATGAGTGCAACATAAAATATCATTTGTTGTTTTGCTTGGTTTACTTTGTTTATTCACCTTTGTTTTATAACCAGGTTCTTGTTTAGCTACAAATCTTGGCAACAGATATATTTTAGGATATACAATTGTTTCTTCATTTTTTGGTGGGGTATACCCAATTCCATATTTCTTCCTACCTGATCTTTTTGCCCCTTTTAATATTAATGAAGATATTCCATTGGTCAATTTTTCGATTGTGGTTGTTAAATACTCGTTGTCTTTTGTTAATACTTCAATTTCCTTTTTAAATTTGCTTATAGTTTCCTGGCTTTCTAGACTTAATATATTTTCATCTTTATTTTTTACATCTTCGCATAACAACTCACTTCTCCTTTTTAGTTCAGGAATTTGCTTATCTAATTGTTCTGTTTCTGACTTTAAATCTGAGTTAGTTATTTCACGACTTGCATAATTTTACTTGATTAGTTTTAATTGTTTACATACATCTTTATATTTACCATATAATTCGTTGAATGTTTCTTCTAGGCTATCAGAGTCAGAATCAGAATCAGTACATGAAGTAAAGGAAGAGTCTGAGGTTACCTTACGTCAATGTTTGCCATAAAGGCTATGTTGGCCTTTTCTTCTTCTTCTTCTTCACTAGAACTTGACTCACTGCTTGAGTCTCCTTCATTGTTTCATGCAGCAGCCATTGCTTTCTTCTTGTATCTTTTGAATTTCTTAGTATTATCTTTCTTTTTGAATTTTGCCTTCTTAAGTTTCGGACAGTTAGCCTTAAGGTGTCCAAGCTTCTTGCATTCATAGCAGATAGGCTCAGGTCATTTGAATTCTTTGCCTTTCTTGAAGTTTCTCCTTCCTGACTGATACTTCTTTTTGGCCAGAATTCTTCGTAGTCATCTGGAGAGGAAAGCTTCTTCATCTTCATTGTTCTCTCCACTTCTTTCACCTTCTGATTCTCTTTTAGATGTATTTTCTGCTGCCTTGAGGGCATTGTTATACTTTTTCTTGCTGGAGGATTCTCCTAGCCTTTCCATGTTTATCTCATGAGCCATTAGAGACCCAATGAGTTTTTCGATAGACATTGACATGAGATCATTTGCTTCTTCTATGGCTGTCACCTTTGGAGTCCATGAAGTTAGCAAGGATCTTAGTATTTTTCCTCACCATATCTCTTGTCTCTTATCTTTTGCCTAGCCCAGCTAGGCCATTTGTGATATCTGTAAAGCGACTGTACATTTGGGAGATAGATTCTCTTGAATGCATTTGAAGCCTTTCATATTGTGCTACCAATATATCAATTCTGGTTTCTTTTACCTTATCTGTTCTTTTGTGGGTGAGTTTCAGCTTATCTCACATTTCTTTAGCTGACTTGTATGCAGATATTCTGTTGAATTCCTTCCTAATTAGAGAACAACACAATATACTTTTGGTCGTGCTATTCTAAGATAGTTTTTTCTTGTCATCATCTGTCCACTTATCTTTGGTGTTGGTGACTGCCAAATCTCCATCTTCTATTATCATCCATATTTGAAAATCAAGACCTTGAAGAAAGAACTCCATTATTGTCTTCCAGTAGTTGTAATCTTCTCCATCGAATAGTAGAGGCCTATTGACAGATTGTCCCTATGCATGATCTTGTGCTGCCATTTATCTTTGCTCTTCAGATCGTGAGATCTGCTTACTCAAAGAGACTCAACTTTGATACCACTTGTTGACCAGGTTGCAAGTCCAGAGGGGGGTGTGAATGGATTGCTAAAAAATCATTTTAGAAATATTCTGAGACAAAATAACTTTAGAAACACTAAACGAAATAGTTAGATTTAATGAGCAGCGTATAAGGAGGTAAAAGCAATCACATGAACAACATAAATTTTATCCTGCTTCAGATCTCCTATCACAAGGAGTCCTACGTCCAGTCCCTAAGTAACAACTTGAGATTCCACTAACTAAGGGTATAGTCCCCATCAAAGACACTTACACATCCAGCATTAGTTGGCTTTCTCTTCACTCCACAAAGAGGCAATACACCACCTGTTACAACAGGTCTTCCTTTCAGCAAAAGGAAAGAAACCACCCACTCCACAGTAGGTCCTCTCTTCAAAGATGAAGAGGAGCACTCAAAGAAGAGTAAAGAGGTGATGACCCCTAGACCAAGCTAATAGCAACAATACAATGCTTGATATGAGGCATAAACTGAGAGACAAAAAGAATTACACTATGAAGAGGTTCTCTCAAATCTAAAACATGCTCTCACACTCTAGAAGAAACAGAGAAACAGTGCTTTGTGGAGAGCTAAGAACAATATTATTTTTCTAAATGAAGGATCGAGCTCTTCTGTCTTTCTATCCAAAAGGATGATCTTCCATAACGTCAACAAACTTCTATTTATCTTCTCTTAAGGAAGCATCTATTGTCTCTCATCTTGAAACGTGTCTCCTGACAGTTGTAGCAGGTCTATCACAAGAAACCCGAAAAATCTGCAGATAATAAATGCTTGGATAGAGACATAGTGAGAGAGAGATCATGTGGGTATCTTTTTCGTTCCAGTCAACATGATATGTCAAACGTTGTAAACATGTGTGACTTCCGAAAACTAGCAGACAATATACGTTGGAAGATAGACAACTGAAATGTATCTAAACTGTCAGTCAATGTCACTGGCTATACTGCAGGAGAGTATACTAAAGAGGAAACGCCATTCTGTCATCATTTAAAGTTCTAGCTGATATGTCATGAAAGTGGTAACCAGTAAAAGATGACGTGCATAGATATTGTACCCATGATAAATAATAAATGCCTTAGTGCAAAGGATACGCGACAATTTGCAGGAAGATTTGAAATGCTCAGCATTTCAAAATTATTTTGAAAGGAACTATGGGGCAAAAATATGATTAACACTATTTTATCATATTTAATGAGACCTTATTTGAAACCATAATCAATATAATAATTGTAAAGGTTATTATCAAGGTATCAATGTCTAAAACATAATCGATGTTTGAGGAGAGTCGATGTTTAGAGAGAGTCGATGTTCAAAGGATAGTTGATGTATAAACATAATCGATGTTCATAGAGAGTTGATGTTCAAAGACAGTCAATGTTCAAAGGATAGTCGATGTCTAAACAGAATCGATGTTCATAGGGAGTCAATGTACAAAGACAGTCAATGTCTAAATATAATCGATGTTCATAGGGAATCGATGTTCAAAAGACAGTCGATGTCTAAACATAATCTGTATTTAAATGAAGTCGATATGAGCATAATTGATGTTGGAACGTAATCGATGTTTAAGTAAAATGGATGTTGAAATGTAATCGATGTTGAAATGAAATTGATGTCGAAATGTAATCGATGTTTAAATGAAATTGATGTTGAAACAATAATGGATGTTTATGTGAAATCGATGTTGAAATGTAATCAATGTTTAAATGTAACCGATGTTTAAATGAAATTGATGTTGAAATGTAATCGATGTTTAAATGAATTGATGTTGAAACAATAATCGATGTTTAAGTGAAATCGATGTTGAAATGTAATCGATGTTTAAATGTAATCGATGTTTAAATAAAATCGTTGTTGAAATGTGATCGATGTTTAAATGAAATCGATGTTGAAACAATAATCGATGTTTAAGTGAAATCGATGTTGAAATGTAATCGATGTTGAAACGTAATTGATGTTTATGTGAAATCGTTGTTTAAATAAAATCGATGTTGAAACATAATTGATGTTTAGGTGAAATCGATGTTTAAATAAAATCGATATTCAAACATAATCAATGTGATAGTAATCGATGTAAAGGTAATCGATGTTGAAACATAGTCGATGTTTAAGTAGACTGTGATCGATGTTTAAGTAGAATCAACGTGTTGTTAAAACACTAGTCGATGTGAACTTACAACAGTAGTCGATGTAGATTTAGATAAATCATATGCATTTGACTTCTAATTTAAATTAGTGTAACCAACTTACAAAATTTATTTTATTTGATACCTGTTGATAAACTTCAGAAAATTATGTTAGTCAAATATTTCCATGGTTTTGTTTATCACCAAAAAAATTAAAATAATATATATATATATGGAGATAGGCTATTCATCAGATCTATCCACTATAATCCACTGATCATGGTATTCTCTATCTGTATAAAGGGCGAATCTCTCACTCAGGTATGTAGGAGTTTCAGGCTTTTCAACTGTAGGAGAAATTAAGAAGAAATGCTCATAGGCCATCAAATATTTTGAAATGAACTTTAAAACTAGAGTTTTTTGAAACTGTTATTTATTTTGGCATCACAAGGACGTCAATATAAAACCTACGCAGAAATGAACCATAGAAAGCCATTGCAATTCAAAATTTGGTGAAGTGAACATGTTGAAGCATTTCCAGGTAAATCCATGTGTCATTAACACAGAGATGAAGACTTCATCGAGTTCCTTCTTCCTTGTATTCAAATATAAGCAACAGCAGTAGCAGTGTGTTAGTGCGACTAGATAGAGGATGAATAATAGATCTCCCGCTGGATGCATGAATACATTCATACCTTTGGGAAATGGGCATCCATGGCCAGAATGGAGCAATACATTAAAAAAATACAAATTTTCCGGTGGAAACCACACTTGGTATTATGCAGGCTGCAATCTCAGAAGTGGGGTGTGAGGGAGGTGCTAGGAGTCTAATTGCCTAACAGATGGTTAAACACACTTCTTAAGAACCTTGGAATGGAAAGGTGTGGGCGTACAAGATCCTACTATGGCATTCCTGGTTCTCCGATCAAAATAGATAGAAATAGAGGTGGAGCTATTCAATCTTGGGGATCTCTCACCTGCAGCACCAACACATCTGGTCTTCTTAGCCAAGAAAGGAGACACAAGGTCTCTGATGGTTTTAGTAGATTCTAAAGATGCCGACGAAGATGAGGAAGATGCCGAAGACGATGACGAAGAAGACATGGTCAAAGACTGCATGGACGGTGACTACCACTCTGTCCGAGAAGGCTCGCCTGCTCGTGCTCTGGGTGATGGGAGAGGCCGAAGAGCAGGGGCTCTGACACTCCACTGTGCAACAAAGAGGAGAGGTCGAATTGGGACTGGGAGGGAGAAGGGCTGTGCGACAAGATTAGGGATTTTTAGGGTTATTTTGGTTCAATCAATTCGACTCAGTTTTAAGGAAGGAAAAACCAAAATGAACAATTTACAACTAAACTTGTAAGACCTGGCCCCCTTGGGCCCTGTGGCCCCGTCCTCAGGGTCGCGACATGCTCTCTGGTCGCGACGTGGTCGCGACAGGGAGGCTGTCGCGATAAGGTTCGGGTCGCGACGACCAGGGCTGTCGTGTTTTAGTCGCGACGGTATGGCCGTCGCGGTTTGGTCGTGACGTCCGATGGCATCGCGACGGCCCTTCTGACAGACATGACCGGTGTCCTTTCTGCCAGAACGGCTCTGTCGGGTGTCAGGCACACGCGCGTGAACGCGACGTGGTAGTCCATCGCTATTGCTTTCGTCAATCGAGATAGTAATTGCACGTTGGTTATCCGAAGATAGCCGGGAGAGAGTATAGCACTTGTTTGTCAAAAGACAACGAGAGAATATAGCACTTTGTGTTGATTGTCTTAGATTAATCTTGATAGTATGGCACTTGGATGTAATGCCGACATCCTGATCATTTAACTCCCGCGGGCAAATGGCACTTTCGGGCGCTCCTCCTAGGACCTGATCGGGCCCTATTGCGCTGGCATTGGTTATATTGTTTATCTTTAGACAATCAATTAATGGCCAATTTGAGAGTACCAAGAAATAGATAAGAGCACTAGATGAATAGATGAGATAGTAGAGTGAACGTGAATAGGTGAGAGCTAGTGGACGATTGCGCGTAACACGACGAGTAAACAGGCGATAGTAACAGTTGCACAACACGCGCACGTCGTATTGGCAGTCAGGTGGAATTCACGATCTTCCCGCTGGCCATGTTATGCACAAGCCCAGAGGTCCGGCGTGACTCAAGGTAAGAGCGAACTTCTAATAGCCGTTTGGATCATATCGATCCCTAAAGGGGTAATGGGTGTTGGGGTACAACCGACTCGTCGACCATGTGGTCCATGATCAGAGGAGACTTACGGAGGCCTTGTGCAAGGGTTCACTAGTCCAGCGAAAGGAATATCCGACGGAGAGTTCACCACAAGCCAAGAAAAGTGTGTATTTAAAACAGATGCTCGACGTTCTAGAGGAATTCTAGAACAGTGGAGCGTCGATATCGGTGTATAAACAACGCGAGAAATGATTACAAGTCCTTTAAAATAGGGCAATTAATATTCTTTATTTCAATAAATTACCAGATACATTATGAGATATTTTATGCCAAATTTCAGCCATATATGGATGGTTCATGTGTGTGCATGTGTAAGAAATCATAGATAGAAATAAAGTCGTGAAATATGTATTTTAAAACATTCAATATAGCTCCATTTTTAGGCAAGGTTTTTTTATGGGTTTTTCACCAAAAGTTCTGTGAAGGCGACATAGGGCTGTAAGGGTGGCGACATGTGCCAGGCAGAACGCGACAGGGTCTTGTACGGGTCACGACAAGGCTTGCAAATCGGGTATTGGGAACGCGACGGCACACCTGTCGCCTTCGTGGTCGCGACGGGTGGGCTGTCGTATTCGGACCCCAGAAGGCGACATATCGGGCAGTCGTGATCTGGTGGTCTGCGCCTGACTCTGACAGGAGTCAGACCAGACATTGGATTGCGGACCAAATATTCAAATTATGATACAGGGTCGTTCAAAAAATCATAACTAAATATATATGCGATGAAAAATCATGAAATCAGTGGCAAATCAAACTAGACATGCGAGAGTACTTCCAGTAAATAGGGATTCGAGAGAGAGCATGGTTTGAACATGGTTTGGGAATGAACAAGAATGAGTAACATAGAACATGACACAGGGAGCAAGATGGATTCAATTCGAGTAATATGCTCAACAGAAATTAGGGCTTTCGGGGTCAAAAGATCCCTAACAAGATCAAGTATTTACAATAAAAATTCATAGCATGGGATCAAGTATACAAGGAGATATGGATTTAACATGATGTCTCGGGGTTATCATGTTTGCAGAACTTCATAAATTAAGAACAAAAGATAGGATGGATGGAAAAATATGAAACTTGGGGGTTTCGTTCAAGAGGGTAGGAAGAACTACAGAAAAAGTTTCATGGTTTATGCTTGTGAGAATGCCTACCTTTGACTCGATTTGTCTTCTAGGGCTAGAACTTGAAGAACAAGGGAAGAAGCTTCAAGCTCTTCTTCTCTCCACGAAATCCTCTCCTCCTTAGCCTCTTCTCCACTTCCAGCAAATCTTGGCAATGAGCTAGGGTTGCCCAAGAGAGTTTAAGAGGTGTATTTATGCAAGTATGCATTTCTATTCCTACTACTACTCTAATTCCTCTTAAATTACGAAATTTCCTTACTCCCACCTTCCTTCCTTGCTTTCCAATCTCTATTTAGACTTGAAAAGATCCCAATTCGTGTTAACCCATATGGGGTAGGTTTAGGAATCCAATTCCAACTCTAACTTCCTATTTAATGCATTAAATACCCCTTTTCTATTTAGGTAATAATTTAGTTACGAATTTAAGGTATTTTCCTATTATTCTCCCTTTGTAAATTCATATTTTTGACCCAATAAATTCTAGAAGATCCATTAAGCAAAGCCCATTACTCTTTTCCATTTAATGGGTTTTATTTAATGCTCTATTCAAATATCCATTTAGCCAGGTTTTAATTCTTTATTTAAATTTTTTATTTTTTTCGCAAAAATTCAGGTTGCTACAGACCGTCGCGATAAGGTCGCGACGCCTAGGGGCGTCGCGATGAGAGTCTTATCGCGACATGTCGTTTCGTCGCGTTCTCGGGGCCGCCGGGTTAAAACCCAAGGCCGCTCCCCATTTCCCCCTCTCGCCCACTCAGCTCTCTTTTTCGCCTCTTCTTCCCCTCTCGAGTTTCTCGTGCAGTTTCTTGGCGGATCATGGTGCTTGAGGCATCCGTGCTGAGGTGGTGTCGTCCCACTCGTGCAGGGGACGTGTTCGTGTCGTTTGGTGCGAGGAGGAGAGATTCATTCCTACGAGAAGGCCCTAACGGGTTCGTTCTTCATGTGGAGGTAGGGACTCTTGATGCTCTCGCCCTAAGCATGCTCCCTTCCCCCTCTAAAATGTGGTTTTCTATGGTTTCGGGTTTGGGAGTGTGAGAACTCCATGCTCGAGGTTGAGTGAGGTTTCCCTCCGAGTGTAGATCCATGTTCGTGGGGTTTAAGGGTGGTTTGGATGCTTTACTAGCTTTCTAGCATGTTGAGCATGATCCCCTCCCCCTTGTGTGGTTGTTTCCCCGTTTTTGGGGTGGTCCTCGGAGGGGTTGCTCCGGAACCCCCCTTCTGTCTGTGATCGCGACGATCGTGGAGGTCGCGATCTGGCCTGGCCGGTCGCGACAAGATTGCGACGCTCTTGGGTGTCGCAACCCAGACGCGACGGCTCGGGCCGTCACGACGGGATCACGACAGTGTAGGGCATCGCGACCTAGTCGCGACGGCCCGATGCGTCACAACCTCAGTAGTGAGACAGTTTCCGACCTTTGCCGTTTCCGTTCCTTTTACTGTACCCGTTGCACCTGTGCTAGTTCCCTAGTGTGGTCTACACTAGTCTTTCGCTCGGTGCTCGGCACTTGAGGGCTTGTCCTATGTGAGAGGTTGCTACCATTGCCTGGGACCCCCATCCTCGGGAGCCTGTTGAGGGAGTACTCCAGGCTACGAGTGTGCTCAAGTTGGCAGCCACCAGGCGGACTCTGGAGCTTAGGGGAAAATGGTGGTTAGGATAGTGGCGTTGAGTCGCTTGCAGAGCTCTCGTGGTTGGACTAGGATGCCGAGGTCAGTTTTCGGAGTTCTTCCCGGTGCAGTTTAGCTAGTCCTTTTCTCACTGCCTCGCTCTTTGCGGCCCCGGAACCGCTTAGAGAGGCCAGGCGTGGGACCGTTGTCTAGCCAGACTGCAGCGGTTACTGTTGTGTGACTTGTGTCCTACCTCGCTCTGACGAGACGTGAGGGTCAGGACCCGAGTCGAGGATAAGACGTCGGCGGACGCACCTGACCTTGACTAGTGGTAATGCTTTCTGTAGCTAGTGTTCCTTGTCCAGGCGGAGTTCCCTCCGTCTGTGTTTACTAGCCGTGTGGTGGTCATGACGAGCAGTCGTACGGAGTTTCGACCGTGTGTACTTTCCGTACCGTGCTAGTTGTAGTTTCGCTTCCGCACTTCCGTTTGTAGGTAGAAGATATAAACTGTTGTCAATCATTTGATATTTATATTCTCCTGCCTGTTTAGAGCCAGTAGGAGATTGGTAGTCCCTACTGAGCTTCTGTTGTGAAGCTCATCCCTCCTTTTCCGAAGTGAGACTTCTCAGTAGCGGTAGGGCTCGCGCCGGGCGGAGGAGACGGGGTGGTAGTCGGAGTCCCCGTAGCTAGCAGTGGTTCCCCTTTTTCAGTGTACGTCACCCTTGGGGTATGCCCCTAAGGGACTTGTTCTTCCCCTGCTTTTTACTTGTACTAGCGTGCGTGCGTTGGGACTGTACTTAGAGTGGTACGTGGTGGTCTCACTCTTTTTTCTGTTTCCGTACGTACACTTCTAGATTAGCAGTTGACGTTTACCTCTGTTAGATATCCTGTTAGACGTAGATTATAGCCCATCCGGGTCCCTGGATCCATGGGCGACGACCGTGAAAATTGGGTCCTCGGCGTGGGCCGAGGGTCGAGTTCTCGGGTCGTTACAGTTGGTATCAGATCGAGAGTCTGATAGGACTTGTAATGGATTTAAACTGCAACAGAAAGTCCCAACGGTATACAAGTACACTGCTAGCCACTCGAGTAGTTTTGTTAACCTGTTGGTTGTGTTGCCGTGCAGCTTGACATGGCTCCGCGTAGGCGCAGTCAGGCTAGACAGTTGGTTGAGCAGCAGGATGAGTCCGAGATGCCCGCGCAGGGGCAGGTCAAAAAGGAGGTGTCGGCAGACGAGTCAGTGGCACAGCCTTAGGCTGCAGCAGTAGCAGCAGCAGGTGGGCAGCAGCAGCAGGAGTACCAGCCTCAGCCGCAGCAGTACGCAGACTGGTTTCCATTAGCAGAGCAGTTCTTTAGGAACTTGTACCAGGAGCGTACCAGCCCGGTCAGGCAGTAGCAGGTGTTCAATTTTCGATACCTCCTCTAGTGGTGTCGGAGCAGTAGGTAGAGCTAGAGGTGGAACAACCTGAGCGTTAGCAGTGGTCGGGCACTGGAGTACCTGGGCCGGGCGGCGGAGGATGGCAGTTGCAGAGGATAGGACCACTCTCCTCGAGAGGTTCCTACGCCTTCGGCCACCGATGTTCCATGGTGAGTATGATCTAGACAAGGCAGAGAGCTGGACCCATGAGTTTGAGCGCATCTTCGAGACCATGGAGTGTGCTGAGGAGGACCAGGTTCGACTGGCAGTGTACCAGCTCAAGGGAGCAGCCCATGAGTGGTGGAGAGTTCAGAGGCAGACTCACTTCCAGGGGCAGAGGTTGGATCACATCACTTGGCAGTGGTTTTCGGAGGTCTTCCATGGTGAGTACTTCCCCGACTATGCTCGACGTGAGAGACGGGACCAGTTCCACGAGTTGGTTCAGGACGACCTCACAATTTTGCAGTACCACCAGAGGTTTGTCCGGTTGTTGAGGCATGTGCCTCATGTCGCAGACAGCGATCAGGCGTGTGCAGAGAGGTTCATAGTAGGACTAAGACCAGACCTGAGGTGGGGTGTGACGGCACACATGTGTACCACCTTGGGAGAGGCCGTGGTGAAGGCCACCACCTTGGACAGAGAGACCTGGTAGCCTCAGCAGCAGCAACAGGGAGGAGCCTCTTCCAGGTCCTCGCCTTACCAGCGTCCAGCGGGTAGCCGCGGTAGTGCGACTTCCTCTTCCTCCGGCTCGGACAGTTCCGACAGCGCTGGGATTCGCTCGCAGTTTAGGAAGTTGTCTACTCGCGGGGGAGGTCGGAGCCGACAGCAGAAGCACCAGTCTAGGTTTGCAGAGCAGTCAATTGTCCAGGGAGCTAAGCAGGGCAGTCAGGAGGCAGTTTGCTACACATGTGGCTTACCGGGCCACTTCAGGAGGGATTTCGCCATGGGGCAAGCCCCGCAGCAGCAGCAGCCAGTGAAGTACACTCAGCAGCCGCCTCAGTATCAGTACCCTCCTCAGGAGCAGGCACCACGTCAGCAGCAGCGGGGGCAATACCAGCAGCAGGCTCAGCAGTTTCTGCAGCCGCAGCAGTACCAGCCATACCAGCAGCAGCAGCAGTACCCCCAGCAGCCACCGCAGCAGCAGCAGCCCCAGCAGGCGCCGCAACGTGGGCGTGGTCGTGGTCGCGTGATGGCGCTCACCCGGGAGCAGGCAGAGGCATCAAACCTTGTTATAGGTACTCTACCTATCCTTGGCAGAGCTGCTCGTGTTTTGGTTGACCCCGGTGCTTCTTTGTATTTTGCTTCCGAGGAATTCTATGAATCCCTTGCTTATCACGCTCCTGAGAGGCAGTGTGACGTGATGGTCGATCTCCCGTCTGGTGACTATATGTGTTCTTTTGGTTACTTGGAGGGTGTGGCAGTCGAGGTTGAGGGGCACCAGTTGCCGGACAGGTTGTACGCACTGCAGCTTTGCAACTTTGACGTCATCCTGGGCATGGACTGGTTGGAGGCTCACTCGGCCGTGATTGATGGCCAGCAGAAGACCGTTCGGTTTAGGATACCTGGAGAGCCCGTCCTCTGCTTCCGAGGTATCCGGTCTACTCGTCGGCCATTTATTTCTTTGTGTAGAGCTCTCCGTTTGATCCGCGATGGCTGTGTGGCGTACCTTGGTTCGGATTGTTATTTGGAGCCTAGCGGATCTTCAATTTTTGACGTGCCGGTTGTTTCTGATTTCTCCAACGTCTTTCCGGAGGATCTACCTAGTTTTCCGCCTAAGAGGGAGGTAGAGTTCTCCATTGAGCTTTTGCCCGGTACGATGTCTTTGTCCAAGGCACCCTACCGGATGGCCCCGGCAGAGCTGTGTGAGTTGAAGCGCCAGTTGCAGGAGCTTCTTGAGCTGGGCTTCATTAGCCCGAGTCGTTCACCGTGGGGCGCACCTATTTTGTTTGTGAGAAAGAAGGATGACAGTCTTCGTTTATGCATCGATTATCGGCTGTTGAACCAGGTTACTGTGAAGAACAGGTACCCGTTGTCGAGGATCGATGATTTGTTTGATCAGTTGCAGTCGGCCAAAGTTTTCTCGAAGATTGACTTGAGATCCGGGTACTATCAGATGCGGATCAGAGAGTCAGATGTCAGTTTGACGGCTTTCCATTCCAGTACGGTCACTTTGAGTTTGTCGTGATGCCATTTGGGCTGACGAATGCACTCACAGCATTTATGGATCTGATGCATAGGGTGTTCAGTGAGTACCTAGATCGTTTTGTTGTTGTTTTTGTTTATGATATTTTGGTCTACTCGGCTTCTGAGGAGGAGCACGAGGAGCACCTAAGGATCGTGCTGGAGACCCTGCGGAGTCACCGCCTTTATGCCAAGTTCGACAAGTGTGAATTTTGGCATAGGGAGGTGCACTTTCTCGGGCACGTGATCTTGGGTTCTGGTGTGGCAGTGGACCCTGCCAAGGTGGAGGCCGTGTTTTTGTGGGAGCAGCCCACATCGGTGTCAAAGGTCCGCAATTTTTTGGGCTTGGTCGGTTACTACCAGAGGTTCATTCAGGATTTTGCCAAGTTAGCAGCACCGTTGACCAGATTGACTAGGCAGGACGTCAGGTTTGTTTGGTCAGAGGACTGTGAGCAGAGCTTCCGAGAGCTGAAGATGAGGTTGACTTCAGCACCAGTGTTAGTCTTGTCGTCGGGCAGCGGTGGTTTTGTGGTCTATATCGATGCGTCGAGGTCAGGTTTAGGTGCCGTGCTGATGCAGCACGGTGGGGTTGTTGCCTATGCTTCTCGGAAGCTCAAGAAGAATGAGGAGAACTACCCTACCCATGACTTAGAGCTGGCAGCAGTGGTGTTTGCTCTCAAGTTGTGGAGGCACTACCTGTATGGCGAGGCTTTTCAGATCTTCACTGATCACCAGAGCTTGCAGTATATTTTCACCCAGAGGGATCTGAACTTGAGGCAGTGCCGATGGATGGAGTATTTGAAGGACTACGACCTAACCCTCTCCTATCACCCAGGAAGGGCTAACGTCGTAGCCGATGCTTTGAGCAGGTGCGTGCGCTTGAGTTCGCTTATGGTCAGAGAGTGGAGGCTGTTCGAGGAGCTGTCCCAGGGAGTGTTCGTTCCGTCGAGGACCAGAGACCGTGTAGTAGCGAGCAGTTTGTCAGTTCGGCCGTCAGTACTCAGGAAAGTGTTGCAGGCACAGCAGGAAGACCCTCAGTTGGCAGACATTTTGCAGATGCCAGATGTTGAGCTCGACGAGGACAGCGAGGTCAGATTCAGAGGCCGCTTGTTCGTTCCTGAGGAGGCGTGCCAGGCAGTTTTGTCAGAGGCTCACAGATCGAGGTATGCTGTTCATCTGGGCTATACCAAGATGTACCATTGCTTGAGGAGGTTCTTCTGGTGGACAGGGATGAAGAGGGGCGTGGCAGAGTTTGTTGCTCGGTGCCTTACCTGTCGACAGATGAAGGTCGAGCATCAGCATCCTGGTGGTGAGCTGCAGCCATTGCCCATTCCCAAGTGGAAGTGGGACGACATCACCATGGACTTTGTGGTTGGGTTGCCCCGCACCCCACTGAGGCACGATGGTATTTGGGTGATTGTGGATCGTTTGACCAAGGTAGCGTACTTTCTTTCGATCAGGATGTCGTGGTCAGTGGACAGGTTAGCCAGGTTTTACGTGGACAGAGTTGTTTCATTGCACAGGATCCCCGTTTCGTTGACAGGTTCACGTCAGGGTTTTGGCGCAGTCTTCATAGAGAACTGGGCATGGAGTTGCGGTTCAGCACAGCGTACCACCCTCAGACAGATGGACAGTCAGAGCGGACCATTCAGACACTGGAGGACATGCTGAGAGCGTGCTGTTTGGACTAGAGCGGCACTTGGGAGTCGCACCTTTCGATGGTAGAGTTCGCATATAACAACAGTTATCACTCGAGCATCGGAATGGGACCATACGAGGCTTTGTATGGTCGCCCGTACAGGACACCACTTCACTGGTTCGAGGTTGGAGAGAGGCATCTTTTGGGACCAGAGTTAGTGCAGCAGTGTGCAGATACAGTCAATCTGATCAGGCAGAGGCTTCGAGCAGCACAAAGCAAACAGAAGAGTTATGCAGACGTCCGCAGGAGACTGTTACAGTTCAGTGTTGGTGACCTTGTTTTCTTGCGGGTCTCTCCGACCAAGGGCGTCATGAGGTTTAGCAGAAAGGGAAAGCTCAGTTCGAGGTACATCGGGCCTTTCCCTATCACCAAGAGGGTCGGTGAGGTGGCTCACAGGTTGAGTCTTCCGGAAGAGCTAGCAGGTGTGCAGTGTGTTTCACATTTCACAGCTCAGGAGGTACGTTGCAGATCCTTCGCACGTGTTGGACCACTCGCAGCTGGAGGTAGCGCCAGACTTGTCAGTGCTAGAGTACCCAGTCAGTGTTGTCGACCGCAGAGTTCAGCAGTTGTGCCGGAAGCAAATTCTGCTGGTGAAGGTTGTTTGGCAGAACCACGTTGGTGGCGAGGCCACTTGGGAGCGTGAGGATGAGATGCGTGAGTAGTTTCCCTATTTGTTTGATTGATTGGTATGTTGTCTTCCCTTTTTCTGCTTTTCGGTTTGAGACCGAGTTGCTTTCATTTCGAGGATGAAATGTCTTGAGGTGGGTGGGATGTAAGACCCGGCCCCCTTGGGCCCTGTGGCCCCGTCCTCAGGGTCGCGACATGCTCTCTGGTCGCGATGTGGTCGCGACAGGGAGGCCGTCGCGATAAGGTTTGTGTCATGACGACTAGGGCTGTCGCATTTTAGTCGCGATGGTATGGTCGCGTTGTGGTCGCGACGTCCGATGGCATCGTGACGGCCCTTCTAACAGACGTGACCGGTGCCCTTTCTGTCATAACGGCTCTGTCGAGTGTCAGGTGCACGCGCATGAACACGACGTGGTAGTCCGTCGCGATCGCTTTCCCGATCTTTGAGGATTGACCTGCTTTTTGGGGTCGCGGCAGAGGCGACCGTCGCGATAAGGTCGCGACGCCCAGGGGCGTCGCGACGAGAGTCTTATCGCGACATGTCGTTTCATCGCCTTCTGGGGGCCGCCGGGTTAAAACCCAAGGCCGCTCCCCATTTCCCCCTCTCGCCCTCTCAGCTCTCTTTTCCCCTTCTTCTTCCCCTCTCGAGTTTCTCGTGCGGTTTCTTGGAGGATCGTGGTGCTTGAGGCATCCGTGCTGAGGTGGTGTCATCCCGCTCGTGCAGGGGACGTGTTCGTGCCGTTTGGTGCGAGGAGGAGACATTCATTCCTATGAGAAGGCCCTAACGGGTTCGTTCTTCGTGTGGAGGTAGGGACTCTTGATCCTCTCATCCTAAGCATGCTCCCTTCCCCCTCTAAAACGTGGTTTCTCTGTGGTTTGGGGTTTGGGAGTATGAGAACTTCATGCTCGAGGTTGAGTGAGGCTTCCCTCCGAGTGTAGATCCAAGTTCGTGGGGTTTTTAAGGGTGGTTTGGATGCTTTACTAGCTTTCTAGCATGTTGAGCATGATCCCCTCCCCCTTGTGTGGTTGTTTCCCCATTTTTGGGGTGGTCCTCAGAGGGGTTGCTCCGGAACCTGCTTTATGTCTGTGATCGCGACGATCGTGGAGGTCGCAATCTCGTTGCGACGGCCTAGCCGGTCGCGACAAGATCGCGACGCTCTTGGGTGTCGCAACCCAGTCGCGACGGCTCGGGCCGTCGCAACGGGATCGCGACAGTGTAGGGTGTCGCGACCTAGTCGCGACGGCCCAATGCGTCGCAACCTCAGCAGTGAGACAGGTTTCCAACCTTCGCCGTTTCCGTTCCTTTTACTGTACCCGTGGCACCTGTGCTAGTTCCCTAGTGCGGTCTACACTAGTCTTTCGCCCGTGCTCGGCACATGAGGGCTTGTCCCGTATGAGAGGTTCTTACCGTTGCCTGGGACCCCCATCCTCGGGAGCCTGTTGAGGGAGTACTCTGGGCTACGAGTGTGCTAGAGTTGGCTGCCACAAGGCGGACTCTGGAGCTTAGGGGTAAACGGTGGTTAGGACAGTGGCATTGAGTCGCTTGCAGAGCTCTCGTGGTTGGACTGGGATGCCGTGGTCAGTTTTCGGAGTTCTTCCCGGCGTAGTCCAGCTAGTCCTTTTCTCACTGCCTCACTCTTTGCGGCCCCGGAACCGCTTAGAGAGGCCAGGCGTGGGACCGTAGTCCGTCCAGACTACGACGGTTACTGTTGTGTTACTTGTGTCCTACCTCGCTCTGACGAGACGTGAGGGTCAGGACCCGGGTCGAGGATAAGACGTCGGCGGACGAACCTGACCTTGACTAGAGGTAGTGCTTTCCGTAGCTAGTGCTCCTTGTCCAGGCAGAGTTCCCTCCGTCTGTGTTTACTAGCCGTGTGGTGGTCACGACGAGCAGTCGTACGGAGTTTCCGACCGTGTGTACTTTCCGTACCGTGATAGTTGTAGTTTCGCTTCCGCACTTCTAGTTGTAGGTAGAAGATATAAACTGTTGTCATTCATTTGATATTTATATTCTCCTTCCTGTTTAGAGCTAGTAGGAGATTGGTAGTCCCTACTGAGCTTCTGTTGTGAATCTCATCCCTCCTTTTCCCAAGTGAGACTTCTCAGCAGCGGTAGGGCGCGCGCCGGGTAGAGGAGACGGGGCGGTAGTCGGAGTCCCCGTAGCTAGCAGTGGTTCCCCTTTTTTAGTGTACGTCACCCTCGGGGTATGCCCCTAAGGGACTTGTTCTTCCCCTGCCTTTTACTTGTACTAGCGTGTATGCGTTGGGACTGTACTTAGAGTGGTATGTGGTGGTCTCACTCTTTTTTCTTTTTCCGCACGTACACTTCTAGATTAGCAATTGACGTTTACCTCCGTTACATATCCTGTTAGACGTAGATTATAGCGCTTCTGGGTCCCTGGATCCGTGGGTGGCGACCGCGAAAATCGGGTCCTCGGCGTGGGCCGAGGGTCGAGTTCTCTGGTCGTTACAAAATCGGTTTGATTTTGTTCATTGACCCAAAATTTAACTAGTTGAACCGAATCGGGTTGGGCCGAGAAATGAACAGTCCTAGCCATACCAATGCATTTCACCTCATTTCAAAGGGTGCTTCTTTGAAACTAACTCTCGAAAATCTCCAACCCTCTCTCTTTATCTAACATGATCTAAACCCCTTTCTTTCTAAAACTCAATACTCTCTCACTCTCCTTCTTGAAATTCTCATGATGTCAAGCTTTGACAATGAGAGAATCATCTCCTAGGCCTCAGATAGCAAGTGAAAAAGGATGATCCAACGTCTGCCAGTCATGGAGTATTAAGAGGATGAAGAAGCCATCAATCCTCCTCACATTACTGAGGGAAAGGAAGAAAAAGCCCAAGCCTCCAGTACTCATAGAGAAATGACAAGGGAAACCAACCCCATTAGATTTTTTAGTTAATTAGGATTCATTAGAGTTCATTTGTTGTGTATAGATGTGATTCAATGTGACAAAAGAGTGGAAGAATGCAACACCCCACTTAGACCCAGTCCAGTTATACCAACTCTCATCGAATCTAAGAAACGTGCTACATGGGGAACACACCCCAACATATATCAAATGTAGGTTGATTCATTCACAAATAAATACTAATGCAGCGGAAATAAAGAACAACTCATCAACTTTAATACCAAGTCCATAGTCCATTAAAGAAGTCCACAATAGCTATATAGTTCAAATACAATGTTCATAACATATGCAAATCCTCACATACAAATGTCACTCAATCACACAATCAATCCTCACACTCCAATCTGATCTCGCTACTAAAGCCTCGATATCCTCCGTCTCACCTGAAATGTTAAGTAAGTTTGAGTCTACAACAAAAACTCAGCAAGCAACCCAAAAATGGATTACCAATCTAACATATATATAATGGTCTCAAATCATGTTATTGCATATAGATTTCATCAATCATACTACTTGCAAAATAATCATTTACTAAATACATCTTAAGTCAAAAGTGTGTACAATTGCTACTTGTATAAAGTACGGATTTAAGACATGGTGCTAACCTCATAATGTTTAGTTTTGCAAAGAGATTTCAGATCTGATCATGATGACATAAATTTAAGTATTAACATGGTATATTTGTCATACATGGTTTCAAGAGTTTGCATAATTAAGCATGACTACTAAACATTCATCCGAATGGAAATAAGACAAGTATTACATAAAATCATTATAAAGATGAAAACAAACATTTTGCATAACATATACGTATGTAGAAATTTTGCCAAGACATAACCCAAACCACCCATTAGAAGCCAGATGGACATATGAACATATACTCATCACCTACGCAAATAGTGATAGTCTTGGTTATTGCATAATACCGGGGGAAGCCCTCCCCACCTTAACCAGTGGTTCTTGTCCACCTCCAAGATTTCTTCCCGTGCCCTTGGGAACATATAACATATTGAACATTTCCATAGGGGCATTACTATGGTCCGGTTCCAAATTACTTCTATGGTGGCAGTGTCTTATTGGTTGAATACAAAATCATATACAAATTTCTCCAGATTCAAATGCAACATAACATGCTACCAAAATCATATACATACATTCAGATGGTGACAGAGACATATTTCTAATTTGTCTCATGTTATATTTTCTGAAATTTTTCCACAAATCATTTCAATAGAACACATTTCTCATGATGATAATAGACTAAAAATAGTTATTGACATCAAAAATTCACAAAATTTTGTCAAAATGTGTCCTTGTTGTCATGAAGTGAACCAATAGTTTTTCATGATTTTCTGGCATATACTCTAATTTCCGCAGTAATCAAATCAGTGATATAAATAGAGAAATATTCATCACAATGAAACCGTCTGTCAACTTGGTTCAATATTTTTCTAAGTGTATATCACAATCATATAAACCACTGTTCAAAATTCCATGATTTTTAGAATCCATAAACTATTTATCAAATTAAGAAAGTGCCACTAATTTTTATATTTCAGTCATGGAAATTACATAAGACAATCAAATTTGGATTTTTGATCTATCACAGCATGAATATATCCCTGACATGCATTTCTACATAGAAATCACAATTTTTATCACGAACATGCATTTAAATATAAAACTTTCTATTAAATCTATGCTTAATTACAGAACTTAGAAAATTACCCTAAAATCATGGTGACTACATAAATTAACCCAATTTGCAGTATGGCAAAAAGATGACTTATTTAACCCTACACATTTCATAGAAAGTCCGTTCGATGTTTGAACACAGAAATATAAATCTAGGTGTAAAAAAATAGGTGAAAATAATGGACAAAAGAACTTGACGGCAACATTGTTGCCGTTAAGCTTAATTGATGCCAAGAGGGTTGATGTTAAGTTCATCCTTGACGGAAGCCAAGGTTGACGTTAACCTGACAGGAAATCAGAACCCTTCTAGAACTCATATAAATCCCAAATCTGACTATTGTTTTAATTTTTAAAATGATGGAAAATTTGTAAAAAGGTAAAATCTATGGTTAGGAACCCCATCCCTAGGTTACTTGCCTCTAAAACACCAAAGAATCTACGAATTTGGTCGTTGAAGCTAGCCTTGGCCAACCAAGATAGTCCTCCCTCCGAGGTAAAATCCTTAATCAGCAAATCTCCAATGGCACGAGCACGTTAGAGACACCTTCAGCCTTCAAAAGCACACCCTTCCAACTCGTAGATGCTAGGTCTATGCCTCCACAAAGATCTAGTCGCCGGATCTTCTTCAACCTTTCTCGAGACTTGGAGAAACTCCCAAAAAAAGGGTCTAAGAAGACTAACCCACCCTTTTTATAAAAGATTTGGCCTCCCATACTCGGTCCACTAGGGTAGGATTCGTAACCCCTAAGCGTTTCCTAAAAATTCGCCCTTACCATAACTCCACCAGAGCTGTACTGCAAAATTTCACTGTCTGCACCAGAAGACGTTGACGTCAAGGTTTACTATCATTTACACAGAGTTGACGTCAATCAATATGGACGTTTACCTGAAGTTAATGGCAAGGGATGTTACCGTTAACCTTCTGTTGACGGCAATCGATGTTGCCGTCAACAACACAGGTCGACACAACCTTCATCCAACCCGAGAACAGACCATTCCACTTTACAAAATACTAAACTACACACATATATTTACAGAAATTTTTAAACACAATAAAATAGACAACAATTGAAATTAAAATCTAAGAATAAAATTTCAGGGCATCACACTCTCTCCCCCTTAAATTAATCTTCGTTCTCAAAGATTGAGTCTAAGAATACTCATCAAAAAGATGTGGATACTTCATCTTCATTCCTTCTTCTAACTCCCAAGTTGCTTCTTCTTGTGCAAAATTTTTCCACAAGACCTTCACTAAGGGAATTCTCTTGGACCTCAAGTGCTGAACCTTATGGTCTAGAATCTTTATAGGCTGCTCCTCAAAGGATAAGTCTTGTTGCAAATCCATCAGCTCATAAGTAAGAACATAAGATGGATCCCGTATATACCTTCTTAGCATAGAAATGTGAAATACTGGATGGATGCTTGCCATAGATGGTGGTAATGCCAATTGGTAAGCCACATTCCTAACCTTCTTCTTGATCTCAAATGGTTCAATAAACCTTGGATTCAATTTCCCATGCCGTCCATATCTAATTACCCCCTTAGTTGGAGAGACCTTAAGGAAAACATGCTCTCCCACCTCAAACTCCAAATCCTTCAAACCAAGAGCAACCTGCAAACCTTGCGACAACCTTGAAGTAAACCTTGGATCTCTATCTGAAATGATGGATTTCACAACCCCATGAAATCTAACAATATTATCCACATAAAGCTTGGCTAAACTCTCAACAGACTGCTTCTTTTTCATATGTAAGAAATGTGCGGTCTTGGAGAATCTGTCCATAATTACCTAAATAGAGTCATTGCCCGTAAAAGATCTGGGCAAATCTGAAACAAAATCTATGGTAACTTTTTCCCATTTCCATAACGGAATGTCAATCTTCTGCATCAATCTTGATGGTCTCTGCCGTTCTGCCTTCACTTGTTGACATGTCAAGCATCTAGCCACAAAATCAGTGTAACGACCCCGAGAACCCGACCCTCGGCCACTGTCGAGGACTCGATTTTCGCGGTCACCGCCCATGGATCTGGGGACCCAGAAGGGCTATAACACAAGTCTAACAGAATATGTAAAGGAAATAAACAACAACTACTGAACTAGGAGCACACACGCGGAAGCAGAACGAAGAGCGAGACTGCAACATATCGCTCTAGGTACTGTCCCAACACACACTCACACATAACTAGTACAAGTAAAAAGGGGGAGGACAAAGCTCTTAGGGACATACCCTGAGGGTGAAGTACAACTGAAGGGGGAAACCCACTGCTAGCTATGGGGACGATGACTACCGCCCCGCCTCCTTTGCCCAACGCGCACCCGGCCACTGCTAAGAAGTCTCACCTAGAAAAGGAAGGGATGAGCTTCACAACCGAAGCTCAATAAGAACTACCAATCTCCTACTGGCTCTAACAGGTGGGAAAGAATATATATATATATATATATATATATATATATAAACAGACAGTTCTATATATTCTAAGCTACACAGGAAAGTGCGGAAGCAAAGCTAACTAACTAGCGACGATATGGAAAAGACACCACGATCGGAAACTCCGTACGACCTGTACGTCGTGACCAACACACAGTTGGTAACACAGACAGAGGAACCCTGCTTGGACAAAAGACACTAGCTATGGAAACCACTACCACTAGTCAACCGGTCAGGAGCGTCCACTGACGTATTACCCTCGACCGAGGTCCAAATCTCTACTCTCGTCAGAATAGAGGTAGGAGCACAAAGTAACACAACAGTAACCACCGTAGTCTGGCCGGACTATGGTCCCACGCCTGCCATCTCTAAGTGGTTCCGGGGCCACAAAGAGCGAGGCAGTGAGAAGAAGGACTGATTGGCATGCGTCGGGAAGACTCCAAAATGGCCTCGGCATCCCAGACCAACCAAGAGAGCTCTACAAATGACTCAACACCATTGTCCTAACCACCATTTTCCCCTCTGCTCCAGAGTCCGTGACTCAAGCACGCTTGCCGCCCATAGCACTCCCTCAACAGACGGACGGGGACGGGGGTCCCAGGTAAACAGTAACAACCTCTCTCACGGGACAAGCCCTCGGGTGCCGAGCATCGGACGAACGACTAGTGTAGGACCGTACTAGGAACTAGAACTGGTGCCACGGGTACAGGAAGAACCGGAAAACGGCGAAGACTCCATGGAAACGGAACTCCGCAAGAACCTACCTGTATTTGTTACTGTTGTGACGCCACAGACTGTCGCAACACTGTCACGACGCCAAAAACCGGTTGCGACCTCAGTTGAGAGGGGTCCCGCGACCATCCTCCTGAGGACCACCCCAAAAACCATACAAACGCATCCACAGGGGGGGGAGTATGGGAAACATGTGGGAAAGCTTGTAAAACAACAAAACCACCCTCAACCATATGAATCATGCATTACATGGAAATCTACACTCGAGGGAAACCTCACTCACCATGAGCATGGACCTCACACACCGCACAACCCCAAAACCACGGAGAAACAAGGAATCTCAAGGGGAAGGGAGCATGCTAGAATGAGAGGGAAAGAGGGGCCTATACCTCAAGGAGTAGAGCCGACCCGTTGGGGCTTTCACGTTAAAATGGCCACCTCCTCCTCACTCCTCGCACCACACAGACATCACCTACACCAAGGGGAGGTTACCTCCTCACCCAAAATGCCTAAGAATCACCGGAGGAGCAAGAGGGCTCGGGGAGAGGAAGAAGAAAGAAGAAGAAGAAAGGAAAGGGAGAAGGAAGAAATGGGCACCATCCTCGATTTTGAACCGATGTGCCCAGAGACATGACGGGTCAGGTCGGCGCGACAGTGACCATGTCACGACCGCCCAGCAGTCAAACCTCGAAGACTGGGAAAATCAGAACGCGACGGCCTGCCAGGTCGCGTCATTGTTGTACGTGCCTGACACCCGACAACGCCGTTCTAACAGAAGGGACAATGGTCAAAACAGTCAGAAAAGCAGTCGCGATCCTCTAGACACCGTGACAAGAATGCGATGCCCACCCCTGTCGTGACCAGAACGCGATGGCCAGGTGCCCTGCAACCAAAACCATGTCGCGACTGGCTCCTCTGGCATGACAATGTCATGACAAAGGGGTCCGTCACGACGAAGAGGACAAGGGTAAGGGCCCGAGAGGACCGGGTCTCACATTCTACCCCCCTTAAAAAGATTTCATCCTCAAAATCAAAAGGAAACTTTGTTTCAAAAGGAAGCAACATAAAGAAAAATGACATACCAATTAATCAAAGAAATAAGGGAAATGCTCTCTCATCTCATCCTTGCGCTCCCACATGGCCTCGCCACCAATGCAGCTCACCCAAACAACCTTGACCAGCGAAATCTGCCTACTACGCAACTGCTGCACTCTGGGGTCCACAACTCTGACTGGGTGCTCTGGTACTGACAAATCTGGTGCCACCTTAAGCTGTGAGTAATCTAACACATGCGACGGATCTACATCGTACCTCCTGATGATTAGTCCATCTCCATATAATTTGTTATTTATTATATGTATTTTTGGTGATTAACAAAACCATGAAAATTATTGTCTAACATCATTTTCTGAAGTCTATCAACAGGCATCAAATCAAACAAAATTAGTAGGTGTTCTATACTCACTGCTATTTGAAGCTCATTTCATAATATTTTTATCTAAGTATACATCGACTTCAAAATTAGAACATCGATTTCGGTTCTACATCGACTTCCATTTAAAAGCTCATGACGATTACTGTTTACTTCCTTAGTAGAACATCGATTTCATAGAAAACATCGATTTCACTTAAGTATCGACTTCATATTTAGAACATCAATTTTGGTTCTACATTGACTTCATAACTAGAACATTGATTTTGATTTCACATCGACTTCATATGTAAAACATCGATTTCACTTAAACATCGATTTAATATGGAATAACGATTTCATTTAAACATCGATTTCGGTAGAACATCAATTTCATATGAAATAACGACTTCACTTATACATTGACTTCGTTTCTACAATGATTTTGTTTAAACATCGATTTTAGTAGAACATCGATTTCATATGAAACAACGACTTCACTTAAACATCGACTTCGTTTCTACAACGATTGCACTTAAAATCGATTTCGGTAAAACATCGATTTCATATGGAACATCGACTTCACTTGAACAATGACTTCGTGTCAAACATCGATTTCATCTGAATAACGATTTCTATACAACAACGATTTCACTTGAACACCGACTTCAGTTAAACAACGACTTTGTACAGAACATCGATTTCATTACATTCTTACATGGATTATGTTCACATGAACTTTGTTTTAACATGGATTACATTCTCACATGGATTATGGGTAAAACATCGATTTCATATCAACATCGACTCTTTCTGTACACAGACTGTCTCCAAACATCAACTCTCTTTTAAATAATGATTATGTTTAGACAGCAGTTAAATATCTCTATTTAAATTCCCTTCAGACATTCTTAAATACATTCCACATGATATTCAATTATAATTTCAAATCTCTATGGATTTCAAGTCTTCTCGCGAATCTTGTTGTATCCTGCTCTCTAACATTTATTGTGTTGGTACAAAATCTCTGCACGATATATCTCCTTACTTACCACAATGATGTCACATAAAGTAACGCTTTATTGGATGACAGAATGGAATTTCCTTTTTAGTGTATCTTCCTATAGCATGACTACTAACGTTGACTGACAGTTTAGACAAAGATAAGTTGTCTATGCTTCAGCATTTATTATGTGCAGGGCCAGTAGAAATGCACGTTGCAAAATTGGAACTGTCAACTTGACAGAAGCAAGAAGCGATTCAACAATCTTCCTATGTGTAAGTGTCTATTCTAGCATTAACGGCTGCAGGTTCTCTTGCTCCATACTTCGGACCAGACACTCCAACGTGCGTGAAGATGTGAGACAACAGATACTTAATGGTCAAAATCTTTCAAAGAAGATAAATAGAAGACAGGTGACTCCATGAAGTGTATCTTGAATCCCGAAGAACTTTTGAATAGCTTGAAGATCTTAGTCACCTAGAAGATGATGATCAGATTATCCCAAATATAATTTAAATAAATTGCATATCTATTTTGGTAATTAACAAAACTGTGAGAAAGATTACTCTAACATAATTTCTATGAGATTTGAGCACAGGAAATAAATCAAGGAAATACAAGCAAAATCAGTAAGTATTTATCATCCTGTAGCATTTACAGTTCAAAGCATGAAATATTTTAAGTACACATTGACATTTTAGTTCTTGCAACAATTTCCTTAGAATCATAACGATTTCCTCATCCACATTGATTTTTGGTTTTATAACGATTTCATAAGTCATCGTTATTCTATTGAAGTCTATTTCATAATGATTTACTTTCATAACGATTTGATAAGTGAGAACAATGATTTGCTCTCACATCGATTTACTCTCATAACGATTCGTTAAGTATCATATCAATTTGATCTTTTCGATAAGTTACATAATGACTTGGTCACTGCAACGATTCAATAAGTTACAACAATGACTTGGTCTCCGTAACGATTCGATACAGCAAACAACGATTTTCTTATAACAATTTGCTCATAACGATTTACTTACAACAATTTCAATCTCACATCGATTTCGTAAGTGAGCATTAGATTTGCTCTCATAACGATTCGAAAAGTGAGCATAACGATTTGCTTATAACGATTTGCATATAACGATTTGCTTACAACAACTTTGCTTATAACGATTTGCATATAACGATTTGCTTATAACGATTTGCTCATAACGATTTGATCATAACGATTTGTTTACGAATAAGCAACGATTCTCATGAACAATAACTCACTAGCACAACGATTCTATAAGTCATGTTCATATCGATTCCATGAGCTATAATGACTTGATATTTAAATATCTTGACTAGTCAAAGTCATCCTACGTATTTCTCTGTTATCCATGCATTAAATATAATCGTGCATTTCTCTGCACGATGCATGTCCAGATATCTTCTATTCTTATGCTTGTGCACGTAATATCTTTTTGAAGAGATAGAATGGAATTTACATTTTGATGTATTTTCACTCTAACGTTGACTGATAACAAGAGACAGCACAGCTGTCTACGTTTTAGCATTTAATGTGTATAGGTCTCTGACAGCACAACTCTATACAACGTTGGATAAAGTAGAAGCTGGAGGATATCAAGAGAGATTTTCTTCTTACGTGCATGGAACGCAAAGAACCGTTAACTGCAATGGAAAGCCATGTACTCTAACGTTCTTTAAACTCAGAGACAATGGATACTTCAACGACTACATTTTAAAAGAAGATACAAATAGAAGACTGGTGCTATCATGAAGAAGCTCTGGAGAGAGAATTCAAAAATCAGCAAGGACCTTAAAATAGCTCAAGTCTCACTCCATCACCTTGATATAGCTCTTAGCTCTCTGCATCTAGTGTAGAGCTCAGAGAGAGCATTTGTGTACTGAGAGACTTCATTATTGTTCATCATTTTCTCTCAGTTTTGGCTTCAGATCAAGCATTGTGTTGTTAGCTTGGTCCAGGGGCGCATCTTCTCTTGAACACTTTTGTGTGTTGATTCCCTTCGTGTGAAGGAAGAGTTGGGGGTTCCAGGGTGTTCATTTCCCTTCATGTTGAAGGAAGACCTGGTGGGATCCAGGGTGTTGTATTCCTCTTCGGGTTTTGAAGAGAAGACCAACTGCGGCTGGGTGTGTAATTGTCCTTGAGGGGGACTATGCCCTTGGGTAGTGGAATCCTGAGTTGTTGCTCAGGGACTGGACTAGGACTCCTGTGGAAAGGAAGTCCGAACCAGGATAAAATCTTGTGTAGTGTGTTTGATTGCTTTATGTTTATTGTTTTCTTCTCGCTAACACTAACAATCATCGAAGTGCTTGTTGTGTGAACGTTTTTGTGGACAGGTTTTAGATAATTAAATTTTAAAGAATCCCATTCACCCCCCTCTGGGCTTGCTAGCTGGGCAACAGAAGAAAGAAGAGCTCGCTTGTCCATTCAAACTTTCTTTAGCTCTTAGCTCTCCACAGCAACCTGCTTAGCCTTTGAGAGCTTGTGTAGATCTGAGAGAGAGTCCTTTATGTGAAAATCTTTGTCTCTCAGACTTCGCCTCAGATCAAGCAGTTTATACAAGCTTGGTCTAGGGGCCATCCACTTTTACTCATACTTCTTGAGTGTTCCTCTTCGGTTGTAAAGAGAAGACCTGCTGTTGAGTGGGTGGTTATTCTCTTTAGTAAGAAGGAAGACCTGTTGCATCAGGTGGTTTAGTTCCTCTTCGGGTAGAGAAGAGAAAGCCAGCTACGGCTGGATGTGTAAGTGTCCTTAAGGGGGACTGTACCCTTAGTTAGTGAAATCCCAAGTTGTTGCTTGGAGACTGGACGTAGGACTCCTTGTGACAGGAGATCTAAACCAGGATAAAATTCCTATTGTCTGTGTGATTGTTCTTCTTGTCTTTGCATTATACTAACTATAACCATCAAACTTAGTGTCCTCTATCAAAGTGTTTTTATTTATAGGAAAAATTCTAAGAGAAATTTTTAGCAATCCATTCACCTCCCCTTTGGGCTTGCTATTTGGGCAACAAGTCGTATCAGAGCCAAGTCTCTTCGAGTAAGTAGATCTCACGATCTGAAGAGCAAAGATAAATGGCAGCCCAAGGTCATGTAGAAGGACAATCCATCAACAGACCTCCTCTATTTGTTGGTGAAGACTACAACTACTGGAAGACGAGGATGAAGTTCTTCCTTCAAAGACTTGATTTCCAACTATGGACAATAATCAAAGAAGGAGATCTCAAAGTAACAAACAGCAAAGACAAATGGACAGATGAAGATAAAAATAAGCTATCCCAAAATAGCGAAGCAAAAAGTATACTATGTTGTTCGCTGAGCAAAAAGGAATTCAACAGGATATCAGTATGTAAGTCAGCCAAAGAGATGTGGGATAAGATGAGGCTCACACATGAAGGAACTGACAAGGTAAAGGAAACAAGAATTGATATATTGGTAGCTCAATATGAGAGGTTCTAAATGCAGTCTGGAGAATCCATCTCCCAGATGTACAGTTGCTTCACAGACATTACCAATGGACTAGCTGGGCTAGGAAAGACTTATGAGACTAGAGACATGGTAAGAAAGATATTAAGATCTCTACCAACTTCATGGACTCCAAAGGTAACAACAATAGAAGAAGTAAATGATCTCAAGAGAATGTCCCTCGAAAAACTCATTGGGTCTTTAATGGCTCATGAGATAAACATGGAAAGGCTGGGAGAATCCTCCAGTATGAAGAAGCACAACAATGCTCTCAAGGCTACAGAAAGCACTTCTGAGGCTGAATCAGAAAGTGATAAGAGTGATGAGGGCAGTGAAGATGAAGAAGCCTTTCTCTCCAGAAGACTGCAACGCATTCTAGCTAAGAAGAAATACCAGTCAAGAAGAAGATATTTCAAGAAAGGTAGAGAATTCAAGAGATCTGAAGGCAAAGAAGTCAAGAGATCTGAACCCATATGCTATGAGTGTAAGAAGCCTGGACACCTCAAGGCTGAGTGTCCAAAACTAAAAAAGACTAAGTTCAAGAAAAAGGACAACATGAAGCAATTTAAGAAGTACAAGAAGAAAGCCAAGGCTGCTGCATGGAATAATGAGAGTGACTTAGACAGGAGTCTAGCTTCAGCGAAGAAGAAGAAGAAAAGGCCCACCTGGCATTCATGGCAAATGTCGACGACAAGGTAACTTCTAACTCATCTTTTACTTCATGCAATGAATTTGATTCTGATAGCTTAGGAGATGCTTTTAATGAATTACA
This sequence comes from Colocasia esculenta, assembly GCA_014218235.1. Taxonomy (NCBI): domain Eukaryota; kingdom Viridiplantae; phylum Streptophyta; class Magnoliopsida; order Alismatales; family Araceae; genus Colocasia; species Colocasia esculenta. The sequence goes on from CM024757.1 coordinate 67,198,275, forward strand.
CAGTAAATATAAAGACGTTTGTAAGTAATTAAAATCAGTTAAGAAAAATTATGCATGCCTTGAAATAACCAACTAAAATTTAAAATTTTAAACTGAACAATTAGAAAAATAAATTTCTGAACTAAAAAGAAGAAATAAACTACTATGTGAAGATGTAAAAACTAAAAATGAAACGATATCAAATCTAGAAAGTCAGGAAATAATAAGTAAACTTAAAATTGAAGTTAACACACTAACAAAAGATAATGAATATTTAACAACCACAATTGATAAATTCGCAAATGGAAAATCCTCCATAATATTGAAAGGAGCAAGAAGATCAGGAAAGAAAAAATATGGTTTAGGATATACTCCACCTGATAATGAAGAAACAGTCATTCATCCTAAAATTTATCCAATGCCAAAATTTGTAGCTGAACAAAATCCTAACTATAAATCAAACACTAATAAAAACAATAAGCCAAACAAGATAATAAACAATATTTCATGTTGCACTCATTGTAACAAATTAGGTCATACTAAAATAACCTGTACAACCAAACATCTAAAATGGATTCCGAAAAGGAACTGTGTAGATGCTAACCAACCAGGACTTAAAAGAACTTGGGTACCTAAATTTCATTGATTTATTGTAGGGAAGCCTTAGAGCATCAAAGTGGTACCTGGACAGTGGGTGCTCAAGGCATATGGCAGGCAACAAAAGGCTGTTCTCGTACATCAAAGATGAAGAAGGTACAGTAACCTATGGTGCTAATGGTAAAGGGTTAGTAATTGATTATGGATCCATTGGAAGCCAAGAAAAAATCATGATAGAAGATGTTCTATGCGTCAAAAGACTCAAGCACAACCTAATTAGCATCAGTCAACTATACGACAAAGGTCATCAAATTAAATTTCAGGAATCTAAATGTCTAATCATTATGGATGGTACAACTATTTTTGAAGCCTGGAGAGAGAAAATTCTATATGTACTACTTGTAGAAGAGTTGAAGGATCAAGACATCTGCCTAGCAGCAAGAAAAGAACAGAATGCTGAACTTTGGTACAAAAGATTAGGTCATTGCAGCCTAAATGGAATCAGAAAACTCATCAAACATGATCTAGTGGAAGGTCTACCGAAGATAAATTCAAGACTAGACAACATCTGTGAACCTTGTGCAAAAGGAAAGCATGCAAGATCCTCTTTTAAATCCACGACAGTAGTCACTACCTCCAAACCACTAGAACTGCTTCATATGGACTTGCTTGGACCAATGAGAACAACTAGTTTGGGAGGAAAGAATTTTGGATTTATTATAGTTGATGATTATTCCAGATTTACATGGATATCATTTCTTGAGCATAAAGATGACACATTTGATAGTTTTGTGAAGTTCAGTAAGCTTGTTCAGAAAGATAAGAAGTTGAACATCATAAGTATCCGATCAGATCATGGAGGAGAGTTTCAGAATGATAGGTTTGCAAAATTTTGTGATGATCTGGGGATTGAAGATAATTTCTCAGCACTAAGAACATCTCAGAAAAATGGAGTAGCTGAGAGGAAGAATAGAACACTTTTGGATATGGCAAGAACAATGTTATCTGAGAATAACCTTCCAAGATATTTCTGGACAGAAGCTATAAATACAGCATGCTACATTATCAATAGAGTCATGATCAGACCAATTCTAAAAAAGACTGCATATGAACTGTACAAGCAAAAGAAGCCCAAGATCAGCCATCTAAGAACTTTTAGATGCCCTTGCTTCATTCACAACAATGGTAAGAGAGACATTGGTAAGTTGGATCCAAAATCAGATGAAGGTATTTTTATGGGGTATACTTCTAAACCTAAAGGCTATAGAGTTTTTAATAAAAGAAGTTTATTAATTGAACAAATAGTGCATGTTATTTTTGATGAGTCTAACCCTTCCTTGAGAAAGGAAATTCGTAGTGATGATGAAGATGCAGAAAACCTTTCCAAGAAGCTGAAGGAAACAACCATTAAAGATGATGAAGATCCACCCTTGGAAGAACTGCAACAAAAAGATATCATTCATGATGATCTTCCAAAGGAATGGAGGTACAAAAAGGATCACCTAATAGATAACATCATTGGAGATCCATCCGTTGGGGTAAGAACTAGAGGTAATACTATTCCTTGCGATTACTTAGCATTTGTATGTCAAATAGAGCCGAAGACAGTCAATGAAGCATGTCTGATGAATCTTGAATTTTAGACATGCAATATGAACTTAATCAGTTCAAGAGAAATCAAGTGTGGTCCCTTGTTCCGAGACCATCAGATCATCCTGTGATTGGCACCAAATGGGTGTTCAGGAACAAATTGGATGAAGCTGGTGTTATCACTAGAAATAAGGCTAGACTGGTTGCTCAAAGCTATTCTCAAGAGGAAGGCATAGATTTTGATGAAATCTATGCACCAGTGGCTAGACTAGAGGCTATTCGAATATTGCTTGTCTATGCATTTGTATTAGATTTAAAACTTTTTCAAATGGATGTGAAATTAGCATTTTTGAATGGTTTTATAAAAGAGGAAGTTTATGTAGAACAACCTCCTGGTTTTGATGATTCAGATTTCCCTAATCATGTTTTCAAATTACATAAAGCATTATATGGTTTAAAACAATCACCTAGAGCATGGTATGAAAGACTCAATGCATTTTATTAAATCATGATTTTACTAGAGGTCAAGTAGACAACACACTATTCATTAAATCAAATGCCAAAAATATATTACTTGTGCAAATCTATGTAGATGACATTATTTTTGGATCTACTGATGAATCTTTGTGATAGTATTTTGAAAAGCTTATGCAGGGAGAATTTGAGATGAGCATGATGGGAGAGCTCAACTACTTCCTTAGATTACAAATCAAGCAAAGCAATGAAGGAACTCATATCTATCTAGCAAAATACACCAAGGAACTGTTAAAGAAATTTGGATTTGAGAATGCTAAACTATTGTCCACTCCTATGAGCACATCAATCAGGTTAGACGGTGATCTGAAGGTAAGAAAGTTGATCAGAAACTTTATAGAGATATGATTGGTTCATTGCTCTATCTAACAGCTAGTAGACCTGATATTCTATTTAGTGTATGCATGTGTGTAAGATATCAATATAATCCTAAGGAATCTCATTTAATATCAGTAAAAAGGATCTTTAAATATTTAGCTAAGACCCATAACTTAGGTCTATGGTGTCCTAAAACCTGTGAAACAAGTTTAATTGGATATTCATATGCTGACTATGCTGGATGCAAAGTAGATAGAAAAAGCATCAGTGGTGGTTGTAAATTTCTTGCAAGATGCTTGATCTCCTGGTCTTCAAAGAAACAAAACTCAGTAGCTCTATCAACAGTTGAAGCTGAATATGCAGCCGTTGGGAGCTGTTGCACTCAACTCTTATGGATCAAACAACAGCTTCAACACTATGGTCTGCACATTAAGACCATTCCAATGTTGTGTGATAACACAAGTGCTATAAATCTAACGAAAAATCCAATGCAACACTCAAGGACGAAACATATTAAGGTTAGATATCATTTTATTAGAGATCATGTAGCAAATGGCAATATTAGTATTTCATTCGTAGATACACAAAATCCGTTAGCAGATATCTTTACAAAAGCCTTACCTAAAGAGAGATTTACGTCTCTTAGAAGGGAACTAGGCATGTGCAATTTGTAATAGATATATCTGTACGTAACTGAAATAACACAATAAATTTCATGATAAGACTTATCCTTCCCTGCGTAATTTAAGCAAATCCATTATCCTTTGTGTTATCATCGCCTATTTTGTCGTTTTCCGCACTAACTACTCCACTGTTTCAAAAGTAACTTTATGTCCTTCCGTTACGACGGAATCCTTGCTTGACCGATTGACTCTCTCTCTCTCACTTATCTCTTTTGACTCGAAGGCCTGTAAAACCCTCATCGACTCCTGAATCCTCCCTTCGTGCTTTCGAAGGATCTCACCCTTCCTGCTCAAATTTCTTGAGGGGTCCTATTCCTCCTTCTCTCACGATCCTCCAAAACCCTTTCTTGCAAACTTCCATGGCCGCTTCTGGGAGAGTGCCGCCTTCCTCATGATAGATCAACTGGAAAGATATCAAGCAGTGAAGATCAAGCTATGTATAAACAAGATAGTTGACCTAGATGATCTAGAGAAGCATGGTATGCATAGTGTGATTGAAGCCCTTCAGTGGTTGAAGTGGACGAGCATTTGCATAGTTTTAGAACCTAGCTACCGGCATCTGGCCAAGGCCTTCTACACATGTTTGAAATCAGAAGAAGATGGGTCCCTTATCTCCCTGGTCAAAGGTAAATCTATTCACATCACTCATGACCTATTGGAGAGGCTGTTTAGAGTATATGTTGTAGGGCACAGTCTTGTGAATTCCGTAGATATTCATGCTAAGGGTCTCGACATTTTATAGTCTGTCAGATTTTGGTACCCAAGAGTGCTACTTTTTCTTCCTACACAAAAGGTGATGCTGATGTGATGTTCTGGGCTATTCAGAAGCATGATATTAACATGGCTCAAATCATAGTAGAAAGGATGAAGTCTACTGCTGAAGTTATTTGGGACAAGAAAAATAAATTGGTAGTGTACCTTCCTTATGCTCATTTACTTACCAGAATTTTCAGCCATTTTGAGATTGATTTGAAAGTTGAACTAATGGAGAAGATGGGTCAGCCCATTCGGACTAGGAATCTGAAGAAGAGTGGATTCTCCTTGGTAGGAAATATTTGGTCCAAGACATCTGTGGATGAAGAAGAAGCCATTATAGGAGAAGCCTCCACTACTGAAGTTCAAGAGGAAGAAGCTGTAGTTAGAGAGGATGATCCTCCTGCATCAGAAAGAAGGATTGAAGAAATTGCACCAGGACTTATTGAGCCTTTTGGGAAAACTTCTGAAGGTGTGATCCCTCCTCTAGTTCTTGCACCTACTGTTATTCAAGAATCAGTTAATGTTCCCATGGAAGAAATTGCTCACACTGAGGGGGAGCATGAAGTCATTCGTATTGAGAAAACCCCTAGTGTTCCTGTAGTAGAAGCTGCTATGGAAGAGTGCCGTGAAGACATAATTCCAGAGGTCATGGCACCAGGCGATATTGAGGATGTTCACATGGCGGATGCTCCTACTCAGGGGGAGTCTGATGCTCAGGGAGAGCCTACTGCTAGTGCTCCTAAAGAACAGTTTCAAGAAGGGTTAATTGAAGATACTTCTGATGATGATGGTGAGCCAGCTGTCGGCTCTGGAGATAAAGGAAAAGGTGTTGCCAAAGGTATTCCCATGCTCACCAGAAAGGCACACAATAGATCCAGAAAGAAGAAGACTCATGTACACTTGGAACCAGTCATTGCCAAATTAAATGCTCAAGGAGAGATTCTGTGCTCTCTGTAGTCGGATGTCACCTCTATTTTTCTCAATCAGAGCACTGAAGCCAAAGAGATTGGAGTAGTCAAATCTGAGCTCCAGGAGATGAGAAGTGATTTGGGGAGCTTGAAGAAGTTGGTAACATACTTGGCAGATTTTGTGAGGGGGCACTTATCAGCTCCAGCTCCTCATGTTCCAATTGAATCCATACCAGCAGCTGATGCTAGGCCATCAGGGCCTCCTGAACCAAACCAGCCAGCAGAGAAAGTTGCAGGGCCATCCGGGCTATCTATAGAGGAATCAGGGCCAACAGGGCCATCTATAGAGGAATCTGGGCCATCATGGCCATTAGAGATAGTTGCCGGGCCATCAGGGCCATCAGTGGAAGAATCAGGGCCATTAGGGCCATCTATAGTTGAAGATGTTGGAGTTGGGCTATCAGGGCCTCCAGACCAAGTGGATTCAGTGGCTGGGCCATCCAGGCCTCAAGTTTTTGTAGAGGAAGCTATTGTGCCCACAGGGCCTTCTGATCCTCCTAATATTCAGACTCCAGCCCCTTCCTTTCCACCTACCTCTTTCACTGCCCCACCTGCTCCTAAACCCTGCAAGAAACCACTTCACAAACCCATTTCTTCTCCCTCTCCTTTCCCTGCTGCCTCCTCTTTCTCACCTATCCCTTCTTCCTCCATTCCTCCTCCAACTTTTGAGGCACCTCCTGCCTCCTCCTCTTCTGCTGGTCCTTCCTCTGCTGGTCCCTCCTCTGCTGGACCATCTACACTACCTTCTCCCACTTCATCTTTTGTCTCTCTTCATCCACCTACTCCACCTTCCTTCATCACTCTCATGCCTGAGGGTGCCAGTATCATTCGCCATACTGTGCAAGACATCAAGGATGAGTTTGAAGAAGACATCCTCTACACAGTTCTTTCTGTCTCTGCCCATATCCACAGGACTGACTCTCAGCCTTCTTCTAGTCCTACCTTCAAGAAAATAAAAACATCCAAAGAGCTTGTTTTCCGTTCCTCTCAAGTTCTCTTTCCTCCTCTGTGGTACTCTCTTTATGTTGTCTGCAGAAGAAAAAATCTATACTCTGAATATCTCTAAAAGTGTACTTTTGCTGCCACTTTTGGTCTACCTTACCTTAATCTATCTGAACATCTCAGTATCCTTCTACCTATTTCTCTTATCCCTAAGCCTGACCAATTAAAAATCCTTTCCTCAGTTGAGTCCAAGACTGAGGATCAGTGGGCCAGGGACAATAAAACTGTCTACAAAAGTTTGAGGTTGCCAAAGCCAACACTTTTCCACCCTCAGACCACCCTCTCACTCTGTCTGAGTGGTTTGTCTGCCAGCACAAATCAACTTGGGGTCCCTTCATTCAGAAGGAGATCAAACAGGATAGGCAATTCCAAATGTATCAAGACTATTTCTTTGTCAATGGCCTTCCAGAAATTCAGCTTGGCCAGTTCAGGGAAGCTATCGGTCAGCTCCGCACAGAAAATCCAGTGAATACTCCTCTTTAGGTGGACTTTGCCACCTTGAAGATGCCTACTATTGCTTTTCTACCTAAGTTGCACTTTCTTCTTATGGACTCCGATGTGGGTCCTATCATCTTTGAGAGATTTTCCAGAGTTATGGCAAGGATTTTTGTTCAAAAGGGAGCTCCTCTTACCTTACACCGATTCTTATTCAGAGAATACCAAAGAGGTTTTATCAAGTCTTCTGTTTTAGCTCCTCTGCTAGTAGAATATGAAAGATTTGTCAACTCTGACTGGTGTAGAGCCTATATGAGGCAGCCCTTCAGCTTGATCAGATGAATTCATCCTTAACCAAGTCAAATCAGCTGACTCTCACTCCCGAGCAGCTCATGGATCTTAACTGCATCAACCTGGTCTCAGATCCTTATTTAATTTAGGTTGAAAAATACAAGGTTTATGTAGCTCTGCAGAAGGATTTGTTTGCTCACCAGCTTCACTATCCTATCTCCATTGACAAATTCTTTCAGCATGCCAGTTTTGGGACTGCTGGTCCCTACAAGTCATCACTTAGTAATCAGGAGTACACTCAATTCATTGAAGAGCAGAGGCTACTCCACATCAAGAGACTCAGTCCAGAGATGGGGCCATCCTATAATATTAGTTGGGGTGTATCTAGAGATATTTTTGAAGAGCATGAAGTCAAAGCTTTGCAGCTTATTACTCGCCATGCTTCCCGTCTGTCTCCTGCCTTCCACATTTCTGCTTCCACTAATTAGTAAGATTTCCCTATTTGGCTCCCATTTATCTTTGTCTTTCTCTCTTTTATCTTCTGCTTATTCATTTCTTTTTACTTAATGACAAACAGGGGGAGAAAATATTCTGAAATACATACTTTAAATTTTCCTAGCAAATTTATTTCAACTTTTTTATATATGCATCTATTTATGTTTTGTCATCACCAAAAAGGGGGAGATTGATGATCAGTCCATCTTCATATAATTTATTATTTATTATATGTATTTTTGGTGATTAACAAAACCATGAAAATTATTGCCTAACATCATTTTCTGAAGTCTATCAACAGGCATCAAATCAAAAAAAATCAGTAAGTGGTCTATACTCACTGCTATTTGAAGCTCATTGCATATGTTTTTATCTAAGTATACATCGACTTCAAAATTAGAACATCGATTTCGGTTCTACATCGACTTCCATTTAAAAGCTCACAACGATTATTTTTTACTTCCTTAGTAGAACATCGATTTCATAGAAAATATCGATTTCACTTAAGTATCGACTTCATATTTAGAACATCGATTTTGGTTCTACATTGACTTCATAACTAGAACATCGATTTCGATTTCACATCGACTTCATATGTAAAACATCGATTTCACTTAAACATCGATTTCATATGGAACAACGATTTCATTTAAACATCAATTTCGGTAGAACATCGATTTCATATGAAACAACGACTTTACTTAAACATTGACTTCGTTTCTACAACAATTTCATTTAAACATCGATTTTGGTAGAACATCGATTTCATATGAAACAACGACTTCACTTAAACATCGACTTCGTTTCTACAACGATTTCACTTAAACAATGATTTCATATGGAACATCGACTTCACTTGAACAACGACTTCGTGTCAAACATCGATTTTATCTGAACAACGATTTCACTTGAACACAGACTTCAGTTAAACAACGACTTTGTACAGAACATCGATTTCATTAAATCTTACAAGGATTATGTTCACATCGACTTTGTTTTAACATGGATTACATTTTCACATAGATTATGGGTAAAACATCGATTTCATATCAACATCGACTCTTTCTGTACACAGACTGTCTCCAAACATAAACTCTCTTTTAAATAACGATTATGTTTTAGACATCTATTAAATATCTCTATTTAAATTCTCTTAAGACATTCTTAAATACATTCCACATGATATTCAAATATAATTTCAAATCTCTGTGGATTTCAAGTCTTCCCGCGAATCTTGTTGTATCTTGTGCTCTCTAACATTTATTGTGTTGGTGCAAAATCTCTGCACGATATATATCCTTGCTTACCACACTCATGTCACTTAAATTAACACTTTATTGGATGATAGAATGGAATTTTCTTTTTAGTGTATCTTCTTATAGCACGACTACTAACGTTGACTGACAGTTTAGACAAAGATAAGTTGTCCATGCTTCAACATTTATTGTGTGCAGGGTTTCCGGTAGAAACACACATTGCAAAATTGGAACTGTCAACCTGACAGAAGCAAGATGAGATTCAGACAATCTTCCTCTACATAAGTGTCTATTCCAACATTAATGGTTGCAGGTTCTCTTGCCCCATACTTCGGACCAGACACTCCAACGTGCATGAAGATGTGAGACAATGGATACTTCAACGGTCAAAATCTTGCAAAGAAGATAAATAGAAGACTGGTGACTCCATGAAGTGTATCTTGAATCCTTAAGAACTTTTGAATAGCTTGAAGATCCTAGTCACCTAGAAGAAAGAAGAGCTCACTCGTCCATTCAAACTTTCTTTATCTCTTAGCTCTCTACAGCAACCTGCTTAGCCTTTGAGATCTTGTGTAGATCTGAGAGAGAGTCCTTTGTGTGAAAATCTTTCTCTCAGACTTCGCCCTAGATCAAGCAATTTGTATAAGCTTGGTCTAGGGGCCATTCACTTTTACTCATACTTCTTGAGTGTTCCTCTTCAGTTGTAAAGTGAAGACCTGTTGTTGAGTGGGTGGTTATTCCCTTTGGTAAGAAGGAAGACATATTGCATCAGGTGGTTTAGTTCCTCTTCGGCTAGAGAAGAGAAGGCCAGCTGCGGCTGGATGTGTAAGTGTCCTTAAGGGGGACTGTACCCTTAGTTAGTGAAATCCTAAGTTGTTGCTTGGGGACTGGACGTAGGACTCCTTGTGACAAGAGATCCGAACCAAGATAAAATTCTTGTTGTCTGTGTGATTGATCTTCTTGTCTTTGTGTTATACTAACTCTAACCATCGAACTTAGTGTCTTTTGTCAAAGTGTTTTTGTTTACAGGAAAAATTCTAAAAGAAATTTTTAGCAATCCATTCACCCCCCCTCTGGGCTTGCTTTCTGGGCAACACCTCCTGAGCTGCGAAACGTGAAAAACCTCGTGCGCACCTGCTAACTCTACCGGAAGACGCAATCTATATGCGACCTCACTGATCCTCTCTGTAATAGGGAAAGGTCCAATATACCTCGAACTGATCTTTCCCTTCTTTCCAAACCTCATGACACCCTTGGTTGGCAAGACCTGCAAGAACACAAGGTCACCCACGCTGAACTGCAACGGCCTCCTGCGAACATCTGCATAGCTCTTCTGCCTGCTCTGCGCTGCCTGACTAAATTAACTATGTCCGCACACTACTGTACCATCTCTGGCACCAAAAGCTGGCTCTCACCCACTTTGAACTAATGAAGTGGTGTCCTACACGGCCGACCATACAGAGCCTCATATGGTGTCATTCCAATGCTCAAGTGATAACTATTATTGTATGCAAACTCACCATCGAAAGGTGGGACTCCCAAGTGCCACCTCAGTCCAAGCAGCACGCTCTCAACATATCCTCCAAAGTCTGCATAGTCCACTCTAATTGACTGTCTGACTGCAGGTGGTACGCTGAACTCAGCCTCAACTCTGTACCAAGGGTTCTCTACAAACTGCGCCAAAACCCTGAAGTGAACCTCGGATCTCTGTCGGAAACAATAGAAACTGGTGTCCCGTGCAACGGAACAACTCGGTCCACATACAGTCTGGCAAGCTTGTCCACTGACCAAGACAACCTGACTGGATGGAAGTGCGCTGACTTGGTCAACCGATCCACAATCACCCAAATACCATCATGCCTTTGCGGAGTATGGGGGCAAACCAACCACAAAATCTATGGTGATGTCGACCCACTTCCACTCGAGAATGGGCAACGGCTGTAGCTCACCACCATGATACTAATGCTCCGCCTTCACCTATTGACAGGTAAGGCAACCAGCGACAAACTCTGCCACGCCCCTCATCATCCCTGGCCACCAAAAGAACCTCTTAAGGTTATGGTACATCTTGGTGGAACCAGGATGAACAGCATACCTCGATCGGTGTGCCTCTGACAGCAGCGCTTGTCACGCATCGCAAGGGATGTACAATCTGCCTCTAAACCTGACCTCACTGTCCTCGTCCAGCTCAACATTTGGCATCTGTAAAATATCTGCCAACTCTGAATCTACCTGCTGTGCCTCCAGCACCTGACGGTACACTGGACAAACTGGTCATCACTGCACGATCTATGTACCTCAAAGGGTAGAAAACTCCCTGAGACAAATCCTTAAACAACCTCCATTCTCTGACCATCAACGAACTCAAGTGAACTCGCCTGCTCAAAGCATCTGCCATGAAGTTAGCCCTTCCCGGGTGATAGGAGTGGGTAAGGTCGTACTCCTTCAAGTACTCTATCCATCTGTGCTACCTCAAGTTCAAATCCTTCTGAGTGAAGATGTACTACAAACTCTGATGGTCAGTGAACATCTTGAATGACTCACCGTACAAATAGCGCCTCCACAACTTCAGAGCGAAGACCACTGCTACCAACTCTAAGTCATGAGTAGGGTAATTCTACTCATGCTTCTTCAACTGCCGAGAACCATAGGCAACGACCCCACCACGCTACATCAGCACTGCACCCAAACCTGATCTCGAAGCATCTGTGTAGACCATAAAACCTCCGCTACCTGACGGAAAGACCAACACTAGCGCTGAAGTTAACCTCCTCTTCAGCTCCTGAAAACTCTGCACACAGTCCTCTGTCCAAACAAATCTGGTCTCAAGCCTGGTCAATCTGGTCAACGGCTATGCAATCCTAGAAAAGTCCTAGATAAACCTCCTGTGGTAGCCTGCCAAACCCAGAAAGTTGCAAACCTCTGACACTGAAGTGGGCTGCTCCCAAGACAACACTGCCTCAACCTTGGCAGGATCCACTGCCACACTAGAATCTGAGATCACGTGTCCGAGAAAGTGCACCTCCCTCAACCTAAATTCGCACTTGTCGAACTTGGCATAAAGTTGGTGACTCCGCAATGTCTCCAACACAATCCTTAGATGCACCTCGTGCTCCTCCTCAGAAGTCGAGTAGCCCAAAATGTCATCTACAAAGATAACCCCAAACCTGTCCAAGTACTCACTGAACACTCTGTGCATCAAATCCATAAAAGTTGTAGGCGCGTTCGTGAGCCCAAATGGCATCACGACAAACTCAAAGTGACCGTACCTCGAACAGAAAGCTGTCAGGACAATATCTGACTCTCTGATCCTCAGCTGATAGTAACCAGACCTCAAGTCAATCTTTGAAAACACTCTGGCTGACTGCAACTGATCAAACAAATCATCGATCCTGAGCAACGGATACTTGTTCTTCACTGTGACCTAGTTCAACTGCCTATAATCGATGCACAATCTCAAGTTGCCATCCTTCTTCCTCACGAACAACACTGGCACGCCCTACGGGGAACGACTCGGATAGATAAAACCCAACTCAAGCAACTCCTGCAGCTGGCGCTTCAACTCGCGCAACTTAGCTAGAGCCATCTGGTATAGTGCCTTAAACAAAGGCATCGTACTAGACAAAAGCTCAATGGAGAACTCTATCTCGCGCTCAGGCGGCAACCCAGGTAGATCCTTCGAAAAACATCAGAAAATTCACAAACAATAGGTCCATCAAAAACTGACGACGAACAAACAAACGCAAGATATGCTACACAACCATCGCGGATCAAACGACGAGCTCTACATAAAGAACTAAAAGGTTGATGGGTAGACCAGATACCTCGGAAGCAAAGAACGGGCATCCTAGGTATCTCAAACCGCACGGTCTTCCACTAACAATCCACCACAGCTGAGTGAGCCTCCAACCAGTCCATGCCAAGGATGGCATCGATGTCACGAAGCCGTAACGCGGACAACCTGGCTGGCAACTGGTGTCCCTAGACCTCAACTGTGACACCCTCAAGGTAGCCAAAAGAATGCATATAATCACCAGATGGAAGATCAACTATCACATCACACTGCCTCTCAGGTGTGTGATGAATGAGCGACTCGTAAAACTCCTCGGAAGCAAAATAAAGGGAAGCATCAGGATCAACCAGAACACGAGCAGCTCTACCAAAGATAGGCAAAGTACCTATAACCAGGTTCGACGCCTCGGCCTCCTCCCTAGTGAGAGCCATCACACGACCACAACCACACTGCGGTGCCTGGTGGGGCTACTTCTACTGCGGCGGCTGCTGGTGCTGTAGAAACTATTGCTACTGGTGGTACAGCTGAAACTGCTGAGGCTGATGATGCTGCTGAAACTACTGAGGCTGCTAAAGGTACTGCCCCTGTTGCTGACGGGGTGCCTGCTGCTGTGGAGGGTACTGGTACTGCGGCAACTTCTGACTATACTGCACTAGCTACTGCAGCTGCTGGACTTGCCCCATCGAGCAATCCCTCCTGAAGTGGCCTAGAAAACCACAAGTGTAACAAACCGCCTCCTGCCTGCCCTGCTCGGCTCCTTGCTGGACCGACTTCTCTACAAACCTCGAATGGAGCTTCTGCTGTCGGCTTCATCCACCCCCGCGAGTGTTCATCTTCCTGAACTTTGAGCGCAAACAGGAACTGCCCGAGCTCGAAGAAGAAGAAGTCGCACTACCATAACTACCTGTGGGACACTGGTACGGTGTGGTCCTGGAGGAAGCTCCTCCCTACTGCTGTTGTTGTTACTGTTGCTGCTGGAGCTGCCAGGTCTCTCTCTCCAAGGTGGTGGCCTTAGCCACTGCCACTCCCAAAGTGGTACACATGTGAGTGGTCACGCCCCACCGCAAATCTATCCTCGGTCCTTCAATGAACCTCTCTGCACAAGCCTGCTCACTGCCGGAAACATGAGGAACATGCCTCAACAACCTGACAAACCAAGGGTGATACTGAGCAATCGTCAGATCACCCTGAACCAACTCATGAAACTGATCTTGTCTCTCACGTCGAGCATAGTGAGGAAAGCACTTGCCATGGAAGACCTCCAAGAACCACTGCAAAGAAACTTGATCCAAACGCTGCCCTGGTAAGTGTGTCTGCCTCTGAACTCTCCACTACTCATGGGCTGGTGTGTTGAGCTGATACACTGCCAATCTGACCTAATCCTCCTCAGCTCACTCCATGGTCTCGAACGTACACTCCAACTCGTGCATCGAACTCTCAACTCTGTCTGGATCATAGTCGCCGAAGAACGTCGGTGGTCGAAGACACAAGAACCTCTCCAAGAGAGCAGTCCTGTCCTCAGTGACAGTCGTCCTCCTCCTACCGACCCAAGTACTCTCAGTACCCGACGCCTGCTGAACTGCTGGCTACTCCACCTATGGATCTGCCTGCTACTTTGGTACTGCTGGGGGAGGTATTGGTGGCTGACCTCTCGATGCCATCTGTCATGGCTGAAATGGCCCCTAGAACGTGGCCCTGAAGAACTTCTCGGCCATAGGGAACCAATCTGCATACTGCTGTGGTGAGGGTTGGTACCACTGATACTACTGCTCACCCGTTGTTGCTGCTATCGTCGCCTCCTGAGGCTGTGCCATAGACTCCTCTGCTGACGCATCCTCCTCAACCTGGCCTGGCGTTGGCATATCTAACTCACCCTGCTGATCCATTAGCTCTCTGGTTTTCCGACATCTGTGCGGAGCCATATCCTGCACGGCACACAACCAACAGGGTTATCGACACTAACTCGGGCGGCTAGCAATGTACTTGTACTACTGTTGGGACTTCTTGTTTTAGTTTAAATCTGCTACAAGTTCTATTAGACTCTCGCTCTGATACCAACTGTAATGACCTCGAGAACCCGACCCTCAGCCACCTCCGACGACCCGATTTTCTCGGTCGCCGCCCACGGATCTTGGGACCCGAAAGGGCTATAACACAAGTCTAACAGAATATGTAAAGGAAATAAATGTCACTTACTGAACTAGGAGCACACACGTGGAAGCAGAAAGAAGAGCGAGACCGCAGCGTATCGCTCTAGGTACAGTCCTAACACACACACACAACTAGTACAAGTAAAAAAGGGGAGGACAGAGCCCGTAGGGGCATACCCTGAGGGTGAAGTACAACTGAAGGGGGAAACCCACTACTAGCTATGGGGACGACGACTACCGCCCCGCCTCCTCCACCCGACGTGCACCCAGCCGCTGTTGAGAAGTCTCACCTAGAAAAGGAAGGGATGAGCTTCACAACAGAAGCTTAGTTGGGACTACCAATCTCCTACTGGCTCTAACAGGTGGGAAAGAATATATATATATAAACAAATTAAATGACAGTAGTTCTATATATTCTAAGCTACACGAGAAAGTGCGGAAGCAAAGCTAACTAACTAGCAACAGTACGGAAAAGTTACCACGATCGAAAACTCCGTACGACCTGTACGTCGTGACCACCACACGACTGGTAACACAGATAGAGGAACCCTTCCTGGACAAGAGACACTAGCTACGGAAACCACTACCACTAGTCAACCGGTTAGGAGCGTCCACTGACGTCTTACCCTCGACCGAGGTCCAAACATCTACTCTCGTCAGAGTAGTGGCAAGAGCACAAAGTAACACAACAGTAGCTGCTATAGTCTAGCCGGACTACAGTCCCATGCGTGGCCTCTCTAAGTGGTTCCGGGGCCACAAAGAGTGAGGCAGTGAGAAGAAGGACTGACTGGCCTACGCCGGGAAGACTCCAAAATAGCCTCAGCATCCCAGACCAATCAAGAGAGCTCTGCAAATGACCCAATGCCGCTGTCCTAACCACCGTTTTCCCCTCTGCTCCAGAGTTCGTGACTCGAGCATGCCCACTGCCCGGAGCACTCCCTCAACAGACGCACGGGGACAGGGGTCCCAGGTAAACAGTAACAACCTCTCTCACGGGACAAGCCATCGGGTGTCGAGGACCGGGCGAACGACTAGTGTAGGACCGTACTAGGAACTAGCACTGGTGCCACGGGTACAGAAAGAATTGGAAAACAGTGAAGACTCGACGGAAATGGAACCCCGCAAGAACCTACCTGTATCTGATACTGTCGCAGCACCATAGACTGTCGCGACATTATGGCAACGCCAAGGCCTGGCCTGTTGTGACAATGTCTTGACATCCTAGGACGTCGTCATCATGCCGCGGTGGCCATGCCAGTAGCGACATCATCGCGACCCCTATACCAGTCGCGACCTCAGTCGAGAGGGGTCCCGGGACCATCCTCCCAAGGACCATCCCAAAAACCATACAAACGCATCCATAGGGGGGAGGGGAGCATGGGAAACATGTGGGAAAGTTGTAAAACAACCAAACCACCCTCAACCTCACAAATCATGCATTGCATGGAAATATACACTCGAGGGAAACCTCACTCACCACGAGCATGGACCTCACACACCCCACAACCCCAAAACCCCGAATAAAAAATGAATCTCAAGGGGAAGGGAGCATGCTAGAACAAGAGGGAAAGAGGGGTCCCTACCTCAAGCAGTAGAGCCGACCCGTTGGGGCCTTTACGTCAGAATAGCCACCTCCTCCTCGCTCCTGGCACTACACGGACATCACCTACACCAAGGGGATGTCACCTCCTCGCCCAAAATGCCTAAGAATCACTGGAGAAGCAAGAGGACTCGAAGAGAGGAAGAAGGAAGAAGAAGAAGAAGAAAGGAAAGGGAGAAGGAAGAAATGGGTGTCGGCCTCAGTTTTGAACTGATGTGCCCAGAGACATGACGGGTGGGGTCCACGCGACAGTGACCATGTCGCAGCCGCCCAGCTAGCGTGACAATAAAAGTGGTCAAACCTCGTAGACCGAGAAAACCAGAACGCGACGGCCTGCCAAGTCGCGTCAATGCTATACGCGCCTGACACCCGACAAGGCCGTTCTGACGGAAGGGACAACAGTCAAAACGGTTTAAAAAGCAGTCGCGACGCCTCCAGACGCCACGAAAAGAATGCGACACCCACCCCTGTCGCGACCAGAACGTGATGGCCAGGTGCACTGCGACCAAAACCATGTCGCGATCAGTGCCTCTGGCACAACAATGTCGCAACCAAGGGGTCTGTCGCGACCAAGAGGACAAGGCTAAGGGCCCGAGAGGGTCGGGTCTCACAATCACCCACATCACTTTTCATACCTTGCCACCAAAAAGTCTGTTTCATATCTTGATACATTTTACCACTACCTATATGTATTGTGAATTTGGACCTATGAGCCTCTTCCAAAATTTGCTTCGTAACCTCAGCAATGATTGGCACACATACTCTATGCTGAGATCGGATAACACTTTCCTCATCACGAGCAATGCCTGCCTTTCCTATCAATTCTTGCAATCTAGGATCATCCTTCTGACCTTCCACCACACTGTCTATTATAGAAAAACTGATAGACAACTGAGCCATAAAAGCTTGGCACAATTGTGACTCAACCTCCACTAAAGCACAAGCTGCATCTTCCATCATCTTCCAATCCTTCTGCATCGCTGTCCTCTTCCTGCTGAGTGTGCCGGCTACCACATTAGCTTTGCCTGGGTGATAATGCAACTCAAAATCATAATCCTTTAAGAACTCAATCCATCTCCTCTGCCTCAGATTTAACTCCTTCTGCGAGAACAAGTACTTGAGACTTTGATGATCAGTGAAAACCTCAAACTTGACACCATAAAGATAGTGTCGCCAGTTCTTCAAAGCATGAACCACTGCTACCAACTCTAAATCATGGGTCGGGTAGTTACGCTCATGGTCCTTTAATTGACGAGAAGCATAGGCAACCACTTTCCTATCCTGCATAAGCACACAAGCAAGACCTAATTCTTTTTAAGTGGGGGACGATGTAGCAACCCGAATTTTAAAAATATAAATAAATAAGACAATTATTATAACATGTGAGATATTGCAATGTAATTAAACAAAAATTTATGTTAGGACACTAAACAATAGATTACAATGAGTGATAAAGAAGGTGGGTCAAGACATGAATAACTGGGTTGGCCAATGCTGAACAAGTATTAAGACAAATACACCAGATAAGATAAACATTATTATCACATATGAACAACCAACTTCAAATCACACGAAATTTTAGAATGATAAATTAAATAAGAAGGTAAAAATAATAGTGAAGAAATTAGAGTTAAATACACATGTTTGGGTAAATAAAACGTAAAGTCTGACTTAAGACGATAAAATCTGATAATGTCGAAAAACAATTATTGCATGTAATTAACTCATGTGAAATGGATAGTTGGGGGCCAATCATGTTTATTGGGCTCAATAGGAAGCCAAATGCAAGAAATTAACATTTAAAATTCATGCTAACCCAATACCCACCCATAAAGTGGGTTAATTAAGTATAAAAGTGTGTCAAATGGGTCATGGTATGTGTTTAATCTCTAGCCCAATTGGGGAGCATGAATTTGTTTCCACTTACCCTCTTAATTGGGATGAGATTAGAATGAAATAGTCATAAAAAGGAGATCTAATCATGGTAGGACTCCTACCCTCAAGATTGTGAAACTTAAACTCGTTTTTGCACATCCCTACCCTTATAAATACATCATTAATCCTCCATGGCCGCCCCCAACCTTCTTCCAACCTTGCTAGACATGGATGGATTGGCTAGAAGCAAGAAGAGGAGCTCTAGAGCAAGGATTTAGGTGTTCTTCATCAAAAAATGTGGTTCTCCATTCCCTTTGCAAGAGACATTCAAAAGGTAGGTAATCTCAGGCTAAACTTTAATTAAACTTGTTCATCGATTCCTCTCCATGTCCCAATCATGCTAGACAAGTTCTCCCCAATTTATATCATGCATACACATCGAATTAAAGCCCCAAAGTTTCAATTTTTGTGTTCATAGGAGTTGCATCTTCTTGATATTGTACGTCTTTAACCCATTATCCAAACTTAATGAAACTTTGACTGAATATTCTTCAACATGTCAAGAAGGATTGCCCTTTATTTTTCCAAATTTTTATGCATTGGTTTGATCGTATTAAGCATTTTCCAAGCATATTAAAATTCAGATTTTTTGGCCATAAAACTCATATTCACATATCCCTATGTCAAATTGACCAAAAACAAAAACAATTTCATAGGGACCTTCTACAACTTGTTTGGAACACGTTTCATGTTCGAAGTTTCTCTAAAATTGGATTAGAAATGTGTTTTTAAAGCTAATAAGAAAATCATGTTTTTTTGCAAAGTCTTGTTCTTCGGCTTGGCATACAACACCCCGATGAGCTACCAGTCCTAGCTCGGTGCAACGCGCCACCCAACTATTTTGAATTTTGAAAATCCCGTTGAAATCTCTCCTAGGCACATCGCGCCCCTCATGGGTGGGCTGCCTTGCGACAACGCACAACACTCTTCTGTGCCGCCTACCTTTCTGGGCACAGTGGACCAGACGCCTTTCTTTAGTCTGCCCTCTTCTCCCTAGCATAATAGACCGAACTTCCCTTTGAGCCATATACCCCTTTGTTTAGTGTTTTTTTATTGGTCTTTTTACACAGAAACCCCTGTAAGTCATTTATATAGTGGAACATGCTATCTAGTAACGTTTATGAGTCTTATTAAACCTGATTAAGTACTGTTTAACCCTGATTAAGTCAGATTAAGCTTGATTAAGTACTATTTAAATTTGTTTAACCTTAATTAAGTTAGATTAAGCCTGATTAAACCCTATTTATGTGCTATCAAGTCTGATTAAGTATGATTAAGCTAGATTAAGTCTATTAAAGTCTGACTAAGCTTGATTAAGTGTTATTAAGACCTAACTAAGTCTGATTAAGCTCCAATTAACCTTGATTAAGTTTGATTAAGCTTGAATAAGACCTAATTAATTTTAATTCAGCTTGATTAAGTCTGATTAAGTTTGATTAAGTTCTAATTAACTTTAATTAAGTCTTATTAATCCCTAATAACCTTGATTAAGTTCAATTAAGCTTGATTAAGCCATGATTAAGTTCTATTAAGTACAATTAAATTTGTTTAACCCATTTGTAAAGACGTTAATAACTTGAAATCTTATTCTAATATTCTTAATGATATGATCATGTCTCTTTTACCATATGATTGATCATATTCATCATCTTATGCTCAGTTTATAGTTAAAATGATAACTTAAACTTGAATGAAAATTGGCTTGATGATAATGACATGCAGAGAACCTTACCTTAATCATGCATAGCTTTTAATTTATTCTACATGTTACATAATGATCATGTTTTCTTTGGACTTTCTTGATTTTAAACTTGTCTTATTAGTTACTTCCCATGTTTTTCATGATTCCCTTGCTATTCTATAGCACACTTGATTTGGCAAGTTTTCGATACATGTGACACTTGTAAACTTGCACAAGTTAGGCAACCCCTTCTTGAAAAATTGGAACCTCTCTGTTGGACATTCCATTCTGGTATACTAGGAACCTTTTTGTTAAGACCTCCGTGAGTCTTCTTACTCCATGAATTCCCTTATGGAGACCTAGCTTGTTATACCATTGAAGTTCCCTAGAGAGAGCGTGCACTTTTCTTTGTCATCTTACTCTCTTGGGATTAGTCCAAATTGAATGACAAAGATATTAATGGATTGTTAAACATAAATTACGCCTAATCACTTTATTGAGAATCATGATCCTAAACCTTGTCCTTGACATGATACTCTTGAACTTTCTTGACCAGTCCATCTTTATTGACACACCTTCTTGTGATATTATCTTGAAGTGCATTCTAATCATATGAATAAGATTGGAGTCATGGACTCAAAACACGTTCTTGTTACCAATGAGTCGACGGGCTCATAGGGACATATGTCAGTATTTCGCAATACAAACCTGATTGTGGGCCCGTATCTTGTCCTGGAGATTCTGCCAAAGTCGTGTTGCCTATGGATGTGATTGTCGGATTTGCTCCCGACAAGGTCGTGTTTACCCCAAGGTGTTGATTGCCCAATTTCCCAAAGATGTTTGTTACCCAGGTGTTGATTATTACGCTGATCCCCTAACAAAGTCGTGTTGTCTGGCATGGTACGGAATCATGATTAGTGCTTGGCATGGCGCGTACTTGTTACATGTGATATACTTGCTTGACTTGTTACTCGCTACTGCGTGCTAGTCCTTAATCTGAGTGGTAGAGGGACATACTTGCTTGAGACATCAGTAGACCCTACGTGATATGAAAAGTACATTCTTGTGGAGTGCCCAGAACAGGTTACTCAAAATGCTTGCTAGTGAATTATCCCACGTGCTTACACTTCCCATTGCTATCTTGATCTCTTGAAAGATACTCTAGTGATTTTCATGCGTGAAAGAATTTTCTTGTATAATCCCGAATGTTCCCTCTTCAGTGATATTGACACATGAGTTATACTGACCTTCTTGAATTATTGACCATGTTTATTGC
Organism: Colocasia esculenta; assembly: GCA_014218235.1. Lineage (NCBI taxonomy): Eukaryota > Viridiplantae > Streptophyta > Magnoliopsida > Alismatales > Araceae > Colocasia > Colocasia esculenta. Next base: position 67,219,614 of record CM024757.1, read on the forward strand.
TTCTAAATGTGAATACTCTCATGTACATGCGATATACTTTCTAGCGTGACAATCTCTCTTACTTGATCGTCCTTCTCACATAACATCTTGAATTCATTGAACATCTCTTGAACGCATTGCTAATTATGTTTTCACTGGATTTATCATGCATGTTAGAACATCTTGTTTATACTCGTGCCTACTTGAGTAAAATGTTAATCACTTATATCAATGCCCGCACATCGAGATGTAAATCCTACTAGGCGAGTGTGCTCATACTTGCTTTCCTAACATTTTCAGGAAGCGAGGATGAAGAATAAAGCTTAATCATGGAATGGTGTACTAAGTGTGAAGTACACCTTAGAGAGTTTTTATTTAATTTAGTAGTGAGAGTTTGGTCATCATTGTAATTTTATCTTTCTTTGAGAGATAGCTAAAACTAGTAAGTAGAGAGTTGTTCTTATTTTCACATTGGAGATTGTATTATACATTTATTATGATGAATAGAGATTTGATTATTTCATTATTGGCCCTACTTGTAGTAGTTTTTTTCTATAGCTTCTAAATGCATGCTTGTTTGTCGCGTTCCTGATTAATTTCGCTCTTAAAAATCAGGGGCGTGACAGAGTGGTATCAGAGCCTAGGCTTTCCTAAAGTCATAGGATACATTAGAGGCTAAGTTATGACCCTACGTTAAAGGATCTTGGTCATGAGAATCTAGGAAACATAGAGTTTGTGTCTAGCATTAAGTTAGGTTCACTGTAAGCACCTAGTGAGATTGGGTAGAGCATAAGGAGAGCTAGTTCAAAGGTTGATAAACATATATCTCGGATAAGTGAGCTACTTTGAAAATTATGCCTTACATGCACAGTCTTAAGTGGGGGAGATGATCAAGATAAATATTCCGAATAATTTGGTGGTCATATCATTCCATATCATATGAATTTGGAGGACCAAATTCTTTTTAAGTGGGGGACGATGTAGCAACCCGAATTTTAAAAATATAAATAAATAAGACAATTATTATAACATGTGAGATATTGCAATGTAATTAAACAAAAATTTATGTTAGGACACTAAACAATAGATTACAATGAGTGATAAAGAAGGTGGGTCAAGACATGAATAACTGGGTTGGCCAATGCTGAACAAGTATTAAGACAAATACACCAGATAAGATAAACATTATTATCACATATGAACAACCAACTTGAAATCACACGAAATTTTAGAATGATAAATTAAATAAGAAGGTAAAAATAATAGTGAAGAAATTAGAGTTAAACACACATGTTTGGGTAAATAAAATGTAAAGTCTGACTTAAGACGATAAAATCTGATAATGTCGGAAAACAATTATTGCATGTAATTAACTCATGTGAAATGGATAGTTGGGGGCCAATCATGTTTATTGGGCTCAATAGGAAGCCAAATGCAAGAAATTAACATTTAAAATTCATGCTAACCCAATACCCACCCATAAAGTGGGTTAATTAAGTATAAAAGTGTGTCAAATGGGTCATGGTATGTGTTTAATCTCTAGCCCAATTGGGGAGCATGAATTTGTTTCCACTTACCCTCAATTGGGATGAGATTAGAATGAAATAGTCATAAAAAGGAGATCTAATCATGGTAGGACTCCTACCCTCAAGATTGTGAAACTTAAACTCGTTTTTGCACATCCCTACCCTTATAAATACATCATAAATCCTCCATGGCCGCCCCCAACCTTCTTCCAACCTTGCTAGACATGGATGGATTGGCTTAGAAGCAAGAAGAAAAGCTCTAGAGCAAGGATTTAGGTGTTCTTCATCAAAAAATGTGGTTCTCCATTCCCTTTGCAAGAGACATTCAAAAGGTAGGTAATCTCGGGCCAACCTCTAATTAATCTTGTTCATAGACACCTCTCCATGTCCCAAGCTCGTTAGACAAGTTTTCCTTAATTTATATCATGCATATACATTGAATTAAATCCCCAAAGTTTCAGTTTTTGTGTTCATAGGAGTTGCATCTTCTTGATATTGTAACTCTTAAACCCATTATCCAATCTTCGACATGTCAGGAAAGATTTCCCTCTATTTTTTCAAATTTTTATGCATTGGTTTGATCGTATTAAGCATTTTCCAAGCATATTGCGAATTAGGGCTTTTTGGTCATAAAACTCATATTCACGTATCCCTAGGTCATATTAAGCTAAAAACTTTACATAGGGATCTTCTACAACTTGTTGGAACAAGTTTCATGTTCAGAGTATCTCCAAAATCAGATTAGAAATGTGTTTTTAGATGCTAATAAGAAAATCAGGTTTTCTTGCAAAATCTTGTTATTGGACTTGGCATACAGTGCCCAGATGAGCTGCTAGTCCCAGCCCAGTGCAACGCGCCACCCAACTATTTTGAATTTTGAAAATACCACTGAAATCTCTCCCCCTCATAGGTGGGCTGCGTTGCGACAGCGCACAACACCCTTCTGTGTAGCTTGCATTTCTAGGCACAGTGGACCAAACGCCTTTCTGTGGTCTGCCCTCTTCTCCCTGGCACACTAGACCAAGCTCCCCTTTGAGCCATATACCCCTTTGTTTTAGTATTTTTTTTATTGGTCTTTTTGCACAGAAACCCCTATAAGTCATTTATTTAGTGGAACATGCTATCCAATAATGTGCATGTGTCTTTTTAAACCTGAATAAGTATTGTTTAACCCAGATTAAGTTAGATTAAGCCTGATTAAGTACTATTTAAGTCTATTTAACCTTAATGTCAAGTCTAATTAAGTATATTGTTTAAGTCAGATTAAGTCTATTAAAGTCTGATTAAGCTTGATTAAGTGTTATTAAGACCTAACTAAGTCTAATTAAGCTTGATTAAGTTTGATTAAGCGTGAATAAGCTCTAATTAAGCTTGATTAAGTCTTATTAACTTTGATTAAGTTCTAACTAAGTCTTATTAATCCCTAATTAACCTTGATTAAGTTAAATTAAGATTGATTAAGTTTTATTAAGCATGATTTTTTATAGTTCCAGCAATATAAAATTTGTTTAACCCATTTGTAAGGACGTTAATAACTTTAAATCTTATTCTAATATTTTTAATGATATGATCATGTCTCTGTTACCATATGATTGATCTTATTCATCATCTTATGCTCAGTTTATGGTTAAAATGATAAGTTATACTTGAATGAAAATTGGCTTGGTGATAATGGCATGTAGAGAACCTTACCTTAGTCATGCATAGCTTTTAATTTATTCTACATGTTACATAATGATCTTGCTTTATTTGGACTTTCTTCATTTTAAATTTGTCTTATTAGTTACTTCCCATGTTTGTCATGATTCCCTTGCTATTCTATAGCACACTTGATGTGGCATGTTTTTGATACACGTTACACTTGTACACTTGCACAAGTTAGGCAACCCCTTCTTGACAAATTGGAACCTCTCTGTTAGATATTCCATTCTAGTAGACTATGAATAAATTCCCTCATGGTGACCGAGCTGGTTGTACCATTTAGTTTAGTGGAGATAGCATGCACTTTTTTTCTCATCTTACTCTCTTGGGATTAGTCCAAATTAAATGACTAAGATATTAATGGATTGTTAAACTTAAATTATGCCTGATTACTCTCTTGACAATCGTGATCTTAAATCCTTGTCCTTGACATGATAGTCTTGAACTTTCCTCACTAGTTCATCCTTATTGACACACCTTCTTGTGATATAATCTTGAAGTACATTCTAATGATATGAATAAGATTGGAGTCACGACTCAAAACACGTCCTTGTTACCCATGAGTCGACGGAATCATAGGGACATATGTCAGTATTGTGCAATACAAACCTAATTATGGGTCTGTATCTGGTCTTGGAGATTCTGGCAAACTCGTGTTGCCTATGGGTGTAATTGTCAAATTTGCTCCTGACAAAGTCGTGTTTGCCCCAAGGTGTTGATTGCCTAGCTTCCCAAAGATGTGCGTTACCCCAAGTGTTGATTGTTAGGCTGATCCCCTAACAAAGTCGTGTTGCATAGTGTGGTACGAAATCATGATTGGTGCTTGGCATGGCACGTACATGTTACATGTGATATACTTGATTGACTTATTACTCGCTACTGCTTGCTGGTCCTTAATCTGAGTGGTAGAGGGACGTACATGCTTGAGGCATCAGTAGACCCTGCGTGATATGAAAAGTGCATTCTTGTGTAGTGCCCAGAATGGGTTACTCAAAATGCTTGCTAGTGAATTATCCCGCGTGCTTGCACTTCCCATTGCTATCTTGATCTCTTGGAAGATACTCTAGTGGTGTTCTTGCGTGGGGGAACTTTCTTGTATAATCCTGACTGTTCCCTCTTCCGTGATATTAACACATGAGTTATCCTGACCTTCTTGAACTATTGACCATATTTATTACTTCTAAATGTGAATACTCTCTCGTACATGCGATATACTTTCTAGGGTGACAATCTCTTTTACTTAATCATCCTTCTCACATAATATCTCGAATTCATTAGACATCACATGAACACATTGCTAATTATGTTTTCACTGGATTCATCATGCATGTTAGAATATCTTGTCCATACTCACACCTATCTGAGTAAAATGTTAATAACTTATATCAATGTCTGCACATCAAGATGTAAATCCTACTGGGTGAGTGTACTCATACCTACTTTCCTAACATTTTCAGGAAGTGAGGATGAAGAATAAAGCTTAATGATGGGATGGTGTACTAAGCGTGATGTACACCTTAGAGAGTTTTTATTTATTTTAGTAGTGATAATTTATTCATCATTGTAATTTTATCTTTCTTTGAGAGATAGCTAAGACTAGTAAGTAGAGAGTTGTTCTTATTTTCACATTGGAGATTGTATTATTCATTTATTATGATGAATAGAAATTTGATTATTTCATTATGAGCCCTACTTGTAGTAGCTTTTGTCTATGGCATCTAAATGCATGCTTGTTTGTCCTGTTCCCAATTAATTCCGCTGTTAAAAATCAGAGGTGTGACAGTGGTGACGACCCAATCTATCTTTTGAATGCGATCTAGATATTATCTATGTTCAAAAACATGCATTCAATTCCAAAATTTCTCCTTTATGTTTTGAGCTTCCTCTAACCTATCTTGAATTTCTATCTTGTAAGGAGCTTGAAGTCTCGAATTTCATAAAGACTAGTTTGGTGGCTTATTCTACGTTACCCCTTTTCTAACATTACACCTAGAGACAATAGGGTTTGGGCCGTTCTCAAGGATAGAAGAGTTTAAGGTAGACGTAGCATCAAGCGTTGAAGGCCAGATGGGATGGAGAGAATTGGCCCTTCATCCTCCCCTAGGGACACAAGACCCCCACCCTCAAAGATATTGTATGCATTACTAGATTTAGGGTGGATAGGCTACCCATGACATGATGTACCTACCCAGATTACCACGATATAGCTAAGCATTTGCTAGGATTAAGACTAGTAGGGAAGAAGAAATCATTTTTAGCCCCCATGGTGGATCTACAGGAGAGCTTGGGTTTGAGGGCTATAACCAAGAGCGTAGGAAAAATGATGCAAGAGCATCTATGGTGGACGATGCTGGAGGGACGTTCTCTATAGCACCCATTCTTAATTCTGATAGTTAAATAATTAAGACCTTCAATGATAATTAATTGAGTTTTAGATTTCTAATAAATCAAGTCTCAGAAATCGAGTCCTAGACCCAATCAGATACGATTCTCATTCTCATTAAGAAAATTGAGTCTCAAAAATAAGAAAAAAAATCAAGTTCTAAAATAAGTTAAAAATGAATCTAAAAAATAAGACAAAAATTGAGTCTTCACACAAGTTAGAAACAAATCTCAGATACAAGATAAAATTCAGTCTTAGAACAAGTTAGTAATGAGTCTCTAATACAAGACAAAATCAATTCTTAAAACAAGCTAGAAACAAGTCTCAAAATGGAGTCTTAGACCATTAGAATCAAGTCTCAGTTAATAAATCGACTCTCTTAATGAAACGAGTTCTGATAAATCGACTCCCTTAATGAAATGAGTCTTGGTAATGAAAATAAATCAACTCCCTTAATAAAACAAGTATTAATAAATCGACTCCTTTAACAAAACTAATCTTGATAAATCGACTCCAGTGTTAAATGAATCGACTTTGTAAAGGTTAAGAATGGACTCCATGAGATAAATAATCGATTCACCCATCAACATATAAACAATCAGTTGACTTGAATCGACTATTCAGTTGACCAATCCATCTTTCCAATATTGAAACCTAACTGTGAGTCTTATTGGTTGACTTGAATTGACTATTTGGTCGACCAATCTCTTATTCACTATTAACACTCTATCTTCTATAATGCTTGTTCTCTCTTAAACATACCTGGAGCCTTATCATGCTTGAAACTCTTACTAAAACACTTTGAACTATATTCTTGAGATTCTTAATTATCAATGATTGTCTAAAGAACACATGCGATCTTAAATCCACAACTAATGCTTAGTAATATAAGGGTCTGGTATGATCCTAGGAGTGCCAAAAAATGCATGTGCCTACAGAAATTAAATTGATTAGGATGTTTGGTATTATATCCAAGTACTTGGCGTGTTTGATTAGTTATGCCAATCACTTTGTTAATAGTTGCATGACTCATACTTGTAGCCCCGATGAGTGTTATGTTGTGTTATGATAGCTTTACTTGATTCACTCTCATACTTGTTCGGTACTTTCTTGACTTGTTTATGTTCTTTTGATACTAGTTACGGGCACCTATATAAATTGCTCTCTTGTCATTAGGATGTTCAACATGTTAACTACTTAAAGCTTCCTAGTTAAGGGATATAAATCCTACTGAGCGTCTTCCTCATTCAGATACTTCATATTTTTCAAGTGAAACTGAAGGTGATGAACACACTGAAGGGGATGGGCATAAGTGATGAGCATCCCAAGTTATCTAGATGCAGTACTAGTTGTTAATAGACGGCACATCGCTTGCCGTCAAGACCAAATAGATGGCACACTCGATCGCCTTCAACTCAATGTTGACGTCAAACCCCTTGACGTCAACCAACACTGATCCAAAAAGGGCCCAATAAAGGTTCAATAAGGCCCGTGGTCTTACATATGGCATTCTTATCTAGTCTAATTCTTGGTGAGATGCAACTGCTAGAATAATTCCCAAGGTTAGACTTAAATATTGAACACAGAGATGATCGAGTCTTGGTTGCCAATATCAAGATTCAATCTGACTTACTTGTGGAGATCAAAGCTCAACAGGATAACGATCCATTCTTGGTTAGTGTTAAGGAGACCTTAGAAGAGAAACCAAATTTTGCTATGACCGAGTATTGAAGACTAGTATTCCAAGGTAAAACATGTGTTCCTGGCGATGAAGATCTTAAGAAAAAGCTAATGGACAAAGCCAATGAAAGCAGGTACACTATTCATCCTGGTGCTACCAAGATGTATCAAAACATGAAAAGAACATTTTGGTGGCTAAACATGAATAGAGAAGTAGTTGAGCATACTGCTCATTATCTTACTTGTCAACAAGTAAAGGCATAACACGGCGCCCTGTAGGTGTACTCAGGCCTTTTGAAATCCCAGAGTGGAAGTGAGAAATTATTGGCATGTACTTCATCATGGGTTTACCAAGACCTCGTGGGGGACTTGACACCATTTGGGTAATCATAGACCGACTAACTGAGTCTGCACACTTTTTGCCAATTAAAGGTAAGTGGAATGTGGACGTGTTAGCCACTCTATATGTGAAAGAGATAGTGAGATTGCATGGAGTTCTATCATCCATAGTCTCAGATCGTGACCCAAGGTTTATCTATCATTTCTGGAAAGGACTGCAATCTGCACTTGGTACTAAACTCAACATTAGTACTGCCTTTCATTCACAAACAGATGGATAGACTAGAGGACAAATCAAATTGTGGAAGGCATCCTAACATCTTGCACAATAGACTTTGAAGGCTACTGGAATGAGCAATTATCCCTATTTGAGTTTGCCTATAACAATAGTTATTGGGCGAGTATTAAGATGACTCCATTTGAAGCATTATACGGTAGAAATTGTAGATCCCCAGTGTGCTAGAATGAAGTTGGTGAATAGTAATGGTTAGGTCCAGACATTGTACAAACTACAACCAGGGACGTACAAGTGATTCGAGATCGGCTCAAATCGCTCAATCTAGATAAAAGAGCTATGTCGATAAGAGAAGGAGAGACTTAAAATTTTAAGTGGGAGATCATGTACTTTTGAAGGTATCTCCTACCCGTGGAATTCAAAGGTTTGGAGTCAAAGGGAAGTTAAGTCCAAGATTCATTAGCCCTTTTGAAGTTCTCGCAACAATTGGTGAAGTTGCATACCGACAAGCATTGCCTCCACACTTACCATTCATACAGAATGTATTCCATGTCTCCATGCTCAGGAAGTATGTGTACGATCCTACCCATATCATACGCCATGAGAACTTAGCATTGCATAAAGATATGACTTATAAAGAAAAGCCAATCAAGATTCTCGATCGGAAAGTGTAACAACTTAGGAACCAATCTATACTCGTGGTAAAGGTGTTATGGAATAACCGTAGAGTAGAAGAAGCCACATGGAAACTCAAATCAACAATGAGGCGGAACTACCCTGATGTATTCGATAAGATATTCTCCCTGTTATGATCATATGAATTTGGGAACCAAATTTTTTTTTAAGAGGGGGAGGATGTAGCAACCCACTATTTTTAAATAAATAGGGATATTGAAGAAAAGTAAATTTATTAAAATCCATTAAGCAAAAAATAAGTGATGGACTTTATTAAATGGTTTATATAAAAGTTATTAGGCCAAAATAGGAGTATTGAAAGATAGAATAAAAGAAAATACTATAAAAATCGTAGCTCTATTATTTTCTAATTTAAAAAGGGCAAGTGCATCACTATTATGACTCATATTTATCTAAAATACAACTCCTAATACTACCCTAACATGCTAGCTATGAAATTGGAGTCCCATCTTAACCCAATTAGAAGGATTAAAGCTAGGTAGGTTAGATAAACATGAACATTTGTAGTTCAATGGAAGTTAGAGTTGTGTTAGGAATCAACAATGCTAGATGCATAAATACACCCCCAAACCCTTCATGACCGACCCTATTGCTCTGCTAGGACTTCTTGGACATGGAGAAGAGGCCATAGGAGGAGGGAATCGTGGGGAGAAGGCTGCTAGAAGATCTGCAAGCCTGCTCTTCATGTTCTGAACCATAGGAGTTTACATTGTCCAAAGGTAGGTGTTCTCGGGCTAAACAAGATAAAATCTTATACCATATTAAAGCACTTCATGTCTACTTTCATATGCACCTGTTTTGCCTAATTTCTATCGAGCATGCCATGAGTATTAAGCATTTTCCCAACATCGGACATGATTAGGGCTTTTAGTGTTCATATCATGTTTCACGTATATCAAGGTCAAATTAAGTCAACCTAAAAGCATAGTTCTTTTATATTCATCATCCTCTACAACTTTCATGTTCATACTTTTGTCCGAAAAGCCCAAGATCTCGACTTATAGGTCATACATGCATGACTAGACCGTCGTCATTTCCTTAGAAGCGACAGCATAACCTGTAGTGAATTAAATTCGTTCTAATAGGATCCGATTACATCAAACTATGTCCTGCATAGGTTTTAGTGTATGTCTGATTCGCGATCGTTTATGGCATCGTGATTTGGTTTCTTTTCTGCACTTGGTGTTTTCACCTATTTCCTATTTTGAAAGTCATATGAACGCGTCGACTATCTCGTCGCTATTTTGTCTCACCAATTAGTATCCTACCAAGTTCCCCTTGAATGTGACCATCAAGACCATTGTCTTTTAGTTGTCATAAATCGATACCCTGTTCCGATTGTCCTTAATGTGTCTGTGGACCCTGTCACGTTTCGAAGGTCACCAATCGATTCATCCCGTACTGATTGTCATGAATGTGTCACACCTTGCCGACCTGTTTCTAGTCAGTAATCGATTGCTTTAAACGCGACCTTCTAACCCGTCACGATTTTACTGTGTTTTTACAACAAACTTATATTCCATTAGATCCTGTTATTCATGCTATATAGTCATGATTTAACTCTTGTAAAGCTTTATAATGAACTGTAACATCATATTAAGCAATGTTTAATAAAATTCACATGATTTTTCTTATTTAAAAGATGTGTGCATGACTCTTATATGCTCTCTTGATTTCTCTCACATGCACACACCAAAACATTAGATTTTGCCATGAGACCATATTGAAAATACATCAATAATATGTCTGGTAATTTACTTCAATAATTGTATATCATTACCTTATTTTAATGGCATTATCTTTGTTTCTCATGTTGTTTTGGAATACCATTACCGATGCTCTACTGCTCTAGAATTCCTCTAGGATTTCGAACAACTTGTTTCTTTACACACTACTATCTTGACAAGTTGGAACCTCTCTGTTGGGCATTCCATTCTGGCAGACTAGGAACCTTTTGTTAAGACCTCCGTAAGCCTCCGTGCTCTGTGGATTCCCTCATGGAGACCGAGCTGGTTGTACTTTCAATACCTGTAACACCCTTAGGGATCAGCATGATCCAAACGGCCCTAGATTGCTCTCTTACTTTGAGATCACGTCGGACCTCTGGACTATGTTCTAGCACGACCAGAGGATGGTTAGTTAATTCTACCTAACTGCCAGCACCAATCATGTGTGTTGTGCAACTATTACAATCACCTATTTTAATGTTGTGTTATGTGTGTTGACCTTTAGTTCTCATCTATACTTTGTTCGCTCATCTATTCAAATTCTCTCTATACTCTCGTTTATTCTTCAATTACTCTCACCTATTCTTGGTACTATCTATGGCCATTTGACTGATTGTCTAAAGATAAACAACATGACCAATGCTTGACAATGTATAAAGGGCCCAGTCTGGTCCTGGGAGGTGCGCCCAAAAGTGCTATTTGCCCGCGGGAGTTAGTTGACCCGAGTGATTGACATTACACTCGAGTGTCATCTATCTCGACTATCTAATGACAATCAAAATGCTATACTCTACTCGACTGGTTGTGCTATATGCTATCATGAATTCTATTGTGCTATTTGTGCTATGGCCATCCTACTCTCTGTGCTATATTTGACACTTGTGCTATTTGAATCATGCTATTATGCTATCACTTGCTCGACATTACTTGACTCTCTCGCTATCATTAGTTACTCTGATGTTTAATACATTAATCATGTAAAGCATGCCTAACTATGAGATTTAAATCCTACTTGGCGTTATCGCTCACCCTACGTTATTTGACATGTGTTCTAGGTGAAACCGAGGAAGATATTGATAGTCATGAGGATGGAGATGACCAAGAGTGAATCAAGAGTACCCTGGCGTACTAGTGTCATATTAGAGTCTTAGTTTAGCCCTTTATTTCAATTCAATGTAATGGTGTCAATTGGGCCCTATGTAATGGCTCTGAATTAGTGGTTGTAATGGACATTAGTTGAATTATCAGTAAAATACATTTGATTTAGTGTTATTCAATTGTCCAACAGTTTGATGTCTATTATACGCTCTATACTCGCTTACTTACAACTGCCTCATGTTTCGATATTCGGCATCGGGGCATGACAATTTTGTGGTATCAAAGCCTAAGATGTCTTAATTGGATCTCTTAGGTCTAAGATGTCCTAGGATGGACTGTCTTGATTATTCATTAACTATCATACCTATGTGAGAATTGGGTAGAACCATGATTAAGGTGTAAAAGATACTCACATGTGAACTAATTTAATTCCACATCAATACCTTATTGTTAAGTTACTTTTGTAGGAACTCAAGCAATTAAGATGGCTGTTGAACATGCTCAAATGAGGGGCATGCAACGAAGTATTTAGGAGCTCACTCGTGCACTTATTCAAGCTGCACAAGGTGGGGGTAATCATTGGGCAGGTGAACTGCATCGCAACTCCAGGCACTTGAATCTGCCTAGATTCAGCGGTACTACTGATCTAGATGAAGCTGAGCACTGGCTTAAGGACGGAAAGAATTTTTCGTGTCATGTAGTGTACGGTTGGGGATAAACTATTGCTCGCCACTTTCAACATGAAAGAGACGCCCGCGACTGTTGGGAGTCTGTCGAAGCAACCAAAGAGAATGGTCAATTTACTTGAAATGAGTTCAAAGAAGCTTTCAACTCCAAGTACTTCTCTGAGCGTGTCTAGGAAAGGAAGGCTGCGGAATTTGTTACTCTTAAATAGAGGAGTCTTTCTGTGGCTGAGTATGAAGAACAATCCTCCAAGATGGCATGCTAAGACGAGCATCGTATTAACACTCAGAGGATGAAAGGTAAGTGCTTCCTCAACAGCCTTAAACCACAATACATCACACAACTGGCCCCTCTCGACATCCAAACTTATGCCAAGATGGTTAAGAAAGCTCAACTGCTAGAAGATGCTATAGACTTCACCAATCATATTAATGGGAAGTTTGTAAAGAAAGATCTGACACCTGGCTCTTCTAGTGCTAAGCCGAACAATGACAAGAAGCGACCTTTCAGCACCTTTGAAGGGTCAAGTCAAGAAAAGAAGCCTAAGGTAACTGTCCCCACTACTCCAGCTAGAGGCAACTGCAAACACTGTGACAAGCCAGGTCACACTGCCGATGAGTGTTGGTGGAAGATTGGTGCATGTCTGCGTTGTGGTAGTCGCGAGCATCACATCCCCAAATGCTGGCTACTCAAAGAAACCGCACTAATGTGCCCATGAAACAGGGTAGGCTGCAAGCCCTGCGAGACGAAGAAACCACTGTGGAAGGTGGCATGATGGAAGGTACATTACAAGTTTTCTCTCAATCAACATTTGTTTCGTTTGATACTGGCGCTACACATTCATTCATATCTCAAAACTTTATTGATACTCTGAATGTTAAACCTATGCCCATGGGTTTTGAATTCCCTATCACAACACCATTGGGAGAAAAAGCCAAACTTAACAAATACTACCCACAAATGAATGTCATGATAAAAGACCATAACTTGAAAGTTGATCTAGTATGTATGCCTATGAATTGCTATGATGTGATTTTGGGAGCCGATTGGTTATCCACGTATAGAGCTAGTGTTGAATGTAGAAAACGGAAGGTTACTTTGAGTGAATTCCCTAAGGTATCATTCACTGGGATTAGACACCAAAGACGAATGTCTCTAGCCTCTGTCGTACAAGCCCAACACCTGATTAGGAAAGGTTGTACTGCTTTCCTAGCATTTGTGGTGATTGAAAAGAAAAGGATCCAAGATAGAAGACATACACATAGTCCATGATTACCCTGACATTTTCCTTGAGGAGCTACCAAGAATTCCCTCTGAACGAGAAGTAAATTTCCCTATTGACTTGATCCCTGGAGCTACTCCGATATCACGTCAACCCTATAGGATGTCACCTACCGAGTTGAAAGAATTAAAGGCACAACTAATGGAGTTATTAGAGAAAGGGTTTATTAGACCAAGTACTTCCCCATGGGGAGCACCTTGTTCTATTTGTCAAGAAGAAAGATGGTTCTATGAGATTATGCATTGACTACAGGCAACTAAATCAGTTAACTATCAAGAACAAGTATCCATTACCTCGAGTCAATGAACTCTTTGGCCAGATATCTAGAGCTCAATAATTTTCCATGATTGATCTTAGATTTGGATATCATCAAATGACAATCAAGGATGACGACATCTACAAAACGGCTTTCAGGAGGAGATATGGACACTATGAATTCATTGTTATGCCTTTTTGATTGACCAATGCTCCTACAACTTTCATGCAACTCATGTACAACATTTACCGGCCATACCTTGAGAAGTTTGTGGTTGTCTTCATTGATGATATTCTTATATACTGTAAGACCAAAGAGGAGCGTGAAGAACATCTTAGGATAGCTCTGCAAGTCCTATGCAACAACCAACTATATACTAAACTGAGCAAGTGCGAGTTCTGGCTCGAAGAAGTGTCCTCCTTGGGCCATGTCATCGCCAAAGATGACAAATCTGTTGATCCATCCAAATTCGAAGTTGTGCTTACTTGGGAGAGACCAACCAACATCACTGAGATCAGAAGCTTTATGGGACTGGCTGGCTATTACATGCGGTTCATAAAAGACTTCTCCAAAATTGTTGTACCTCTCACTCGCCTTACTTGGAAGGAGAACCCTTATGTCTGGAGCAAGGAGTGTTAGAAAAGCTTCCAAACAATGAAATAATGTTTGACATCTGCCCCTGTTCTTGCTCTCCCCACAGAGGGGGAACGGTTCTTAGTCTATATTGATACTTCAAGAATTGGTCTAGGTTCTGTGTTCATGTAGAAAGAGAAGGTCATCGCCTATTCTTTAAGACAACTAAAAACTCATGAAGTCAAATATCCCATACATGATCTAGAGTTGGCTATTGTTCTCTTTGCACTAAAGATCTGGAGACATTATCTATATGCTGAGCAATTCACTATCTATTCAGATCACAAAAGTTGAAGTATTTTTTATCTAAAAAAAAACTCAACATGAGATAGAAAAGATGGCTAGAATATCTAAAAGACTTTGACTTCAACATCCAATACCATCTAGGCAAAGATAATGTTGTGGTTGATGCTCTTAGTCGGAAGTCTATGGTGTAACGACCCAGGATCCGAATTACCAGTTACTCACTAGTAACCTGAACACTGAACTGCCACCTACGAGCCGAACCTCGAAAGGGTTAGAAGAAAGTGCCTGAGGAGAACATATAAGAAAATTACAAAGCACTACAAATATACATAACAATATGGTACAATTGAGAGCATATCCAACAAAAATAAAGAGTACAGTAAGTATGTACACAAAAAGAGTACCACTCTCAGTAGCTAAGCAGGACCCGCACCAGAGTGACTCGGCTCCTCAGCACCTGAGGCCGACGATGAACCACCTAAAAGGGAAGGGAGTGAGTCTCAAGAAGAGACCCAGTAGGGACACTAACCCCCATAGGTAAATAGAATTAAAAGAAGTGCAAGAAAGAAAACTACAGTTAAGCCACATTGTACCAAAACACTCAGTAATCGGTGGCACGACGCCCAACTCCTTGTAGGAGTGCGTCATAAGATTGGAACCTCGCAGGCTCAACAACACACAACAAAGCACAGCTACAACCGCAAACTTACACACACAAAAAGGTAGGACCATCTAGAGCCTATGGCTTGGCACCACAACACCACAAAGTCCTCAAAACATCGCCATGTGTGCAGACTCAGACGCTCTCCCTCGCGTCTGGTCTGTTGAGCAACTATCATTTAGAAAATCTGTTGAACAACTATCTCTTTTTAATATTGTGTTTTTGCTATGACAAAACCTTTTAAGACTTTCTCTACAAAAAAACTCATTGAAATATACCACATGTAACATGACTTGTATAATACTATATATCAACACTCACGAAATTTCTCTAAGTCCACAGCGTATACTATGTACCATACTAACTCCGACTGTGGACTCCGACTCCAGAAAAGTCGAAGTGTTGAACCATCTGTGAACTGTACTCCGACTCTTCGGAAGTCGAAGTCTAGACTTCAACTGTCTAAAAGTAGAAGTCTATTAGTACTCCGACTTCTTAATAGTCGAAGTCTAGACTCCGACTCTCTTAAAATCGAAGTAAGATCACTTTCACTCTGACTTCTAAAAAGTCGAAGTCCTCTTACTCCGACTCCTAAGAAGTCGAAGTCTCTGTATTATACTCCCACTCATTGAAAGCCGAAGTCTATTTTTGTTTGCACTCTGACTCCCTAGAAGTTGAAGTATGATTGTTTGATATCACTCTGACTTTCCAAAAGTCGAATTCTGTGATCAATCTCACTGTAATTTCTGTAAAGTCGAAGTTCATCTTATATCTCTTGTTTCTAACTCCGACTTTAGGATAGTCGAAGTATACTATTAACTTCTATGTACTTAGCAATAATTTCTGTCCGATTTTGTCAGTTCATAAAATCCATGCAAACTTGATTATATGTAATTCAATATGGTTGTTATCCCTATGGGATCTCTTACAGTATGATTAACACTTGCATATCCTACAGAATAATGCTCTTTATTAATACCATCATTTAAATATTATGTTAGGTAGAATAATTTATATTCAAAATGACCACATAAAATATCTTTCAAATAGATCTGAAATATTTATACAAATTGGTCTCTTGCTTTTTATCAGAAGTTCAGATCTTCTCCTCTTAGACAGTTGCCTTGCAGTAAATGCGATGGCTGCATGGAGTATCTATCAGGAGTTCACCTACCACTATCAGAACCTCACCTTACCTTCTGGATGCAACTGTCTGTCTGCCTTTTATTGCACTGAACATCTGTCCATCCAAGGTTCTTCATACTTTACATATATTTCCATCTCACCTACCACCGAAAGCATAAGGTATCTTTTTATGTCTTGTCCTTTCTTACAGAACATTTATGAAGCATGCCTTGCTCTCAGTCTTCAGCATGGAGTTTTACATAACAATTAATAAAGACTGAAGCTACAAGTTTAGCCTGAAGACTTTGGAACCCACAATCTGAAGGACTGTTGAATAAAAAGGTCTCAATCCAAAGGATCAACAGCTACTTCTCAAATGGCTACTTCTCGAACGACTACTTCCTTAACAGACTGTTTCAAACAGATACTCAAGGCCTTTGAAGCATATATAGAAGCCGAAGTTTTGAATAAGACAACTAACTTAGATAGAGAGACAGCAACACAACTCCCATCTGCTTTGCAAGCAAGAGTCTCCAAAAAAGCCTTCTACTGAATTCAAAGGAAGAGAGCTGCCTCAGTCTTTAAACATCCAAGCACTCAAGTTCTTAGGATTCCTTTTTGTTAGGTGGCATTTGTAATCTTAGATCTATTCTTCAGTCCACCCTATTAGGTTCAGAAAGAGTTAGAGCTGAAATTCTTATTTGTATCTCTTTCTGAATTCTCTATGTTTGCTCATTCTTCTAAGTAGACACACATGTCTTTCTCATTTGTGTTTTTGACAACCTGCAGGAGGTTTGTTTCCTACAGTGCCCCTTCTTGTGAAGGGAAGACCTTTTGTGTAGGTAGTATTTGTACCCCTGGTTGAGAGAAGACTTGCTTGGGAGTAAGTGGGTTTGTAATACCTCTCAGGTTGAGAGAAGGCCAAGTTCTATTGGCAGTTAGTGAAATCCCAAGAGGTTGCTTGGGGACTGGACGTATGACTTCCATGTGGGAAGGCCCGAACCAGGATAAAATTTCTTGTGCATCTGTGTGATTGTTTTCGCCAATTTACACTTGTTTCACACACTACACTAAACACTAACAACTCTACTTAGTGTTGACTACTTTTAGATAAAAATTTTAAAAGCGCAAGAAGTCCTATTCACCCCCCTCTAGGACATTATTAGTGTCATCTCGATCAAACAAGTGGTATCAGAGCGAGATCTTCTCAAAAGAATCGAAAGATTTGAGAAGAGATGGCAGCGGAAGGTCACAACTATGAAGGTCAGTCTGTTACAAGGCCACCATTCTTCGATGGTGAGGATTATCAGTACTGGAAGATGTGGATGGAATGCTTCATCAGAGGTGCAGATTTTAATCTGTGGCAGGTAATAGAGCAAGGTGATTTCATTATTACTCCTGCTGAAGGTACTACTGCAATTACACCAGCTGATAAAGTTAGAATGTCTCTAAATTATAAAGCAAAAAACTATCTATGTTGTGCTCTATCTAAAAGAGAATTTAATAGATTATTTGCTTGTAGAACTACTAAAGAAATGTGGGATAAACTACAAGTAACCTATGAAGGAACTGATAGAGTAAAACAAACTAGAATACATATTCTTGTCTCTCAATATGAACAGTTCAAAATGCTTCATAATGAAAATATAACTCAAATGTATAATCATTTTTCAATATAATAGTAGGACTGAGTTCACTAGGTAAGATTCTTACTAATGAAGAAACTGCAAGAAAAATTCTAAGGTCATTAACTCATGTCTGGACCCCCAAGGTCACTGCTATTGAAGAGGCACATGATCTAATCCAACTTTCTATTGATAAATTAATTGGCTCTTTAATGGCTCATGAAATCAATAAGGAAAGATTTTCTAAAGGTTCATCGAAAAAAAAATGCCAAATGCTTTGAAAGCTGCAGATTCCTCCTCCTTTGAAGATTCAAAAGAAAAATCAGATGACAGTGGTGATGAAGCCATGTTGTCGAGGAAGCTACAAAGGATTCTTTCTAAAAAGAAGAAGTTTGGTTCAAAGAAATTTTTCAAAAAGGAGAAGAAGAAAGAACCAACCTTCTACGAGTGCAATCAATTAGGACATTACAAATTTGAATGTCCTAAGCTCAAGAAAAAGGATCCAGTTGAAAGATCTAAGAAGAAGAAAGGCAAAGAAAGAAAGTTCAGAAAGTACAACAAAAAGGCAATGGCAGCAGCATGGGATAATGAAGAAGCCACAAGTTCAAACTCTTCAAGCTCAGAATCAGAAGAAGAATAAAAAGCAAATCTAGCCCTCATGGCAGGACTAGATCAGAGTCGCCTGAGAGTATCCAAATGGTATTTGGATAGTGGGTGCTCAAGGCATATGACAGGTGACAAAAAGTTATTTACAAGTTTTAGAGATGAGATTAGTCAAGTCACTTATGGAGATAATGGAAAAGGTAAAGTGTTAGGATGTGGAACAGTAGGAACACAAGAAAAGGATTTAATAGAAGATGTCATGTATGTAGAAGGATTAAAGCACAATCTCATTAGCATCAGTCAACAGTGTAACAAAGGTTACTTGGTAAGATTTCAGAATGATAAGTGCATTATTCAAAAGGATGAAAAAATAGTTTTTGAAGCATAGAGAGTCAAGAATCTGTGCACTCCACAACTAGCAGAATTAAAAGAAGTAAACTTGTGTCTTGCAACTACCAATAGTGAAGAAACTGATTTATGACACAAAAGACTAGGATATGCAAGCACATCAGTGATCAAGAAATTAATCAAGCATGATCTGGTTGAAGGTCTTCCGAAGCTTAAACTGAAGAAATCTGGAATTTGTACAGCCTGTGCAAAGGGAAAGCAAGCCAAGATGTCATTTCAGTTCAAAACAATAGTTACAAGTTCCAAGCCTTTGGAACTTATTCATATGGACTTATTTGGACCTATAAGAATAGTAAGTCTTGGAGGAAAAGTGTATGGCTTTGTAATTGTAGATGATTACTCAAGGTACACTTGGGTATCCTTTTTGGAAGCCAAATTAGAACCATTTTCAACTTTTCTGAAGTTCAGCAAATTAGTACAGGAGAACCATAATTTTCATATAATCAACATTAGATCTGATCATGATGGAGAATTTAAAAATGAAGAATTTGTAAGGTTCTGTTAAGAAAATGGCATAGAACACAACTTCTCTGCACCAAGAACACCTCAACAGAATGAAGTAGCAGAAAGGAAGAATAGAACACTGCTAGACATGGCCAGAACTATGCTTACAAAATACAATCCACCAAGATATTTCTATGCTGAAGCAGTCAACACATCCTGCTACATTATCAACAGGTGCATGATCAGACCAATCCTAAAGAAGACACCTGATGAGCTGTACAAGGAGAAAAATGCAAACATCAGTCATGTTCGACCCTTTGGTTGTAAGTATTTTATTTTGAATAATGGCAAAGATAACTTAGAAAAATTAGATGTGATGAAAGTTTTCTGCTAGAATATATTTCAAAACCTAGAGGATATAAAGTGTTTAATAGAAGAACTTTAGCTGAAGAACAAATAGTTCATATTTTATTTGATGAAACTAACCCTTCTATTAAGAAAATAGAAGAAGAAGATTGTGTTGAAGATTTGTGCAGGGATCTGGAACATATATCTCTTGAGGAAAAAGAAGAAGAGAAAGAAGATCCACCACTATAAGAACTTCGACAGCAAGAAGAACCACAGGAGGGACTACCTAGAAAATTGAGGTATCACAAAGATCATCCAAATGAAAATATTATAGGTGATCATCAAGATATGGTAAGAACAAGAGGTATGAACATGCCCTGTGATTTCTCTGCATTTGTTTCTCAAATTGAGCTAAGGACAATCAATAATGCACTGGCTGATGAATCTTGGATCCTAGCTATGCAAGAGGAACTTAACCAGTTCCAATGCAGCCAGGTTTGGACTTGTGCCTAGACCTTCTGACCATCCAGCTATTGGGACCAGATGGGTCTTCAGAAACAAAATGGATGAATCAGGAATAATCGCCAGGAACAAGGCCTGACAGGTAGCGCAAGGATACTCCTAAGAGGAAGGCATTGATTTTGATGAAATTTATGCTCCAGTTGCTAGATTAGAGGCAATTAGAATTCTGTTAGCATATGCATGTTCTCTTAACATCAATTTATTTTAAATGGATGTTAAAATTGATTTTTTGAATGGTTTCATAAAAGAAGAAGTTTATGTTGAGCAACCACCTGGTTTTGAAGATACTAAGTATCCAAATCATGTTTTCCGTTTAAAGAAAACATTATATGGTCTGAAACAAGCTCCAAGAGCTTGGTCTGAAAGACTAAATGCTTATCTTATATCACATGATTTTGTAAGAGGTAAAGTAGATAGCACCCTATTTATTAAGAATTTTTTAGAAGGAATCTTGATTGTACAAATATATTGATGATTTATTTTGGGTTCTACTAATGAGTCACTTTGCAATTCTTTGAAAATGTAACGACCCAGAATCCGCATTACCAGTAACAACCAGTAACCCGAATTCTGACCCGCTAACCCACCGAGACAAGCTCGGAAGGGTAGGAATTTAGAGTCCGAGGAGACTATATGTAAGAAGATACACACCATGCAAAGCAGTAAAATTCCACTATATAAACATATCATAAACAACCTCAGAGTCTGAGACAAGGTACAGAGTACAGAGGTACAACAAAAAGGTACAACTCACTGCAGCTAGGGAGCACCAACACCGGAGTGGCTAGACTCGCCTGGAACGGGAGTCGACGAAGACCCACCTGAAAGGGAAGGGAGTGAGTCTCAAGAAAGAGACCCAGTAGGGAAAAGTAACCCACCGGTAACAGTCTAAAGTGCGGAAAGTAAAAACAGAAAGTAAGTACACGTCGCACCAACAAAACTGTAAACCACATAGCTCAGTAACACACACTCACACACACAGCAAGTAGGACTCAGCTAGGGTCTGTGGTTCGGCGTCCCGTCACCACAGAGGCTCTCAACCCCAGCCACGTGTGCACACTACAGACGCTCTCTCTCGCGTCTGGTCCACGACCGGTTTTTCCCCTACGCTTGACCCTAGCGGTAGAGAAGGGGCTCCACGGAGACCGGCTCAAAACCACCAAAAGGAGTACGCACAGGACAGAGTCGCACTCGATGTCCCGGCTCACTAGCGGAGGACAACCACACACTAGTCGTCTAGACGGAGTCGCACCCACGCCTAGGTAACACAACAGAAACAGGTACACGGTAACGCAACGCGCGTACGACAGACGGAACACACTCAACGTCTGAAACCCCGTACAGTAGTAAACACCTCGTGCCACATACAACTACTACTATGCACAGGCGGAGTCACACTCTAGCCTGGCCCATATGTGTTATTAGGGCGGACATCACATGTCATTCGCCTCTAATCACACAATTTAAGTCTGCTGGGAGACAGGATATAAACGGCCACATCGATTGCCGCCAACATGGGGTAAACGGCAACCCTCATGTCGTTAATAGGAACTAAACGGCAATCGACCTTGTCGTTTAATTCACCTCTGAAGATCTCAACGTCAATAGATGTGGACGTTGATATCTTCAGTCCCCCATACAGAACTGACCCGAATCAGTTCCAAAAGGGCAGAAATACTAAATAACATTCTGACTGATGGAAGGAAACACATCCTCACATCAGTTTACACTACCAGAACATCTAAACTAAACATTCTAACACTTAGATTGTCTAATTACCCAAATCCCGGCATGATACAACCAAAACCCTAAACCATAAATTACACACCAATTTGCTTAATTGGACATGCTGGTTGCTGGAGAGGGTTATAGGGGTTAAGTCCCTACCTCAGAACGCCTAAGAATCCCTAAACAGCCACCAATCGCGCCGGATCTCCCGAAGACTCCGCGCGAATCACGCACCTTGCGATTCCCGCCCGAACTAGCGACGCCACACGATCCAGGGGCTCCCACGAGCTCAAATCACTCAACAGAAGCTACAGGATCAAGAAGGCTAAGGAAGGAAGGAGAGAAAAGGAGAGGAAGAAACCTGCTCTCGGGCTGCCCTATTTCAACAGGACTGGTTAGTCGACGTCAACATCATGGCCGCCAACTGAACCGCCTACAGATTAACGTCCACATAGCTTGTCGCTGAGTTCAAGCTCAGACGTCCACATCGCTGGACGCTGACTCAGACTCAACGGCAAGCCCTGGCCGTCAACTACACAGGACCTCTACAGACCCATAAGGATCCACTAAAGACCCGAGACCTTACAGCTCTCCCCCCCTTAAGGAATTTTGCCCTCAAAATTCAAACAACTAAGGAAGAAAACTCACCAAAGAGGTACGGAAAATGCTCGCGCATTTCGTCCTCCCGCTCCCATGTCGACTCACCACCGGAGTGCCGCTGCCACGCAACACGAACTAAAGGGATAGCCTTGTTCCTCAACCTCTGAACTCGGCGATCCTCAATGTGCAACGGAAACTCTGGTACAGTCAACACTGGAGTCACCTCAGACCACTCTGCACTCTGCAGAACGTGAGACTCGTCAGAAAGGTACCTCCGAAGCATCGACACGTGAAACACGTCGTGCACTGCTGCCAACTCTGACGGAAGCTCAAGTCTGTACGCCAAAACTCCGACACGCTCAGAAATGGTAAAAGGCCCAATAAAGCGAGGACTCAACTTTCCACGCTTACCGAACCTCACCACTCCCTTCATAGGAGACACACGAACAAACACCTGGTCTCCTACCTGAAACTCGAGCGGTCGTCTGCGCTGATCTGCATAACTCTTCTGCCGACTCTGAGCTGACTGAAGCCTCTGTCTCACAAGCTGAACTACCTCAACTGACTGCTGAACCAACTCGGCCCCGTGACAACTCGTTCGCCAACCTCGAACCAGTCAAGAGGAGTGCGACACGGTCGTCCGTACAAAGCCTCATATGGTGCCAAACCGATACTGGAGTGATAACTATTATTATATGCGAACTCGACCAACGGCAAGTGAACTGTCCACGACCCCTGCCACTCCAGGCAACAAGCTCTAAGCATGTCCTCCAAAGTCTGGATAGTCCGCTCTGACTGACCGTCTGACTGAGGGTGGTAGGCGGAACTAAAAGCCAACTCTGTCCCCAAAGCTCTCTGGAAACTGCGCCAGAACCCAGAAGTGAAGCGAGGATCCCTGTCTGACACGATAGAGATCGGCACTCCATGCAAAGGAACAATCCGCTCTACGTACAACGCGGCCAACCTACTCACACCCCAACTAGTCCTGACAGGCAAGAATCTGGCAGTCTTCGTCAATCTGTCCACAAGAACCCAAATGCTGTCAAAACCTCCAGCTGTCCTCGGCAAACCACAAACAAAGTCAGTCGTAACATGGTCCCACTTCCACATCGGAATCTCTAACGGCTGCACAAGTCCTCCCGGACGCTGATGTTCGGCCTTCACCTGCTGACAGACCAAACACCTAGCAACAAAAGCCGCTATGTCTCTCTTCATCCCAGGCCACCAAAACTGACGTCTCAACCTGTGGTACATCTTGGTCGCCCCTGGATGAATAGAGTACCTGGAACCATGTGCCTCCTGCAAAACGACTCTCCTGATAGACTCCTCAACAGGAACATAGAGTCTACCTCGGAACCTAACAGTCCCGTCCTCACAAAGCTCAACCTCTGGGAGAAGCAACACACTGCACAACTCGGGATCTGCCTGCTGAGCCTCAGCAACCTGTCTCACAACGGCGGGAGCTGCTAACAAACTGCCCAACACACAAAAACGACTGGACGAAACACTGAAAGACCCCTCTGTCGCAGACTGCCACAACTGCCACTCTCTAAGCATCAGATGACTCATCTGTGCTTTCCTACTCAAGGCATCTGCAACTACATTCGCCTTTCCAGGCTTATACTCAATGCTGAAATCATAGTCCTTCAGATATTCCATCCATCGACGCTGCCTCATATTCAGATCCCTCTGAGAAAACACATATCTCAAACTCTGGTGGTCGGTACGGACTACAAAACTCACTCCGTACAGGTAAAGACGCCAAATCCGCAAAGCAAACACCACAGCTGCAAGCTCTAGGTCGTGGGTCGGGTAACTCTCCTCGTGGGGCTTAAGCTGGCGAGACGCATAAGCCACCACTCGGCCTTGCTGCATCAAGACCGCACCCAAACCAACACCTGAAGCATCTGTGCAAACCTCAAAACCCTCCTCACCTGAAGGTAAGGCAAGAACTGGCGCCGACGTAAGCAGTCGTTTCAACTCTATGAACTCTGCTCACACTGATCCGACCACTCAAACGGAACTCCTTTCTCGTCAACCGAGTCAAGGGTGCAGCAACCTGAGAAAAGTCTCGAACAAACCTGCGGTAGTAACCTGCCAAACCCAGAAAGCTACGAATCTCAGACACAGATCTGGGACTCTCCCACTGCAAAACTGCCTCAACCTTCGCTGGATCTACTGAAACTCCCTCACCTGAGATCACGTGCCCCAAAAAGTGAACCTGTTGTAGCCAAAACTCACACTTACTAAGTTTGGCATACAACTGGTGCTCTCGCAAAGTCTGCAACACGATCCTCAGGTGCTCGGCGTGCTCCTCCTCCGAAGCGGAGTACACCAGAATGTCGTCAACAAACACTACGACAAACGGTCCAAGAACTGGTGGAACACCCGGTGCATCAGATCCATGAAGGCTGCTGGAGCATTGGTGAGCCCAAACGGCATCACCAAAAACTCAAAGTGTCCATATCTGGTCCGAAAAGCAGTCCTCTCAATGTCCGAGTCTCTAATCCGCAACTGATAGTAGCCCGACCTCAAGTCAATCTTCGAGAAGACACGAGCAGACTGAAGCTGATCAAAGAGATCATCAATCCTAGGCAAAGGATACCTATTCTTGATGGTCACTTGATTTAGCTTCCTATAATCAATACACAACCTCAGGCTACCATCCTTCTTCCGGACAAACAAAACAGGTGACCCCCACGGAGAAAAGCTAGGACGGATATAGCCCTTCTCCAACAACTCCTCAAGCTGCCTCTTCAACTCCCTCAACTCTGCTGGTGCCATACGGTACGGTGCCTGCGCAAAAGGTAAAGTGCCAGGAACCAACTCTACAGTAAACTCAATCTCTCTCTCTGGTGGAAGACCAGGCAACTCTTCCGGAAAGACATCCGGAAACTCACACACTACAGGAATGTCCCCCACTCCCGAGGCAATGGTCAAGAGTCACTGCAGAAACTAGGAAACCCTGACAACCAGAAGCAAGTAACCTCCCTGCCCTCAAAGCAGAAACTAAAAAGCGAGAAGTAAGAGGTACGATACCCTGGAAGTAGAACGCCGCTGCTCCAGGTATCCGCAAGTGCACCCTCTTCTTCTGGCAATCCATCACTGCACCATACCGCTCCAACCAATCCATACCCAAAATCACATCATAATCATGCAACTGCAAGGCAAACAAACGGGCTGACAACGACTGATCCTGCAACTGCACAGGTACCTCCTCAAGACAGTAGGACGTAAGGACAAAGTCCCCTGTCGGCAACTCTACTGCTAACTCAACAGACTCTCCCGAACTCAACTCTCAAGGGAGTCTAAAAAGTCCTCAGACACAAAAGAGTGAGAGGCACCGGAATCAAACAAAACTCTAGCTGCACAACCAAAAACTGAAACAGTACCTTCCACCAGGTGAGCTGCCTCCGCGTCTGCACGAGTCAAGTGGGTAACACGACCTCTACCTCTCGACCCACCAGAACCTCCAGTCTGCTGACGCTGCTGCACTGGTGCTGCTGCTGCTGCTGCTGCACTCGGGGCTGAGTCTGAGTCTGCTGCTGCGGTACACGAGGTAGCAAAGGACAATCTCGCGCCATGTGACCCATCTGGTCACACCGGTAACACTGCCCAGCAAAAGTACACTGCACCTGCTGCGAAGGCTGACCTGTCGGCTGCTGCACACTCCCAACCGACTGCTGCCTCTGCTCTGTCTGCCTCCTATCACGCCGAAACTTCCTCCGAGATCCTGACTTCGCCGACGTCCCAGTAGAAGTGGACGCGTAGGAAGTCGTAGTCCTCGGGGTCGTCTGCACAGTACCCTGCTGCTGGTGAGGCTGAGAAGGAACTACCTGCGTCTGAACCTCTGCACTCCGAGCACGAGTCCGCAAGGTGTCTGCCTCCAATGCTGCCGCTGTCTGATAGGCCGCATCTAAATCTGTGACACGAGCAACTATCAGCGCCTGCCTGAGCTCTGGCCTCAAGCCTCTCACAAACTGCTGAGTCCTCAGACCCTCATCTCCCATAATCTGCGGAGCATAACGCCCTAACTCCACAAATCTGGCCCTGTACTGCACCACAGTAGAGTCCCTCTGCTGCAAGTCCAGAAACTGGTACAACCTCTCCGTCCGGACGTAAGTAGGACAGAAGGCTCTCTCAAAGGAAACAACAAACTCCTGCCACGAAATCTGCCTAAGTGGGCGAGACTGAAAAGTAGTCTCCCACTCAGCGGACCACCAAGTCAACGCCTGCGCCTGCAACTGGTAATGGCTAGCAGCACTCGCTCCTCTGGAACACACTCCATGGAACGAAAAGTCCGCTCCACTGCATCTAGCCAAGCTCGCGCTACATCTGGATCAGGCTGACCCAAAAACTGAGGAGGCTGAAACTGCAAAAACTCTCTCAACACCCTCCCAGTACCACCCTGGGGTACCGGCGCGTCACGGTGCTGAGCAACAAACTGAGCCATCCCCTCAAGAAAATGAGTCATGTCCAATCCCTGAGCTACCTGGGGTGGAGGTGGCGGCGGTGGAACAATACCACTATGCGCATCCTGTGGCAAAGGCTGCGTCTGCTGAGGTGGCGGAGCATCTCCAACCTCCGGACGAGTCGCCTGCTCGGCTACTCCCTCTCTAGGACGTCGCCTAGGCGCCATGGACTATACACAGAACAAAAATACACACATAAATACACTAACTAACTCCGGGCTACATAGCTAACTACAGTGCAGTGTACTCTTTAGACTCTGAGTTAACATGGTAGGCATTTTCTTATATATCTCATCAGACCAGGCTCTGATACCAAACTGTAACGACCCAGAATCCGCATTACCAGTAACAACCAGTAACCCGAATTCTGACCCGCTAACCCACGAGACAAGCTCGGAAGGGTAGGAATTTAGAGTCCGAGGAGACTATATGTAAGAAGATACACACCATGCAAAGCAGTAAAATTCCACTATATAACATATCATAAACAACCTCAGAGTCTGAGACAAGGTACAGAGTACAGAGGTACAACAAAAAGGTACAACTCACTGCAGCTAGGGAGCACCAACACCCGGAGTGGCTAGACTCGCCTGGAACGGGAGTCGACGAAGACCCACCTGAAAGGAAGGGAGTGAGTCTCAAGAAAGAGACCCAGTAGGGAAAAGTAACCCCAACCGGTAACAGTCTAAAGTGCGGAAAGTAAAAACAGAAAGTAAGTACACGTCGCACCACACAAAACTGTAAACCACATAGCTCAGTAACACACACTCACACACACAGCAAGTAGGACTCAGCTAGGGTCTGTGGTCGGCGTCCCGTCACCACAGAGGCTCTCAACCCCAGCCACGTGTGCACACTACAGACGCTCTCTCTCGCGTCTGGTCCACGACCGGTTTTTCCCCTACGCTTGACCCTAGCGGTAGAGAAGGGGCTCCACGGAGACCGGCTCAAAACCACCAAAAGGAGTACGCACAGGACAAAGTCGCACTCGATGTCCCGGCTCACTAGCGGAGGACAACCACACACTAGTCGTCTAGACGGAGTCGCACCCACGCCTAGGTAACACAACAGAAACGGTACACGGTAACGCAACGCGCGTACGACAGACGGAACACACTCAACGTCTGAAACCCCGTACAGTAGTAAACACCTCGTGCCACAACAACTACTACTATGCACAGGCGGAGTCACACTCTAAGCCTGGCCCATATGTGTTATTAGGGCGGACATCACATGTCATTCGCCTCTAATCACACAATTTAAGTCTGCTGGGAGACAGGATATAAACGGCCACATCGATTGCCGCCAACATGGGGTAAACGGCAACCCTCATGTCGGTAATAGGAACTAAACGGCAATCGACCTTGTCGTTTAATTCACCTCTGAAGATCTCAACGTCAATAGATGTGGACGTTGATATCTTCAGTCCCCCATACCCAGAACTGACCCGAATCAGTTCCAAAAGGGCAGAAATACTAAATAACATTCTGACTGATGGAAGGAAACACATCCTCACATCAGTTTACACTACCAGAACATCTAAACTAAACATTCTAACACCTTAGATTGTCTAATTTACCCAAATCCCGGCATGATACAACCCAAACCCTAAACCATAAATTACACACCAATTTGCTTAATTGGACATGCTGGTTTGCTGGAAAGGGTATAGGGGTTAAGTCCCTACCTCAGAACGCCTAAGAATCCCTAAACAGCCACCAATCGCGCCGGATCTCCCCGAAGACTCCGCGCGAATCACGCTAAAACCTTGCGATTCCCGCCCGAACTAGCGACGCCACACGATCCAGGGGCTTCCCACGAGCTCAAATCACTCAACAGAAGCTACAGGAATCAAGAAAGGCTAAGGAAGGAAGGAGAGAAAAGGAGAGAAGAAACCCTACTCTCGGGCTGCCCTATTTCAACAGGACTGGTTAGTCGACGTCAACATCAATGGCCGCCAACTGAACCGCCTACAGATTAACGTCCACATAGCTTGTCGCTGAGTTCAAGCTCAGACGTCCACATCTCTGGACGCTGACTCAGACTCAACGGCAAGCCCTGGCCGTCAACTACACAGGACCTCTACAGACCCAATAAGGATCCACTAAAGACCCGAGACCTTACAGAAAACCTCATGCAAAGTGAGTTTGAGATGAGCATGATGGGTGAACTTAATTATTTTCTTGGGTTGCAAATCAAGTAGACCAAGAAAGGTACTCACATTTATCAAACCAAATACATTTCATATTTACTTTCTAAATATGGTTTTGACAAGTGTAAGCCCTTAGGAACACCCACGAGCTCAGGAATTAAGTTAAATAGTGATCCACTTGGCAAGAAAGTAGATCAAAAGATCTATAGAGGTATGATTTGGTCATTACTCTATCTTACTGCCAGTAGACCAGATATAATGTTCAATGTATGTTTGTGTGCTAGATTTCAAGTTGATCCTAAAGAATCTCATGTGAATGCTGTTAAAAGAATTTTTAGATATCTTATAAACACTAGTAAATTGGGTTCATGGTATCCCAGATGTTCTGATTTCAAATTGATTGGATATAGTGATATTGACTATGCTGGATGCAAAATAGATAGAAAAAACACCAGTGGTACTTGTCAAATTGCTGCACTCAACTGCTGTGGATCAAATGTAAACTGGAAGATTATGGTCAAACACTTCACGAAATTCCAATGCTGTGTGACAACACAAGCGTAATCAACTTGACCAAAAATCCAATCCAACATTCAAAAACCAAGCATATTAAGGTCAGACATCATTTCATAAGGGACCATGTAAGTAATGGTGATATTTTACTTGATTTTGTCTCTACAGATAACCAATTAGCAGATATATTTACCAAACTTCTTCCTGAAGATAGATTTACATCAATAAGAAGAGAAATAGGTATGTGCAACCTTGATTAAATTTCTCTGTTGTATGTTCAATTCTTTATTAAAATTTTCTCTAAGTGCTGGAACTTCGACTGTTCTGAAGTTAGAGTCTAGACTGCGACTCTCATGAAGTCAGAGTCTACTACGACTCTCATGAAGTCAGAGTTATGTACTGCGACTTTTGTAAAGTCAGAGCGTGTACTTTGACTCTTCTAAAGCCGGAGTTTATGAAGTCGGAGTCTACTACGACTCTCATAAAGTCGGAGTTATGTACTGCGACTTTTGTAAAGTCGGAGCGTGTACTTCGAATCTTCTAAGTTGGAGTTTATGAAGTCGGAGTCTATATTTTTTATAAAAAAAATTAAATAATAATAATAAATAAAAAAGGGGCATTTTAAATTTTCATTTAAAGAGGAATTATGATAACGGTTCATTCATTTAATCCTAGCCGTTCATCTCCTCATCAATGGTCTGTTTCATATTCTCCTTCTATTAGGACCTTTCCTTCTTTTCACCAAATCACCCGTTCGAAGTCTCTCTGACTCCTCTGTCGTCTTCTACCTGGTTCCCGCGCATGGTGTTCACCCTCATGGAACCGTCTTGAGAGCATCTACAGATGTTCTCCCCATTTCTAAAGAAATCTAGGATATTTGACCTCTGTGAACTCTTTCGACAACTCCTTTATCATTCCTTTGAGTCTGGTCTTTCGTTTTTATCTAGATGGATTCATCTAGGGCTCCAGAAGGAACTTTGTTCACCCCAGAATAGTTCCAACCTTTATCCTCTGCAAAAGCCTCCATCTGCCTCAGGAAGGTAGTAGACTTCGGTCAGTTGTATGGTAGGCTAGTTTGGGTACAGGAAACCCTAGCAGCGATGGGGTGGTCGAAGCTGTGTCAAATTGCTGAACCAACATTCGAGTGTGCTCTCAAGGCATTTTATTTGTCCCTCTAAGTCACAGTCGAAGGTTTAGTTTCAGGGTTAGTTAAGGG
Organism: Colocasia esculenta; assembly: GCA_014218235.1. Taxonomy (NCBI): domain Eukaryota; kingdom Viridiplantae; phylum Streptophyta; class Magnoliopsida; order Alismatales; family Araceae; genus Colocasia; species Colocasia esculenta. Next base: position 67,250,496 of record CM024757.1, read on the forward strand.
TACAACTATCACAATTTCTGAAGAGTTGTTAGTGGATATTTTGGATTTTCCTAATTCCGGACACAGGATTAGCCAAGCAGTGTCCCTGGAGAAGCACCGTTTAGGACTTAATGGGAGTTTGGGATCTGTCTGCAAGAAAGGGATCCTAGTCAATGAGTTATCCGCAGAGAAGAGGATACTTCACTCAATCATCACCAACATCATCACTCCCAGAGCAGGTACTCACTCCTCTATCACTGCCAGAGATGGCAGTTTACTCTTTTAGGCTATATAGAGACATACAGTCAAACTGCCCTTTATCATTTTGGAGAGGATGGCAGGGTCTAGGAATTTGCAGGAGCCTCTCCCCTATGGACCCCTGTTGACCCTCATTTTCAATAGATTCTTATTTGACTTAAGTGGTGAAATATCTGTGGCTGTAAAGGAAAGGATAGGACTCTTAACCCTGAGGAGAAGCCACTACAATCTAGAGAGCAAGTCTGAAAATTATTAGACCAAGGACTCTGTGACAAAGTGCTCTCATGAAGTTTATCCTGATAGGGCACAGAGCTCCTCATCTATTCCAATAGTCCAGCCTCCACAATTTGGCACTGAAGAAGTTAGAGTAGAAGTGCCTGTACAAAAACAAGAACAAGAGCAAGCTCAAGTTCCTGTCCCATCCCTAGAGGGAGATGCACCATAAGACACTATAAATCAGGTGCTAAGAGATTTGAAGGGTAAGGGAGTAGCACAAGAAGAAGATATTCCAAGCTCTACTCCTTTTGACCCTACATTTGAGGGAGTTCCTCATGTCTCTCCACCACCTACTGAGACTCGGCCAAGGGCTCAGGGGAAGACCAGCAGTAGTACAGATAGTTTAATAGATTTGATGATGAAGCAACAAGAAGTCTTGACAGTTCTACAATTGCAGGTCCAGCAAATCGATGTCAAATTTGATTTTCTGTCTGAGGAGGTCCAACAGATGAAGGACCTTTTGCTACAGTTGATGTGCCAACAGGGCACAAGGAAGTCTCATGCTCTACCCACTGCACATCAAGAGGACTAGAAGCCACCAGAGGAGTAACAACCACCAGAAGAACAATAAGAGCAGCCGAAGCAGTCTGAGGTAGTGTCTGCACTATTAGAGGTTCATGCAGTTGAGCCAAAATAGTAGCAGCAATAGCAGCAGAAGGAGTCAGTGTCTGAGCAGCCTCTAGAGTCTCAGGATCAACCCATGGAGGTAGATGCTGATCTTAAGGTCAAGATCTTTAAGATGAGGGTTAGAAGGAAACTCCATAAGGATGGTCAACCTGTCTTTCCTTCTCAGCCTTTGACCATTTCCTCTCCTCCCACGATCCAACTCTTCCCCCGCTACTACTGACCCAACTCTTTACTGCCAATACTGCTCCTATTCCTCCTGTAAGGCCCTCGAATTTTGTCCTTATTATTTTATTATGTGCAATTTTATGCTTGTATATGTATATGCATTATCATGTAAGTATTATGTATACATTACTTTGGTGTACTTATGAATGTATGTATATACTTAGTTGTGTATATCGGTCGGTTTCGTGATTTAATGAGTGTGTACATTACACCCTATGTACTGCATGTATATACTTAGGAGAAATTAGGGTTTTGCATGGCTTTGGGTTTGGCCAGAGGGTTAGTCGACGTCAATATGGATGGACGTTCACTTACTGTTAACGTCCATATAGGTGGACGTCCATTTGTAAGTAGGCGGCAATATCGGTAGACGTCTACTTCCTGGCAGGTCTGACCGCAGCAGCATGGTGTGCCATGCTTGATGGGGCGTGGCAACCACTCCCCCAACGGCTCCTTGGCCTTCCAACCGATCTCTTGCGTGGGGTGAGAGGGTCCTCTCATAAGAGAGCCCTTGTTGCAACCTCTAGAGCCCTCTTGGCTCTTTGCAAAGAGAAAACAAAAACCCTAAAAGTTGTGAGAAAATCTGAGGTTTGAGAGCTTTGATCCGGCGATCCAAGGCTCTTCCTGGCGATCTACTTCGACAAGGAGGAAGACAACACATCCGGCTACACATCCCCTGCCCCGGATTTCAGAGGGGAACATCACAGAAGCCGGAGTGGAGGCATCTTGGAGGCTTCTTGGGACTGCCCAAGGAGAGCTTCTCCGGCCCTTTTGATCCCCTTGGAGTTTTTCCAAAGGCAAGTAACCCTTGCACCTTGTCCATGTATGTGTCTAGGAGGCTTTTATCATTTTTATGGATTTTCCTCGTGTCCTGGATCCCCTACATTCACCATTCTTTAGAGCTCGGACTGTGTTTTTACACAGGTCCGAACTTGACGGCAAGAGATGTTGCCGTTGAGATCTTGAGTCAGCGGCTAACGATGTTGCCGCCAACTCTTGTGAACGGCCAGAGTATGCCGTTAAGTTCTTCTTGACAGAACAGTGAACTGTTCTGCCCTATATCTTTAATTTCCGGACTTTGGCGCATGAGGATATAATGTAAATTTTATATGTTATGTAAAATAGATAATGTGATGTGTGTGAAATTTCTTGTAATTTTCTGTGGATGGCAATAATTATTAGAATTATTGAAAGGCATGTGTAGGAAAGAGGTTATGCATGTTTAATTTTGTTCTCATGATTCCTGAGGAATTAAATGCTGTAAAATTTTATGAACCATGTTTATATATATCAGTCCATGCCCTGCAAATTTGGGAATTTTCCCATATTCATGTGAATTTTTATAATTCCTGCAATGAGAAATAGAAAACATGTGTACACCTTGTGAAAAATTTAGTAAATCATGTGTTGGGAAATAAATTTGAGAAAATTTCTTGTGTCAATATGTATGTGTGATTTATGACTGTGAATGATCAGATCTGAAATCCATGTCATGTTCTATGTTAATTTAATTCATGAATGGCATGAAACGGGATGTTCCAATTTCTATAAATACATGTGAATTCAGAAAAATGTGAAAATTTGCATGTGTGTTCTTATACCCGAAAACAGCATGTGGCTAAATTTTCAGGAAAATTGGATAACAGTAGCCTACACTATGAGATTTCCATGTGAAAATGAGTTATAAATACATGTACCATGATTAAGGTTAAATGATGTGCGTTCCAATTAATCCATGAGAGCTACTAAATGCTTGATTTCTGTTATTAGTGGCATCATGCTAGGGAAAACAGAACCATGTGCATAAATAAGAAAGTGTGAATATCATATGTAAAACGTGTGTTAATCGGAATGTGTAATGTGTAAAATGTGCCGTGTGTGACACTGCTTCCATAGAGGGCTGTGGAACTGTACCATGGAAAAGTCCCCATGGGAAGGTTCAATGTGTTAAGATATCCTAAGGGCATTAGGATGAAATCCTGGAGGTGGACAAGTACCACTGGTTAGGGTGGAGACGTGTTCTCCCGGTCTGCGCAGTGCCAAGAGTCATCACTGTATTGCCTAGGTGATGTGCTATGTGTTATGTGTATGTGATGTGTCCTTCTAGTGGTGGTTTGGACTATGTGTCACGGCAAATAAATTGTAAATGTGTATATGTGAACATGTGTAAAATGTGTATATGTGAACATGTGAAAATGTGTATATGTGAACATGTGTAAAATGTGTATATGTGAACATGTGTAAATGTGTATATATGTGAGCATGCAATATGAAATGTGAAATCATGTGAACCATTATGTTAGAATGTGAACATATGTACAGTGAAATGCTTGAAAAATGAACCATGTGAAATATGGGAATGTGTAACCATGTGAAGTGAATGTGTTAGAGTATGAGACGATAATTCATGCTATGATACTTCTAGTTCCATGTAAATTGCTATCATGTTATAGTCAAATTGGAAGTGTAGTCTTCATGTGATTAAATGAGTAGAAAGCATGTGATAGGAAGTGTTATTTGAAACATCTTAAACCATGTACCATGTGTTTTGATTTGGTAGAATTACCATGATAGGTTGTATGTTGCCTTGTAAATTGAATTAGTGGAACCTACTGTGATGTATGCATGAATGATGTGTATGGAGTTACTTGCTGAGTCTTTTAGACTCATTACTTGCTTCGGCGTACAGGTTTAGTTGGTGACCCGGTACCTTTGGAGGAGACCGTGGAGAGTGACTCCGAGCGTGGAGATTAGTTGGCGGAGTCTTCGTTGTGCCCTTTTGTTTCATAGTATGTAAATTGGGACTTGTATTAGAGTTATCATTTTGTAATTGTGGACAAATTATGTATTAAAATGTAGAACTTTAATCTTGTGGACAATGTATTTTGGTTTAATTTCAATTGTGAAAGTTTAGTCTTTTAATTTGCTATATGGATCATGTATGTTAAATGTGGATGATGAAATGTGATGACAGTTAGTCCTTTACTTCCGCGACTCTGTATCTATATTTGTGTACATCTCAATCAATTGTTAGTGTCGGGTCAATGTCCCGCTGTGATAACCTTTACTATACCGACGTGGGTTGGTATAACCGTACCGGTATAATGAGGGTCGTCACAGAGATTGGTATCAGAGCGATCGATTGAGACGTACATGGATATACATAAGTCATCATCTCCATTACATGCTAAATCTTTATAGAATTGTCCACATGTGTAGAATTGATTAATAATGAGCAAAAGATAGATAAGAAAATGGGTTGGGAGTTAATTAACGAGCCCTGATTGATGGCTGAATTTTATTGCAGCCATGACTTCGCGTGGTAGGCGTGGAGGTGTTCCTGCTCGTGAGGGCGAGCAGAGAGGCGAGGAGCGGGCTGAGCAGCAGGTCCCGGCACCTCAGGGTCCTGTGCTTCCCCCACCACCGCCTGTGGACTATGGGGTGTTCATGCAAGGGTTAGTGCAGGCCATGCAGACGCAGGCCCACACCCAGGCAGCACTCCAGGCTCAGTTGGAGGCTCAGGTTAGTATACTTTGTTAAAGAGTAGTCTGTTTGATTTAATTGCATGATGTGATGGTAACTATGCAATGATTGTTGGTTGTTGTAGCAGGCTCGAGTTCCAGCTCAGGACCATGGTGGCCCTTCCACCATGGAGAGATTTAAGAGGATGTTGCCACCCTCTTTTAAGGGGGAGAGCGACCCGTTACTGGCTGAGAGCTGGATGAGGGAGATAGAGAAAGTCTTCCGAGCTATGAGGTGTGCGGATGAGGACAAGGTTACCCTAGCCACCTACATGCTACAGGTATGCGTTTGTTTTGTATGCTTGTGTGTTCTGTTAAGTTAGAGTTGTTAGTTAGTGCTTATGAAGGGTATATTGCAGGAAAGAGCTGATGTGTGGTGGGCTTCATTACTGCGTACCCGATTCGAGGATGGAGCTGTGGAAGTTGCTTGGGATGAGTTCGTGAGGCTCTTTCGGGCCAAGTTCGTCCCCGAGCATGTTCAGGATCGCATGGAGCAGGAGTTCCTCTCTTTAACTCAAGGCTCCATGACTGTGCTCGCATATGAGGCAAGGTTTGCGAACTATCTAAGTATGCACCTCATATAGTTGCTGATGAGCGCAGGAAGGCGAAGAAGTTCGTGATGGGCCTTAAGCCATCACTGAGGACGAGGCTCGTAGCGTTTGACCATCGCACCTTGGACGAGGCCCTTAGCGCAGCGTGCAGACAGGAGAGCGAGATGGAGCAGTACCTTGAAGAAAAGAAGGCTTCTCAGAAGAGGCCCGCGGCCCCGTTTCAGCGGCAGGACAAGAAGAAGGCAGTGTACCAGACACCGCAGTACCCAGTAGCAGTCGGCAGCACTCAGGTACCTTCTGTACGTTCCTATGGTGTCAAGAAGGAGTGCCCTCATTGTGGAAGGACACATGGTGGTTCCGAGTGTTGGATGATTACTGGAAGATGCTTGAAGTGTGGAAGCAGCGACCACAAGATCAAGGACTGCCCAAGACTTCAGCAGGGAGCTCAGCGAGGAGCGCCAGCACCAGCAGTGGCAGCAGCAGCGCCAGCGACAGGACGACCAGGAAGGCCTCGAGCCCCGGCTCGAGTGTTTGCGTTAGCTCGTGAGGACGTCGAGCAGGCGGAGCATGTCACCGAAGGTACAGTTTTACTTTTCGGTGTGCACGCTCGGGTTTTGTTTGATACGGGTGCTACTCACTCGTTCATTTCCGAGCGGTTCGCTAGGCAGTTAGCCCTAGAGTCAGGCATAGAGTCTGAGGAGTTAGAGGTCCCTTTGTCTGTGCACACCCCTGCGGGTACGGTATCGACTAGGAAGTGCATTCCGTCGTTACCTGTGTGCATTGAGGATAGATTCCTAGATGGGTGTTTCTTCTTGCTAAAGATGAAGGACTATGATTGCATTTTTGGTCTGGATTGGCTAGAGGAGCATTATGCGTTAGTTGATTGCCGTAGGAAGAAGATTGTTTTCCGCATTCCTGGCGAGGACGAGTTCTCTCATCCATTGCCAAAGAACTTGGCGGGAAAGTTAGTTATCTCTGCCATGAAGGCGATGCGCATGGTGAACAAGGGATGTGACGCATTTCTTGCCAGCGTTATGCTGGTACCCGATGCTGGTTCGTCACTGACTCTTGCAGAGATCGATGTGGTGCAGGACTTTCCAGATGTCTTTCCCGATGACTTGTCTGGATTGCCACCGATAGAGAGATAGAGTTTACTATAGAGTTGCTTCCAGGCACCTCTCCTATCTCGAAGGCCCCTTATAGGATGGCACCTGCAGAGTTAGCCGAGTTAAGGAAGCAATTGCAAGAATTGCTTGATAAGGGATTTATACGCCCTAGTGTTTCACCTTGGGGCGCACCTGTATTGTTCGTCAAGAAGAAAGACGGGTCACTTCGGTTGTGCATTGATTATAGAAAGCTGAACCAAGTGACGGTGAAGAACAGGTATCCCTTACCTCGGATTGATGATTTGTTTGACCAGTTGCGAGAGGCATCAGTCTTTTCCAAGATTGACTTGCGATCTGGTTATCATCAGTTGAGGATTAGGAGTGAGGATGTGTCCAAGACGGCATTTAGAACCCGTTATGGACATTATGAGTTCTTGGTTCTTCCCTTCGGATTGACCAACGCCCCTGCAGCGTTCATGGATCTTATGAACCGGGTGTTTAGTCCGTATTTAGATAGTTTTGTTGTTGTGTTTATTGACGACGTGTTGGTCTATTCTCCGGATGAGGCCACGCACCGTCAGCATCTGAGGTTAGTGTTAGAGGTTCTTCGTGAGCACAAGCTGTATGCGAAATTCAGCAAGTGCGATTTTTGGTTGCGCGAGGTTCATTTCCTCGGGCATGTCATCTCCGGCGCTGGTGTAGCTGTTGATCCAGCGAAGGTCCAGGCAGTTATGGATTGGGAGACTCCCAGGACCCCTTCGGAGATTCGTAGTTTCATTGGGTTAGCTGGTTATTATCGGCGATTCATTGAGGGTTTCTCATCCATCGCCGCCCCCTTGACAAAGCTGACCCGGAAAGGTGAGAAGTTCGTATGGTCTGAGGCGTGTGAGCGTAGCTTTCAGCTATTGAAGGCTAAGCTTACTTCTGCTCCGGTATTAGTATTGCCTAGTGGTCTAGAGGGCTTTGCCATTTATACGGATGCATCTCAGATTGGTTTAGGTTGTGTGCTCATGCAGCAAGAGAGGGTAGTGGCTTATGCTTCTCGTCAGTTGAAGGAGCATGAGAAGAACTATCCGACTCATGATTTGGAGTTAGCAGCTGTGGTTCATGCACTAAAGATCTGGAGGCACTATCTTTATGGTGTCAGATTTGAGGTGTTTACCGACCACAAGAGCTTGAAGTATCTTTTCTCCCAAAAGGAATTAAACCTGAGGCAGAGAAGGTGGATCGAGTTCTTGAAGGACTATGACTTCGACCTTCAGTATCATCCTGGGAAGGCGAACGTCGTAGCGGATGCTCTTAGTAGGAAGAGGTCTTCGCTCCAGCAGGATTGGAAGATGTTGGAGGATGCAGCATGCTCTATGACCGAGTTAGAGCCCTTATGTCAGGCTTTTGTAGCTCAGTTGTCCATTAGGTCCTCTGTTTGGATGAGGTGATTGAGCAGCAGAAAGCCGATCCTAGATTGTTAGAGTTAGTGGGCAAGGCAGGCATTGCTCGTGATGAGGACGGTGTGATTAGATTTCAGCACCGTGTTTGTGTCCCCGATGTGGTAGATGTCCGTGAGCATGTGTTAGCGGAGGCTCATAGATCGCGATTCTCTATTCATCCGGGTAACACTAAGATGTATCAAGACCTGAAGAGATCATTTTGGTGGTCCGGTATGAAGAAGGATGTTGCGGATTATGTGTCTAGGTGTCTAGTATGTCAGCAAGTGAAGCCGAGCGGCAGCGACCATCTGGCCTTATGCAGAGGATGGATATCCCCGTGTGGAAGTGGGAAGCTGTCACTATGGATTTCGTATCGGGTTTGCCTCGATCTAGAAGGGGCAATGACTCGATTTGGGTAGTCGTAGATAGATTCTCGAAGACTGCTCATTTCTTGCCCATGAAGAAGAAGCAGTCAGTAGAGAGTTTAGCTAGATTGTATGTTAGTGGTATCGTTAGATTGCATGGTGTGCCGAAGTCGATCATTTCGGATCGAGATCCGAGGTTTACTTCGAGGTTGTGGAAAGGTCTTCAGGATGCGTTAGGTTCGGAGCTTAAGCTCAGTTCGGCGTTTCATCCCCAGACCGATGGACAGTCCGAGAGGACTATCCAGACGCTCGAGGATATGTTGAGAGCGTGTGTTCTGGATTGGAAGGATGATTGGGAGCGTCATTTACCTCTTGTGGAGTTCGCATACAACAACAGCTTTCATGCTAGTATCGGTATGGCTCCATTCGAGGCGTTGTATGGTAGGCCCTGCAGATCTCCTTTATGTTGGGAGGAGACTGGTGATAGGCAGTTGATCGGACCGGAGTTGGTTCAGGAAACTTCGGATAAGATTCAGCTTATCAGGAAAAGGCTTGTTGCGGCACAGGATAGGCAGAAGAGTTATGCCGACAACAGAAGAAAGGATTTGGAGTTCGAGGTTGGCGATCATGTCTTCTTGAAGATATCGCCTACTCGAGGTGTTGTCAGATTTGGCAGGCATAGCAAACTAAGCCCTAGATTCATTGGCCCATATGAGATTCTCAGACGTTTGGGCAACGTGGCGTACGAGCTAGCTTTACCCCCGGCTTTGGCTAGTGTTCACCCGGTATTCCACGTATCTATGCTCAGGAAGTATGTCCGAGATCCGTCTCATGTGATTAGTCATGAGCCAGTGGAGATCCAGCCAGATCTTTCGTATGTCGAGCAACCGGTAGCCATTCTTGACCGGAAGGTACAGCATCTCCGGAACAAGAGTATCGCGTCGGTGAAAGTTCTATGGCGAAACTTCTCACGTGAGGAGGCTACATGGGAGCTTGAGGATGCGATGAAGAAGAAGTATCCCCTTTTGTTCGAGTAGTGTCGTTCTAACTTCGAGGACGAAGTTTCTTTAAGGGGGAGAGGGTGTAAGGCCCTCGAATTTTGTCCTTATTATTTTATTATGTGCAATTTTATGCTTGTATATGTATATGCATTATCATGTAAGTATTATGTATACATTACTTGGTGTACTTATGAATGTATGTATATACTTAGTTGTGTATATCGGTCGGTTTCGTGATTTAATGAGTGTGTACATTACACCCTATGTATTGCATGTATATACTTAGGAGAAATTAGGGTTTTGCATGGCTTTGGGTTCTGGCCAGAGGGTTAGTCGACGTCAACATGGATGGACGTTCACTTACTGTTAACGTCCATATAGGTGGACGTCCATTTGTAAGTAGGCGGCAATATCGGTAGACGTCTACTTCCTGGCAGGTCTGACCGCAGCAGCATGGTGTGCCATGCTTGATGGGGCGTGGCAACCACTCCCCCAACGGCTCCTTGGCCTTCCAACCGATCTCTTGCGTGGGGTGAGAGGGTCCTCTCTTAAGAGAGCCCTTGTTGCAACCTCTAGAGCCTCTTGGCTCTTTGCAAAGAGAAAACAAAAACCCTAAAAGTGTGAGAAAACCTGAGGTTTGAGAGCTTTGATCCGGCGATCCAAGGCTCTTCCTGGCGATCTACTTCGACAAGGAGGAAGACAACACATCCGGCTACACATCCCCTGCCCCGGATTTCAGAGGGGAGCATCACAGAAGCCGGAGTGGAGGCATCTTGGAGGCTTCTTGGGACTGCCCAAGGAGAGCTTCTCCGGCCCTTTTGATCCCCTTAGGAGTTTTTCCAAAGGCAAGTAACCCTTGCACCTTGTCCATGTATGTGTCTAGGAGGCTTTTATCATTTTTATGGATTTTCCTCGTGTCCTGGATCCCCTACATTCACCATTCTTTAGAGCTCGGACTGTGTTTTTACACAGGTCCGAACTTGACGGCAAGAGATGTTGCCGTTGAGATCTTGAGTCAGCGGCTAACGATGTTGCCGCCAACTCTTGTGAACGGCCAGAGTATGCCGTTAAGTTCTTCTTGACAGAACAGTGAACTGTTCTGCCCTATATCTTTAATTTCCGGACTTTGGCGCATGAGGATATAATGTAAATTTTATATGTTATGTAAAATAGATAATGTGATGTGTGTGAAATTTCTTGTATTTTTCTGTGGATGGCAATAATTATTAGAATTATTGAAAGGCATGTGTAGGAAAGAGGTTATGCATGTTTAATTTTGTTCTCATGATTCCTGAGGAATTAAATGCTGTAAAATTTTATGAACCATGTTTATATGTATCAGTCCATGCCCTGCAAATTTGGGAATTTTCCCATATTCATGTGAATTTTTATAATTCCTGCAATGAGAAATAGAAAACATGTGTACACCTTGTGAAAAATTTAGTAAATCATGTGTTGGGAAATAAATTTGAGAAAATTTCTTGTGTCAATATGTATGTGTTATTTATGACTGTGCATGATCAGATCTGAAATCCATGTCATGTTCTATGTTAATTTAATTCATGAATGGCATGAAACGGGATGTTCCAATTTCTATAAATACATGTGAATTCAGAAAAATGTGAAAATTTGCATGTGTGTTCTTATACCCGAAAACAGCATGTGGTAAATTTTCAGGAAAATTGGATAACAGTAGCCTACACTATGAGATTTCCATGTGAAAATGAGTTATAAATACATGTACCATGATTAGGTTAAATGATGTGCGTTCCAATTAATCCATGAGAGCTACTAAATGCTTGATTTCTGTTATTAGTGGCATCATGCTAGGGAAAAACAGAACCATGTGCATAAATAAGAAAGTGTGAATATCATATGTAAAACGTGTGTTAATCGGAATGTGTAATGTGTAAATTGTGCCGTGTGTGACACTGCTTCCATAGAGGGCTGTGGAACTGTACCATGGAAAAGTCCCCATGGGAAGGTTCAATGTGTTAAGATATCCTAAGGGCATTAGGATGAAATCCTGGAGGTGGACAAGTACCACTGGTTAGGGTGGAGACGTGTTCTCCCGGTCTGCGCAGTGCCAAGAGTCATCACTGTATTGCCTAGGTGATGTGCTATGTGTTATGTGTATGTGATGTGTCCTTCTAGTGGTGGTTTGGACTATGTGTCACGGCAAATAAATTGTAAATGTGTATATGTGAACATGTGTAAAATGTGTATATGTGAACATGTGAAAATGTGTATATGTGAACATGTGTAAAATGTGTATATGTGAACATGTGTAAATGTGTATATGTGAGCATGCAAATATGAAATGTGAAATCATGTGAACCATTCATGTTAGAATGTGAACATATGTACAGGTGAAATGCTTGAAAAATGAACCATGTGAAATATGGGAATGTGTAACCATGTGAAGTGAATGTGTTAGAGTGTGAGACGATAATTCATGCTATGATACTTCTAGTTCCATGTAAATTGCTACCATGTTATAGTCAAATTGGAAGTGTAGTCTTCATGTGATTAAATGAGTAGAAAGCATGTGATAGGAAGTGTTATTTGAAACATCTTAAACCATGTACCATGTGTTTTGATTTGGTAGAATTACCATGATAGGTTGTATGTTGCCTTGTAAATTGAATTAGTGGAACCTACTGTGATGTATGCATGAATGATGTGTATGGAGTTACTTGCTGAGTCTTTTAGACTCATTACTTGCTTCGGCGTACAGGTTTAGTTGGTGACCCGGTACCTTTGGAGGAGACCGTGGAGAGTGACTCCGAGCGTGGAGATTAGTTGGCGGAGTCTTCGTTGTGCCCCTTTTGTTTCATAGTATGTAAATTGGGACTTGTATTAGAGTTATCATTTTGTAATTGTGGACAAATTATGTATTAAAATGTAGAACTTTAATCTTGTGGACAATGTATTTTGTTAAATTTCAATTGTGAAAGTTTAGTCTTTTAATTTGCTATATGGATCATGTATGTTAAATGTGGATGATGAAATGTGATGACAGTTAGTCCTTTACTTCCGCGACTCTGTATCTATATTTGTGTACATCTCAATCAATTGTTAGTGTCGGGTCAATGTCCCGCTGTGATAACCTTTACTATACCGACGTGGGTTGGTATAACCGTACCGGTATAATGAGGGTCGTCACACCTCCAATTGTTGAACAACAACCTCCATCACCCTCTCAACCTATTCCTCTACTTCATCCAGTCTTCCTCCATTTAGCTCTCAACCAGAAGAACAAAATCCTTCTTCAAGTACTTCATTCTCTATGTATCCTCTGAAGTACAATTCCAAGCCTTCCAAGGCAACCATTCCCACTCTTCACACTCTAGCTCACCATTTCTTTTCTTCTCTCCCTACTTCTTCTACTGCTTCTTCTGGAAGAAGCACTCTTTCACTTGTTGAGATTGTACCAAGTGTGGTACTATCCTCAAGAGTTGGGCGCCAGTTGATGGACAACCCTAGCACTCTTCTTCCTCCTTTCTGGCATTCATTCATTCATCACTCTGAACATCACATGAACTTATTCAAGAAATTCTTGTCAATCAGAGTATTTCTTGAAGTCCATGAGATGCTAGGATATACTTTTGAGGATTGGATTCCTTCCTTAATCCAATCCTCTCAAGTACATTGGATGATATAAATCTCATCACCCAGAAAAGCCATAATCTATCTCTTTCTGATTTCTTGAAACTCTATCCTGATGAAGCCTCCAAATTCCAAGCCACTTAGGCCAAAAATCAATTTATGGATGTTCCCCTTCATCTGAACCTTAGATTTTTTGACCTTTTTGGCAACATCATTAGAGAGCTGCAGACCAAGTACACTAGAATGAAGCAGTTTAATGAAGCCAGATTCAGGATGGGGGAACCTGATGTGAACAAAGGCTAGTGGGAGATGCTAGTTCATGGGCAGAGAGAGATCACTCCTACCATGGTAGTTGGGTTACCATCTGGGCTGCATCCAAGTCTTATAGGAGCAATATCTTCTAGAAAGTAGTTTGCCCAGGTTGAGCTTAATTGGCATATCAGAATAGCAGCTAGATTCAGAATAAAGTACAACCTTAGTCTATCTTTCCACATATTTGCCCCTATGCATGCACCAAAGAACTCTCAGCATATGATAGACTTTCAGAATTTTTTTGCTGAGTCTGAGAGATTCACAGAAGACCAGTGGGCAGTAGCTTACCCAGAAGATCATTCTGACTGCCTAAAGCTCAAACTGTCTATTCCTAAGTATCTCTGCAAAGGATATGAGACTCTTTGGAAGTCTATTGCACATAAATGGATGCAGAGATATCTAGTTTATTATCAAGCTAAGGAAGTAGCATATTCACAGGGACTGCATTGGAACATTACAGTCCATGAATTTCTCCATTTAGCAGCCAGTAAGAAGTATGTTCCACTGAGGGAGACTCTGCGCCATGGTTACCATAGGAGAGTTTGTAAGGCCCTCGAATTTTGTCATATTATGCCTATTTGATTTGTTGCTTATTATAATTATTTAATTACTTATGTGCATATGTATATATATGTTTATTGTGTGCATTTTATATTTATTTAATTGTGTATATTGTATTTAAATAATGTTGTACATATTGTATGCATCTATATGGTGTATGTTGTTTATTAGATATTTCTGTGTTTCAGCCGAAATCCTAGTCAACCTCAACATCCATTGACGTTAAGGGTAGGATGACGGCAACCAGTGTGCCGTGTATTTCATGTCGACGTCCAGATCGATGGACGCTGACTTCTTGTTGACGGCAGCAATGTGGTCGTTTACTTCTCTAGTTGTGTTGCGATTTCAGATCTGGAAATGGTTGCGTTTCTCGCGGTTCTTGATTAGGAAACCCACCTCCAATGGTAGGAAACCTAATCTACGCATACCCCAAACCCATTAGCCTATAAAAACACCTAGTTCCAGCGAGATTGGGTCATTTTGGCAAAAAGGAAAAACTAGGGCTTTTTGTGAGAAAACCAGTGCGTTTGCAAGGCTCGATCCAACGATTTTGTGCTTCTTTCGGCGATCTTCATCGACTAGGAGGTGCACCTTTGATTGCTAAAGCTTCCCCGACTCCGGAGAATCCCCTGTGCAGGCGTGAAGATCGGATTTGGGAGGAGTTTTCTGCATCTTCTTGGCTAGGCCGAGGAGAGCTTCTATGACTAATTAAACCCATTATAGAAATTTTCATAGGCAAGGAATCGAGGGGTCTCATCCCTACATATGTCCTTTAGGTCACAAGATTTTTCTGGATTTTATCTCATGTCCTGGAACCCCCAATTCTTCATGATATGTGCGTTCTGTCTACACTTCTGTAGACAGGATATTGACAGCAAGCTTGTTGCCATTAAGATCTTGAGTTGGCAGCAACATCGTGTGCCGTTAACCCCTGTTGGCGGCAAGCCCCTTCCCGCCAAGTTCTTCAGGTTTTTCAGAACAATTGTTTTGATCTCTGTGTGATGATTTTTGATCTTCTAGTTGTTTGTACATGCTGTAAATTTTATGCTGGGTCAAGTATGGTCAATAGGTCATATCATGAGGGTATATCTAATTTCCATGCATTGATTTATTTAATATAATTTTTGTATTACGGAAATGAGCATGATTTGACCATGTTTAATTCGGAATATATGGAATTGTTGCATGTCAAGGTTTCAGAAATTTTCCATGATCTTATGATTACTATTTTCATGTTTTAGAGCTGTTAGGTATGACTGTTTTACTGTGAACCATGCTAAAGTGAATTTCTTGATAATTCTGCATGAAACCTATTTAAATTTCAAAAAATTAGTTTTACAGTTCCAAAAAATATGAAAAATTAGACTTGTGACATATTATCTGTAAGAGGTCTGTGATAAAAAATTGACATTGTTCTGAAACTCTTGGATATAGTTTGCTTTTAACAAGGATAATTAGACCATATTGAGTATGTTGATTTAAATCATGTGAAATTTCAATGTTTAGAAGCATGATAGGACTCTGTTATGATCTAATTATCACTGTGAAACAGTAGCCTTATGTTCTGTAAACTGAAGCATGCATGTGTGTTGTTTAATGTGCATGTGAAAAGGGATTAAAGTGTGCATATAAGTGAGTAAAACATGTGATAAAGTGTTAATGTGTAATTTGTGCCGATATTGACACTGCTACCATAGAAGGCTGTGGAGCCGTACTGTAGTAAAGTCCCTATGGGAAGGCTCAATGTGTATGTGATATCCAATGGGCATTAGGATGAAATCTTGGAGGTGGACAAGTACCATTGGTTAGGGTGGAGAGGGCTTCTCCCAGTCTGCGCAGTTACCACGATTCGTCACTGTGTTGCCTAGGTGACAAGTATGTGATTATGTGTATGTGTGTCCTTCTTATGGTGGTTCGGACTATGTGTCACGGCAATTAAGTGTAAAAAGTGTGAATATGCGAAATACGAATATGTGAATTGTGTAAATGTGAAATATGAGCATGTGATAGTGTAATGTGAATGTGTTAACATGTGAAGAGATGTGTTACCATGTGAATGTGTAAATTTTATATTAAAACATCAAGCTAACTTTGTGAATAAGTGTTATGAATGCATGAGAAATTAATTAGATATCATGCTAGGTTTGCTATTTACCATGTGCATATTCCTATGATCAAATTGTGTATATTTGTGAAATGAAAGGAATAGAATTTGAAACTATGAATCATGTTATATATTATGTGTAGAAAGCATGTGTAGGTTATTCATGTATTTGGTTTAATTAACATGAAGCATGTACCATGTGATTCCCTCGTTGTCTGGGCATAACATGTGTGTGATATGTTTAAGGACGTTACCTTTAGATTGCTTGCAGAGTCTTTCTTTTTGGAAGACTCATACTTGCTTTGACATACAGGTGAGACAGGTGTCCCCGTTCTTGAGGAGGACATAGTAAGAAGCGACTCCGAGTGCGAGGAGTAGCTACATTTGTGGAAGATTGTTGCATTGTTACATTTCTTTCCATTGTATGTAAACAATGTTATGAACAATGTATGTTATTTGGACTTGTAATAATGTGGACTTTTATTATTTACATTTCTATATAGATTGTGGAATATGTGAAAGATGATGGAATAAGAGTTACATTTTATTTCTGCTGTACATTCCTTGTTATTCAGGTACATTTCAACCTATTGTGTAGTGTTAGGTAAATGTCCCACTGTGATAGCACCCTTTGTACAGACGTGGATTGGTATAATCGTACCGATATAAAGAGGGTCATTACAAAGTTAGCTGGTTTCATCGTAGGCATCTCAAGTCTTATAGGAAGATCCTTTCTATAGGTCCATCCTATAACATAGATTTCTCTAAGTTTGACAATTTCTTCCCTGGTAATGAGAAGAAGCTGTGGGCTCTTCTTCAACCTTTCCTTGCTAAGATCCCACCTTCTTTGTATCTTCCCAACTCTTTATCTGCCTCATGAATGTAACCTTGTATCTTACAGAAATTAATATAGATTTGGTCTCTACACTTCTCTCTCTCTCTCTCTCTCTCTCTCTCTCTCTTATCCTTTCTGTTAATGCCACAAAGGGGGAGAATGTAAGTGAAAGAGAAAGTAAGTGAAAAAGAAAGTAAGAAACAACTATATAAGACACAGTTTTGCAAAATTAAATTGGTTTTCACTGTCTATTTAAAAGTTTTTGTCATTAACAAAAAGGGGGAGAAGTGTTGAGAAACTATCTTTTAGAAAATCTGTTGAACAACTATCTCTTTTTAATATTGTGTTTTTGCTATGACAAAACCTTTTAAGACTTTCTCTATAAACAAATTCATTGAAATATACCACAAGTAAAATGACTTGTATAATACTATATATCAACACTCACGAAATATTTCTAAGTCCACAATGTATACTTTGTACCATACTAACTCCGAATGTGGACTCCAACTCCAAAAAAGTCGAAGTGTTGAACCATCTGTGAACTTTACTCTGACTCTTCAGAAGTCGAAGTCTATACTTCGACTGTCTTAAAGTCGAAGTCTGTTAGTACTCCGACTTCTTAAAAGTCGAAGTCTAGACTCCGACTCTCTTAAAATCGAAGTAAGATCACTTTCACTCCGACTTCTGAAAAGTGGAAGTCCGCTTACTCCGACTCCTGAGAAGTGGAAGTCTCTATTTTATACTCCAACTCCTTGAAAGTCGAAGTCTATTATTGTTTGTGCTCCGACTCCCCAAAAGTCGAAGTATGACTGTTTGATATCACTCCGACTTTCCAAAAGTCGAATTTTGTGATCAGCCTCACTGCAACTTTTGTAAAGTCGAAGTTTATCTTATATCTCTTGTTTCTAACTCTGACTATAGGAAAGTCGAAGTATACTATCAACTTATGTGTACTAAACAATAATTTCTGTCTGATATGTACACTAACAGAAACTAGTGAGAAAAAATTTGAAAATAAATATTAGCGAGAAAAATCGTAAAGATAGAAACTAGTGAGAAAAATAGTGAAAATAAAATCAATGAGAATAAAAATCTGTGATAAAAATGACAAAAATAAAAATCAGTGAAAATAAAAATTAGTGACTAGTGAGAAAAAATGAAATATAATTAAAAGGTGTTATCCATTAACAGAAAATAAGTATAAAAATAACTAAAAACAAGTGAAAATAAAAAGATCACAAAACAACATTAAGAAAAAACCACATATATTTAGTTTGGTTTATTTGGTTCGCATGGTTTGATTCGATTACAAACCAAACCGAACCGAACCATTTAAAGTTAATCTAGTTTGGTTTGGGTCATTGACCCGAATTCTAACATTTTGAACCAAAACTTTTGGTTTAGTTTGGTTCTGTTTGATTTTTTTGGCTCAAACAAAGAAATGAACACCCCTACGCACTTTAGTAAAGCTTCAACTTTGGAGGGATCAACAACTGCACCATCTTTGTAAATTACATGACCCAGAAAGGACACTTCTTCTAACCAAAATTCACATTTACTGAGCTTTGCATACAACTTATTATCTCTCTGGATTTGCAAAGCTATTCTTAGATGTTCTTCATGTTCTTCTTTTGTCTTGGAGTATATCAATATGTCATCGATAAACGCTACCACGAATTTATCATGATACAGCCTATACATATTGTTCATTAACTGCATAAAGGATGTAGGAGTATTGGTCAGTCCAAAAGACATAACAACAAATTCATATTGCCCATACCTGCTCCTGTAGGTAGTCTTGTCAATCTCATCTTCTTTAATCCTTAATTGATGATAACCAGACTTGATATCAATCTTAGAAAAATAGTGGGCTATAAAAATTTGAATAACGCATCAATTCTTGGCAATAGGTACTTGTTATAGATAGTCAAGTAATTAGTTGTCTATACTCAATGCATAGCCTCATTGACCCATCATTCTTCTTGATGAAGAGAATAGGTGCTCCCTAGGGCGAGGTGCTTGGTCTGATAAAACCCTTCTCTAATAGTTCAATCAGTTGTTTTTTTTAACTCCCTCAATTTAGCAAGACTTTCTATAGGGTGCCTTTGACACAGAGGTGTAAGCAAGAAATTTACCCTGGATAAAAAAGTGAGATTAAGACCTGATCCCCCTCGAAGTATACTATGTAAATGAAGAGATAGGAGCATGTTACTTACCTTAAAATATGAAGAATGGATTCATGGACAAAGGTGTGTCAACTATTTGCAATGTAATAACAAATGTCATGACCCTACACAAAATATCGGAACGTGAGTAGACATCTCTGTCATGCACCGACGCGCAATATTGGAACGTGAGGCAGTTGCAAGTAAGCAAGTATAGAACGTATAATAGACATCAAACCATTGGACAGTTGAATAACACTAAATCAAATGTATTTTATTGATAATTCAACTAATGTCTATTACAACCACTAATTCAGAGCCATTATATAGGGCCCAATTGACATCATTACATTGAAATGAAATAAAGGACTAAATGAAGACTCTAATAAGACACTAGTATACCAGGTACTCTTGATTGACTCCTAGTCATTCCCATCCTCATGACTATCAATATCTTCCTCGGTCTCACCTAGATCACATGTTAAATAACATAGGGTGAGCGATAACGCCCAGTAGGATTTAAATCTCATAGTCATGCATGCTTTACATGATTAATGTATTAAAGAGTAGAGTAACTAATGATAGCGTGAGAGTCAAGTAATGTCGAGCAAGTGATAGCACA
Source organism: Colocasia esculenta (assembly GCA_014218235.1). Classification (NCBI taxonomy): domain Eukaryota; kingdom Viridiplantae; phylum Streptophyta; class Magnoliopsida; order Alismatales; family Araceae; genus Colocasia; species Colocasia esculenta. Next base: position 67,270,043 of record CM024757.1, read on the forward strand.
ATAGCATGATTCAAATAGCACAAGTGTCAAGTATAGCACAGAGAGCAAGATAGTCATAGCACAAATAGCACAATAGAATTCATGATAGCATATAGCATAATGAGTCGAGTAGAGTATAGCACTTTGATTGTCATTAGATAGTCGAGATAGATAGCACTCGAATGTAATGCCAATTGGTCAATTAACTCTCCCTGGTAAATAGCACTATTTTTTGCACCTCCCAGGACCGACCGGGCCCTTTATATATTGCCAAGTATTAGTCATGTTGTTTATCTTTAGACAATCAATCAAATGGCCATAGAGAGTACCAAGAATAGATGAGAGTAATTGAAGAATAGATGAGAGTGAAGAGAGAAATTAAATAGATGAGTGAACAGTGTATAGATGAGAACTTGAGGTCAATGCACATAACACAACGTTAAAATAGGTGATAGTAATAGTTGCACAACACACATGATTGCTGATGGTAGTCAGGTAGAATTCACTAACCATCCACTGGCCATGCTACGAACACAATCTAGAGGTCCGGCATGATCTCAAGGTAAGAGGGCAATCTAAGGCCATTTGGATCATGATGATCCCTAAGGGTGTTATAGGTATTGAGGGTACAACTTGCTCGGTCTCCATGAGAAAATCCACAGAGTATGGAGTCTTATGGAGGTCTTAACAAAAAGGTTCATAGTTTGCCAGAATGGAATGTCCAACAGAGAGGTTCCAACTTGTCAAGAGAGTAGTGTGTAAATAAACAAGTTGCTCGACGCCCTAGAGGAATTCTAGAACAGTAAAGCGTCGGTAACGGTATTCCAAAACAACGTGAGAAATGAAGACAATGCCATTAAATTAGGGTAATGATATACAATTATTGAAGTAAATTACAAGATATATTATTGATGTATTTTCAGTATGGTCTCATGAAAAAATCTAATGTCTTGGTGTGTGCATGTGAGAGAAATCAAGAGAGCATATGAGAGTCGTGCACACATCTTTTAAATAAGGAAAATCATGTGAATATTATTAAACATTGATTAACATGATGTTACAGTTCGTTATAGAGCTTTGCAATAGTTAAATCATGATTATATAGCATGGATAACATGATTTAATAGAATATAAGCTTGATGTAAAAACACAGTAAAATCTCGACAGGTTAGAAGGTCGCGTTTAAAGAAATCGATTACTGACCAGAAAGACGATGGCAAGGTGTGATGCGTTCATGACAATCGGTAGGGAATGAATCGATTGGTGACCTCTGAAACGTGATAGGGTCCACGTACGCGTTAAGGACAATCAGAACACGGTATCGATTGATGACAACTAAAAGGCGACGATCTTGATGGTTACGTTCAAGGGGCACTCAGTAGGATACTGATTGGTGAGATAGAATAGCGACTGGGATAGTCCAACACATTCATATTGTAAGGAATCGATCAGAGCGCAGCGGAAACGCGATTCCCTCAGGTAGATATCGTTGTCGGCGGTCGTAATCGAACAAAAACGGAGAACCCGCGCACAGGAAGATCTTATCTTTACCTTTGCGGGGTTGCGACACTCCTGAATCCGAGGAGGAAGTGGCGCTGGAGGCGCTGGTGCTTCAAGCCGTTCAGATGTCCGGCCTCTAGACGTATCCACGCGAGCTCCGGACGCAGACGGGATCTCCTCGTTCTCCACGCGTCTCCCGAATCTCAACTCCACCATGTGCCAGAGAGAGGAGAGAGAGAAGGTGGGGGCGCCTAGGAAGAGAGAGAGGAGGTGGCGGCCAGGGAGAGAGCCTGTAGCTTGGGCCAGGGTTTGACTCTCCGCTAATATTTATAGACACTGCGTTTCTCACAAAACCCAGTTATTGTCTATAACGACCATCCTGCCCAGTCTGCTCGGAACTCTATTGCATGTGACCCTCTAGGCCCAAGTGCTAGTCCAATTTTCAGCCCATTAAGCCCAATAACTCTTTATTGACTTACTGTAATTAATAATATCTCATATTATTAATTACACAATCAATTATCGTCTCACGATAATTGACCAGGCTTCCAATCAAGTTGGTTGCCAAGCAACACCACTTGATCCTGGAAAGCATTGGGGTTCAGCAACCCAATCAAGGAACTTTTTTCTGTCATCAGTTACCACGTGACTATAATCCTTCGCTCGTACAATGCTCCCGAGAGCACTTAGGGTATGGTCAACTGTCAAACCCTAATATGTGCACTCACTTGGTTTAGATGCCGCATAATAATATCAGAAAACTCCTTTTCTGATAAGTAGTCTTGCCCTGGCCAGGGACTATCAGGCATCTTTCCCTAGAGCATTCACTCTCTTATTACCGAGAGCGAGCGATCCCATATTGACCACACAATCACCTTCGAAGGTATTCCGCTAGATCCGAACACTTAACTAATTAAGACCTCATGGATAGAGATCTATAAGTCAAGGTCAAAACCCAAAAGTCCACCAATAAGGTGTCCTTGGTGTCTCAGGTCTAAGGACCAATCACGCCACTGTGACAATGAATCTAGCTGGTTGTGTAAGGCCCTCTAATTTTCCGTCGTATTATTTGCAATTATGTGTGTATGTTTATGCTTGTGTATTTATGTACATATTTACGTACGCATTAATTAGTATAATTACGTGTGCATGTGTTTATATTAAGTATAAATAATGTATATATTGCATGATGGTAGTGTGGATATAATACCATATACATATTGCATGTATATATGCTTGGTATGCATGGTTTTCTGCATAATTAGGGTTCTGGCCGAAGGCCACCTTGGCGTCAAGCCCAGGCCGTTGAGCTGGTGTCAGCGTCCAGACATGGACGCCAACACTAACTCCGGCGTCCAGCGATATGGACGCCAACTTCTCTGGCCTGCATGCGCAGCAGAGCTGCAAGCTTCTGAAACAAGGCATGGCCACTATTGGGGAGATGTCCCCCAATGGCTCTCAGATTGTCAAATCGTTATGGTGAGTGGGTGAGGGGCTCTCCTTAACCCTGAACCCGAATTGGACTCTCCCACTCTTTCCCTTCACCCTTGCAAGAGGAGAGAAGTGAGAAAGAAAAACCCTAGAGAAGCCTGTGAGAAAAACCCACTTTAGCACCCTCAAATCCGACCCCTTGGACCTTGATCCGACGTCCCCCTACTGCAAGGAGGTTGCTGGACCAACGAGGAAGGCTTCCCCGACATCCCCTCGGCGTGGAGATCATCCAGGAGCCCGGAGGAGAGATCGTTTGGAGGCACTTCTGCAACTTCTTAGGACTGCCCAAGGAGGTCTTCACCGAGCCACAAATCCCTTGGAGGAAATTTCTAAAGGCAAGTGACCTATCCTTGATGTCCCCTTATGAGTCTAGGTTGGTTTTGTGAATTTTAAGGATTTTTCCTCGAGTCCTAGACCCCCCATTTCACCCAAGATTCAGAGCTCGGGTCTGTGTTTCTGCACAGACCTGGTTAGACGGCAAGGTCCTTGGACGTCCAGATCATCCTTGGCGTCCATCGACCATGCCGCTGACCCTGAGTTAGCAGCCAGAGACCGCCGTCGAGTTCTTCTGGACAGAACAGTGAGCTGTTCTGTCCCTCTTATACATTAATTTCGGTATGTTTTACGTGATGAGGATATATGGTAAATCTTATACCCTATGTATATTGTGCATTGTGGTGTGTGAATGAATGTGGTGTGATGGTGAATGTGGGTTAATAGTATCTTTTAAATTTGTGAGCATGACTTGTAGATAATTTTGCAAATCCATGTTCCATGATTTGGATTAGTTGAATGTCTTGGTTGCAATCTATTCATGAAGAATTGTGGGGCATGTATGTATGTTTTGAAATTTTGGTAATTCATGCATGCTTGCGAAATTGCTAATAAGTTCGGTAGAATAAAATGAAAGCATGCAAGAATGATTTGTAGTATTCAATCCATAGATGTATGAATTAGGGAAATTAGTGTTCTCAGTTCATGCATATGTGAATAGCTTATGTTTAAACAGCAAGTGTCTAATTTGCAAAATGTGTTAGACCCATGTTAATTTAAGTTGTTAATAGCATGCTAATTAGGCGTTTTATTTTCTGTAAATTCTAATTAGCTCAGAAAAATCTGAAAAATTGAGGGTATCATCTAGAACCCGAAAACAGCATGTGGTTAAAATTTCAGGTCTTTTGGATCAGTAAATAAAAAGTTATGTGTTTTTCATGTGAAATGTGATAATTCGTGCATATGATCGTAATGTGATTAGATTTTGTTTAGACCCAGCATGATTAGTGTGTTTACTGTATGTTAAACCTTGAAATTCTGTAGTACCATGTTAGGAAAAAAAAAAACAGAGGTATTCATGTGAGTGAGAAAGTGAATGAGATCAAGTGTTATGTGTAAAACTAAGTGTAAAACGGTAAATGTGTAAATGTGTAATTGTGCCAATGTGACACTGCTTCCGTAGAGGGCAGTGGAGCTGTATCAGGGAAAAGTCCCCCTGAGAAAGTTCAATGTGTTAAGTGACCCTAAGGGCATTAGGGGGAAATCCTGGAGGTGGACAAGTACCACTGGTTAGGGTGGAGACTTGTTCTCCCGGTCTGCGTAGTCCAAGAGTCGCCATTGGAATGCCTAGATGGCGTCTATGTGTAATGTGATGTGTATATGTCCTTCTTTGGTGGTTTGGACTATGTGTCACGGCACCTAAAAATGTGTAATGTGAAATGTGTAAAGTGTATGTGTACATGTGTAAATGTGTAAGTGACAATGTGAATGTGTATGTGTAAAGTGTAACCATGTGAAAAGAGGAAACTAGTGTAAAGAAAAGTGTGAAATTCTAGATGTGTAAATGTGTTATTGAAACCCATGTGATACTAAATCTGAAACCATGTGAATTCAGAAAATGCATGTTGTTATTCTTATGTTTATGTGTGCAAAAATGTTTAGAGTCCATGTTAGGGACAACTAATGAAAATGTGTGCAAATAGCATGATGGATTGTTCATATGATATGCTTTAAGCAACGTTGTAGCCCTCATGTGTAGATTTATAGCCATTGAATCATGTGAAATCAGCAACCTAAAGCATGTAAAAAGGTTCATGTATGTGTTTAAAAATGTGTAAAACCCATGCTAGTTGCGTTACCTTTCATGCATGTAAATTGTTCATGTTGATAGCTCTCATGTTTGACTCTTTAAAGATTAAAGTTTCATGAGTAAATTGAATAGAGACCATGTGATAGGTGAAGTTTAATTTAGAAATTGAAAGCATGAGTTATGTATAAAATTGTAGAATGTTCATGATAGGTTGAAAACTTGAAATGACTAGCATGCTATGTGTTGCTAATTGTAATGTGCATGTAGAAACCACTAGGACTTCTAAGTGTACATCATGAGTAGTGTTGCTTGCTGAGTCCTTGGACTCACTCCTTGCTTCGGCGTACAGGTATAGTTGGTGACACAGTACCTTTGGGGGAGGCAACAGAGACGGACTCCGAGCGCGGAGAGTAGCTAGTCTTGGAGCTTCCTTGTGATTTGTGTACTTCATAGTATGTATTTGGAACATTGTATTAGAATTATCATGAAAGGAATGTATTATGTGGACATTTTGTAATCCTATTTCAGCAATTTAAATTATGTGAGCTCTTAGTTCCTCATTGTTAATTGCGAAAATTCATGTATGGTTAATGTGGATGATGAATGAATGGAGATAGTTCTCTTTTACTTCCGCTACTCTGTTGTATATTCATGTATATCTCAACTGTATGTATCGTTGGGTAAATGTCCCACTGTGGCAGCACTTGTTATACCGACGTGGGTTGGTATAACCGTACCGGTATAATGAGGGCCGTCACAGGTTGACAGTTAGGTAACATTACCATCCAGCGATTCATAACGGATCAGTTCAGTGAACTCATTCTCCAATGAGCACCTACAGATTCACCTTAGTGTCTCCACACAAGTGACTATGAGACCAGTCACCCTCATCATATGAGCAGGTGCAACCTGTACTAGTCTAACTGGATATTCGATGTCCTTCTCGAATATCCTCCGACTAGGAACAAGTAAGAATATGCATTTAAAGGACATTAATCTCATTGTTATGATCTCATCATAATTAGTATCCATTGCGCATATTCATGGACTTCATAATGAAACGATAAACGAATTACACATAATGAATATAATAGCCTTATTATTATTATTAAAGAACAAGATTGTACAAGTTATGATTGGATTGAGGACACCCATAACTAACACATATGACTTTCAAATACGAAATAGGTGCAAATACCAAGGGCGGGAAATAAACCAAAGTGCGACTCCATGAACTGTCTCGAATCAGACATACACTGAAAGCTATACAGCACATACTTTGATGCAATCAAATCCTATCAGAATGAATGTAATTCACGATAGGTTATGCTGTCACTTCTAAGGAAACCGCGATGCTCTAGTCTGTCATGATACCAACATCTAGATCGCGACGTCTAGAGTGGTCACGATTTAGAGTTTCAAACCGAGAACATCAAAAACGATGTAGTCATGCATGTAAGACCCATAACTTGAGATCTAGCGCTCTTCAGACAAAAGTATGAACATGAAAGTTGCAGAGGACGATGAATAGAAAAGAACTATGCTTTTGGGTTGACTCAATTTGACCTTGATATGCGAGAAACATGATATGAACACTAAAAGCCCTAATCATGCCCGATGTTGGGAAAACGCTTAATACTCATGGCATGTTCGATAGAAATTAGGCAAAGCAGGTGCATATGAAACTAGACATGAAGAGCTTTAATATGGTATAAGATTTGTTCTTGTTTAGCCTAAGAACACCTACCTTTGGACAATGTAAACTCCTATGGTTCTGAACACGAATAGCAGGATTGCAAATCTTCTAGCAGCCTTCTCCCCATGATTCTATCCTCCTATGGCCTCTTCTCCTTGTTCAAGGAGTCCCAACAGAGCAATAAGGTCGGCCATGAATGGTTTGGGGGTGTATTTTGATGAACAGTCCATCCCCACGTAATTTTAAATCCATTACATACTTATTTTGGTGATAAACAAAACTCTGTCAAAAGTTTTCTAACTACATTTCATTTAGCCTTAAGCACAGGAAATCATCAAAGAAAATCAAGCACTTATGGTAAGTACATATATGCATTGATTCCAGTAAAGATGTAACGACTTCTTTGTAAGTTCTAAAGTTCAAACAAGTCGATGTCATAACGATTTCATAAGTCATCGTAACGATTCTTTAGAACTCGTAACGACTTGCCAGTCATAACGACTTCATAAGTCATCGTAACGACTCCTTTAGAACTCGTAACGACTTGCCAGTCATAACGATTTCATAAGTCATCGTAACGACTCCTTTAGAACTCGTAACGACTTGCCAGTCATAACGACTTCATAAGTCATCGTAACGACTTCTTTAGAACTCGTAACGACTTGCCAGTCATAACGACTTCATAAGTCATCGTAACGACTCCTTTAGAACTCGTAACGACTTACTCATCATAACGACTTCATAAGTCATCGTAACGATTCCTTTAGAACTCGTAACGACTTGCCAGTCATAACGATTTCATAAGTCATCGTAACGACTCCTTTAGAACTCGTAACGACTTGCCAGTCATAACGATTTCATAAGTCATCGTAACGATCCCTTTAGAACTCGTAACGACTTGCTCGTCATAATGACTTCATAAGTCATCGTAACGATTCCTTCAGAAGTTATAACAACTTGCTCGTCATAACGACTTCATATGTTATCATAACGATTTCTTCAGAAGTTATAACGATTTGCTTGTCATAACGATTTCGTAAGTTATCATAACGACTTCTTATGAATCTATAACGATTTGTTATGATTCATAACGACTCTCTTAGACTATCATGATCTCATAACGATTTCATAAGTCATGTTTCCATCAAATAAATGTTTACCTTGATTTAAAATACGTTGAATAGTCAAAGTCGTATCTCACCTGTTTGACTGCTATGCATTTAATGAAGACTGAACGTATCTCTGCATGCACGCAGAACATATCTTCCATTATCGTGTATTCTCTGCATGTATCTTTTTAGAACGGTAAACTGTCACTACTATATCTGTGTTTACTTGCTCTAACGTTGACTGACATCTGGAGATAGTGTTAGCTGTCTACCATTAAAGCTCAACTTTTGCAGAACCTTGAAGTTGTACCATCTTACAACGTTGGACATAGAAAGAACTACAAGTCACCTCAGAAGATCTCATCTCTTTGCGTGCTCTAAAGAACAAAAGACTGTTGACTGGAAGCTTCCACAAATCCTTCAGTCTAACGTTCACCAAAGCTGTGAGACAACGGCTATCTCATCGTCTACATTTAAGATGAAGATATATATATACAAGACAGAAGATTTGAAGACATATATAGATAGAGATAGAGATCAAGAGACAAAAAAACAACTCTGCAGTCTTTCAAGTCTTCACAAGAATTCTAGAGCCAGCATTTTTCATTCGATTCCGCCTTGGCTCTTAGCTCCCTGTGCTGTGAGAAAAATCAGAAGAGAGCTAGGATAGTTCTGAGAGAGAGCACCTGTGTAGATCTTTAACTCTCAGTGCTTGTAGCTTCAGATCGAGTTCTGTTAAGCTTGATCTAAGGGCTAGTCAATCCTTTTTCAGATTCCCTTGTTTGTTTCCCTTCGGGTGTGAAGGAAGACCTGGTGGTACCAGGGTGTTGTGTTCCCTTCGGGTGTGAAGGAAGACCTGGTGGTTTCCAGGGTGGTGTTTTTCCCTTCAGGAGTGAAGGAAGACCTGGTGGTACCAGGGTGTTGTGTTCCCTTCGAGTGTGAAGGAAGACCAGCTGAGCTGGGTGTTTGTTTCGTCCATAGGGGGACTGTACCCTAGATAGTGGAATCCTGAGGATTGCTCAGGGACTGGACGTAGGACTCCTAAGGAGAGGAGATCCGAACCAGGATAAATCTGTGTGTTGTGAGATTGTCTTCTTTGTGTGATTGTTCTTTTTACTAACCATTACTAATCTCTTCCAAGAACATTTTTGTGTTTGTTTAAGTTCAGGTTTTAACTAAGTAAATATTTTAAAGACCCATTCACCCCCCCCCCCTCTGGGCTCGCCAACCGGGCAACAAGTGGTATCAAAGCGAGTCTCTTCGACAAAGAACAAGATCCAACGATCTGAAGAGTAAAGATCCATGGCAGCCCAAGGTCACAACGAAGGTCAGTCAGTCAACAGACCTCCCTTGTTCGATGGTGAAGATTATACCTATTGGAAGACAAGAATGGAGTACTTCCTGCAAGGACATGATTATCAAATTTGGTCGATAATAGAAGAAGGAGATCTTCTGGTAACAAATGAAAAAGCTCAATGGACAGATGAAGACAAGAAAAAAATTTCTCTAAATTGTAAAGCCAAGAGCATGCTGTGTTGTGCGCTAAGTAAGAAAGAATTCAACAGAGTTTCAGCCTGCAAATCCGCGATGGAAATGTGGGAAAAGATCAGAATCACTTATGAAGGCACAGATAAGGTCAAGGAGACAAGAATAGATATTCTTGTAACTCAATATGAGCGATTTCAAATGCAGTCAGGTGAATCCATAACCCAAATGTTCAGTAGATTCACAGACATCACTAATGGGTTAGCCAGATTAGGAAAAACCTATGAAATGGGAGATATGGTCAGGAAAATTCTTAGATCCTTGCCATCCTCATGGACTCCAAAAGTAACGGCCATTGAGGAAGCCAATGATCTGAAGAGAATGTCTCTAGAAAAGCTAGTTGGGTCACTCATGGCCCATGAGATAAACATGGAGAGATTAGGAGAATCCTCCAGTAGAAAGAAGCAGTCCAATGCGCTCAAAGCTGATGAGGACTCATCTGAAGAATCTTTGGACAACAGTGAGGACAACAAAGACAGTGATGAAGAAGCTATGCTGTCAAGAAGATTGCAAAGGATCTTGGCCAAGAAGAAAAAGTTCCAGTCCGGTAGGAGGTATTTCAAGAAAAACAAAGATTTCAAGAGACCAGACGGAAAAGATCAGAAGAGAAATGAGCCACTCTGCTACGAGTGCAAGAAGCCAGGACACATGAAGGCTGAGTGTCCAAAGCTCAAGAAGCCAGAGTTTAGAAAGAAGGATAACTCCAAAAAGTTCAGAAGGTACAAGAAGAAAGCCATGGCAGCTGCATGGGAAAACAGCAGCGACTCAGACAGTGAGTCAAGCTGCAGCAGTGATGAAGAAGAAGCCAACCTGGCTTTTATGGCAAATACCGAGGATAAGGTTAACCCTAGAGCATCCAAATGGTACTTGGATAGTGGGTGCTCAAGACACATGTCAGGCAACCAGAAGTTATTCTCCCACCTTCAAGCTGAAGAAGGGACAGTCACCTATGGAGATAATGGGAAAGGCATAGTAGTAGGCAGCGGGTCTGTGAACAACAAAGGAAAAACAGTCATTGAAGATGTATTATTGGTCAAAGGATTGAAGCACAATCTAATTAGCATTAGTCAGCTGTGCGACAGAGGCCATCAAATCAAGTTTCAAGAGTCTAAGTGTAGCATACTGAAGGATGGAGAAATCATCTTTGAAGCTAATAGAGAAAAGAATTTGTATGTACTCTACCTTGAAGAACTCAAAGAGCAAAACGTCTATCTGGCAGCTAGTAAAGACAAGTCTACTGAATTGTGGCACAGACGTCTTGGACATTGCAGCATAGATGGCATAAGAAAACTATTGAAGAAAAATCTTGTCGAAGGTCTACCAAAAGTCAGTGGAAAATTGGAAGGTGTTTGTAAACCTTGTGCTAAAGGAAAGCATACCAAGAGCTCCTTCAAGTCAAAAATCGTGGTAACCACCTCAAAACCCTTAGAGCTCCTACATATGGATCTATTTGGGCCAATGAGGACTACCAGTCTTGGAGGAAAGAACTTTGGATTTGTCATAGTTGATGACTATTCAAGATTTACATGGGTTTCATTCCTAGAGCATAAAGATGACACTTTCGATAACTTTGTCAGCTTCAGCAAGAAAGTTCAGAAAGATCAAAAGTTCAGCATTGTGTCTATCCGATCAATCATGGTGGTGAGTTTCAGAATGAAAAGTTTGCTAGATTCTGTGAGAGTCAAGGAATTGAGCACAACTTCTCAGCACCAAGAACACCACAGCAAAATGGCATTGCCGAGAGAAAGAATAGAACCCTACTGGATATGGCGAGAACTATGCTCTCAGAATATGATCTGCCAAGATATTTTTGGGCTGAAGCAGTTAACACAGCAAGCTATATTGTCAACCGAGCAATGATCAGACTAATCCTTAAGAATACCTCTTATGAACTGTTCAAAGGGAAAAAGCCACAGATCAGCCATCTCAGAACCTTTGGATGTACATGCTTCATTCATAACAATGGAAAAAGGGACATTGGTAAGTTGGATGCCAAATCAGATGAAGGCATCTTCATGGGGTACACTTCTAAACCCAAAGGCTATAGAGTGTTTAATAAACGTACCTTATTGATTGAACAGTCTGTGCACATTATTTTTGATGAAACTAACCCTTCCTTGAGAAAGGAAGTAGATAGTGATAATGATGATGCAGATGAATTGTCCAAGAGACTAAAAGACACATCAATCGAGGACAAGGATGATTCGCCTCTGGAAGAATTACAACAAGAAGAAATTTCTCATGAAACTCTTCCAAAGGAATGGAGATACAAGAAAGATCACCCACCTGAAAACATCATTGGTGATCCATCTGCAGGGGTAAGAACAGGAGATAATGTGATCCCTTGTGATTACCTTGCATTTGTATCTCAAATAGAGCCTAAGACAGTCAATGAAGCACTTACTGATGAATCTTGGATAATGGCCATGCAAGATGAACTGAATCAGTTCAAGATAAACCAAGTATGGTCACTTGTTCCTAGACCGTCAGATCATCCTATTATTGACACCAAATGGGTGTTCAGAAATAAACTAGATGAATCTGGTGCAATCTTAAGAAACAAGGCTAGACTGGTAGCTCAAGGCTATTCTCAAGAAGAAGGCATAAATTTTGATGAAACCTATGCACCTGTAGCTAGACTTGAGGCCATTAGAATATTATTAGCTTACGCATCTGCTCTAGATTTAAAATTATTTCAAATGGATGTTAAATCTGCCTTTTTAAATGGTTTTATAAAAGAAGAAGTTTATGTGGAACAACCGCCGAGTTTTGATGATATAGACTTTTCGAATCATGTTTTTAAATTGCATAAGGCTTTGTATGGTTTAAAGCAAGCACCTAGAGCCTGGTATGAGAGGCTTAGCTCTTTTCTCTTAAAACATGGTTTCAGTAGAGGTCAAGTAGATAGCACTCTTTTTATAAAAACAAAAGTTAAACACATATTGTTGGTTCAAATTTATGTGGATGACATCATCTTTGGATCTACTGATGAATCCCTGTGCAAGTACTTTGAAAAGTTAATGCAGGGAGAATTTGAGATGAGTTTGATGGGAGAGCTCAACTACTTTCTTGGACTTCAAATCAAACAAGGAAAGGAAGGAACTCACATCTGTCAAACAAAGTACACCAAAGAACTGTTGAAGAAGTTTGGATTTGATAACACCAAGCCACTGTCAACACCAATGGGTACATCAACCAGGATGGACAGTGACAAGGATGGTAAGAAAGTAGATCAAAAGGTCTACAGAGGTATGATAGGTTCATTACTTTATTTAACCGCCAGTAGACCTGACATATTATTTAGTGTATGCATGTGTGCTAGATATCAAGCAGATCCTAGAGAGTCACATTTAATTTCTGTAAAAAGAATTTTTCGTTATTTAGCCAGAACTCATGATTTAGGTCTATGGTATCCAAACTCTTGTGATGTAAATTTAGTAGGATATTCTGATGCTGACTATGCTGGATGTAAGGTAGATAGAAAGAGCACCAGTGGTTGTTGTCAGTTTCTTGCAGGGTGTTTAGTATCATGGTCCTCAAAGAAACAAAATTCAGTAGCACTGTCTACAGCTGAGGCTGAGTATGTAGCTGATGGAAGTTGTTGTACACAACTCTTATGGATAAAGCAACAACTTGAAGATTTTGGACTCAAAATCAAGTCAATTCCACTGCTATGCGACAACACCAGTGCTATCAACCTCACCAAAAATCCAATTCAGCATTCCAGGACCAAACACATTGAGGTTAGATACCATTTTATTCGTGATCATGTAGCTAATGACAATATTGAAATATCCTTTATTGATACAAATAATCAGTTAGCAGACATTTTCACAAAGGCCCTACCTGAAGAGAGATTTACATCTCTTAGAAGGGAGTTAGGCATGTATATTTTGTGAAAAGATCTTCTTTTAAAACTGATATAAAGAATTTCAGAATTTAAATAAGTTCTCTCTCTCTCTTTTGTAAAGTGAAAAGACTTTGAATACCTCTGTTTAAGCGCTCCTTTCATTTAAGCTAAAGTAGTTCGAGGCGGTCAACCTCGTTTGTCGTTTTCTGTCGCCTCACCTTTTGGAGCATTTATTTTTTCCTTAAAATCGATGCGATAACGATTCCTCTTCTTCGTTCACCTCTTTTCCCTCTTTCGTCCCGTCGCATGAGCCGATGCCCTAGCAACTCTCACCTCCATCCTCTGCAAGTCTGAAGCTTTCTTCTTCTTCCCGCGAAATTTCTTGAGGGTTCCTTCTCGTCTCCTTCCTCCACAACCCTTCAGAACTTTTCCCACCTGAATCCATGGCCGCACCAGCTATCGCCGGCAGTTTGGGTGGCTACAGCACCGAATTTCTCACTCCTGAGCAGCAGGAGCATTTCACCTTTGTGAAGACGAAGCTCTATGGTCATAAAGAAGTAGACATTGAAGATCTGAAGAAGAATGGAATGAGCAGCATAGTCGAAAAGATCAACCAGATGCAGTGGAAGGGCGTTACCACTTACTCAGAGGTTAGTTATCCAGACTTGGTAAAGGCATTCTACGTTTGCTTAAGAACAGAGGCAGATGGGTCCCTTGTCTCTTCGGTAAAGGGCATCCTGATCAAAATACACCCTTAGCTACTAAGAATGTTGTTTGAGGTGAAAACATCAGGCTTTAGTGGGGTTCACACTGAGGACGCTCAAGAGAAGGGTTTGGGAATTGTAGGGCCGGGCTTCAAATTGAGGGAAGGCAAACTTGATATAAATCAGCTGAATGCCTTCAATCGCCTCCTTCACTTCATTGTTTGTCAGATTTTGGTTCCCAGAAGTGCAACCTTCTCATCTTGCACTAAGGCCGATTCTGACCTAATGTTCTGGGCCATTCAAAATAAGGAGATCAATGTGGCCGCAGTAATAATGGAAAGAATAAAATTTGCCAGAGAACAAATTTGGGACACCAAGAGCAAGCTGAATGTGTCACTGCCCTATGCCCATCTACGTACCAAGATTTTCAAACACTTCGGTGTTGATCTCTCTGGGGCAGTTGTAGAGAAAATGGGCCATGCTATCAGGTCCAGAAATTTGAAGAAGAGTGGCTTCTCTATAGTTAATGGGGTCTGGTCCAAGGCCTCAGTTGCTGAAGGCGAAGTTTACATTGGCGATGCTTCAGGTGCTCACCCTCAGATGGAATCAGCTGTTGAGATGTCAGAATTGCCAATGGAATCAGTTTCTGTTCCAACCTTTGTAGCAGCAGAGCAGGCAGGGCCATCTATGGCCGAAAATCAGTCAGAGGTTGCAGCAGAAGAAGAAGAAGAAAGGCTGTCAGCAGCAGCTCCAGGAATTCCAGAAGTGCCAGCTGGAGTTTTTGCCGAAAGGAGAATTGAGGATATTCTCCCAGAAGATATTATGCCAGTTACAGAGGAGACTGTGGCATCAGGCCACATTGTTGAAGAGGTTCCACTAGAGGAAGAGCACTCAATTCCTCAGGGTGACTCTGTGATGATGGATGCTCCTTGTCAGGGGGAGTCAGTACCAGTTGAAGAAGATGCTCCTATTGAGGGGGAGCAATTACAAGAAAAACCAGTAGAAGCACCTCCAACCAGTGGTGCTCAGGAGGAAATGCACAGAGATTCTCCAAACTTAGATGACAGAGAAGGGGAGACAGCTAGCTCCTCAAGTTCTGATGAAGATGGTGATCAACCTCCTCCAGCCAAAGAGAGCAAGAAGAAAGACAAAGAGACTGCACCTGAAGTACCTCTCTTAGCTGACACACCTTTTGAAAGGCAGGTCAAACAGAAAATAATCATTAACTTGAAACCTGTGATTGAGAGGCTGGATGTGCAAGGTGAACTGCTATGTACACTCCAATCAGATGTGAATTCTATATTTCTGAACCAGGCTTCAGCACGCAACGAGTATGTTCGGATTCGCAATGCTATGAAGTGGTTCAATCAAGAGATGGGCACCATGAAGAGCATGATCTCTGAAATCTTTAAAGCAGCTGGAGCTCAAGCTCCTTCTCCTCCAGCAGCACCAGCAGAAACAGCAACAGCTGGAAAACCAGCAGAAGAACTAGCAGCAGCAACCCCAGCAACAGCAGCACCAGCAGAAACAGCAACAGCAGCACCAGTAGAAGCAGCAGATTCAATTCAAGCAGCAGCAGAGGCTGAAGTACCAGGGCCAGCTGTGATGGAATCAGGGCCATCAGGGCCAGAAGTGTTGGATTCTATGCAATCTTTGCCTGAAGAAGTGGTCTCAGATCCATTTCCCCCTGCTCCCACTTCCACCCACACTCCTATTCCTCCATCTCCACCCACAGCCTCCACAGCTCCACCTGCTCCACCTCTTTCAAAAGACCTAGATCCAGACCTATTTCTTCTCCCACACCTTTTCCTTCTCCTAATACTTCATCTTCCCCTGCTTCCTCCACTTCTCATCTTCCTTCCTCTCCTAGCCTTGAGGCCCCTCCAGCATCCTCCGCTGAGCCTCATCCTCTTCTGGTCCTTCTTCAGTACCAGAAGTAGGCATTTCTACCACTGATGATTTCCTTCACCCTTCTGCACCTCCCTCCTTTATCACTATTATTCCTAGGAGTGCTCAAATCAACTCTCCTTTTCTTACAGAAATTAAGGATGAGTTTGAAGAAGCTATCCTTAGGTCTGTGCTAAAGGTAGGAGACCACATTTCCAAGACAGACTCCTCCAGTACTGTCTCCAAGAAAAGAAAACTCAATTCCTCCGACACTCCTCCTACCCTCCTTTGTGGTTTCTCTTACAGTGACACACAAGCATACATCACTGTACAAAGAGTATCTACAAAAGGTTGTCTTTGCCACCCTTGTCAACCTCCCTTTTCTCAACCTCTCTGACCACCTTGAAGTCATTCTTCCTTACACTCCTCTTTCCAAAACCGAAAAATCCAAAATCTCCTCTGCCCATTCCAAGACTGAGGAGCAATGGGCTAGATCTCAAAAAGATCTTTACAATCGCTTTCTTCAGGCTAAGGCAGCCAGATTTCCTCCCAGGGATCACTCCTTGACCCTTTCTGAGTGGTTTAAATTTCATCACCAGAACACCTGGGCTTCTTTTATCCAAAGGAAATCAAGATGATCAGGCACTTTCAGATGTTCAATAACTACAGGTATCTCAACAGATTACCTGAAGTTCAGTTAAGCCAATTCAAGCGAGCCATCAAGGTCCTATCCAGCTCTGGGCACTCTGAAGAAGTGAGAGTGGATTTTGCCACACTCCATTTGCCTGAAGAGATCCTCTTGCCTCAGATTCACTTCCTGATCATGGAGTCTTCTGTTGGATCCATTATCTTTGAACGTTTTGCAAGGGTCATGGGCAGAATCAAAATTCAGAAAACTCTCAAAGTTGGTTTTCCCAGATTTTTATTCCGAGAATATCACAGAGGGTTTGTGACATCTGAAGTTCTTGCTCATATCCTCTCAGAATGTGAAAGGCTAAACTCCTCAGAATGGTCCGAATTGTATTCGTTGTCTGCTCAGCAGTTAGCTCATCTCAATGCTGCTCAAGCCAGGGAAGGAAAAGCCCCTGTCTCTCCTGCCACCTTCTTGGACATGAACTCCATCCATCTTGTACTTGATCCCTACAAACTATGGGCTGAAAGATACAAGGTGTTTGTAGCTCTACGCCACGTCCTCAAGGAGAAACAGATTTTCTACCCTGTTACCATGGATCAATTCCATGCCTGTGCAAGCTTTGGAAAAACCTCCTTCATCCGGTGCTCCATGGATGCTGATGAGTATGCCAACTTTCTCTCCAAGCAGCGCAGCATCTACCTGTCTCGGATGGCTTCTACCATGGGACCAACTTTATTTATTTCTGATGGAGCTTTTAGGCAATTTTTTGATAGGCAGGAAGAGCAGGCCTGGGAAGCCATTTCTCATTTTGCCTCTCTTCTCTCTCCTGCATATTATTTGCCTGTACCTCCTCAAGCTTAATGAAACGATTGTGTTCCTTCTCCTCATTGTCTCTTATTCTTTGTCTCAGTCCTAATTCTTTTTGCTTAATGAAAAAAAGGGGGAGAAAATACTTACATATGTCTGAAACATCTTTGAAACATACTTTAAGTACTTTTATTTCTGCTTACTGTTAAGAATTGTTAAAATATTGATTAAGGTTTTGTCATCACCAAAAAGGGGGAGATTGATGAACAGTCCATCCCCACATAATTTTAAATCCATTACATACTTATTTTGGTGATAAACAAAACTCTGTCAAAAGTTTTCTAACTACATTTCATTTAGCCTTAAGCACAGGAAATCTTCAAAGAAAATCAAGCACTTATGGTAAGTACATATATGCATTGATTCCAGTAAAGATGTAACGACTTCTTTGTAAGTTCTAAAGTTCAAACAAGTCGATGTCATAACGATTTCATAAGTCATCGTAACGATTCCTTTAGAACTCGTAACGACTTGCCAGTCATAACGACTTCATAAGTCATCGTAACGACTCCTTTAGAACTCGTAACGACTTGCCAGTCATAACGATTTCATAAGTCATCGTAACGACTCCTTTAGAACTCGTAACGACTTGCCAGTCATAACGACTTCATATGTCATCGTAACGACTCCTTTAGAACTCGTAACGACTTGCCAGTCATAACGACTTCATAAGTCATCGTAACGACTCCTTTATAACTCATAACGACTTGCTCGTCATAACGACTTCATAAGTCATCGTAATGATTCCTTTAGAACTCGTAACGACTTGCCAGTCATAATGAATTCATAAGTCATCGTAACGACTCCTTTAGAACTCGTAACGACTTGCCAGTCATAACGATTTCATAAGCCATCGTAACGATTCCTTTAGAACTCGTAACGACTTGCTCGTCATAACGACTTCATAAGTCATCGTAACGATTCCTTCAGAAGTTATAACGACTTGCTCGTCATAACGACTTCATATGTCATCATAACGATTTCTTCTGAAGTTATAACGATTTGCTTGTCATAACGATTTCGTAAGTTATCATAACGACTTCTTCTGAATCTATAACGATTTGTTATGATTCATAACGACTCTCTTAGACTATCATGATCTCATAACGATTTCATAAGTCATGTTTCCATCAAATAAATGTTTACCTTGATTTGAAATACGTTGAATAGTCAAAGTCGTATCTCACCTGTTTGACTGCTATGCATTTAATGAAGACTGAACGTATCTCTGCATGCACGCAGAACATATCTTCCATTATCGTGTATTCTCTGCATGTATCTTTTTAGAACGGTAAACTGTCACTACTATATCTGTGTTTACTTGCTCTAACGTTGACTGACATCTGGAGATAGTGTTAGCTGTCTACCATTAAAGCTCAACTTTTATAGAACCTTGAAGTTGTACCATCTTACAACGTTGGACATAGAAAGAACTACAAGTCACCTCAGAAGATCTCATCTCTTTGCGTGCTCTAAAGAACAAAAGACTGTTGACTGGAAGCTTCCACAAATCCTTCAGTCTAACGTTCACCAAAGCTGTGAGACAACGGCTATCTCATCGTCTACATTCAAGATGAAGATATATATATACAAGATAGAAGATTTGAAGACATATATAGATAGAGATAGAGATCAAGAGACAAAAAAACAACTCTGCAGTCTTTCAAGTCTTCACAAGAATTCTAGAGCCAGTATTTTTCATTCGATTCCACCTTGGCTCTTAGCTCCCTGTGCTGTGAGAAAAATCAGAAGAGAGCTAGGATAGTTCTGAGAGAGAGCACCTGTGTAGATCTTTAACTCTCAGTGCTTGTAGCTTCAGATCGAGTTCTGTTAAGCTTGATCTAGGGGCTAGTCAATCCTTTTTCAGATTCCCTTGTTTGTTTCCCTTCGGGTGTGAAGGAAGACCTGGTGGTACCAGGGTGTTGTGTTCCCTTCGGGTGTGAAGGAAGACATGGTGGTTTCCAGGGTGGTGTTTTTCCCTTCAGGAGTGAAGGAAGACCTGGTGGTACCAGGGTGTTGTGTTCCCTTCGAGTGTGAAGGAAGACCAGCTGAGCTGGGTGTTTGTTTCGTCCATAGGGGGACTGTACCCTAGATAGTGGAATCCTGAGGATTGCTCAGGGACTGGACGTAGGACTCCTAAGGAGAGGAGATCCGAACCAGGATAAATCTGTGTGTTGTGAGATTGTCTTCTTTGTGTGATTGTTCTTTTTACTAACCATTACTAATCTCTTCCAAGAACGTTTTTGTGTTTGTGTAAGTTCAGGTTTTAACTAAGTAAATATTTTAAAGACCCATTCACCCCCCCCCCCTCTGGGCTCGCCAACCGGGCAACATATTTATGCATCTAGCATTGTAGATTCGTAACACAACTCTAACTTCCATTTAACTATGAATTTCAAAGTTTATCTAACCTTCCTAGCTTTAATCCTCCTAATTGGGTTAGGATGAGACTCTAATTTCGTGTCTAGCATGTTAGGGTAGTGTTAGGAGTTCGATTTTAGATAGATATGAATCATAATAGTGATTTACTTGTCCTTTTTAAATTATAAAACAATAGAGCTACAAATTTTATAGTATTTTCTTTCATTCTATCTTTTAAAACTCTTATTTTTACCCAATAACTTTTATATGAACCATTTAATAAAGTCCATCACTTATTTTTTGCTTAATAGGTTTTAATTAATTCATTTTTCTTTAATATTCTATTTATTTATTTATTTAAAAATAGTGGGTTGCTACATCCACCCCCTCTTAAAAAGAATTGGTCCCTAAATTCATATGATCATAACATGGAGAATACCATACCAAATACATTGGGGTAGTTCCGCCTCATTGTTGATTCGAGTTTCCATGTGGCCTCTTCTACTCCACAATTATTCCATATCACTTTTACCAAGGGTATAGACCGGTTCCTAAGTTTTTGCACTTTCCGATCCAGAATCTTGATTGGCTTTTCTTCATAAGTCATATCTTTATGCAACACTAAGTTCTCATGGCATATGATATGGGTAGGATCATAAACGTACTTCCTGAGCAAAGAGACATGGAATACATTGTGTACGACCATTAAGTGTGGAGGCAACGCCAATCGCTATGCGACTTCACCAACCCTTATGAGAACTTCGAACGGGCCAATGAATCTTGCACTTAACTTCCCTTTGACTCTAAACCTTTGCATTCCATGGGTAGGAGATATCTTCAAAAATACATGATCTTCCACTTGAAATTCCAAGTCTCTCCTTCTCTTATCGGCATAGCTCTTTTGTCTGGATTGAGCAATTTTGAGCCGATCTAGAATCACTTGTATGTCCCTGGTGAAATATTGCAGAATAACAGCTATGAAGAAATCTAGAAGGGGGGTTGAATAGATTTCCCTGAATTTAAAATTCACTCGATTAGAATCTTAGAGAAATTGATTTAAGACTCAATTCTAACAACCAATCACAGTTCTGAACAGTTTGGTAAGATCAGATGATGAAACAACAATGAGCCTACCAACCATCTAATGCACAAGCAATCAAACCACAGAGACGAGATGATTTAGGGTGGTTCGGATTACATAATTGTGTATCCTACATCCACCATCCACACACACACACAATGTGGCTTATCTAGCCAGTTCAGAAAAGAACACAGAACAACACACACACTCTGAGATGCAGAGATCTCAGATCTGACCACACACACGAGAAATTGGGCACAAGGATTGCACCAATATCCCAAACCACACACAATGAGGTGAGATTAAGTTGAAGAACCAGACTAAACAGTCGAATTGCAAGTTGGGGATGTCTAGTTTGAATCTTCCTGTTTGGCTTCCAAGTGGGAGATCAGCTCTTCTGCTTCAACTCCAAAAAAGACTCTGAAATCCAGAGAGTCCTCTTGAGATGGATCATCCAAGGTGCTTGAAGCTTCAATTCCTTCAAATCTGGACGAAATTCTCTAGGATGAAGTCCTCTTCTGAAATCACCTGAAGCTTCTGGGAGTTGGAAGAACTGAGGTGTGTCTTCTATCAAGAGTGAGTGGATAAGAGGCATTTTTAGTCCCATGGGTCCACAAGATCCCTTGGGATTTGGGGGCACAAAGATTCCCGCTCAAAAACCCTCAACCACAACCATCCATGTGTCCCTGCATTTCAAATCTGGAAAAATATCCGAGGTGTGTCGACACCACACAATGCGCTGGCTTCAAACTGGGCTTCTAGGAGGGACAAAGTGTCAACACACAAGCAGACTGTGTCGATACCACTAGTCACTGGCTTCATAGCAAGCTCCTGGGAGGGACAGTGAGTGTCGACACACAGGCAGACTGTGTTGACACCACTGGCCACTTCTTCCTTTACTGTTTTACTAGATGCATGAGCTATGTCAACACCACTTTAGTTGTGTCAACACAACTGGCTTGCCTTCTTCATTAATTGCACTGAAAATCCACTATGTGTCAACACACTATATAAATTATGTCGACACCATTGTCATTGCTTGAGCATTTCTTTGAGCTACACATGGAAAAATAATGTTAAATTTAATTGAAGCAAGATTTCCACATTTGTATGAATCATACTTAAACATCATCAAAACAAGAGATCCAACACCTGGTTGTAGTTTGTACCATGTCTGGACCTAACCATTGTTGTTCACCAACTTCATTCCAGCATACTAGGGATCTACAATTTCTACCATATAATGCTTCAAATGGAGCCATCTTAATACTCGCATGATAATTATTGTCATATGCGAACTCAATTAGGGATAATTGCTCATTCCAGTACCTTTCAAAGTCTATTGTGCAAGATCTTAGCATGTCTTGCACAATTTGATTTGTCCTTTCAGTATGCCCATTTCTTTGTGGATGAAAGGTAGTACTAAAGTTGAGTTTAGTACCAAGTGCAGATTGTAATCCTTTCTAGAAATAAGAAGTAAACCTTGGGTCACGATTAGGGGTGTCAATTGGACAGGGCCGGCCCGGAAGCCCGGCCCAGTTTTAACCGGGCTTGGGCCGGAAAAATGAGCCCGTTAAATTTTTTAGGCTGGGCCCGGCCCGGAAAAAAATAGGGCCGGGCTTGGGCTTTGTGAGGCCCGGCCCGGTCGGCCCGTCGACCCGAAAAATATAAATATAATTTATATTAAATATAAATTTTATATTTAGAAAAAAATTATATGTATTTTTTCTACAATAAATCTACTCAAAACATAATCTTTTATAAGTTAAATGTTAATATAGATATAAGTAAAATATATATTATTTTTTTATAAATATATTATAGTAGATATATTAAAATTATATATTATATAAATAAAAATAATACTTTTCTTATTTTTTCGGGCCGTGCCGGGCTTTTTCTGGGCCGGGCCAGGCCACCCATACCGGGCCTACCCCCGGGCCTGGGCCGGGCCCGGGCCGGCTAAAAAACCGTGCCTGGGCCGGGCCTAGCAAGGCCTGGTCCAGGCCCGACCCATTGACACCCCTAGTCACGATATGAGATTATGGATGATGGAACTCTATGCAGTCTCACTATCTCTTTCACATTCAGAGCGGCTAACACGTCCATAGTCCACTTATATTTAATTGGCGAAAAGTGTGCAAACTTAGTTAGTCAGGCCTACGGTTACCCATATGGCGTTGAGTCCACCATGAGTCCTTGGTAAACCCATGATGAAGTCCATGCCAATACATTCCCACTTCCACTCTGGGATTTCAAGAGTCCTGAGTACACCTGCAAGGCGCCGATGTTCTGCCTTTACTTGTTGACAAGTACGATAATGAGCAACATGCTAAGCTACTTCTATTTTCATGTTTGGCCACCAAAATGTTCTTTTCTTGTCTTGATACATCTTGGTAGTGCCAGGATGAATAGTGAACCTGGATTTATGAGCTTCATCCATTAGCTTCTTCTTAAGACCTTCATTGTTAGATACACATATTCTACCTTGGAATACCAGTGTTCCATCCTCGGTCATAGCAAAATCTAGTTCCTCTACTAAGGTCTCCTTAACACAAACCAAGAATGGATCATTATCCCATTGAGCTTTGATCTCCACAAGTAAGTTAGATTGAATCTTTATATTGGCAACCAAGACTCGATCATCTCTATGTTCAATATTTAAGTATAACCTTGCGAATTGTTCTAGTAGCTGCAACTCGCCAAGAATTAGACTAGATAAGGATGCCATATGTAAGGCCACTGGCCTTATTGGACCTTTATCCCTTTTCGGATCCGTGTTGGTTTGACGTCAACATTTAGTTGACGATAGTAGAGTGTGTCGTCTACTTGGTCTTGACGTCAAGCGATGGTGCCGTCTACTTGTGTTTCCTGAATTTTCCGTGCTTTGAACTTGACGGCAATTGATGTTGACGTCAAGTTCCTAGCGGTGCAGTTGACGGCACCAAGGTTGACGTCAACCTGCCCGGATCTATTTTTTAGGGGAAACTCAAGGACCCCTGTGATGGTCCTCGTCATTTAGGCTCGTTAACCCAATAACGTGCCTGACACGACTCCGCCTCCCGCGATCGGGCCGAGCCACACAAGGGATATCAACCACACATGTCCGTGAAAATATAAAGGAAACACGCTGAAAACATATAAGATTCCATTTCTCACAGATATTCACATGAAATGTACATATTTAGTTCCATATCATAGTCATTAAAAAAAGTACAACAGCCCAAGACAAACCCCCGAGGCTCCATAAGTAAAAGTATTACTCTACTGGTGACGAAGGCCCAACTCCACTGCGGTGCTAACCGGAACTAGAAGAGGGACGGGAACCCACCTGCTCTCCTAACTCTAAATCATGGACAGGATAATTAACTTCATGTATTTCAGTTACCTAGAGGCATATGTTATCACCTTGCCTGACTGCATCAGTACGAACCTAATCCGATGTCTGATGCATCAGTATACACCTCAAATCCTCCCCCTTCAGTGGTAAGGGCAAGTATAGGAGCCATAGTCAAACATTCTTTCAGAGTGCAAAAACTCTACCCACACTCTTCTGTCCATATAAATGGATTTTCCTTCCTGGTCAATCTTGTTAGAGGCACAATGATTTTGGAGAAATCTTTGATGAAGCTTCTGTAGTAGCCTGCCAATCCTAGAAAGCTTCTTATTTATGTCACATTAGTAGGTTTCTCCCAATTCATTGTAGCCTCCCCTTTAGATGGATCCACTGCAACTCCATCCTTATTGATTACATGCCCTAAAAAGGACACCTCCTCTAACCAGAACTCGCATTTGCTCAACTTAGCATATAGTTGATTTTCCCTTAACAATTGTAAAGTTATCTTCAAATGTTCCTCATGATCTTCCTTAGTCTCAGAATAGTTCAAGATATCATCAATGAACAACACCACAAATTTATCAAGATATGGCCAGGACACATCATTCATTAACTGCATGAAAGCTGCAGGGGCATTTGTTAGTCCGAAAGGTATGACAACAAATTCATAATACCCATACCTACTCATAAAGGCCATCTTGTGATTATATTCCTCCAAAATTCTCAACTAGTGGTAGCCAGATCTGAGATCGATCTTAGAAAAGTGTTTAGCTACAGAATTTTGATCAAATAGTCCATCAATTCTTGGCAGGCGATACATGTTTTTTATTATGAGTTGATTCAACTGTCTATAATCCATACACAGTCTCATTAAACCGTCCTTCTTCTTGACAAATAGTACAGGGGCTCTCCACGATGAGATATTTAAACCCTTTCTTTAACAACTCTATTAGTTGCTCCTTCAACTCTTTCAACTTTGTAGGTGGCATTCTATAGGGGGCCCTAGAGATTGGGGTAGCTCCTGGTAGTAATGAAATAGAGAAATGTTTTTCTCTTTCAGGGGAAATACTAGGTAGCTCTTCTGGAAACACATCTAGGAAATCCCTAAACACAATGATATCTTCCATTTTTACATCTTTCTTTTCCACTACTACTGAAGAAAGGAAAGCTACACACCCCCTCCTTATCATCTTATGCGCTCGAAGGGCAGAGATAAGAGATAGTTCTTTACAATTTTTAACTTCTGAGTAAATAAGCTCTGGATACTCGCTAAAAGTTACTCTGATCTTCTTGCAATTTTAGCACCATGTTGAGTCAGCCAATCTGCTCCTAAAATCACGCCATAGTGATCCATGGCCATGCATACTAGGTCAGTAGGTAGGTTCCTTCCTCTGATGTCCACATCAGCAGAGGGAAAGTATTAGCTGAGTTTGGTTCCTTGCCCAAGTGGTGTTTTGACTAGAAATTCACCACCCATTAGTACCAGTTTCATAGATAGGGTGTTAGTGAATTCTTGTGATATGAATGAATGTGTGGCTCTAGTATCGAACAAAACAAAAGCAGGTCTTGATAGTATTTTAAGAGTACCTTCCATCACTCCTCCTCCCTCAGTAGTTTCTAGTTCCAATATAGCTTGTAGGCGACCATGTTTCCTTTGTCCATTCGGACGTTTGTCCTACGGGGTCTGCTCCTTGATTAAGGGGCAGTCAGAGATCCTGTGGTCTTGGCTTCCACGGCATAAGCATCTACCTTGAACTCTCCAGCATTGTTCGGATCGATGACTAGCCTTGTCACAGTGCTTGCATCTTTTTTAGGGGACCAGTGCCAGTTGCTTGCCTGCTTCCCTCGGCTTCTTGTCGTGTTGTTCCATCAAACCACCACTGGGCCTTTTCTTCCCAATGGTCGATTGGAATCTTCCCGTGGCAGATACATGTTCACTTTTTATAGTCTTTCCCTTGATTCTTTATGAAGTCTCCATAGCATCTTCAAATAGTTGGGCTTTCTTTATCATGTCAACATAGGTCTGGATGTCCATTGGCGCCAGTTGGGTGATAAACTACGGCCTCAGGCCATTCAAGAACCATTTGGCCTTCATTCTCTCGGACCTGATCAAATGAGCAACATATCGAGCAAAGTGAGAGAACTGAGCCTCGTACTTAGCTACAATAAGCTCGTGTTGTTTTAAAGCTGCAAACTCAACGGCCTTCCTCTCCCTCTCCTGTACCCTTTCAGAAAATATTTATTGTTGAAGTGCTTAACAAACCGTTCCTAGGTCACTTGCTGACCTTGCAATGTTGCTTCTACTGACTCCCACCATGCCCTAGCATCCTTTTCCAATTGGAAAGTTGTCAGCATTACCTTATCTTGGTTGTTGCACTTTATGACCCTACATACCCTCTCAATCTCATTGACCTAGTGTTCAGCATTATCTAGATCTACTACCCTCGAACCTCGACGGGTTCATATCACGGAAATTCCTATGGAGTTCACCAACTCCACGGTTTCCACTACCCTGGGTGGCTTGCAAAATTACCTAGGTCAAGTTCTGGAGTGTCTGCTGTATGTTTCTTGTCTGTGTGCATTCTGTTGGATCAAGATGGAGCTTTAGATGCCCTAGATGGGAGTGAATAGGACTTCTTTGCACTTTAAAAGATTATCTGAAACTGGATGGCACTAAATGGTAATGTTAGTACTAAGGTGTAGTGTGTGAAACAAGTGAAATACTTGGCGGAAACAATCACACAAAGTGCACAATAATTTTATCTTGGTTTGGCCCTTCCCACTTGGAAGTCCTATGTCCAGTCCCCAAGAACCACTTGGGATTTCACTAACTACCAAGAGCATTTGCCCTTTTCTCAACCTGAGAGGTATTATAACCCACTTGCTCCCAAGCAAGTCTTCCCTTTACCAAGGGGTAATAAAAACACCTACAATAGTAGGTCTTCCCTTCACAAGAGGGGTACTACAGGTACAAATCCTCTGCTGGTTAAAAAACACTGAAAATAGTACAGTGTGTCTGCTCAAGAATTGAGTAAACACAAAAATCAGAAAGAGAGACAAGATGAAAAACATGGCTCTAACTCTTTTTGACTCATAGGTGGTGGACTAAGAAGATCTAGAATACAATAACCACCAAAAGAGAAGACTTCAGAATGTAGAGAGCTTGGAAGTCGAAGTTTAAAGCAGTAGCTCTCTTCAGATCTAGTGAGCTTCTTTTTTTCTCTTTTCTATAGAAGGTGTGGTTGTGTATGCTTGTTGTGGTTCTTTCTTTGGTTTTCTTTTACTGGAGTTCATGTGTCTTCTATTTCAAACTTCAGCTCCTATATATGCATCAGAGATTTGAGATTTTCATTTTAATTTGACCGTTTGAAAATAGTAGTTTGAAAGATAGTCGTTGAACTTTGGAAGTTAAGACCTTGAGTCTTCTGAGATTACCATTACTTCTTTAGCTCCTATAGTCTCAACGGCTTCAGGCTTTGCAGATAGCTTCATGTCTCTATTTGAGACAGCTTCATTAAATGACTGCAATCTCCATACTCATGACTGAACGTAAGCATGCTTCAGCAAATAGCCAAAGATCTGCAAGGTCAAGAAAAATGCAAATACCTCTGTCCCTTTGGAGGTAGGTGAGAAAGAAATATATGTAAAGTTTAAGGAACTTCAGAAAGATAGATGTTCAGAGCATTTAAGGACAGACAGACAATAGTATGGGGAATACAAGACTTTTCTTGAAAGTAAGGGAGTTCTGACAAAAAGGGGATGTGGTACATGAGTTCTGACAGATAACCCATGCCGCTTATACCTACCATAGCATTTACTGCTTAGTATCTGTCCAACAGAGATAGAACTATATTCTTAACAAAGAGTAAGAGAACTCATTAACCGAATCTTTAGAATTTCAACAAGATTTTGAACATGAGCATTTTAAAAACACATTTTCCCGCCTATTAGAGTAATTGAATTCAATAGCATAGATGAAATTTATATTGTGAGTCATACATGAGACTTTTGTTCTTTAACAGATCCTATGGAAGTAAAGATAAACTATTGAAATGATTAAGATAAATAAGAGCAATAGGTTCTGTAAGAAAATAACAAATGTGTGATTACACACAGTTGATGTTATACTTCGACTTCTAAAGAGTCTGAGTGAGAAACAAGACATGAACAATAGTAGACTTCGACTGTTATAAGAGTCGGAGTAACACTAATTGGTAATAAACTTCGACTTCTTGAAAGTCAGAGTCAATCACTCAATTGGTGATATTTTAACTTTTCAGAAGTCGGAGTGAGGCTACTTCGACTTTCAAGGAGTCGGAGTGAAGAAAGATCTCTTCATCTTTAGAGGAGTCGGAGTGAACCCAGAACACTTTGACTTTTCAAGAGTCAGAGTGAAGCATATTACTTCAACTTTTCAAGAGTCGGAGTGAAGAACAGTTCACAACATCGTTAGCACACTTCGACTTTTAAGGAGTCGAAGTCAGTATGGTATACAGTATACGCTTGTAGACTTAGAAAAAATTTCTTATCAAGTGTGTCAGTGTTGACACTTAGGTCATGTGAGTTGACACACATATCACTAGAGGTTGTATTATATAATACATGTATGCATTTATTGAAACACATTAATGTTCATACAAATTAACGTGTGGTATAAATAAATTTGTTTAAAATATTTTGTCATAGCAAAAACACAATGATCAAGTATTTGTAAAAGATAATTGCACAATAATATTTTCTGAATATTTATGTTCAACAGTTTTAAAAACATTTTGCTCAACAATTCTCCCCCTTTTGTTAATGGCAAAAAACTTTTATATAGACAGTGGTAAATAAATTTAAAAACAATTAGTCTGTTCTAATTCTGTTCTATATATCTATTATTTTCTTTCGTTCTCCCCCTTTGTGGCATTAACAGAAAGGATAAAGGATAGAGAGAGAGGGAGAGAGAGAGGAATAATACACGCAGATAGAGAGCAACAGTCGTATATTGATAATATTGAAGAATATTGTACATTCATGAAGAAGAACTTGGAAGATAGAGAGAAGGTGGGATCTCATCAAAGAAGGGTTGAAGAAGATCCCAGAACTTCTTCTCGTTTTCAGGAAATACATGCAAGAATTTGGAACCATCTATGTCATAGGAGGGTCCTATAGAGGGAATTTTCCTATAACACTTAATGTGTCGGTGATGATACCAATTGACTTTCCTATTATAGTTATCACTAGACAGAGTTCTTCTAAAGGGAAGGAATTTCCTACTAGCTGCCTTGTGCAAAAACTCATGAACTGTGATGTTCCAAAGGAGACCCTGAGAGAGAGCTGCTTCCTTGGCCTTGTAGTAGATGGTATATCTCTCTGTCCACTTCAGAGAGACAGACTTCCAAAGTGTCTCATAGCCTTTACAAAGATAATAAGAAGAAGATAACTTCAGCTTCTTGCAATCTGAACTTCAAGATAAGACACTGCCCACTGATCATCAAACATTCTTTCAGATTCTGCAAAACTTTATTGAAAGTCCTTGAGATACTGTGAGTTCTTGGGGGCATGCATCAGGGTGAAACGATGAAAGGATAGCTTGATATTATATTTTATTTTGAACCTTGCTGCTATCCTAATGTGTCTATTGAAGACAACTTGGGCAAACTATTTTCTGGAGGAAATTCCCCTATCAGACTAGGCTGCAATCCTGAGGGCAATCCAATGGTCATAGAGGGAGTGATTTCTCTTTGCCCTTTAACAATCATAGCCCACTGCCCCTTACTAACATCAGGCAAGTTCAATATAAATATGTCTTCATTAAATTGCTTCATTTTGTTGTAACTGATCTGCTGCTCTTTTATGAAATCTCCAAAAAGATCAAAGAATCTAAGGTCTAAATGAAAGGAGACATTTAGAAATTGGTTCCTTTGTCTGGTGTCTCTATATTTCATAGCTTCTCTTGGGTAAAGGTTCAAGAATTCTTCAGGAGAAGGGCTATGGCTTTTCTGAGTGATAAGGTTTAGATCTTCCTAAAGAACTTGGGAAGTTTTGAGCAAAGTAGGGAGCTAGTCTTCAAATTTGTAGCCTGGCATCCCATGGACTTCAAGGAAAACTTTGATTGAAAGAAATTCTTTGAAAAGAGCCATGTTTCACTCAGAATGATAGATGAATGCATACCAAAAAGGAGGAAGTGGAGAGCTAGGGTTATGTTTCATCTTTGGCCCTACTCTTGATGAAGGTGCCACACTTGGCACAATCTGAGTAAGTGGATGAGTAGATTTGGCCAAAGATGGAATTGAGGATGTAGGGAGAGTGGAGAAAAAATGAGGAGCTAGAGTGTGAAGAATAGGTGTTGTTACAGTATGGGGCTTGTATGAATACACCAATGGAAAGGAAGAGATTGAAGTGCTTCAGGGAGAAGGAATTGAAGGAAGCTGTTCCTCTGGTTGAGAGGTTGAAGGAGGAGGATCAGAGGAAATAGAGGGGATTGGTTCAGAAGGAATTTGAGGTGTGGGTTCAGAGGGAACTGGAGGTGCTAGTTCAAATGGAATGGAAGGTAGGGTTGAGGGTTCTGAGGGGGGAAATATAATAGAACCAGATTTCAGCAGCTTCCTCCTCACCCTTCTCTTAAAAGTATTGACCTTGGAGAGTTCTTCCACTTCCATAGACTGATCTAACTGCTCCACAGACTTCTCTTGCTGCCTATCTGATTTCTGCTGAATCTGCTTAGAAGGCTGCTCCTGCTAAGGTTGCTGCTGCTACTACTATTCAACAGCCGATTCTGGCACTACCACTGACTCCACAGCTGGCTGATCTACAGGTTTCTCTGGTTGTGGCTCTTACTAGTTGGGCTGGTCCTCTTTAGGTTAAGGAACAAGTGGAGGTACTGAAGAGCTGCCCTTGCCCTGTTGGCATACCAACTGAAGGAGAAGATCTTTCATCTGCTGAACTTCTTCTGACATTTCAACGCACTTCTTTCTCTCCCCTTCGTGCGTTTCAGGTGAGGAGGAGGGTCGTACTCCTGTCCTTGGCGTTGTGGAGCTTGCATGGAGCAAGGAGAAGGTGGCCTATCCGACGTGAAGGGCCCTATTGGGTTCGTTTCTTCGTTTAAGGTAGGGATTTCTTGTGCCTTTCTCGATCTGGGTGGATTGGGAGCCCCTCGTGGTTTGTAGATAGCATTTTCTGCTTCTCCATGCTCCCCTCCCCCGTGTGGTGTGTTTGTAGCATGTGGGTGGCCCCGGGATGGACCATCCCATGGGTTTGCCTCTCTGCTAGTGTCGCGAACCCGGTGCGCATCGCGACACCAGAAGAGGCGTCTGCCCGGTCAGGTGCAACCTTATCGCGACGCCTTGCCCCGTCGCGACATGGTTTGTTGTCGCGACGCTTTGCCTTATCGCGACATGGTTGCTGTCACGGTGCCCTACCCACTCGCGATGGTATCGCGATGACCTAGGAGGATGCTACAGTACCTGTGTTGCCTTGGGTGTTTCTGTGGCCCCGGTTAGTGTGTCGACGTGTGCCACAGGGCAGGTTTGACTTTAGGACATTCAGGTGGGGAACGCGGCAGGTTGCCTCGCAACGTTCAGTTAGTGAAGGTGACACCTTTGTGGCCGTGTCCTAGAGGCGGTGCTAGGAGGCTCGTATTTGTATAATAATCGATGGTCCGACGGCCAATCGATTATTAGCAGAGCGATGTTTTCCGTACTGTCTGGTGGTGTTCTGAGGTTCTAGTTTGTTCGGGTGTGCCTTGGTTGGCTGACGGCCCTCATTAGGGTCCGTGCGTGCCTCGTGCTTGCTGGTCTTGTCGTGGGTTTCAAGCCAGCAGTTCGACGTGGTTCTTGTTGTGCTTGCCCCGCCTGTTCGACTGGTGCTTGACACTTGAGGTCTTGTCCCGTTCAAATGTTGTCTCCATTGCCTGGGACCCCCATCCACGGGAGCCTATTGAGGGAGTGCTTTAGGCTACGAGCGTGCTCGAGTTGGCAGCCAAGTTGGCGGACTATGGAGCTGAGGGCAAAATGAGGTTTGGATAGTAGCGCTGAGTCGTTTGTAGAGCTCTCTTGTCTGGGGTGGGACGCCGAGGTCGTTGATGTGCTTTCTTCCCGATGCAGCCTAGACAGTCCATTGTCTCACTGCCTCTCTCTGTGTTGGTTCCGGCGCTCTTCCGGGGAGGTTAGAGGCAGGAGCCAGGCTGGCGAGCAGAGTGAGTGGCTGGTGTGTCCTCCTCTTGGCTTCCAGTGGCGGTGGCTTTGTTGTTGTTGTTGTGACAACATTTCCTCACTGTGTTTCCAAGCACAACTCATTGCCCGAGCTTGCACAGTGGTTGTAGCCTGGACGTGTCTAGCTTCCATGGGCGTTGTTGGTTTAGCCTTGTTGGCCCGTGCTTCTGGTGGTTTCTGCTCGGTGTTCTCACGGTTCTGTAGTCCCGTTCTTTGGTGCCAATGTGGTGGCACCGCTGTGTGTGGTTTCCCAACCTCGTGGTGTGTCCAGGGTCTGGGGTGGTTCTGCTTGTGGGCCCTCGACCTTGTGGAGGTCTGAGAAGGCCGTGCTTGTGGTGAGACGTCGTTCTCACCTGGTTGTTGCGTAGTCTCGAATGGTGTGCCGAGGGTTGCTTCCGCTTGGTGCCCAACTCCGTTGGTTTCTATGAGAGTCGTGTTTGTGTCACGACCTTGGTTGGTGGTCGTGGCATTGCATTGTTCTATTCCGCTGCTTAGTAGTACCCTGTTGTAGGTGTTCCTCGCTTTACAGCTTTCTAGTGTAGTTTCCTATTTTCGGAGTTCCTGCTACTCAGGCCGATGAGGGACTGGTAATCCCTACTGGGCCTTGTTCGTGAGGCTCACCCCCCTACTCACTTTAGCTAGGGGCTCGTCATCGTGGGAGCTCGGTGTCGAACAGGTTGTAAAGATGGTTGTGGCACCGTGTGATGTCAGCAGCAATGAGAGAGAGTGTTGTGAGCTCTTGTACTTGAGTGAGTTGAGAGTTGTGCTTTGCAAGTTCTCGGGGTATGCCCCTTAAGGACTGCACCTTTCTTCTTGTACCTAGGCTATTACTTGGGACACGTTCTACAGTTGTTATATTGTACATATCTCACTAGACTATTTCTTCTAACCCTTCCGAGTCCTCAGATCTGTGGGTGGCGATGAGAACTTCAGGGTCCCTGGCGAGGATCCAGGAGGTCGGGTCGTTACAGTTGGTATCAAAGCGTGGGTCTATTGAGATTTGTAATGAGTTAATAACTATAGTTGTCCCAAAGAAAGGTACTAGTACGCTGCTAACACAGTCCGACTAGTGTTAGGCTTGTGCTTTCAATTGTGTTGCACGCGTGAGGCTTCTCTGCAAGGTTCGTGTGCATGCTGCAGGAGGGATACAGCTGTTGCTACGTCGCATGTATGGCGAGTGTAGTCGCTCAATGTGTTCGTTCCGTGGTGGTGTAGTTGGCGGTGGACTCACTGGCAGTGTAGCGACCCTCATTATACCGGTACGGTTATACCAACCCACGTCGATATAGTGAACGTTGCCACAGTGGGACATTTACCCAACAATAACATTCAGCTGAGATACACGTGAATATAAGAACAGAGTAGCGGAAGTAAAAGAACCATTGTCTTCATTTCATTCATCATCCACATTTAACATACATGATTCCAATGACATTTAAAGAACTAAAAGTCCACATAATTAAATTGCTGAAAATCAAATACATAATTGTCCACACTTAAACATTTCTTTCCATGATAATGCTAGTACAATGTTGCAATTACATACTATGAAATCAAAATATCGCAAGATACACAAACGATCTAATCTCCACGCTCGGAGTCGGTCTCCACTGCCTCCTCCGCAAGTGTGTCGTCACCAATTACGCCTGTACGCCGAAGCAAGTAATGAGTCTAAAAGACTCAGCAAATAACTCTACACATACCATACATGTACATGTCATAGCAGGTTTTACATACACATTTGCAAGACACAATCATGTAGCATGCTTCTCACTGAAATTAACACCTATCATGGTGGTTCTATTAAATAAACACATGATTCATGCTTTCAGATTTTCTAAATCAAAATCTCCTATCACTGTTCTCTAATCATTCCAACACATGGAAGTTCTACTTTCAATTAAACTAAAACATGAAAGCAAGTTTAGCATGATTTCAATGCCTTCGTAAAAGAACGCACTTAGCATGAATTTCTATGCATTCCTATACATGCTCATGACCATTTCATCTTCTTTAAGCTTCTGGTTTTACATGGACTAGAAAGCATAACCCAACACACAAAACTACTTAATCAATTTAAATCACAACATGAGGGCAAACAAGCATGGGATTACTTACGCACCACTAAGAATCATTTCTAACATGGATTCTAGGAAAATTTACACATGTAAAGCATGATCATAAGTACATTTAGTTGCTGTTTTATCATGATTTCAGTTTACCACAACATGGATCACAAATTCACACCCATCACTTTTTGTTTCACATATTTACACAATTTCTCATTCACATAATTTACACTTTCACAGCACAATTTCCACATTGTCACATCACAGTTCTTACACATGAACACATAACATTGTCACATTCATTTAGTGCTGTGACACATAGTCCAAACCACCATAGAAGGACACATCACATCACATACACATAGACGTCACCTAGGCAATACAGTGACGACCTCTTGGACTGCGCAGACCGGAGAAACAAGTCTCCACCACTACAGGGTACTTGTCCACCTCCAGGATTTTATCCTAATGCCCTTAGGATCACAACACATTGAACCTTCTCAGGGGAAATTTTCCCTGATACGGTTCCACTGCCCTCAATGGAAGCAGTGTCACACTTGGCACGATTTGCACATTTACCGATTTTAACGCATATCTTTACACAGGTCTCACCTCTCATTCATTTTCTCATTCACACAAGGGCTCTGTTTTCCTAACATGATTCTACAATTACAGGGATCACATGTTCAGTAATTTGCATAAATCAGATCGCACACACATGTCAAATTATTCCCACATTAACATGCATGTTCACATTTCGCAAGGAAAAATTCATATTTCACTATATTGTGTGCCAAACGACCTAAAAATTTAACACATGCTGATTTCGGGTTTAGGACCCCGTATGAAAATTTTCACATTTTTTGATCCAAAATGCAATTGCAGAAAATTTAACATCAATTCCTATATTATTCAAAATTCAATTTATCATGGTGTATAACATAAAAGTTCAGTTTAACAGAGCATAACCCTGAACCCAATATACACAATACCACAGGAATTTCCGGGGATTTATTTCACAACATACGATTTACTGGAAATTTAGCAATCCTACACATGGTTTCTATTTCATTTCAGAAAACTCAATAAATCAGATGAGCATGGAGAAATTCCCAAAATTTAGAGCATGGACTGATTCACCCATTCTTGTTTAGAAAAATTTAGGGCATCCAATTCCACATGAATTCATACACGGTAACGAACATGGTCTAGGTCTCATCATGCATACATTCTCCATAAATAAACCATGTATGCCAAATCACAGAAATTACAAGGCCTTATCACACACAACATTCATATTAGATAGCATAATAGGTTTACATATATCCTCATCGCAAAACACATCGAAAGTAATCATATATAAGAGGGAACAGTTCTGTTCTGTCCAGACGAACTTAACGGCGGTCTCTGGCCGTTCCAGGAGTGGACGGCAAGATCGCTGGACGCACACGGGGATCTTGGCGTCAAGGCATTGACGCCAAGTTCCTGTCTGTGCAGAAACACAGACCGAACTTCAAATAAAGGGGTGAATGGGGATCCAGGACACGAGGGAAAATACAAAAAAAATATAAAACCCTACTTGACATCTACATGGACGATAGGGGTAGGTTACTTGCCTCTAGAAAATACTCCAGACGGATCTAATGGTCGGAGAAGCTCTCCTTGGGCAGTCCCAAGAAGCTCCACAATTGCTCTCCTCCGGGTTCTAGGACGAAGATGACTCCAAGATGAGGTCGGGGAAGTCTCCTCCTTCACTTCAGCTAGCTCCTTGTCGTGGTAGATGGCCAGGAACAGCTTCAGAAGGTCGGATCCAAGCTTGCAAAGGGTGGGTTTTCTCACAGTTTTCTCTTCTCCTTCTTCTCCTCTTGCAAAGAGAGCCAAGAGAGGGCTGTTGAGGTTGCAAAAGGCTTGGTAAATAGGAGAGGGGGCTCTCCTTTCACGCAGGCTTGACAAGAAGCCTTTCAGACCGTTGGGGACAGCTCCCCAATGGTTGGGGTAGCTTGTTCCGGGATTTCGGCTCTGCAACGCATGCAAGCCAGAGAAATTAGCGTCCACATCGCTGGACGCTGGGATTAGTGTTGGCGTCCATATGGTTGACGCCTACACAACACAAACGTCCATTGATATTGACGCCAAGCTGGCCTTCGGCCAGAACTCAAAACATGCAGGAAACCATGCATAACCTATACATATATACATGCCATATGTATGTATTATCATGTACACACTACCATCATACCATTCATACATTATTTACAACTAACTTATACACATGCATATATATAAGTATAATAGTTAATACATACGTAGATATGTACATCTATGCATACACAACATGAATTATTACACGAAATTAAAATAATGCAACAAAATTCGAGGGCCTTACACCCTCTCCCCCTTAAAGAAACTTCGTCCTCGAAGTTAGAACGACACTACTCAAACAAAAGGGGATACTTCTTCTTCATCGCATCCTCAAGCTCCCAAGTAGCCTCCTCTCGTGAGAAGTTCCGCCATAGAACTTTCACCGACGCAATACTCTTGTTCCGGAGATGCTGAACCTTCCGGTCAAGAATAGCTACTGGTTGCTCGACATACGACAGATCTGGCTGAATCTCCACTGGCTCATGACTAATCACATGAGACGGATCTCGGACATACTTCCTGAGCATCGAAACGTGGAAGACGGGATGAACACTAGCCAAAGATGGGGGTAATGCTAGCTCATATGCCACGCTGCCCAAACGTCTGAGAATCTCATATGGGCCAATGAATCTAGGGCTCAGCTTACTATGCCTGCCAAATCTGACAACACCTCGAGTAGGTGATATCTTCAAGAAGACATGATCACCCACCTCGAACTCCAAATCCTTCTTCTGTTGTCGGCATAGCTCTTCTGCCTATCCTGAGCCGCAACAAGCCTCTTCCTGATAAGCTGGATCTTATCCGAAGTCTCCTGAACTAACTCCGGACCGATCAGCCCTATCACCGGTCTCCTCCCAACATAAAGGAGATCTGCAGGGCCTACCATACAACGCCTCAAATGGAGCCATACCAATACTCGCATGAAAGCTGTTGTTGTATGCGAACTCCACTAGAGGTAAATGACGCTCCCAATCATCCTTCCAATCCAATACACACGCTCTCAACATATCCTCGAGCGTCTGGATAGTCCTCTCGGACTGTCCATCAGTCTGGGGATGAAACGCCGAACTGAGCTTCAGCTCCGAACCTAAAGCATCCTGAAGACCCTTCCACAACCTCGAAGTGAATCTCGGATCTCGATCCGAAATGATCGACTTCGGCACACCATGCAATCTAATGATACTGCTAACATACAATCTAGCTAAACTCTCTACTGACTGCTTCTTCTTCATAGGCAAGAAATGAGCAGTCTTCGAGAATCTATCTACAACTACCCAATCGAGTCATTGCCCTT
This sequence comes from Colocasia esculenta, assembly GCA_014218235.1. NCBI lineage: Eukaryota > Viridiplantae > Streptophyta > Magnoliopsida > Alismatales > Araceae > Colocasia > Colocasia esculenta. The sequence goes on from CM024757.1 coordinate 67,307,870, forward strand.
TCTAGATCGAGGCAAACCGAAACAAAGTCCATAGTGACAGCTTCCCACTTCCAAACTGGAATCTCCATCCTTTGCATAAGGCCGGATGGTCGCTGTCGCTCGGCCTTCACTTGCTGACACACCAAACACCTAGACACATAATCCGCTACATCCTCTTCATGCCAGACCACCAAAAGGATCTCTTCAAATCCTGGTACATCTTAGTGTTACCTGGATGAATAGAGAATCGCGATCTATGAGCCTCCGCTAACACATGCTCACGGACATCTACCAAATCAGGGACACAAACACGGTGATGAAATCTAATCACACGTCCTCATCACGAGCAATGCCTGCCTTGCCCACTAACTCTAAGAGTCTAGGGTCGGCTTTTGTTGCTCGATCACCTCATCCAAAACCGAGGACCTAAGAGATAACTGAGCTACAAAAGCCTGGCATAGCGACGGCTCTAACTCAGTCAACTCGCAAGCCGCATCCTCCAACATCTTCCAATCCTGCTGGAGAGATGGCCTCTTTCTACTCAGAGCATCTACGACATTCGCCTTTCCAGGGTGATACTAAAGGTCGAAGTCATAGTCCTTCAAGAACTCAATCCATCTTCTCTGCCTCAGGTTTAGTTCCTTTTTGGAGAAAAGATACTTTAAGCTCTTGTGGTCGGTAAACACCTCAAATCTGACACCATAAAGATAGTGCCTCCAGATCTTTAGTGCATGAACCACTGCTGCGAGCTCCAAGTCATGAGTCGGATAGTTCTTCTCATGCTCCTTCAACTGACGAGAAGCATAAGCCACTACCCTTTCCTGCTGCATTAGCACAGCCTAAACCAATCCGAGACGCATCCGTGTAGATAGCAAAACCCTCTACACCGCTCGGTAAGACTAACACCGGGGCTGTCGTGAGCTTAGTCTTCAACAATTGAAAACTACTCTCACACTTCTCGGACCAAACAAACTTCACTCCCTTTCTGGTAAGCTGAGTCAAAGGGGCGGCGATGGATGAAAATCCCTCAATAAATCGCCGATAGTAACCAGCTAAACCAATAAAACTACGAATCTCCGAAGGGGTCTTGGGAATCTCCCAATCCATAACTGCTGGACCTTTGCTGGATCCACTGCAACACCAGCACCGGAGATAACATGCCCGAGGAAATGAACCTCGCGCAACCAAAAATCGCACTTGCTGAACTTAGCGTACAGCTTGTGCTCACGAAGAACCTCTAACACTACCCTCAAATGCTGACGATGTGTGGCCTCGTCCGGAGAGTAGACCAACACATCATCAATAAACACTACGACAAAGCTATCTAGATAAGGCCTAAACACCCTGTTCATGAGATCCATGAACGCTGCAGGGGCATTGGTCAATCCGAAAGGAAGGACCAAAAACTCATAATGTCCATAACGGGTTCTAAACGCCGTCTTGGACACATCCTCACTCCGAATCCTCAACTGATGATAACCGGATCGCAAATCAATCTTAGAAAAGACTGATGCATCTCGCAACTGGTCAAACAAATCATCAATACGAGGTAAGGGATACCTGTTCTTCACAGTCACTTGGTTCAGCTTTCTGTAGTCAATGCATAACCTAAGTGACCCGTCTTTCTTCTTGACGAACATACAGGTGCGCCCCAAGGGGAAACACTCGGGCGAATAAATCCCTTATCTAGCAACTCTTGCAACTGCCTCCTCAACTCGGCTAACTCCGCAGGTGCCATCCGATATGGAGCCTTCGAGATAGGAGAGGTGCCGGAAGCAACTCTATGGTAAACTCTATCTCTCTATCCGGTGGCAATCCAGACAAGTCATCAGGAAAGACATCTGGAAAATCCTGCACTACCTCAATCTCCGCAAGAGTAGGTGACTCATCAGCCTCTGGCACTAACACCACGCTGGCAAGAAAAGCGTCACAACCCTTGTTTACCATGCGCATCGCCTTCATGGCAGAGATGACTAACTTTCCCGCCAAGTTCCTTGGCAAGGGATGAGAGAACTCGTCCTCACCAGGAATGCGGAAAACAATCCTCTTCCGACGACAATCCACTAACGCATAGTGCCTCTAGCCAATCCAGACCAAGAATAGCATCATAGTCTTCATCTTTAGAAGAAAAACACCCTTCTAGACTCTATCCTCAATGCACCAGGTAGCGACGGAATGCACTTCCTAGTCGATACCGTACCCGCAGGGGTGTGCACAGACAAAGGGACCTCTAAATCCTCAGACTCTACACCTGACTCTAGGGCTAACTGCCTAGCGAACTGCTCGTAAATGAACGATGGGGAGTGCACCGTATCAAACAAAACCCGAGCGTGCACACCCTAAAAGTAAAATCGTACGTTCGGTGACATGTCCGCCTACTCGGCATCCTCGTGAGCTAAAGCAAACACTCGAGCTGGGGCTCGAGGCCTTCTTGGTCTTCCTGTAGCTGGCGCTGCTGCCGCTACCGCTGGGGCTGGGGCTGGCGCTCCGCGCTGGACTCCCTGCTGAAGTCTCGGACAATCCTTGATCTTGTGGTCGCTGCTTCCGCACTTCAAGCACTTTCCCGTAATCATCCAACATTCGGTACCACCATGTGTCTTCCCACAGTGGGGACACTCTTTCTTCACACCAGGGGAACGTACAGAAGGTACCTGAGAACTGCCGACTGCCACTGATCGCTGCTGTGTCTGGTACACCGTTTTCTTCTTATCCTGTCGCTGGAACGTAGCTGCAGGTCTCTTCTGCGAAGCCTTCTTCTCTTCAAGTATTGCTCCATCTCCCCTCCTGCCTACAAGCAGCGCTGAGGGCCTCGTCCAAAGTGCGGTGGTCAAACGCCGAGCCTCTTCCTCAGTGATGGCTTCAGGCCCATCACGAATTTCTTTGTTTTCCTGCGCTCGTCTGCCACGATATGAGGTGCATATTTAGAGAGTTCAGAAAATCTTGCCTCATATTCTAGCACGGTCATGGAGCCTTGAGCCAAAGAGAGGAACTCCTGCTCCATCCGATCTTGAACATGCTCGGGACGAACTTGCCCGAAAGAGCCTCACGAACTCATCCCAAGCAACATCAATAGCTCCGTCCTCAAACCGGTACGCAGTAATGAAGCCCACCATACAAGCTCTTTCCTGCAGTACACCGCTCATAAGCACCATCTAAACAAAACTAACTTAACAAAACATACATGCATATAAACTAAAGCATACCTGTAGCATGTAGGTGGCTAATGTGACCTTATCCTCATCTGCACACCTGATGGCTCGGAAGATCTTTTCTATCTCCCTCATCCAGCTTTCTGCCAACAATGGGTCGCTCTCCCCCTTAAAAGAGGGTGGCAGCATCCTCTTGAATGTTTCCATGGTAGAAGGTCCATCATGGTCCTGAGCTGGTACTTGAGTCTGCTACAGTACACGCAAGCATTCACAATCAACATAATATCGCATAATCAAATAAAACAGACTATTAATCATTTTATTAGTCTAACCTGAGCCTCCAACTCTATCTGGAGTGCTGCCTGGGTATGAGCCTGCGTCTGCATGGCTTGCACCAGACCTTGCATGAATACTCCATAATCCACAGGCGGCGGGGGGGAAGTGCAGGACCTTGCGGTGCCAGGGCCTGCTGCTCCGCCCACTCGTCATGTCTCGCTCGTCCTCACGGTCGGCGCTCCGCCACGCCTACCTCTCGAAGCCATGGCTGTAATAAATTTCAGCCACCATTAGAGCTAGGTTACTATTTTTCTAACCATTTTCTTATCTACTTTTGATTCATTATTAATCAATTCTACACATGTGGACATACTTAGCATGCAATGGATGAAGACATGCATATATATTCATGTGCAATCTCAACCGGTTGCTCTGATACCAATCTCTGTAGCGACCCTCATTATACCGGTACGGTTATACCAACCCCGTCGGTATAGTGAACGTTGCCACAGTGGGACATTTACCCAACAATAACATTCAGCTGAGATACACGTGAATATAAGAACTAGTAGCGGAAGTAAAAGAACCACTGTCTTCATTTCATTCATCATCCACATTTAACATACATGATTGCAATGACATTTAAAGAACTAAAAGTCCACATAATTAAATTACTGAAAATCAAATACATAATTGTCCACACTTAATTTTCTTTCCATGATAATGCTAGTACAATGTTGCAATTACATACTATGAAATCAAAATATCGCAAGATACACCAACGATCTAATCTCCACGCTCGAGTCGGTCTCCACTGCCTCCTCCGCAAGTGTGTCGTCACCAACTACGCCTGTACGCCGAAGCAAGTAATGAGTCTAAAAGACTCAGCAAATAACTCTACACATACCATACATGTACATGTCATAGCAGGTTTTACATACACATTTACAAGACACAATGATGTAGCATGCTTCTCACTGAAATTAACACCTATCATGGTGGTTCTATTAAATAACACATGATTCATGCTTTCAGATTTTCTAAATCAAAATATCCTATCACATGTTCTCTAATCATTCCAACACATGGAAGTTCTACTTTCAATTAAACTAAACATGAAAGCAAGTTTAGCATGATTCAATGCCTTCGTAAAAGAACACACTTAGCATGTATTTCTATGCATTCCTATACATGCTCATGACCATTTCATCTTCTTTAAGCTTGCTGGTTTTACATGGACTAGAAAGCATAACCCAACACACAAGCTACTTAATCAATTTAATCACAACATGAGGGAAACAAGCATGGGATTACTTACACACCACTAAGAATCGTTTCTAACATGGATTCTAGGCAATTTCACATGTAAAGCATGATCATAAGTACATTTAGTTTGCTGTTTTATCATGATTTCATATTACCACAACATGGATCACAAATTCACACCCTCACTTTTTGGTTTCACATATTTACACAATTTCTCATTCACATAATTTACACTTTACACATGCACATTCACATTGTTCACATCCACAGTTCTTACACATGAACACATACACACATTCACATTCACATTTAGTGTCCGTGACACATAGTCCAAACCACCATAGAAGGACACATCACATCACATACACAGACGTCACCTAGGCAATACAGTGACGACTTTGGACTGCGCAGACCGGAGAACACAGTCTCCACCCTAACCAGTGGTACTTGTCCACCTCCAGATTTTCATCCTAATGCCGTTAGGATCACAACACATTGAACCTTCTCAGGGGGACTTTTCCCTGATACGGTTCCACTGCCCTCAATGGAAGCAGTGTCACACTTGGCACGATTTGCACATTTACCGATTTTAACGCATATCTTTACACATGTCGCTCACCTCTCATTCATTTTCTCATTCACACAAGGGCTCTGTTTTCCTAACATGATTCTACAATTAACAGGGATCACATGTTCAGTAATTTGCATAAATCAGATCGCACACACATGTCAAATTATTCCCACATTAACATGCATTGTTCACATTTTCGCAAGGTTAAATTCATATTTCACTATATAGTTGTCCAAACGACCTGAAAATTTAACCACATGCTGATTTCGGGTTTAGGACCCCACATGAAAATTTTCACATTTTTATGATCCAAAATGCAATTACAGAAAATTTAATATAAATTCTCGTATTATTCGAATTCAATTTATCAGTGTATAACATAAAAGTTCAGTTTAACAGAGCATAACCCTGAACCCAATATACACAATACCACAGGAATTTCCTGGGGATTTATTTCACAACATACGATTTATTGGAAATTTAGCAATCCTACACATGGTTTTCTAATTTCATTTCAGAAAACTCAATAACAGATGAGCATGGAGAAATTCCCAAAAATTTAGAGTATGGACTGATTCACCCATTCTTGGTTTAGCAAAAATTAGGCATCCAATTCCACATGAATTTCATACACGGTAACGAACATGGTCTAGGTCTCATCATGCATACATTCTCCATAAATAAACCATTTATGCCAAATCACAGAAATTACAAGGCCTTATCACACATTCAACATTCATATTAGATAGCATAATAGGTTTACATTATATCATCATCGCAAAACACATCAAAAGTAATCATATATAAGGAGAGAACAGTTCATTGTTCTGTCCAGACGAACTTGGCGGCGGTCTCTGGCCGTTCCAGGAGTGGACGACAAGATCGCTGGACGCGCACGGGGAATCTTGGTGTCAAGGCATTGACGCCAAGTTCCTGTCTGTGCAGAAACACAGACCGAACTTCAAATAAAGGGGTGAATGGGGGGATCCAGGACACGAGGAAAAATACATAAAAATTATAAAACCCTACTTGACATCTACATGGACGATAGGGGTAGGTTACTTGCCTCTAGAAAATACTCCAAACGGATCTAAATGGTCAGAGAAGCTCTCCTTGGGCAGTCCCAAGAAGCTCCACAATTGCTCTCCTCTGGTTCTAGGACGAAGATGACTCCAAGATGAGGTCGGGGAGTCTCCTCCTTCACTTCAGCTAGCTCCTTGTCGTGGTAGATGGCCAGGAACAGCTTCAGAAGGTCGGATCCAAGCTTGCAAAGGGTGGGGTTTTCTCACAGTTTTCTCTTCTCCTTCTTCTCCTCTTGCAAAGAGAGCCAAGAGAGTGTTTGAGGTTGCAAAAGGCTTGGTAAATAGGAGGGGGCTCTCCTTTCACGCAGGCTTGACAAGAAGCCTTTCAGACCGTTGGGGACAGCTCCCCAATGGTTGGGGTAGCTTGTTCCCAGGATTTCCGGCTCTGCAACGCATGCAAGCCAGAGAAATTAGCGTCCACATCTCTGGACGCTGGGATTAGTGTTGGCGTCCATATGGTTGACGCCTACACAACACAAACATCCATTGATATTGACGCCAAGCTGGCCTTCGGCCAGAACTCAAAACATGTAGGAAACCATGCATAACCTATACATATATACATGCCATATGTATGTATTATCATGTACACACTACCATCATACCATTCATACATTATTTACAACTAACTTATACAAATGCATATATATATAAGTATAAATAGTTAATACATACGTAGATATGTACATCTATGCATACACAACATGAATTATTTACACGAAATTAAAATAATGCAACAAAATTCGAGGGCCTTACAGGTAGTGGTCTTCTCCATGTGGAGGATGGTTGCAGGCAAGTCTAGGCGCAGTGCTCTTGGTCGTCTTCATCGCATTTGGGTGCGTGTGTGTCGCGAAGGCTGAGAGAGCCTATGTGTGGTGTGGCCTTCACTGGTGCAGAGTTGTTGTCTGTGGAACTGGTCGAAGTGTCCTTGCCTTGTTGGTTGTTCCCCTATTGTTGGGGTGTGTGCTGTGTTGGTCTTGTGTGTGGTCTCTTGTCTATGTGTTGTTGTGTGTTGTGCTCTGCTCAGTCGATGTCGTTGCTCGAGCTAAGCATATGTTATGTGTGCCATGTTGCACCACTAGTTGAGCGCTGCGACAGTTGTATGTGGTTGTGGTTGGCCTAGTGCTAGCTAGTTGTGAGCTCTGGTGAGGTCCTCCCGGAGTCCTTCTCTGTTGGTTCTGGTGGAAGTGAGGTTTCCCCATAACTGTGTTGTGCTCGTTTCTAGTTGTTGTTGCGTTGCCCTCTGGGTTGAGGTGCATCGCTTAGTTGCCCTGTGTTCTGGTGAGGTTTCCCAGAACCATTTGTTGTTGTCTTGGTGAGGGTTTCTCTCAAGACTGTTCTATTCTCGTTTCTACTATTGTTGTGCTGCCTCAGGGTCTGAGGTATGCTGTTGTTTTGGCTTGTGCATTCTGTGGGTTTTCCCAGATTTGTGCCTTGGTGGTTCTGGTGGAGGTTCTCTAGGACCTGCTTGCGTTACTCTTCTGCAGTTCTGCTTGCTGCAGTGTTCTCTCTGAAGTTCTGTGTCGTTTGGTCGTTGGGTTGTGCATTCTAGTGAAGGTCCTTCGCAGGATTGCCATTTGTCGTTCTGGTGGAGGTTCTTCCCTGGAGTGCTCTGTGTTCATTTCGGGCCACCGTTGTGTTGCCCCTGTGGCTTGAAGTGTGTCGTTTGGTTTGGTTGTTTGTTCTGGTGAAGTTCTCCTAGGACGACTTTCTATCGTTCCTAGTGGAGGTCCTTCTCAGGGCTGCTTCATGTTGTTTTGGTTGTCTCTACTCTCTCTCTCTCTGTAAAGATGAGTTGTCGTTGTTTTCGATTGGACTGTTCGTGTTACAGTCTGCTTGGGCATTGTAGGTCAAGGTGTGGTGCCTTTGACCATGTGTCTGGCTGTTGCGCTGGCCAGGTTGTCTCGTTGTTCATTTCCAACTTCTCAGCTGTGCTGGTGGGACTTTGCGTGTCTCCATGGTGTGGGTGGTTTGCGTCATTTCTCGCTCTCGGGGTGCTCTTGCAGATAGTGGTCTGGTGAGTGCAATCGGCGTATGGCTGGTTGTACTTCTTGTAGAAGTGCCAGTCTTGCATTGTGATTTTATCTCTCTCTCGTGTCTGGAAGAGACTCGTTGTGTGTCTCCATCCCTTGTTTTCCATTGGTTGCTTGGGGTGGTGATGCTCCACTCTGGTGTTGTGTCACCAGGGTGCGCATCATTGCGGCCTTCTGGTGGAGTCATCTTCCCTTGAGTTGTTTTTGGGTTGAGCATGTTGCTCCCCTTCGTGTTGTCATTTCCTTGTGGCACCGTGGGTCTGTGGACCTGTTCATGTCGATTGTCGTTGAGATTGTTTCTTGATGTCTGCCTGAGCAATTTGGGGCATTGGGTTCATGTTGGTTCAGTGTGAGGTAGTACCGTTTTCTTGTTGGGTTGCATGCGTGAGTGTTGCTCTGCTATACACTGGTTTTCTTGCTTGGCTTGCTCATGCAAGCGTTGTTCCGGTGTGTGCTCAATTGTGCCTCGGCTTGTGCCTTGGAAGCTTTTTGTGTCGTCATTTTGGTGTTGGCCTCTCCATCGGTTGCGATAGAGGTGGTGCTTCGTGCTCTTGCGCGCTAGGGAGTCACTGTGGTTTTCACTCCTCGTGCAACAGAGTCAGTACCCCGTATTTTGGTGTGCCTTTTAGAGCTGATGTAGTCGTTGTGCTCTTGAAGTTGTCGGCTTTCCGCGTGTTTCTCTTGTGAGTCTCTAGTGGAGAGTCCCCTTCGGTGGGCCCTATGTCGTCTCGAGCTATTGGTGCGATTTTCTGTACTGCACCTTGAGCATTTTTTTATGCTTCGTACTTTCGTGCCTTAAGGGCTAGGTCCGGTGTGGCTTGTTGTGCCCTTTTAGGCTTGCGGTCCTTTGCGTGTGGCTTTGTGGCGGGTCTCTGGTGAAGAGTCCTTTTCGTTAGCCCGTGTTGTTTTCGACCGTTGGTGCACCTGTGTTGCACTTTGCTTAGTTTTTGGTGCTTGTGGTAGCACCGTGTGCTTGTGCTCGAGTGTTCGGTTTTATACCGTTTGGAGCCTTGGTGAATTGTGTTGTACCTTGGGTGTCTCCCGGTGCTTGTGATAGCACCATGTGTTATGCCATGTCACTTGATCGTAAGCTTCATGCGTCATTTCATGAGTTTGCTCGGTGTTGGAGGCATTGGGCTTTCCGCCTCTAGGACACGTGTGCTAGCCTGAGTCTTGTGGTTGTACCATTACTGCTGTGGGGTGGCTGCTTTGCCTTGTCTAGGTTTCCCTATCTGTAGTACGCCAGGCTTTGGTTGGGGCCTGTGTCCAGGTTTTCCCTCTCACTTTGGGAGCGAGTGTGTTCGGTTGTGGTACCCTGCTTCAGTCTGGGTCCCTCTGAGGTCGACGTGTTGTCCTCGACCTCTGTAGTTGTTTTGGTTCCTGTGTGGTTGTGTGCCTTTTTGGTGGTTGGATTTTGGTACCCGCGCTGAGCCCTGTGTGTGTGTGGCGGTGTGTTTTGCCAACTCTTCGTTGGTTCTGTGGTTGTGTGTGGTGTTGGTGAGTCTGTAAGCCGATGGCGGAGTCTCCTGTTGGTTCATCCGGTGACAGTGAGGTCTATTGGCTTGCTAGTACTCGACCACGTGGTTTTCCGATGTTGTGAGGTGCCCAGTTTTGGCTTGACCTCAGACGTCTTCCGTGCTTTCATCGCGATGTGTCGCACTGTGGAGTGTGTAGTTTCCCAGTTTCGTGGCTCCATGTGCGCTACCTGTCCCTGTTGGACCACAAGTAACGTCTGGGTGAGACCTAGTGGTGGTGGTGGATGTTGTTTCGTGCGTTGAGGATTCTCCATGAGCATGATGTTGCTCTGGTTCTCGTCACTCGTGTGGCTGCTCAGTTGGGCTGGTGACCGATGCTAGCTGCTGCTAGTAGCGTGAGGCTATTCGCCTGAGTGTTGTGCTTGACTCTCAGGCATTTTTCCTGGTTGTTGTCAACAACTGTGTACTCTATCAGGTTTCTCTGGAGATAGGGTGAGTTGTTTACTGGTGATTCTCATGTTGCTGTCGGCAACTGCATCCTCTATCAGGTTTTGCTGGCGATAGAGTGGGTTGCTAGTCGGTCGGTCCCAACAGTAGGGTCTGTTGGTGGCTACAGCTGTGCGGTTTTCGGCTGGCATTTTCTGCTGTTCAAGTTAGTTTTGGCGTCCCTCGGCACCCGTTAGTTTGTCGTTCCATTTGGGCACCCCACGTGTGGCTGGAGTGAGCCATTGGTTTTCGGTTTTGTGCTCCACGTGCGTTTAGAGCATGTTGTGGACCCTGGGGTTTTTGGTGGCATGTTCCCCATATGTTTGGAGCTTGTTGCATAAGCCGTTGGTTTTTCAACTGGTTGCTCTTTACGTATTTGGCGGTGCGGTAGCTGCCACAAGGAGGTCGTGTTGAGACTTAATGGCTCCTCGCACCCGCGCTTCGTGTGCTCTGTGCGTGTTTGGCTGTGCGATTGTTGCCACGAGGAAGTCGTGTTGAGACTTAGTGACTTCTTCGCACCGGTGTTGCGTCTGCTCCACGTGCTTTGTTTCATTCCTTGGGATCTCTTTGGTTTACCCGAATTTCAAGGATGAAATTATTTTAAGGGGCGTAGAATGTAAGACTCGGCTTCCCAGCTTTCTGTCCGATGTCTTGGATGACTGGCCACTAACGCGTCTGGGTTGGGCGATGCGTTAGTGTCGCATCGTGGGTGTCCGACATGACAGTCATCCTTGTTGTGACTAGCTTGTGTGTCGCGTTCTTGTCGTGCCCTGCTTCCCCGTCACGTCTTCGTGTCGCGCCCGGTCAATGGGTCGCGACAGTGTTCCGTCGCTTCGGTCATCTGACGCCTATCAAGGTGGCAGGTGTGTTAGTATGACCCGTCGGGTTGTCGCGGTGTCCCTGAGGGACACGTTCTTGTCGCGGTGCGCTGACCCTGTCGTGTTAAGGTCCTTAACGTGATGCGTCGCCCCGTCACGTCATGGGTGCCGAAGGCTTAATGCCTTGGCCGATGACCCCTTCTCCCTTTCCCTCCTTCCCCTCTCTTCTCCTCCCCCTTTAGCAATGCTCCTCCTCCCTCTCTCCCCTTTGTGCGTTTCAGGTGAGGAGGAGGGTCATGCTCATGTCCTTGGCGTTGTGGAGCTTGAGTGGAGTGAGGAGGAGGTGGCCAATCTGACATGAAGAGCCCTATTGGGTTCGTTTCTTCGTTTAAGGTAGGGATTGCTTGTGCCCTTCTCGATCCGGGTGGATTGGGAGCCCCTCGTGGTTTGTAGATAGTATTTTCTGCTTCTCCATGCTCCCCTCCCCCGTGTGGTGTGTTTGTAGTGTGAGGGTGGCCCCGGGATGGAGTATCCCGTGGGTCTGCCTCTCTGTTGGTGTCACGACCGCGGTGCGCGTCGCGACAACAGAAGAGGAGTCTGCTCGGTCGAGTGCGACCTTGTCGCGATGCCTTGCCCCGTCGTGACATGGTTTTCTGCCGCAACACTTTGCCTTGTTGTGACATGGTTACTTTCGAGGTGTCCTTCCCCATCGTGATGGTATCGTGACGGTCTAGGAGGACGCTACAGTACCTGTGTTGCCTCGGGTGTTTATGTGTCCCCGGTTAGCGTGTCGACGTGTGCCCCAGGGTAGGTTTGCCCTTAGGACATTCAGGTGGGGAACGCGGCAGGTCGCCTCGCTGCGTTCGATTACTGAAGGTGACACCTTTGTGGCCGTGTCCTAGCGGCGGTGCTAGGAGGCTCGCATTTGTCTAATAATTGATGGTCCGACGGCCAATCGATTATTAGCAGAGCGATGCTTTTCGTACTGCCTGGTAGTGTTCCGAGGTTCTATCTTGTTCGTGTGTGCCTTGGTTGGCAGACGTCCCTCTTGAGGGTCCGTGCGTGCCTCGTGCTTGCTGGGCTTGTCGTGGGTTACAAGCCAGCGGTTCGGCATGGTTCTTGTTGTGCTTGCTCTGCCTGTTCGCCCGGTGCTTGGCACTTGAAGGCTTGTCATGTTCAGAGGTTGTCTCCGTTGCCTGGGACCCCCATCCTCGGGAACCTGTTGAGGGAGTGCTCTGGGCTACGAGTGTGCTCGAGTTGGCAGCCAAGTTGGCAGACTCTGGAGCTGAAGGGAAAACGAGGTTTGGACAGCGGCGCCGAGTCGTTTGTAGAGCTCTCTTGTCTGGGTTGGGATGCCGAGGTCGTTGAGGTGTTTTCTTTCTGGCACAGCCCAGACAGTCCTTTGTCTCACTGCTTCTCTCTGCGTTGGTTCCGGAGCCATGTAGTGGTGCTAGGCGTGGGGCCGCAGCTTGGCCAGGCTGCGGTGGTGTGTGCGTTCTTGTGGTGTTCTGTGGCAACATTGTCTCGCTCTTCCAGGGAGGTTAGAGGCAGGAGCCAGGCTGGCGAGCAGAGTGAGTGGCTGGTGTGTCCTCCTCTTGTCTGCCAGTGGCGGTGGCTTGGTTGCTGTTGTTGTGACGATGTTTCGTCACGGTGTTTCCAAGCACAACTCATTGCCCGAGCCTGCACGGTGGTTGTAGCCTGGCCGTGTCTAGCTTCCATGGGCATTGTTGGTTTGGCCTTGTTGGCCCGTACTTCTAGTGGTCTCCGCTCGATGTTCTCTCAGTTCCGTAGTCCCATTCATTGGTTCTAGTCCATGGTGGCACCGGTGTGTGTGGTTTCCCGACCTCGTCGTGTGTCCGAGGTCCGGCGTGGTTCTGCTTGTGGGCCTTCGACCTTGTGGAGGTATGAGGTGGCCGTGCTTGTGGTAAGACGTCGTTCTCACCTGGTTGTTGCGTGGTCCCGGCGGGTGTGCCAAGGGTTGCTTCCGCTTGGTGCCCGACTCCGTTGGTTTCTGTGGGAGTCATGTGTGTGTCACGACCTTGGTTGGTGGTCGTGGCATTGCATTGTTCTGTTCCACTGCTTAGTAGTACCCTATTGTAGGTGTTCCTCGCTAGGGGCTCGTCGTCGCGGGAGCTTAGTGTTGGACGGGTTGCGGAGACGGTTGTGGTGCTGTGTGATGTCAGCAGCAATGAGAGCGAGTGTTGTGAGCTCTTATACTTGAGTGAGTTGAGAGTTGTGCTTTGCAAGTTCTCCGGGTATGCTCCTTAAGGACTGCACCTTTCTTCTTGTACTTGTGATTTTACTTGGGACACGTTGTACAGTTGTTATATTGTTATAGTTATTTAAATTCAGTACATATCTCACTAAACTATTTCTTCTAACCCTTCCAGGTCTTCGGATCCCTGGGTAGCGATGCGAACTTTGAGATCTCTGGCGGGTGTCCGGGAGGTCAGGTCGTTACACCAGCCCTAGGAGTGATGGTGGTGATGATGGCATGGAGGAGCCTCTTCTCTAGAGAGCCCATTTATAGAAAGCCCTTTCTTCGAGATAGCTCCAAGGCTACCTATGATTCATAACTTCTGCTTCTCTAAGGGCACAGATTCTTCTATCTTATGCCCGTTAGAGGGACAATAAAAAATTTCAACTAATAGATCTTCAATGATAGAAATTTGACTACCTTTCACAAAGTTTGTCACTGACCCATCTGCAAACACTTGCAGAGAAACATAAAAAGCCTTTACTGCATCCTCAAACGTCGGCTCGTTGATCTGACAAATCTTGGACCAACCCATCTCTTCTAAGGTTTCTACTACCCAACTGAGTCTGCCCGACAACTGCGAGAAATCCACTACCTTTCCTGAGCAAATCGAGGACTTGGCTAACTTTAGTCATTAGAGTAGTTCTGGGGTGAAGAAAGTCCCATCCAGAGGCTTAGAGGAGGCCATCTAGACAAATATACGGAAAAGATCTAAGGGAGATGATAGAGGAGAAGTGAAATGAGTTCAGAGAGGTCAAAGATCCTACATTTCTTTAGAGAAATCAAAAAAATCGGCAAATGCTCAAAGATGGTTCCGTCGGGGTGAAGAGTAGATGCGGGAACCAAGAAGAGGACAAAGGAGTTAGAGATGTTTCGAACGGGGTGAATTGGAAAGTAAGAGGGAAAAGTCCTAATAAAGGAAGAAGTTGTGTAATGGACCATGGATGAGGGGATGAACGGCCGGATTAAAAGAACAAACCATTATTTTAATTCCCCCCCCCCCCCAAAAAAAGTTTTGTAATCTTTTTTTTTAATTAACATAGACTCCGACTTCACAAAGTCCGACATCAAAGGAGTCGAAAGTCGAAACTCCGACTATGGAGAAGTCGAATGTTCAGGACTTAGAAAAATTAATGACAGACAGAGCAAACAATGTAAACAATTCAATGATGATTGCACATTCTTATTTCTCTTCTTATTGAAGTAAATCTATCTTCAGGGAAAGGTTTAGTAAATATATCAGCTAATTGATTTTCTGTAGAAACAAATTCAAGTAAAATATCACCATTACTTACATAGTCCCTGATAAATGATGTCTGACCTTAATGTGCTTGGTTCTTGAGTGTTCGATTGGATTTTTGGTCCAATTGATTGCGCTTGTATTATTGCATAGCATTGGAATTTCATGTAGTGTATGACCATAGCCTTCTAGTTGATGTTTGATCCACAGCAGTTGAGTGCAGCAACTCCCAGCTGCAATGTATTATGCTTCTGTTGTGGACAAAGTTACTGAGTTTTGTTTTCTGGAAGACCAAGAAATTAAACATCCTGCAAGAAATTGACAAGCACCACTGGTGCTTTTTCTATCTATTTTGTATCCAGCATAGTCAGCATCACTATATCCAAGCAATTTGAATTCAAAACATCTGGGATACCATAAACCTAATTTACTTGTGTTCATAAGATATCTAAAAATTCTTTTAACAACATTAACATGAGATTCTTTAGAATCAGCTTGAAATCTGGCACACAAACATACACTGAATATTATATCTAGTCTACTAGCAGTAAGATAGAGTAATGACCCAATCATACCTCTATAAATCTTTTGATGAACTTTCTTACCAATTGGATCACTATCTAATTTAATTCCTAAGCTCATGGGTGTTCCTAAGGGATTACACTTGTCAAAACCATACTTAGAAAGCAAATCTGAAATATACTTGGTTCGACAAATGTGAGTGCCTTCTTTGGTCTGTTTGATCTGTAACCCAAGAAAGTAATTAAGCTCACCCATCATACTTGTAGCACCCCAGAAAATTTATTACATAAAAATTTGAATAAATGGAAATAAATGATTTCCATATTATCGAAGTATTTAAAACAAACGTACCATTATCATATGTGTAAGAACACATTGGAAAATGTCATGAAAATTATAAATCAACCACAAACATTATCCCTAAGTGTTCCACGAAGAAGTTCGTGCAACGAAAAATCTGATTGACCAAGTGTACATCACATCGTGACAAATTATCTAAATTAAAAAACTATGTCGGAAAACCGTTAACACGGAAAAACACGTTGGAGAGATTTCCAACATCACGTATATATGACCCATTATCAGAATTGGGTCAATGGACAATATTTGGCCCAAGAATCAAATGGAGCATGAAAAATACCCATAAATTCGCAACCCTAATTGAGCTGAAAATGGAAGGAGGTCATTAGGGTAAAATTGGATGCAATTAGACTCTCTTGGAACCCAAATTTGTGCCTAGCCATCCTTGGGGTTTGCTTGATGGCCAAGACACTCTAATGGGGGAAGAGATCCTCAAAATATGGAAGGGCATATGCCAAAACCGCAACTTTTCCTCCCTTGTAGCAATGGGACTTATAAAAGCCCTAGATGCATATATACTCTCCACAAAACCCTGGGGGATGAGTTTACCATCTTGCTGGGGTCGTGTGGAGGAGCTCTTGGCGGCTGGGGAGCAGGAGATCGACCATACCAAGCCCATCTTCTTCCCCATTGCGTCTACTTCGACTTGTGCAGATAGTCCTCTTGGAGTTGACCAAAGGTAGGCCAAACCCCAACCACTTTGTGCAAGACTTATACCCCTGGAAAGAGGGTCAAGTCTAGTTCCTAACCCAACCGGAATGCCCAATTTTCATGCAGTAGGCTGGGTGTATTAGGTGTTCTCCTACCAGTGGTCTGAACAAGGGTTTTTCTGGAGAATGAGACTTCTACAACCCAGAAGGTAGGAGATCTCAGGCCAAACCTTAATAAATCATATACCAATGTGTAGAGTATCAAGTCTACTTTCATTTCCAACTGATTTCATCGAATTCCATTGAGTACATCATGAGTTATAAGCGTTTTGCCAAAGTCGTGCTTGTTAGGGACTTTTTATGTTCATGTTGATTTTTCACGCATCTCGAGGCCATTTTAAATTATTCCAAAACCATAGTTCTCTCCTATTCCATGTTCCCAATGACTTTAATGTTGGCACTTTTGTCCCAAGATCCCTAGTTTAGAAGATATAAGTGTTGCATGGACCGAGCACCTGTTTCCTACATTTTCCTATGTTTTCGAGTTGTTTTTAAGAACCGCGTCCGGTCCAGGCGACACGATTACCATGCCTGGTATCATGTCGACCATGGCCGACGTGACTTACTGAAAGGCGTTCGTGATTCCTGCACGAACCGGTCAATGGCCCATGTGAGACTTCACTCCGCGTAGGAGTCTGCGCCTATCTGAACCGCGGCGGGATCCCCCGACGCAATTCAGACAGTTTTCCAGCCTGTTGCCATATTTAACGATTTTCATGAACGCATCGGGTTAGCCCGACGCAATTCACTTCAAAACGTGGCCATGTAAGCTGACGCGATTTACCTTCTTCACAGTTTCGCCTGTTTTGACTGTGCACTGCGTTATGAAGTGCGTCCACTATAAAGGATGCGTATTTCTAGGCTTAACCAAGGACTGTTTAACATGGTATTAAGTGCATGATTTGTATATTTTGGCTCTAATCATCTCATAAGGCCTGTTTAATGGCTTAAAAGCAATTAACCCATTTAAAAGCTATAATTATACGAATGTCATTCTAATTGCTTCCTTAATGACGTGACCATTCATGTAACTTGTGATTCACTCTTCCTACTGTTCTAGCTTATTAAAATGATAATTGTCATCTTAAAATATTGCAATCAATGTTTAGTTAAAGTGCATAGTTTCATCTCATGTTATCGTGTTAAATGCTTTCCGCAAGTTTGAAATCGGTGGATTGTGGATTGAGATGCGTACATCACTACACACTTGCACTCTTAGGGAGCCCTTTCTTGGGGATTTGGAAGCTCTCTATCGGTCATTCCGTATCGGTAGACTGGCGACCTTTTCTCTAAGACCTCCGTAAATCTCCGTACTTCATGGATTCCCTCATGGAGACCGAGTTGGTTATACCATTGAAGTTCCCTGGAGATAGCGTGCACTTCCTCTCTTCTCTTGTTCTCGTGAGTGTGAATTATATTCTAGACTTAAGCCATTAATGAAAAGAGTGAACTAAAGTAAAAATTGCGCCCTTATGCTGCCGAAATTATCTTTTGACTAGTGCATCATGAAATCATGTTCACATTACTTATTACTAATTCTCATCATCATCATGAACATGACATTACACATGCTTACATCTTGATACTCTCATTGGCCATTAATGACTATGGCTATCTACATTTAAAATTAAAGTGAGATGCTGACCAGGCACGGCAAGTGTCCAAGGGCTCCAGTCTAGCCCCAATGACGGAGAGTCATAAATATACTGTTAACCATGGGGTATAATGATTACTGGCATTGCATCTGTGCTGGAAAATAGTGTCGTGAGTGTTGAATGCTAGATACAATAACCACA
Organism: Colocasia esculenta; assembly: GCA_014218235.1. Taxonomy (NCBI): domain Eukaryota; kingdom Viridiplantae; phylum Streptophyta; class Magnoliopsida; order Alismatales; family Araceae; genus Colocasia; species Colocasia esculenta. The sequence continues at coordinate 67,325,890 of CM024757.1, forward strand.
TACACGTGTCCTGATGTGCATTTTAAGGTGGATCTTTCCTTGGTGTACATTAGTGTCTTCGTGCCTGATTAGTGTTACATGATCGTTCTCTTGCGTGCTTGCCTGCTTGCGTGATATGGCCATCCTGCATTTATTGCAATTTAAGTGATTTCTTGTGTGCTTGTTACATGCCTCACTATTGATAATCTCCTGCTCGTTATATCGTTCTAGATCTTGCTCTATCATGATCACTCTATCTAGCTTGTTTCATGTATCATGTTTTTAATGAGTTTTATCCATACATGCATGTCATGACAATCGTGCTTACCTAGTTCTAAATTGCTAATCACTTATATCATTGCCCGCATATTGAGATATAAATCCTACTGGGCTAGTTTGCTCATTCCCTACTTTTAACCATTCTAGGTGACTATGAAATTCAAGAAGAGGAACAAGTCGAGGATGGGAATGCGTTCGAGTGATGAGCGTTCCAACTATGTGTCTAGCTATAAGTAGTTTGCTTTGAATGTTAGAACAATGTAGCAAAAGTGAGGAATAAATGTACTTTTCCTTTTATTGAGTCTAGCCCTGTTATCCATTGTTTAAGAGTTATATTAGTTTACTTTGATATAATGAGATGAGATTTGAATACAATTTCCATTGAGTTCAATATTTGGGACCTATTCTGATGTTGTGTTGTTATACACTTAGTGCGTGCTAGCTAGAGGCTTATTTTCCGACTGTTCACATCTCAGAATATCGACTTGAATTATCCAAAATATTATCTACTATGTAATTCTCGGGATGTGATAGTTTAGTGGTATCAGAGCCTAGGAAAAACCAAATAGGATATATGTCTCAGGATTAGGAGATACCTATGGAACCTAGGTCGTGGAAATTAAATATAGTACTTGGCGAGAATGGGTAGAGACTGGGAATATGTTAGAATGAACAACACACTCCTACCCATTGACTCTTATAATGTATCTAGAGACATTAATTGGTTTCCATCCTTTTCTCAGGAACCCTCATAACTCTCTCACTCAACTGTAATGGCTCGCAATTAGTGGCAAGCTATGCAAGAAACCGTGGTTGGATTGACTCAAGCTTTACAAAATGTGGTTCAGGCTGGCAATCAGGATGCTGCTACTAGGAATGGAGCCAGTGATTTGCACCACAACTTTAGGAGTTTGAACCCTCCTCGTTTCTCTAGATCCCCTGATCCGGACAAAGCGAAAAACTGGCAGGAGGAGATAGAAAGAATCTTTCAAGTTATGCAATGTACCAATAGGGAGAAGGTGGTACTAGCCACTTTTCAATTCACTAAGGATGCCCGAGCATGGTGGAAGGCCACATCGGCCCATCTACCTAATGTTGCTGAACTGGAGTGGGCTGGTTTCCTGGAGATAATCCAGGGAAAGTATTTCTCTGAAAGAGTTAAGGAGAAGAAGGCGGCAGAGTTTGCCTCATTAAAACAAAAGAGCATGTCCATGGCTGAGTTTGTGGCTCAGTTCGTGCGTTTGGCGGTGTATGCCCCACATCTGGTGGGCATGGAAAGTTTGAAGGCCAATAGGTTTATGGATGGGCTCAGGCCCATGTTTATCGAGAAGCTCAGACCTCACAACATTCAAACCTACATTGAGATGGTCCAAAGAGCTCAGCTGGTAGAAGACACCATGGCTAAAGTTGAAGGCATAAGGGGGAAAGATATCTCAAAGCTGACCTTTATAAAAAGAAGAGCAGTCGATACAACTGAAACTTTCCACAACAACAACAATAACAACCACAACACAACAAAAGGCCAACCACTAGGAAGGACTATGGCATGGAGAAAAGAATCAAAGTAGAAGAAACAACGATGGTGGAGTATTGTAAATTTTGCGACAAGCCTGGGCACCAAGCGGACAAGTGCTGGAAGAAGGCTGGGGCTTGCCTGCGATGTGGGAGTCATGAACATCGTATACCGAACTGTCCCAAACTGGAAGGAACCAAGGAGTGGTAAAGCATCAAGGACGCGTGAATGCAATAACACAAGCAGAGCTCCCAAAAGGAGGTATGATTGCTAAACCCCTAGACTAATCTTATGATGTTTTCTTATTAGTACATTTCTAAGTGGGAGAGATGATCAAAGAGAAATTGGAAAGGAATAATCTAGTAGTTATACCATAGTTCATCTGGTGGAGTATAACAACTGTGGAAGAAAATAGGAGCAGAAGGAATCAAAGGAATAGTACTAGTGGCCATAGGTGTAGATGTTGGACTAGCATCCACGAACTAGAATGTCAGAACAAGTTAGAGGAATTAAACCCGAAATGACCTCAAGGACCACAATTATCAAGAGCCAATTAATGATCTATGAATTTGGGGACCAAATTCACTTAAGTGGGGGAGGGTGTAGCACCCCGGAAAATTTATTACATAAAATTTTGAATAAATGGAAATAAATGATTTCCATATTATCGGAGTATTTAAAACATACATACCATTATCATATGTGCAAGAACACATCAGAAAAATTTGTAAAAATTATAAATCAACCACAAACATTATCCCTAAGTGTTCCACGAAGAAGTTCGTGCAACGAAAAATCCGATTGACCAAGTGTACATCACATCGTGACAAATTATCCAAATTAGGAAACTAAGCCGGAAAACCGTTAACACGGAAATATGACATGACCATAAATCAAATAAATATGTTGGAGAGACTTCCAACATCACGTATAGATGACCCATTATCAGAATTGGGCCAATGGACAATATTTGGCCCAAGAATCAAATGGAGCATGAAAAATACCCATAAATTCGCAACCCTAATTGAGTTGAAAATGTAAGGAGGTGATTAGGGTAAAATTGGATGCAATTAGACTCTCTTGGCAACCCAAATTATGCCTAGCCATCCTTAGGGTTTGCTTGATGGCCAAGACACTCTAATGGGGGAAGAGATCCTAAAAATATGGAAGGGCATATGCCAAAACAGTAACTTTTCCTCCCTTGTAGCAATGGGATGTCTAAAAGCCCTAGATGCATATATACTCTCCACAAAACCCTGGGGGACGAGTTTACCATCTTGCTGGGGTCGTGTGGAGGAGCTCTTGGCGGTTGGGGAGCAGGAGATCGACCACACCAAGCCCATCTTCTTCCCCATTGCGTCTGCTTCGACCGATGCAGACAGTCCTCTTGGAGTCGACCAAAGGTAGGCCAAACCCCAACCACTTTGTACAAGACTTATACCCCTAGAAAGAGGGTCAAGTATAGTTCCTAACCCAACTGTAATGCCCAATTTTCATGCAGTAGGCTGGGTGTATTAGGCGTTCTCCAACCAGTGGTCTGAATGAGGGTTTCTGGAGAATGAGACTTCTTCAACCCAGAAGGTAGGTGATCTCAGGCCAAACCTTAATAAATCATATACCAATGTGTAGAGCATCAAGTCTACTTTCATTTCCAATTGATTTCATCTAATTCCATTAAGTACATCATGAGTTATAAGTGTTTTGCCAAACTCGCGCTTGTTAGGGACTTTTTACATTCATATCAATTTTTCACGCATTCTGAGGCCGTTTTAAATTATTCCAAAACATAGTTCTCTCCTATTTCATGTTCCCAACGACTTTCATGTTGGCACTTTTGTCCCAAGAGCCCTAGTTTAGAAGATATAAGCATTGCATGGACCGAGCACTGTTTCCTGCATTTTCCTGCATTTTCGGGTTGTTTTTAAGAACCGCGTCTGGTCTAGACGATGCGATTACAGCACCTGGTATCACATCGACCTTGGACGACGCGACTTAGTGAAAGGCATCCGCGACACCCGACATAATTCCTGCGCTGACCGGTCAACGGCTCGCGTGAGACTTCGCACCGCGTGGGAGTCTGTGCCTGTCTGAACCGCGGCGGGATCCCCAGATGCGATTCAGGCGATTTTCTCGCCTACTGCCATATTTAATGATTTTCATGAACGCATCGAGTTAGCTCAATGCGATTCACTTCAAAACGTGGCCATGTAGGCCGATGCGATTTACCTTCTTCACAATTTCGCCTGTTTTGACTGTGCACTGCGTTATGAAGTGTGTCCACTGTATAGGACGCGTATTTCCAGGCTTATCCGAGGACTGTTTAACATGGTATTAAGTACATGATTTGTATATCTTGGTTCTAATCATCTCATGAGGCCTGTTTAATGGCTTAAATGTAATTAACCCATTTAAAAGATATAATTACACGAATGTCATTCTAATTACTTCCTTAATGACGTGAACATTCATGTAACTTGTGATTCACTCTTCCTACTATTCTAGCTTATTAAAATGATAATTGTCAACATAAAATATTGCAATCAATGTTTAGTTAAACTGCATAGTTTCATCTCATGTTATCATGTTAAATGCTTTCCGCAAGTTTGAAACCGGTGGATTGTGGATTGAGATACGTACATCACTACACACTTGCACTCTTAGGCAGCCCTTTCTTGGGGATTTGGAAGCTCTCTATTGGTCATTCTGTATCGGTAGACTAGCGACATTTTCACTAAGACCTTCGTAAATCTCCATACTTCATAGATTCCCTCATGGCGACCGAGTTGGTTGTACCATTGAAGTGTCCTAGAGATAGCGTGCACTTCCTCTCTTCTCTTGTTCTCGTGAGTGTGAATTATAATCTAGACTTAAGCCATTAATGAAAAGAGTGAACCAAAGTATAAATTGCGCTCTTATGCTGCCGAAATTATCTCTTGACTAGTGCATCATGAAATCATGTTCACATTACTTATTACTTGTTCTCATCATCATCATGAATATGACATTACACATGCTTACATCTTGATACTCTCATTGGCCATTAATAACTGTGGGTATCTACATTTAAAATTAAAGTGAGATGTTGACCGGGCACGGCGAGTGTCCAAGGGCTCCAGTCTAGCCCCAATGACGGAGAGTCATAAATATACTGTTAACCATGGGGTATAATGAATACTGGCATTGCATCTATGCTGGGAAATAGTGTCATGAGTGTTGAATGCTAGATACAATAACCACATACATGTGTCCTGGTGTGCATTTCAAGGTGGATCTTTCCTTAGTGTACATTAGTGTCTTCGTGCCTGATTAGTGTTACATGATCGTGCTCATGCTTGCTTGCGTGATATGGCCATCCTGCATTTATTACAATTTAAGTGATATCTTGCGTGCTTGTTACATGCCTCACTATTGATAATCTCCTGCTCATTATATCGTTCTAGATCTTGCTCTATCATGATCACTCTATCTAGCTTGTTTCATGTATCATGTTTTTAATGAGTTTTATCCATACATGCATGTCATGACAATCATGCTTACCTAGTTCTAAATTGCTAATCACTTATATCATTGTCCGCACATTGAGATATAAATCCTACTGGGCTACTTTGCAAATTCCCTACTTTTAACCGTTCTAGGTGACTATGAAATTCAAGAAGAGGAACAAGTCAAGGATGGGAATGCGTTCGAGTGATGAGCATTCCAACTATGTGTCTAGCTATAAGTAGTTTGCTTTGAGTGTTAGAACAATGTAGCAAGAAGTGAGGAATAAATGTACTTTTCCTTTTATTGAGTCTAGTCCTGTTATCCACTGTTTAAGAGTTGTATTAGTTTACTTTGATACAATGAGATGATATTTGAATGCAATTTCCATTGAGTTTAATATTTGGGCCCTATTCTAATGTTGTGTTGTTATACACTTAGTGCGTGCTAGCTAGAGGCTTATTTGCCGACTGTTCACGTCTCAGAATATCGACTCAAATTATCCAAAATATTATCTGTTGCGTAATTCTCGGGATGTGACAATTCTCATTTCAAATTCACTTTGCATAAGATTTTCGAAGAATTTGCAGAGTGATTCATTTATAGAACCAAAAATAATATCATCAACATGTATTTGTATAATCAAGATCCCTTCTGAAAATTTCTTAATAAATAGAGTGTTATCTACTTTACCTCTTGAGAAATCATGTGATATAAGATAAGCACTTAGTCTTTCATACCAAACCCTTGGAGCTTGTTTCAAACCATATAGTGCTTTCTTTAAATGGAAAACATGATTTGGATACTTAATATCTTCAAAACCAGGTGGTTGCTCAACATACACTTCTTCTTTTATAAAACCGTTTAGAAAAGCACTTTTAACATCCATCTGAAATAAATTTATATTACGAGAACATGCATAAGCTAATAAAATTTTGATTGCCTCTAATCTAGCAACTGAAGCATATGTTTCATCAAAATCAATGCCTTCCTCTTGGGAATATCCTTGTGCTACCATTCTAGCTTTGTTCCTTGTGATCACTCCTGATTCATCCATTTTGTTTCTGAAGACCCATCTGGTCCCAATAACTGGTTGGTCAGAAGGTCTAGGCATAAGAGTCCAGACCTGGCTGCGTTGGAACTGGTTAAGTTCCTCTTGCATAGTTAGGATCCAAGATTCATCTACTAGTGCATCATTGCAATCTGAGAAACAAATGTAGTGTAATCACAGGGAATATTCATACCTATTGTTCTTACCCTGTCTTGAGGATCACATATAATAATTTCTCTTGGATGATCTCTGTGATACCTTAATTCTCTAGGTAGTCCTTCATGTGCTTCTTCTTGTTGTTGAAGTTCTTCTATTGGTGGATCTTCCTTGTCTTCCTCTTTTTCTTCAAGAGATCTATTCCATCCCTACACAATTCTTCAACAACATCTTCTTCTTCTTCTATTTTCTTAATAGAAGGGTAGTTTTTTGTCTCAAATAAAATATGAAATGATTGTTCTATAGTTAAAGTTCTTCTGTGAATACTTTGTATCCTCTAGGTTTTGAAATATATCCAGTAGAAAGCCTTTCATCCTTTAGTATCTAATTTTCCTAAATTATCTTTACCATTATTCAAAATGAAACATTTACAACTAAAGGGTCAAAGGTGACTGATGCTTGGCTTTTTCTCCTTGTATAGCTCATAAGGTGTCTTCTTCAGAATTGGTCTGATCATACACCTGTTGATGATGTAGTAGGCTGTGTTGACTGCCTCTGCCCAGAAGTATCATAGTAAATCATATTATGTAAGTATTGTTCTGGTCATATCCAGCAGTGTTCTATTTTTTCTTTCTGCTACTTAATTTTGTTGAGGTGTTCTTGGTGCAGAGAAGTTGTGTTCTATGCCATTTTCTTCACAAAATCTGACAAACTCTTCATTCTTGAATTCTCCACTATGATCAGATCTAATACTGATTATCTGATATTTCTGGTTCTTCTGTACTAATTTACTGAATTTCATAAAAGTTGAAAATGTTTCTAATTTGGCTTCTAGAAATGATACCCAAGTATATCTTGAGTAATCATCCACAATTACATAGCCATAAACTTTTTCTCCAAGACTTACTGTTCTTATTGGTCCAAACAAATTCATGCGAATAAGTTTCAATGGTTTGGAAGTTGTTACCAATGTCCTAGACTGAAACGATGTCTTGGTTTGCTTTCCTTTTGCACAAGTTGTACAGATTCCATATTTCTTCAATTTCTGCTTTGGAAGACCCTCAACTAGATCATGCTTGATTAATTTCTTAATGACAAAGCTGCTTGCATGTCCTAGTCTTCTATGCCATAAATTAGTATATTCACTCTTAGTAGTTGCAAGGCACAAATTGACTTCTTTCAGTTCTGCTAGTTGTAAGGTATACAAATTCTTAACTCTTTGAGCTTCAAAGAATGTTTTTCCATCTTTCTGAATAATACATTTGTCGTTCTGAAACATTACCAAGTGACCTTTATCACAGAGTTGGATGATACTAATGAGATTGTGCTTTAATCCTTCAACATACATAACATCTTCTATTAGATCCTTTTCGTTTGTTCCTACTGTTCTATAGCCTAACACTTTTCCTTTTCCATTATCAGCATAAGTGACTTGACCAATTTCATTTCTGAAGTTTGTGAATAATTTTCTGTCACATGTTATATACCATGAGCACCCACTATCCAAATACCATTTGGATGCTCTTAGGCGTCCCTGTAAACAGAATTAAGTTGAGATTTTTCGTACCCAAATTTTCTTGGGTCCTTATGGTTAATTTTTGGAATCCAATGTAAATGTCTAGAAGTGCAAGTGTTAATTGTGTGTTCTAATTAATACAATGACTACAACATAGATCATATGCATTCTTTAAATTTGTAATGTTATTAGTTTCTATTTTTGTTTGTAAGTATACTGATTAACCCTTTTTAGATTTTTAATTTTCTTTTCTTTTAAAATTTTAGGGGTTCGATATTTTTCAGGATACACAATTTCTTCTACGTTATCTGGGGGTGTATAGCCTACTCTATATTATTTTTACCTATTCTAGCGCCTTTTAGTTTTACAACTAAGGATGTTTTACAGTTTGTTTCTCTATCTATGGTAGCTCTTAGATAGTTATTTTCTTCTCTTAATTTTTCTTCATCTTTCAATTCATTTACATTTGATTCAAGTTCCATAATTTTACTGTTGTTAGCCTTTAAGTCTTCACATAATAGTTCATTTGATCTTTTAGTTTCAGTTAAATTTTGTCCTAATCTCTCTACTTTATTTTTTAGAAAGGTGTTTGATTTTCTTGTTCAGTAAATTTAACTTAACTATTTTCATTTGTTTGACTACTGTTTTATATTTATCATACCATTTATTAAATGCATCTTCTAAACTGTCAGAATCCAATTCTGAACATGAAGTAAAGGAGGTTCAGAATTTACCAGGTCTAGTCCTGCCATGAGGGCTACATTCCCTTCTTCTTCTTCTTCTTCTGATTCTGAGCTTGAAGAGTCTGAACTTGTAGCTTCTTCATTATCCCATGCTACTGCCATTACTTTCTTTTTGTATCTTCTGAACTTTTTCTCTTTCCCTTTCTTTTTCTCATATTTTTCAGCTGGATCTTTCTTTGTGAACTTAGGACATTCTGATTTGAAGTGTCCTGGCTGATTGCATTCGTAACATACTGGCTCCTTCTTCTTATCCTTTTTGAAATTCCTTTTTGAGCTGAACTTCTTCTTCTTGGAAAGAATTCTCCAAAGTTTCCTTCACAGCATGGCTTCATCATCACTGTCTTCATATCTTTCTTTTGAATCTTTAAAGGAAGAAGAATCTGCAACCTTCAAAGCATTTGGCATTTTCTTTTTCGATGAACTTTCAGAAAATATTTCCATATTTATTTCATGAGCCATAAGAGAACCAATTAGTTTATCTATAGAGAGTTCAGTAAGATCATGAGCTTCTTCAATAGCAGTTACTTTAGGAGTCCATGAATGAGTTAATGACCTGAACATTTTTCTGATAATTTCTTCATTAGAAAGAGCTTTCCTAATGAACTTAAACCAACTACTATATTTGAGAATCTATTATACATTTGGGTGATATTTTTATTAGGTAGCATTTTGAACTGTTCATATTGGGAAACAAGAATATATATTCTAGTTTGCTTCACTTTATCAGTTCCTTCATATGTTACATGTAGTTTATCCCATATTTCTTTTGCAGTTTTACGTGCAGATAGTCTATTAAATTCCCTTTTAGATAATGCACAACATAAATAATTCTTAGCTTTATAGTTTAGGGACATATTTCTTTTATCAGCTATAGATAGAGCAGAGGTATCATCAGCAAGTATAGTAAAATCACCTTGCTTAATTACTTGCCACAGATCAAAATCTGTGCCTTGGATGAAGCATTACATTCTCATCTTTCAGTACTGGAAATCTTCACCATCGAAAAATGGTGGTCTTGTAACAGACTGTTCTTCATAGTTGTGACTTTCAGCTGTCATCTCTTCTCAAATCTTGTGATTCTTCTGAGAAGACCTCGGTCTGATACCACTTATTGGATCGCGATGGAGCTTTAAATGTCCTAGAGAGGGGTGAATAGGACTTCTTTGCACTTTAAAAAATTATCTGAAACTGGATAGCACTAAATGGTAATGTTAGTACTAAGGTGTAGTGTGTGAAAGAAGTGAAATACTTGACGGAAACAATCACACAAAGTGCACAAAGATTTTATCCTAGTTCGGCCCCTCCCACTTGGAAGTCCTACATCCAGTCCCCAAGAACCACTTAGGATTTCACTAACTGCCAAGAGCGCTTGGCCTTCTCTCAACCTGAGAGGTATTACAATCCACTTGCTCCCAAGCAAGTCTTCCCTTTACCAAGGGGTAATAAAACACCTACAATAACAGGTTTTCCCTTCATAAGAGGAGTATTATAGGGATAAATCCCCTACTGGTTAAAAAATACTGAAAAGAGTATAGTGTGTCTGCTCAAGAATTGAGCAAACATAGAAATTAGAAAGAGAGACAAGATGAAAATGATTGCTATAACTCTTTCTGACTCAGAGGTGGTGGACTGAGAAGATCTATAATACAATAGACACCAAAAGAGAAGACTTCAGAATGTAGAGAGCTTGGAAGTCGAAGTTTGAAGCAGCAGCTCTCTTTAGATCTAGTGAGCTTCTCTTTTTCTCTTTTCTGTAGAAGGTGTGGTTGTGTATGCTTGTTGTGGTTATTTCTTTGGTTTTCTTTTACTGGAGTTCATGTGTCTTCTGTTTCAAACTTCAGCTCTTATATATGCATCAGAGATTTGAGCGTCCCATTTTAATTTGACCGTTTGAAAATAGTCATTTGAAAGATAGCCATTGAACTTTGGAAGTTGAGACCTTAAGTTATCTGAGATGACCATTAGTTCTTTAGCTCTTATAGTCTCAACGGCTTCAGGCTATGCAGATAGCTTCATGGCTCTATTTGAGATAGCTTCATTAAACGACTGCAATCTCCATACTTATGACTGAACGTAAGCATGCTTCAGTAGATAGCCAAATATCTGCAAGGTCAAGAAAAATGTAAATACCTCTATCCCTTCGGAGGTAGGTGAGATAGAAATATATGTAAAGTTTAAAGAACTTCAAAAAGACAGATGTTCAGAGCATTTAAGGATAGACAGACAGTAGTATGGGGAATACAAGACTTTTCCTGAAAGTAAGGGAGTTCTAACAGAAAGGGGATGTGGCCCATGCCGCTTATACCTACCATAGCATTTACTGCTTAGTATATGTCCAACAGAGATAGAACTATATTCTTAACAAAGAGTAAGAGAACTCATTAACCGAATCTTTAGAATTTCAACAAGATTTCGAACATGAGCATTTTAAATACATATTTTCCCGCCTATCAGAGTATTTAAATTCAATAGCAGAGATGAAATTTATATTGTGAGTCATACATGAGACTTTTGTTCTTTAACAGATCCTATGGAAGTAAAGATAAACTATTGAAATGATTAAGATAAATAAGAGCAATAGGTTTTGTAAGAAAATAAAAAATGTGTGATTACACACAGTTGATGTTATACTTCGACTTCTAAAGAGTCAGAGTGAGAAACAAGACATGAATAATACTAGACTTCGACTATTATAAAATTCGGAGTAAGACTAATTGGTAATAAACTTCGACTTCTTGAAAGTCGGAGTCAATCAAGCAATTGATGATACTTCAAATTTTCAGAAGTCGGAGTGAGGCTACTTCAACTTTCAAGGAGTCGAAGTGAAGTAAGATCTCTTCAACTTTAGAGGAGTCGGGGTGAACCCAGAACACTTCGACTTTTCAAGAGTCGGAGTGAAGAACATTTCACAACATCATTAGCACACTTCGACTTTTAAGGAGTCGGAGTCAGTATGGTATACAGTATACACATGTGGACTTAGAAAAAAAATCTTATCAAGTGTGTCAGTGTTGACACTTAGGTCCTGTGAGTTGACACACATATCACTAGAGGTTGTATTGTATAGCACATGTATGCCTTTAATGAAACACATTAATTTTCATACAAAATAACGTGTGGTTTAAATAAATTTGTGTAAAAGATTTTGTCATAGCAAAAACACAATGATCAAGTATTTGTAAAAGATAATTGCACAACAATGTTTTCTGAATATTTTTGTTCAACAGTTTTAAAAATATTTTGCTCAACATGATCGACACCCATTGAACTGTTAAGTACCTTCAAGATGATAATACTAGTTATGAATCTAATTATAACATTTATAATCGCTCCCCCATGGCTCTACCCAAGCTCACATTAGGTATGGTAATTTGACATATGTGGTCTTGACATGTTTCATCATAATTCCTATTCTCCTAGGACCTTAAAGAATTAAAGCTCTGATACCAATAAAATTGTCACGCCTCGATGCAAAATTTCAGAACACGCAGTTGTATTTAGATCATAAATAGAGCAAATATATATAGAATGTGACTATAACATTAAACCAAATGCCAATATTAATTCCAAATAACAACTCCTTATTACATACATAAAACTTCAGAGCCAACCATAGGGTCCATTGTTCAAATACATAATAGACTCAAGTAAAATAATCTACTACAGACTCTATTTTAAATTCTAAGATTTATATTCCATAGCTGCATGATATCTGTGGTGCTCTTCACTCTTGCCCTTCCCCTTCATTATTCATAGTCCCATCATCACTACCTGAGAATGTTTAGGAAACCAGGTGTGAGGGAACTAACGCCTAGTAGGATTTACATCTCAATGTGTGGGCAATGATATAAATGATTAACAATTTAATAAGCAGAGTCTCTACAAGAACATGATGACAAGACATGCATGACATTACTAACAAGTTAAAATGGATGAACAAAGTAGAATAATCAACAACTATCATAGCGAATCATGTACTGACTTTCATAAGCATTGAATGAGGAATTCAAGAAAAAATGTATCATATGAAAGGAGACTAGCCATATCACACAATAACACATATTCACATGGTCAAACATATCTATCACGCGATGGCACATTCAAATCTTGCACACATACCGGTGTCATGCCACACACCACAAGTCCATACTCCTGTGATTAATAAGCACATAGGGGCGCTCCTCTCCAGGACCAGACATGGCCTTTATTTGTACAGATATTAGTCAAATGGACCGAAGTCCCACATTGTGCCGATCAAACATATACATATCATGGCCACAGATTTGCAAGAACAAGGGCATGATCATTCACGAAGTTCAAAGATATGACAATAACTCGAGAGATCAATCGGACAACATAATGACTTATTTTTAAGTTCCATAAACTTTAATGTCTTTGACCAAGATATGGTAGGATGCACATAGAACAAAGTGCTCTCTTACTCTAGAGAACTTCATTGTACAACTAGCTCAGTCTCTATGAGAGAATCCACAGAGTACGGAGACTTACGAAGGTCTTGGTGGAAACATTGCTAATCTTTCACAATGGAATGTCTAGCAGAGAGATTCCAATCCCCCAAGAAGGGTGTGCCTATTGTGAAAGGGTGTAAGTGTCGTGACTCGGAGACTTTCCTAACTATGCCTGCAAAGAACGGTAGTATATGCAATAATTAGAAAACATATGAAATAAGGAAAGTCCAAATTCAGAAAGTCACAAAATAGTAAGGATCATTAAAAGAAAACTTTAAACATAGCAGGTCCATCTCTAAATATAGCATGTTCTCTTCAAGCAGGTTTATGACACAACTTATAGCATGACATGTTTAACATTAAGCTAGATATCATAAGGACAAAGAGGCATAATCAAAGGAAGTGTATGATCATTCACTTCCATATAAAACATTAGAATCATATTCACGTAATTAATGCTTTTAACATGTGGTTGATAGCTTTTAGGGTCTTGGGTGCACACAAACATAAAGGACACTATAAGGAGGCATACAATAACCAAAAAATCAAGGTTTGTCAAAGTAAGAAGTCTCTGGTACACAATAAAATCGCGTCGGAACCAGTTGTCGCGCTTTAAGGAGGGTTAACATATTAAAAGAGGACGAAATTAATTATGGGTCTAAATCGCGGCCACTTGACCAGATGGTTTTTCTAGTATCACATGGACACCAAACTCAAACTTACATGAAAATCAAGGGGTTAGGTGGGTGGGAAAAATCGTCAAAATTGCGTCAACTTAGTTGTATGTGGTTTACATATGACCTAGAAACCGAAACAACATGCAAAATGATACATATAGGAGTTAGGGTCGGCTTCAAATTTGCATTGGGATGACCAGACACAGTTAAAAACACCAAAAATTCACAACCACTTCAGTTGTCCAGTTTTAGAGGCCTTAAATCACGTCCATTGGACTGGTCGTGATTCAAGTGCTCAACTCGAACGCAGACTAGGTTGCGCGATCTCATGGTTTGGCTTAAAACTTGAGCTTATGGGTTTTAGATGAAATACTTAACATGAAACTTGTTGGAAACTTGGAGAAGAAGAATCTTCTGGCTTTGATTTCATCCAATTTGACCATGCATAAATCATGAGGTTAACAATAAAAGCCCTAAAACTAAGACGATCACAAAATACTTAGTACTCTTTACACACGTGATAAAAATTGGGCCAAATAGGGGCAAATGAAAGTAAACTTGAAGAGCTTTTAGATGTATATGTTATGTTAAGTTTGAGCCTGATATCACCTACCTTTGGTCACTTCCAACACCATGGTCCTTACAGGTCGAAGTAGATGCTAAGGGGATAAAGACACCTCGAATCCTTGCTCCTAGATCATCCCCCTTGCTCCTGGAAGCTCTTCCCATGTCTAGCAATGAAGAGAGAGATCTAAAGTCGGCCATAGGGGGTCTTATGATGGTTTTATAATGTTAGGGTTGTTAAATTCTGAGTTTGAAGTTTCCTAATGACATGGTAGGAGTCCTACCATGACTAGAACTTCTATAAGAGCTATTTCCCTATCAAATCCATTCATATTTGGTAATTTTCAGGGAGCAAATTCGTGCTCCCATGTTGGGCTTAGGTTTAGACATAATTTATGGTCTATTTTCCCATGTTTAGGCTTAATTGCCACCTTTTATTATTGGGTATAGAATTAATACAAATTTCTACCCTTATTTCCTTATGTTTGACCACCTATTGGCCCAATAAGCCTATTGGATCTTTCATTTATTAGTTTATCAATTTATTTATGTATACAACTTGGGTTTACTTTCATTTTATAAATTATTTAAAATAGTGGATTGCTACATATTTTTCCCCCTCTATCAGACCTTATACTCTTAAGAACCTTGGAAGTTTGTGTTTCTATTTCAGCCTTAAAGATGTCAATCTTAGATAAAGCTTCATCTTTAGACTTAAGAAGGTACACATAATAGTATCTACTGGCATCATCTACAAACGTGATAAAAATATTTCTTATTGTAACGACCCAACCTCCCGGACCCTCGCCAGGGGTCCCGAGGGTCACGCTGCCACCCACGGATCTGAAGATCCAGAAGGGTTAGAGGAAATAGTCTAGTGAGATATGTACTAAATTTAAATAACAATAACAATATGTACAATATACAAAGGTCTATACAATGTGTCCCAAGCAAAAGCACAGGTACAAGAAGAAAGGTGTAGTCCTTAAGGGGCATACTCTGAGGACTTACAAAGCACGACTCTCAGCTCACTCGGCTATAAGTGCTCACAACCCTTGCTCTCACTACTGCTGACAACACACGATGCCACAGCCGCCTCTGCAACCTATCCGACACCGAGCTCCCGCGACGATGAGCCCCTAGCTGAAGGAAGTAGGGGGGTGAGCCTCACGAACAAGGCCCAGTAGGGATTACCAGTCCCTCATCGGCCAGAGCAGCAGGAACTCCGAAAATAGGAAACTACCCTAGAAAGCTGTAAAGCGAGGAACACCTACAGCAGGGTACTACTAAGCAGCGGAAGAGAATAGCGCAACGCCATGACCACCAACCGAGGTTGAGCCACACACACGACTCCCGATGAAACCAACGGAGTCGGGCACAGAGCGGAAACAACCCTCAGCACACCTGCCGAGACCACGGAACAACCAAGTGAGAACGACGTCTCACTGCAAGCACGACCACCTCAGACCTCCACAGAGTCGAGGGCCTACAATCAGAACCCTCCCGGACCTCGGACACACCGCTAGGTCGGGAAACCACACATGCTGGTACCACCATGGACTAGCACCCAAGAACGGGACTACGGTACCGAGAGGACACCGAGCGGAAACCACCAGAAGCATGGGTCCGCACAAGGCCGGACCAACGACGCCCACGAAAACTAGAGACAGTCAGGCTATAATCGTCGTGCAAGCTAGGGCAACGGATAACACTTAGAAACGTCATGAGGAAGCATCGTCACAACAACAGCAACCAAGCCACCACCGCTAGCATCCAAGAGGGGGACCCGTAGTCCACACGCTTTGCTCGCTAGCCTAGCTCCTGCCTTTGCCCCCGCGGAAGGGTGAGACAGACCCGCCACAGAAACACACAACACACGCAACACCGCAGCCTAGACAAGCTGCGGCCTCACGCCTGACCCCCCTACGTGGCTCTGGAACCAATGTAGAGCAAGGCAGTGAGACAAGGGACTAGCTAGCCTGCACCGGGTAGAACTCCGACCGTCCTCGGTGTCCCAGGCCTAGCCAAGAGAGCTCTACAAATGACTCAGCACCGCTGCCCAAACCACCGATTTCCCCTCAACTCCAGAGTCCGCCCTGTCGGCAGCCAACTTGAGTACACTCGTCGCCCCGATACCTCCCTCGAAGGTGCCCGAGGACGAGGGTCCCGGGAAGCGGTAACAACCTCTTAGACGGGGGACAAGCCCTCAAGTGCCTATCACCGAGCGAACAGGTGGGGCAGCACAACAAAACCACACCGAACCACTGGCTTGTAACCACGAGAAGCCCAGCAAGCGAGAGGCACGCATGGACCCTCAAGAGGTTCGTCGGCCAACCAACCATGTACGGAAAATCCGGAACCTCGGAACACTACTAGCCAACATAGAAACCCGTCGCCCTGCTAATAATCGATTGACCACCGGCCAATCGATTATTAGACAGACGTGACCTCCTGGCACCACTGCCAGGATACGTCCACGAAGGTGTCACCTTCGTCACTGAACGCAGGGAGGCAACCAGCTGCGTTCCCTACCAGAAGGTCCTAAGGGCAAAGCCTGTCGTGGAGCACACGCCGACACACAACTGGGCCCATGAAAGCACCCGAGGCAACACAGGTACCGTCACGACTCCCAAGGCCGTCGCGACACCATCGTGACGAGGAAGGGCACCACGACAGCCTTGTCGCGACCGGGAGAAGCGCCGCGATAGCAAACCCTGTCGGGACCAAGAAACGCATCACGACAGCACCCTTATCGCGACCGCCAACCGCACCGTGATAAGGTCGCGGCCGACAGAGCTGATGCCTCCTCTGGTGTCGCGACGCGCCGAGCGGTCGCGACATCAGCAGAGAGGCAGACTACTAGGATCCTCAATCCTGGGGCCACCCACGAGCTACAACACAAACCACACAGGGGAGGGGAGCATGGCAAGCTATCTAACTAGATAGAAAGCACTAAGAGCTCCCAATCCGCCTGGATCGAGAAGAGTTCAAGCAATCCCTACTGGTTACGAAGAACCGAACCCACGAAGGGTCTTCACAATGCACGGCCACCTCCTCCTTGCTCCACGACGCCGCTCCACATGAGTTCGCCGGCCGCTCCACGCTCAGATCACTGGAGGGGAGCCTCCCCAATGCCGGAGAAGAGGGGAAAGGGAAGAAGAGGAGAGAGAGGGGGGGAAGGGGTAGCCGGCCAGCGCCTTAAGCCCCCGGCACCCAGAACGTGACGGACCACCCCGTCGCGTTAAGACCTTAACGCGACGGGTCAACGGACCATGACAAGAACGCACCCCCCACCGGCGCCGCAACTACGCGACGGGCCGTACTGACACCTGCCACTCTGACAGGCGTCAGACGACCGCACAGTGGAACACGACAACACTGTCATGACCCGTTGATTGGTCGCGACAAGAACGCGACAGGCAAGCCGGGCGCGACAGGAACGCGATGCACACCTGCGTCACAATAGGGATACTGACGTGTCGGACACCCACGACGTGACACTAACGTGTCGCCTAGCCTGGACACGTTAGTGGCCAGTCATCCCAGACATCGGACGGAAAGCTACATTCTACCCCCCTTAAAACAATTTCGTCCTCGAAATTGGGGCAAGCCCAAAAGATCCCGAGGCACGAAATGAAATACAGAGAGTAAACGTAAGACCAATGCGAATAAGACACTAAGTCTCAACACGACTTCCTCGTGGCAACAACTGCACCGCCAAACGCGCGCGGGCACACGAAGCCAGAAAACTAACGGCTCGCACAACGGGCTCCAAAAACACGAGTGGAGCACGCAACCGAAAACCAATGGCTCACTCCAGCCACACGTGGGGTGTCCAAACGGAACGACAACCCCACAGGTGCCGAGCGACGCCAAAGCTAGCCTGAGTGGCAGAAAACGCCAACCAAAGACCGCACGGCTATAGCCACCAACAGACCCCGCTGCTGGGACCAGCCGACCAGCAACCTACTCTGTCACCGGCAAAACCCGAAAGAGGACATGGTTTCCGACAGCAACACGAGAAACACCGGTCAGCAACTCACTCTGTCGCCAGCAAAACCTGACAGAGCGCACAGTTGCTGACAACCACATGAGAAACACCTGAGAACCAACCACAAGTCTCAGGGGAATGGCCTCACGCTACTAGCAGCAGCTAGCACCGGTCATCAGCCCAACCGAGAGGCCACGCGAGCGACGAGAACCATAGCAACACCACGCTTGCGGAGGATCCGCAACACACGGAACGACGTCCACTATCACCACTAGGTCTCACTCAGACCTTCCTCGTGGTCCAACAGGGATAGCAACACACGCGGAGAAACCTCAACATGCGAAAACGGTATCCGCTTTCACCACTAGGTCTCACCTAGACCATCCTCATGGTCTGACAAGGACACCAAATGCACGTGGAGTCATAGAAACTGGGAGTTACATGCTCCACAACGTGGCACACAGCGATGGAAGTACGAAAAACATCTGAGGTCAAGCCAGAGCTAGACACCTCTCAACGTCGACAAACCACGTAGTCGAGTACTAGCAAGCCAATAGGCCTCACTGTCACCAGGCGAACCGACAGGAGACTCCGCCCTTGGCTTCCAGACACACCAACGCCACGCACAGCCACACGGAAACCGAAACAACTGCAGAGGTCGAGGGAAACACATCGACCTCAGGGGGGCCTAGACCAAAGTAGGGTACCACAACTAAACACACTCGCTCCCAAAGCGAGAGGGAAACTCGGACACATGCTACGACCAAAGCCTGGCGTACCACCGATAGGGCTACCTAGACAAGGCAAAGTAGCCACCCCGCAGCGGCAACTGTTCAACCACAAGGCATAGGCCAGCACAAAGTGTCCCAGAGGCGGAAAGCTCAAAGCCTCGAACACCGAGCAAAGTCGTGAAACGACACACAAAGCTCAAGATCAAGGCACACGGCACAACACATGGTGCTATCACAAGCACCAGGAGCCACCCAAGGTGCAACACAATGCACCAAGGCTCCAGACAACACAAAACCAAAACACTCGGGCATGAGCACACGGTGCTACCACAAGTACCAAAACTAAGCAAAGTGCAACACAGGTGCACCAGCGGCCGAAACAACACCACGGGCTAACGGGAAGGACTCCTCACAAGAGACCCGCCAAAAGCCACACGCAAAGGACCGCAAGCCTGAAAGGGCACAACAGGCCACGCCGGCCTCAGCCCTTGAGGCACAAAAACATGAAGCACCGACTCTGCCGCATGGGGAGCAAAGGACCACAGCGACTCCCTAGCGCGCAAGAGCAAGAAGCACCACCTCTATCGTGACCGATAGAGATGCCAAACACTAAAACGACGACACGAAACGCCTCCAAGGAACGATCCGAGGCACAACTGAGCATACACCGGAACAACGCTTGCACGAGTAAGCCAAGCAAGAAAAATGGTGCACAGCAGAGCAACGCTTATGCATGCAACCCAACAAGAAAACGGGACTACCTCGCATGAAACCAACAGGGACCCAATGCCCTAAATTGTTCAGGCAAGTAGCAAGGAACAATCTCGACAAATAGCACGAATAGGTCCACTGACCCACGATGCCACAAGAAAATGACAGCACGAGGGGAGCAACCAGCTCAACCCAAAAACAACTCAAGGGAAGATGACTCCACCAGAAGGTCGCAACGATGCGCACTCTGGCAACATAATACCACAGTGGAGCCTCGCCACCCCGAGCAACCAACGGAAAGTAGAGGAAGAAGACACGCACTACGAGTCTCTTCCACGCGCGAGAGGGAAAACCACAATGCAATACTGATGCTTCCACAAGAAGCACAGCCAGCCAAACACCTACGGCACTCACCAGACCACCATCTGGGAAAGCACGCAGGGCGCGAGAAGCGAAGCAAACCACCCGACCACGGGGACGCATGAAGTCCCACAAGCGCAGTCGAGAAACTCGGAAATGAACAACGAGACAAACTGGCCAACGCGGCAGCCAGACGCACGGCCAAGTGCACAACACCTCGACCGAGAATGCCCAAGCAGACTGTAACACAAACGGTCCAACCCGGCAACAACGACAGCTCATCTCCACATAGAGAGAGAGCAGCAACAACCAAAACAAACACATGGCAGCTTTGGGGAGAACCTCCACCAAAAGTGCCACGAGCCGTCCTGGGAGAACCTCACCAGAACGCAACCCAACCAAACGGCACACTTCAAACCATAGGGGCAACACAACGGTGGACCGAAACGAACACAAAGCACTCCTAGGAAGAACCTCTGCCAGAAGCGACAAAGGGTGATCCTGGGAAGAACCTTCACCAGATGCACAACCCAACGACCAAACAACACAGACCATCAGAGAGAACACTACAGTAAGCAGAACTGCAGAAGCAATGCAAGCAGGTTCTGGGAGAACCTCCACCAGAACCACCAAGGCACCGCTCCGGGAAAACTCACCAGAACGCACCAGCCAAACCAACAGCACACCTCAGACTCTGAGGTAGCACGGCAACAGCAGAAACGAGCACGAAACAGTCCTGAGAGAAACCCTCACCAGGACAACAGCAAATGGTTCTGGGAAACCTCACCAGAACATAGGGCAACCAAGCGATGCACCTCAGCCTCGAGGGCAGCACAACAGCAACCAGAAATGAGCACAACACAGTTATGGGGAAACCTCACCTCCGCCAGAACTAACAGAGAAGAACTCTGGGAGCACCTCACCAGAGCTCACAACCAGCCAGCACCAGGCTGACAACAACCACAGCCAAGTGTCGCAACGCTCAACCAGCAGTGCAATACAGCACACAGAACACCTACTTAGCCTAAGCAACAATGCCGACCAAGCAGAGCACAGTGCACAACAGCGCACAGACAGAAGGCCACACACAACCAACACCGCACACACCCCAACAACAGAGGGGCAGCCAACAAGGAAAGAACACCTTCCACCAGTTCCATAGGCAACAACCCTGCACCGGTGAAGGCCACACCACACGCAGGCTCTCTCAGCCTTCGCGACGCACACACACTCAAATGCGCCGAAGACGACCAAGAGCACCGCACCTGGACTTGCCTAAAAGCGTCCTCCACATAAGGAAAACCACTGCCAACGAGTCCAGTGCCAACCGCGCCGCTACGGCACGAACACGCCGAGTGACCACACTCGCCACGCACGCGGCACAGCAACAACTGCAACCTGCAACACGTGCACGAATCATGCAGGGAAGCCGCACACCTATAAAACATTTGAAAACACAAGCCTAACACTAGTCGGACGGTGTCAGCAGTGAACTAGTACCTTTCTTTGGGATAGTTATAGTCATTACTTCCCTACAAATCTCAGTAGACTCCTCGCTCTGATACCACTGTAACGACACGACCTCCCGGACCCTCGCCAGGGGTCCCGGGGGTCGTGCCGCCACCCACAGATCCAAAGATCCAGAAGGGTTAGAAGAAATAGTCTAGTGAGATATGTATTGAATTTAAATAACTATAACAATATGTACACTATACAAAGGTCTATACAATGTGTCCCAAGCAAAAGCACAAGTACAAGAAGAAAGGTGCAGTCCTTAAGGGGCATACCCCGAGGACTTGCAAAGCACGACTCTCAGCTCACTCGGCTACAAGAGCTCACAACCCTCGCTCTCACTACTGCTGACAACACACGATGCCACAGCGGCCTCTGCAACCTGTCTGACACCGAGCTCCTGCGACGACGAGCCCCGAGCTGAAGGAAGTAGAGGGGTGAGCCTCGCGAACAAGACCCAGTAGGGATTACTAGTCCCTCACCGACCAGAGCAGCAGGAACTCTGAAAATAGGAAACTACCCTAGAAAGTTGTAAAGCGAGGAACACCTACAGTAGGGTACTACTAAGTAGCGGAAGAGAACAGCACAACGCCACG
The DNA here is from genome assembly GCA_014218235.1 of Colocasia esculenta. Taxonomy (NCBI): domain Eukaryota; kingdom Viridiplantae; phylum Streptophyta; class Magnoliopsida; order Alismatales; family Araceae; genus Colocasia; species Colocasia esculenta. Next base: position 67,348,218 of record CM024757.1, read on the forward strand.
ACCACCAACCGAGGTCGGGCCACACACACGACTCCCGCAGAAACCAACGGAGTCGGGCACAGAGCGGAAACAACTCTTAGCACACCTGCCGAGACCACGAAACAACCAAGTGAGAACGATGTCTCACCATAAGCACGGCCACCTCAGACCTCCACAGAGTCGAGGGCCTACAAGCAGAACCACCCCGGACCTCGGACACACTACCAAGTCGGGAAGCCACACATGCCGATACCACCACGGACTGGAACCCAAGAACGGGACCACGGTACCGAGAGGACACCGAGCGGAAACCACCAAAAGCATGGGTCCACACAAGGCCGGACCAACAATGCCCATGGAAACTAGGCACAGCCAGGCTATAACCGTCGTGCAAGCTAGGGCAACGGATAACACTTAGAAACGTCGTAAGGAAGCGTCGTCACAACAACAACAACCAAGCCACCACCGCTAGCAGCCAAGAGGGGGACCCATAATCTACACGCTCTGCTCGCTAGCCTAGCTCCTGCCTCTGCCCCCGTGGAATGGTGAGACAGAGCCGCCACAGAAACACACAACACACGCAACACCGCAGCCTGGCCAAGCTGTGGCCTCACGCCTGACCCCCCTACGCGGCTCCGGAACCAATGTAGAGTGAGGCAGTGAGACAAGGGACTGGCTAGCCTGCACTGGGTAGAACTCCGACCGTCCTCGGTGTCCCAGGCCTAGCCAAGAGAGCTCTACAAACGACTCAGCGCCGCTGTCCAAACCACCATTTTCCCCTCAACTCCAGAGTCCGCCCTGTCGGCTGCCAACTCGAGTACGCTCGTCGCCCCGATACCTCCCTCGAAGGTGCCCGAGGACGGGGGTCCCAGGAAATGTTAACAACCTCTCAGATCGAGGACAAGCCCTCAAGTGCTTAGCACCAGGCGAACAAGCGGGGCAGCACAACAAAACCACGCCGAACTGCTGGCTTGTAACCACGACAAGCCCAGCAAGCAAGAGGCACGCACGGACCCTCAAGAGGGCCGTCGGCCAACCAACCATTTACGGAAAATCCAGAACCTCGGAACACTACTAGCCAGCACAAAAATCCGTCGCCCTACTAATAATCAATTGACTGCCAGTCAATCGATTATTAGACAGACGCGACCCTCCTGGCACCACTGCCAGGACACGGCCATGAAGGTGTCACCTTCGGTCAATGAACGCATGGAGGCAACCAGCCGCGTTCCCTACCAGAAGGCCCTAAGGGCAAAGCCTGCCCTGGGGCACACGCCGACACACAACTGGGCCCACGGAAGCACCTGAGGCAACACAGGTACTATCGCGACCCCCAAGGCCGTCGTGACACCATCGCGACAGGGAAGGGCACCGCGACAGCCTTGTCGCGACAGGGCGAAGCGTCATGACAGCAAACCCTGTCGCGACTAAGAAACTCGTCGCGACAGCGCCCTTATCGTGACCGCCAACCGCGCTGCGATAAGGTCGCGCCCGATAGGGCCGAAGCCTCCTCTGGTGTCGCGACGTGCCGAGCGGTCGTGACATCAGCAGAGAGGCAGACTGCCGGGATCCTCAATCCCGGGGCCGCCCACGATCTACAACACAAACCACATAGGGGAGGGGAGCATGGCAAGCTATCTAACTAGCTAGAAAGCATGAAGAGCTCCCAATCCACCCGGATCGAGAAGAGTTCAAGCAATCCCTACCGGTTACGAAGAACCGAACCCACGAAAGGCCTTCATGACACATGACCACCTCCTCCTCACTCCACAATGCCGCTCCGCACGAGCTCGCCGGCCGCTCCACGCTCGGATCGCCGGAGGGGAGCCTCCCCAACGCTAGAGAAGAGGGGAAAGGGAAGAAGAGGAGAGAGAGGGGGAAGGGGTAGCCAGCCAGCACCTTAAGCCCCCAGCACCCAGAACATGACGGACCGCCCCATCGCGTTAAGACCTTAACGCGACGGGTCAACGAACCGCGACAAGAACGCGCCCCCCATGGGCGCTGCGACAACGCGACAGGCCGTACTGACACACCTGCCACTCTGACAGGCATCAGACGACCGCACAGCGGAACACGACAACACCGTCGCGACCCGTTGACCGGTCGCGATAAGAATGCGACAGGCAAGCCGGGCGCGACAGGAACGCGATGCACACCTGTGTCACAACAGGGATACTGACGCGTCGGATACCCACGATGCGACACTAACGTGTCGCCTAGCCTAGATGCATTAGTGGCCAGTCATCCCAGACACCAGATAGAAAGCCGGGAAGCCGGGTCGTTACACTTATATTCCCACGTTTGTACACCATTAAACTCACAAATATCAATATGAAGTAAATCTAAAACCTTATACTCTCTAACAACAGAGTTAAATAGTCTTCTAGATTGTTTAGCTTGCATATAAATATCACATTTATGAGATTTATCAATGGCATACTCAGTGATCATATTCAAATTCATCATTTGTTTTTAAGGAATTATAATATACACGTCCTAAACGATTATGTCATAAAGTATATGATTCCACATCATTCACAGAAAAAATAAAGTAGAACTAGAGGAAATGTCAACCACTTCTTTATTCAAAACATTGTCCACATGAAGTTTAAACAAACCATCACTTAAATAATCTTTTCCAATAAAAGGCTCTAAATAACGAAGCACCATCTTATTACATTTGAATGTTATTTCATAACCTTGTCCCACTAAAACAGAACCACTCAATATATTTCTCCAGGTTGCTGGAACGTGGTGCACCCTATGTAGAGAGAGAACACGCTCTGAAGGAAGCCTCAAGTCCACGCATCCTATCCCAACACCTTGGAAGCAGAAGCATTCCCCATGGTCACGGATCTACCATGAATGGCCTGGTAAGACACAAATACTAACTTGTTAAAACATACAAGCACATTAGCCCCAGTGTCTATTATCCATTCATTTGGTTCATATATAGTAAAAACTTAACGGTTAATAGTGATGACCAGTCTGTCCCCATGTAATTTTAATTAATTACATATATATATATATATATATTTATTTATTTATTTATTTATGATTAACAAAACCAAACAAAAGCTTATCAATTATATCTAATGAATATTTCATAAGTCTTAAGTACAGGAAAAATACCAAGGTCAAACAAGCCAATAAAGGTATGCATTACTTTTCTGAAGCCTTAATATTTCAACATGATATTTCTCTAAGTCCATATCGACTTCTATTGAAGGCCATAACGATTTCTTTACAAACATATCGATTTCAATAGAATTATAACGATTTCCTTTCTGGCTAAAAAGTCATATTGTTTCAAACAAATCGATGCCGTAACGATTCCATAAGTGATCGCAATGATTTCCTTATAAGACTGAAAAGTCATGTTATCTCAAACAAGTCGATGTCACAACGACTCTATAAGTTACCGTAATGATTTCTTTAGAACCCGTAACGACTTGCCTGTCACAACTACTCTATAAGTTGTCGCAACTATTTCTTTAGAGCCCGTAACGACTTGCTCGTCACAACGACTTTATAAGTTACCGTAACGATTTCTTTAGAAACTCGTAACGACTTGCCTGTCGCAACGACTCTATAAGTTATCGTAACGATTTCTTTAGAAAGCGCAACGACTTGCTTGTTGTAACGATTTCATAAGTTACCGCAACGACTTCTTTAAAAAGCGCAACGACTTGCTTGTTGTAACGATTTCATAAGTTACCATAACGACTTCTTTAGAACTCGCAACGACTTGCTTATTGTAACGATTTCGTAAGTTACCGTAATGACTTCTTTAGAACTCGCAACGACTTGCTTATTGTAACGACTTCATAAGTTACCATAACGATTTCTTTAGAGTTCATAACGACTTGATAAGTATTCATAACGATTTCTTTAGAATTCACAACGACTTGCTTTGTATAATGATTTGTTAAGTATTTCACATCGATTTCTTCAGAAACACATAAATTTGCTTTGTGCAACGATTCATTAAGTGTTCATGATATATCTTCTGTCACATAACGATTTGCTATGACTCATAACGATTTCATAAGTCATATAGTCATCGATTTCATATCTTGATATCTTATTCATCTTAAAAGCGTTGACTAGTCAAAGTCCACGTAGACATCTCTCTGAAACTTTTGCATTTATGAGATCTGAACATATCTCTGCATGCATGCAGACCATATCATCCTTTATCGTGCCTACTCTGATAACGTCCTTTAGACTTAAGCTATTTGGCATTACTATTTCCATGTCTATTAACGTTGTCTGACATCAGAGACACCTTAGCTGTCTGCTATTTGAGTTTGACATTTGTGTAGACCTCTGAACTAGCTTCATAGTACAACGTTAAACAAATAGAAGCCAACAGATATTTCTGAAGATCTATCTCTTTGCGTGCTCAAGTGATCAAAAGACTGTTGACTGTAAGCTTCCAAGACTCTAGTTATCATTCAGTCTAACGACTACTCAAAAGAGAGACAACGGACACTTCAACGTCTACATTTCAAATTGAAGATATAAATTCAAGTCAGAAGAACAGAAGAATACAGATCGCGTATTCAAGCATTCAAATTCTTCTGAAGAAAGTCCAGAGCCAAGAACCTTCATTCCACTTAGCTTTTGCTCTTTTGCTCTCCACTAGTTTGTGAAAATCTTGAGAGAGCCTGTATAGTTCTGAGAGTGTGCCTTGTTTAAATCTCTTTGCTCTCAGTTCTAGTTGCTTTAGATCCTTGCTTATCAAAAGCTTGATCTAGGGGCTTAAATTTCATTCACTCTCTTTGTGTTGTTCCCTTCGGGTGTGAAGGAAGACCTGGTGGTATCTAGGATGTTGTTCCCTTCGGTTGTGAAGGAAGACCTGGTGGTATCCAGAGTGTTGTTCCCTTCGGTTGTGAAGGAAGACCTAGTGTGGTATCCAGGGTGTTGTTCCCTTCGGTTGTGAAGGAAGACCTGGTGTGGTATCCAGGGTGTTGTTCCCTTTGGTTGTGAAGGAAGACCTGGTGTGGTATCCAGGGTGTTGTTCCCTTCAGGTGTGAAGGAAGACCAGCTGAGCTGGGTGTTGTAGCATCCTTAGGGGGACTGTACCCTAGTTAGTGAAATCCTGAGTTGTTGCTCAGGGACAGGACGTAAGACTCCTAAGGAAAGGTGGTCCGAACCAGGATAAACCTTGTGTTGTGTGATTGTCTTCTTTGTGTGTTTGTTATTTAAACTAACTGTCACTAACCTACTTCGAAGAACGTTTGTGTGAATGTTTTTAGTTACAGGTATCTTCTAGATTAATTTTTAAAGACCCATTCACCCCCCCCCCTCTGGGCTCGTCAACTGGGCAACAAATAGAAATATATAATTTGCTAGTAGAGCCCAAAGCTTGCTCTGTCCCTTCAATCTAGGGGTGTTCATGGTTTGGTTTGGTTTGGTTTATAGGATATTTTTAAGAAACCAAACCAAACCAAATTCGGACCCAACCCGAACCAAACCAAACCGAAGTCTTTTGAAACCAAACCAAACCAAACCGAATTAAATTCGATTTGGTTCGGTTTAACTTGAAAATAAATGGGCCTTTAGATTCTCTTAGTCTTAAATAAGATTTTAATCACTTGTTTCTCTAATAAATTACTATCAAATAATATTTGAAATAAAATATTAAATGTTGATGACCATATTAACCTCCATAATATGTATTTTTACATAAATATATTGAAAAAACTTGATAGATATATACAAATTAAAACTTATTATTGTAATTCGGTTTAATCGGTTTGGTTTGGTTTCCAGAACTTAGAAACCAAACCAAACCGAATTTTCTTTTTCGGTTTGGTTTGGAACCAAACCAATTTTTTTCCATGTTCAAACCAAACCAAACCAAACCGAATCGCTCGGTTCAGTTTGGTTTTTTAGTTTGAACCGAATAGTGAACACCCCTACTTCAATCACAACATTAATCTTGGGACTGGAAGAATACATTTCAGCCTTCTTAGCCTTCTTCGAAGGGCAGTCCTTAATGCAATGCCCAACCTGTCCACACTCTCGGCATGGTTTCTTTTTGGACTTTTTCTGGATCTTACTTTTAATGTTGGTTTTGTTCTTCATATGGTTCTATTTTTCTTTACTTTAGGATCTCTTGCCTTACCAGCAGTCAGCACATTTTCACTCGGTTCTACTGGCATCATAGGTTTCTGATTTCTGTACTCTTTTTCAATGGCAATTAACACTAATAAATCATCCAAAGTAATAGAACTCTTGTGATGCTTGAGAGACATCCCAAAATCCTTCCATAATTTCGAGAACTTCTCAATTATAGACATCACCTGTAACTTCTTTGGTAATTTCATATTAGCATTAGTCAAACCATGAATTAAGAGGACGGATTCATGGGCCTGTTAAGACACAGATTTGTCCTCTACAATTTGAAACTTTAAGAACTTGGCAATAGAATATCTTTCAAGACTTGAGTCTTCAATGTTATATTTCTTGTCAAGTTTCTCCCATAGATCCTTGACAAATTTCGCAAAAGAACTACTGTATACATCAAATAACACGTTGGACAAAGACAACAATATGCAACTATGACATATGCGGTCACATTGCTTCCACTCATCTACTGCCTTTTGTCTATTGGGATCATTCTCAAATAGTTTAGGGCAATCTGACTTAAGAACCGAGATGAACTCGATTGTGGTAAACCAAATCTTCATGCGATGTTGTCATCATTTGAAGTGTTGTCCCGAGAACTTCTCGGGCATGCCAGACATGTCCACACAGAGTGCAATCACAGATGACATAGATGAAATGATGAATAACTTCTCTAAGATTGTTGGAAAATAATGAACATGAAATAAATAATCACATGAGCATAAATAAAGCATGACGACATAGACATCGAATACATATCATCTCACAGGTATAGGCAAAGATTCGATTCCAATCCAAAAAGAAAAAAACATGCATAAGAGTGCAACAAATCAAGAGAAATAGAACAAAATAAGAGAAGTTATTCATCATTTCATCTGTGATTGCGCTCTGTGTGGACATGTCTGGCATGCCTGAGAAGTTTTCGGGACAGCACTTCAAATGGTGACAATATCGCATGAAGATTTGGTTTACCACAATCGAGTTCATCTCAGTTCTTAAGTCAGATTGCCCAAAACTATTTGAGAATGATCCCAATAGACAAAAGACAGTAGATGAGTGGAAGCAATGCGACTGTATATGTCATAGTTGCATATTGTTGGCTTTGTCCAACGTGTTATTTGATATATACAGTAGTTCAAGGAGTTCCTTTAGAAAAGTTATCGCCTCCGTCATATCAATGCTACAGAGTCAACGCTTTTTTTCCGAAATAAAATGGCTACAAAGATGCACCTCCACCCAAAGAAAATCCATCCTTAACGACATCCTCAAAAAATTATTCTCCTTCGTTGATATTGAGAAACTATGGTCCACAAATTTTCTTTGCGTGTACACAGAAATTTCGATTGATAGGATCAAGAACACCAAAGAGACGAGCAAGTCTGATCCCTAGAAAGAGAGAGAGAAAATGCTTGCACCCCGTAGAGAGAGAGAGAGAGAGAGAGAGCACCACCACTAGAAAAACCCACCACGGCTACCCAAAGCGCTGCCTAGGCATCTATCGGATTCGCGTTTATGTTGTCCTCTTCTCCCTGAAACAAAGTTGCACCCCCTTTTTTTTTCTTTTTCCCAAAGAAAACCACATCGCGTAACCCAAAGGTAATGGAGAGCAAAAAAAAAATCTCCCTCCATTACATGAGAAGTGGCGGTTTCTGCATTGGACTTTATTAGTAAAACCCACAAAAGCTTTTGGGTTTATAAATGAAACCCTTTAGCCACCACAACTTCTCCAACAGTTATATCATCTAAAACTTTTCTATTTTTTGATGTCGAAATCTATACTATATATATATAACACAGTCTTAAAAAGCTGATGTGGCAGCAGCAGAACAGCCTGCAGCAGAACAACACCTTCGTCCGTTTAAAAAAAAACTCATCTCTCTCAACTAAAAACTACCACATGCACGTCTCCCACATATCAGACACTATCTCAACTTTAAAAGAAAAAAAGTCTAATATGGGAACCACGATGGTTCTAACTTCTTTCTCTTCCCCATGACGCTCTAACTTCTTTGCTAACCGCATGACCATCCCCTTCACATACGGTTTCACCTTCCCACGTCTGCCCGCCATTTCCCGGTGAAAACGGTGTGGGGGAGCCATCCTACTTATGCATCGTCGAATGTCCTCGCCCTCCCAGCATCCCCCTCGCTCTTGCAGCGTCACCCTCGCAGCATCCCCCTCGCAGTCGTGGCGTCGCCCTTGCAGTCACATCTTCCGTGCATTGCCATCGCCAACCCTACTCGCTCGCCCCCGACGTCTGTCGCGCATGTGTCGCCACCATCGGCCAGTCCCGTACGCCGCCCTTCGCGAGCATGTCGCCCCCGCCGATCGCGCGCTTACGCCGACGTGCTCACTTCCACGCACTGCAGCCACTGCTACGTGCTGCCGATGGCGTGCTACTGCCGCCGCGTTGGCCCTACAAGTTTGCCTCTTGACGCCTGCGTCATCCCGCCGTGCCATGCTGCTCGCCTTCTTAAGCATCTGTCCGCACTACCTCCTTCCATCGGCCAAGGGGTCCTGGCTATGCTTGATGATCCTGGTTGTGCTTGACCAAACAATGTGTATGGAAACAAAGTTCAATCCCAATGTGCGCTTCATACTCTTTGATGCTCTATTTGGTGCAGGTATTTAAAAATCATGTTTGTTGATAACAAAACTCAATTCGCTGGTCAGGTTGGAACTGGGGCTAGAACTGCTGGTAGGGTGTGGGAAGGAGAGGGCGGGGCGGCCGGAATGCCGATGGCGGTGGCGGTGTAGCGAGATGGAAAGAGAGAGAGAGGTCTAGAGAGGCGAGCCCCATGGACATGGAGAAGATGCAGTCGGCAGTGTTCCCCTGCGTGGTGTCTTCGACGGCGATGCTAATCCCATCCGGAGTTGTGCGGCTGACTCAAAGCCCTCCCCTCTCTCCCCAGACCCTTCCATCCACGCCCCCCTCCCAGTTTCGCCTTCTTCCCCTCCCTGGACCCTCCCCTCCACGGCCCCCTCTCTCCCCAGAACCTCCCCTCCACAGATCTTCCATCCACGCCCCCCTCTCAGTTTCGCCTTCTTCTCCTCCCTAGACCCCCCTCCATGCCCCCCTCTCTCCCCAGACCCTCCCCTCCACAGACCCTCCATCCACGCCCCCCTCCCAGCTTCGCCTTCTTCCGGACCCTCCCCTCCACGGCCCTCTCCCCTCCCTCCCTCCACGGACACCCCATCCCCGGCCCACTCCCTTCCTCCCTAGACCCTCCCCTCCACACCCCATCCCCTACGTCCGCTGCTACCCCTGCGGCTTTTTCCCTTCTTCATATGTCCGCCGCTGCCCCTGCTCGAACATAAGCAATGGTGTCATCTACGATGTGCACAAAGTTGGGGGTTTCACAGCAGACATGTAGGATCTGAAGATTTGAACGATGTAATATGTGGAGGAAATCATATGGTACCTGAAACAACCTACTAGAATCCTAGACATATCGCAGAAGCTCTTACAACTAGGAGTCAGCTGAATCATATGGTACCTGAAACAACCTACTGGAATCCCAGACATATTGCAGAAACTCTTACAACTGGGAGTCAGCTGCATCGAGGACAATGGGGCTACCCAGAGCGGCTTGATAGCGGCAGCAGCAGCAGCAGTAGGGCCAAAATAGAGTCATGGCACTGGGAGAAAAAGGTTGGATCGAGAACTCCGGTGAAGGCGCACAAGAACTTGAGAGGCTTGCAGCGACGCTCTTGCTTGAAGACGATGGAAAAGTGGTTTCTGCGTTGGGAAGAAGGAAAATGGTTAAAGTGGAAGAAAACAAGGAGCAGAAAAGGTGGAGAAGGAAGCATGAAGACAAAGTAAAAAGTTGGTCAAAAAGGTGGTCATGATGTTGTACTCCAAGCTCAGAGTCCAAACGTTGCAAGTGAAACAAAGAAAAGACAAACTGAACTTCTATTCAAACAAAAAAAACATAGAACACTATTTTTTTTCTCTTTATATTTATACATTGTTGTAGGAGTGTTTTCCTTCAAATTGTTGTATTCATTTTTAATGTAATATATTTAAGTTTTTTTTATTTGAATAGATCTTTTTCTTGGAATTGGTGCATTGTTTAATATAAAAACTTATAAATTTATATATACTATTTACAAGACATTTATGTAATATGACATGTGAAGAAAGATTTTTTTATTAGTTGACAATTATTATTTCATTTTAAAAATAAGATTTCATAAAATTAATGAGACAATTTCAAATTGCATAAAATTTATATATATATTTAAATAAATAAATGTTTTTATAAATATATAATATATATTTCTACCTAAAACATTCCCGTGCATGCACGGGCATAGAACTAGTGTCATCTAAAACTGAGTTCACTTAAATATGGATTAATATTCCACGTGAAATGGGCATATAGGCAATATTGAAGTCCCAGGGTATGTGGCTGCCTACTGTGTCGTAGCTATCAGCATTTGAAGATAGATGACACATATGATGGTGTACCATCAACCAACGTATTATACAAGTACAACTAAAGATTCGGTGAACGCATAACTAATTGGAAGAGATGCAAGTGGACTCCAACATTAAAGTAGCGTGGTTGTAGACTTGTAGTCTAAAGTGACATTTAAGATATTGGTAAACCTTGTTTAGGGCTGCAAACAGATCTGAATTTTATTCAGATTGGTTTCAAATCCGTATTCAGATCTTTAGATATTTATTCACTTACAATATTCAGTGGATCTTAAAGGGATCCGTTAATAAAACGGAGTGGTTTTGGAATCACCCGATCTACTCCATTTAAAACTATCCTTTGTTTAAACCATCAGATGTATGATCTGAAGTCTGGGTTTGATTTGATGGTAGGTTAGGATTTTATGTGGGAATGGGAAGGAACCAACTTGAATCCCCATTTCCCAAAAGTGTTATTTCTATTAGGAGTATGGTAAGATATTTTAAGCTTGTGGCTTAAGATTTTATTGTTCTCTTTTGTTAATTTATGACTTCTTTGTAGGAATTTTGTGATTTTCTTAATCTCTTCATAGTTGATATATGCATGCTTTGGTAGTGAATTATTAAATTTACAATTTTACCTTTGTGTTATATTAAAATACTATCTAAGTTTATTAGATTATTGTCATCGAGTGTACACGGATACTATCTATATCAGCTACGTATCTGAAAGATATCCATCTAAAAAGATATGCTCTGTATTCAATTTCTATCTGAAGCAGACATGGATTGTCGAGATAATGTAAACAGACGAATGCAGAATTGTTTAATCCACTTCATATCCACTCTATTTGTAGCCCTAACCTTGCCTACCAGCCTCACCAATTTCTCAATCCATTATTTTCTTGCAGGAAATTTTGTGCAGGAACCCAAACCTACTGCAAGGAACCCGCTAATACAACGGGTAGTCCTTTTTTTTTTTTTGGTGGGGGGGGGGGGGGGGAGGAGATAGAGGAGACATGGCCTTTGTACCTTGAAAACTTTATATTACTTAAACGATTTGTGGAATGATGATTCCCTTTGTATTATGCACACATATATATAGATGTACAAGAGCCCAAGGTAGGGCAAGGCCTAGAGTAGGGCAAGGCCCAAAGAAGGGCAAGACAGCTAGAGAATCTCCTAAGAATAGCAGACAACTGTACAGACAACTGTACATACGTTAACACCCCCCCTCAAACTCATGGTGGATCATAGACAGAGAGTTTGCCAACTAATTCACGAAACCTTGGAGTAGTCTGCGACTTCGTAAACAGATCAGCGAGCTACTCGGCCGAGGAGACATGAGGGAGAGAGAGAGAGTGCCAGCTAGGTAATGATGACGAACAAAATGATAGTCAATCTCAATGTGCTTTGTCCTCTCATGGAAAATAGGATTGCTTGCAATCTGAAGAGCACTCTTGTTATCGCAGTGTAGGGGAGTCGAAGTGCGAACATCAACCCCAAACGATGGAAGGAGTCGACGTAACCAAATAACCTCAGCGGAGGTGTCAGCCATAGCTCGATATTCAGCCTCAGTACTAGAACGAGATACGACTGCTTGTTTCTTGCTGCGCCAGGAGATCAGTGAAGACCCCAAGAAAATACAATATCCTGTGGTGAAGCGACGATCCGAGGGGTCACCTGCCCAATCGGCATCAGAGTAGGCACGGAGTTCCAAGGGAGAGGTGGAAGAAAAGAAAAGGGAACGATGAATAGTGCCACGGAGATAGCGAAGAACGCGTAAGAGAGCAGCATAGTGTACTGAGGTAGGGGCGCTCACGAATTGGCTTAAAACATGAACAGTATGAGCAATATCAGGGCGCGAAATGGTAAGATAGACCAAAGCACCAACCAGTTGACGATACCGTGTAGGATCGTCTAACGGAACACCATCGGTTGGGCGAAGCTTCACATGTAGTTCCATAGGTGTGTCTACCGATCGGGTGTCGGATAAGGCAGCCCTCTGAAGAATGTCAGTGATATACTTCTGTTGAGATAATAGGTATCCCCGAGAAGAGTAGGCAACCTCTAAGCCAAGAAAATAGCGAAGAAAGCCCATATCCTTCATATCAAAATGTTGCTGAAGATGCGTCTTGAGAGAGGCAATGGCAGCTGAGTCATCACCAGTGATAACCATGTCATCAACATAGAGAAGTAAGATGGCTCGACCATGAGGAGAGTCACGAACAAATAGTGCATAGTCTTCAGAGCTCTCTTGGAAGCCAGCCTCAATAACAGCACGGCGAAATCGATCAAACCAGGCACGAGGGGCCTGTTTGAGTCCATAGATGGCCTTGCGGAGATGACAGACATGTCCTGTCGGGGTAGAGACACCAGGAGGAGGTTGCATGTAGACTTCCTCTTTGCGCTCACCATGAAGAAAAGCATTCTTGACATCAAGTTGGTAGAGCGGCCAACTACGACTGGCAGCAACAGCCAGTAACGTACGGATAGTAGTCATCTTTGCCACAGGGGAGAAGGTCTCCTCATAGTCGATGCCATACTCTTGAGAGAAGCCACGAGCCACGAGACGTGCTTTGTGGCGTTCAATGGAGCCATCAGCCTTGGTCTTAATTTTGTATATCCACTTGCAACTGATAGGAGAGACGTTGGATGGAAGCGGTACAACGTCCCAAGTGTGTGTCTCTTGAAGAGCGTGAAGCTCCTCCTCCATTGCCTAGCGCCATTCAGGGAACTGAACAGCTTGGCGATAACTCTGGGGCTCCTGATGAGAGTGTATGGCTGTAAGGAAGGCAGAAAACTGAGGATAGTAAAAGTCAGTGGGATCATAACCAAGCCTGTCAGGAGGGCGGTGAGACCGCTGAGGATAACGCCGAGGTGGATCCAAAACCGGCGAGGAGGAAGCAGGAGCAGGAGTAGCCTCAACTGAAGAGTTTGAAGTATCTTCCAATGCAGAGATGTGTCTTCTCGGAGTCAGGTTAACGAGAGATGGAGAAGGAGATGACTCAGCGAAGGATTCAGGGTCTGGGGGGTCCAGAGAAGGTGATGACTAAGCGGAGGGGAGAAGACCGGGAAGGCCAGGAGTGATGGAGGAAGAAGAGGGATAAGAAGATTGAAGAAAGGAGAGATCTTGAGAGCTAGTGGGGAAGAAGGGAACATGCTCAAGGAAGGTGACATGACGAGAGATCCGAAGACGACGAGCAGGGGGATCATAGCAGTGATACCCAGAGTGCTCAGGACTGTAGCCAAGAAGAACACACTTAAGAGCTCGAGGTGAAAGTTTGGTACGTTCAGTAGGTGGCAACAACACATAGCACATACATCCAAAACTACGTAGTCGGCTATAGTCTGGTGAATGAGAGTAAAGCCGCTCGTAGGGGGTGGATCCTGACAAAATTGAGGAGGGGGTGATATTGATGAGAAATACCGAAGTGAGGACAGCCTCTGTGGCGGAACGCCTCGGCCAAGCCCGTTAAACTAATAACGCACTTGATCCGAGTCCGCCTCCTGCGAACGGGCCGAAGCCTCGCAAGGGAAACCAAACCACAGTCCGTGTAAACATAAAGGAACACACCACATTTCATATATAATTTTTCACAATTTTCATAGCCATATTCCATTAAAACTGTAAAGGTATACAAAAGCCTGGGGCATACCCCGAGGTACAACAAAAGAAAGTAAACAGCTACAAAACTACAAGGCTACACTGCTGAGTACTACTCCGCTGGAGGTACTGACCCTGCTCCGCTACGACGCGGCCCAGAACTGGACGTCGGACGGGAAACGTCCTCCTCGCCCTCACCTGTGGGGGTAGGGGTGAGCCTCTCTAGTCACTGGCTCAGTAGGGAACTCCCCCAAAGCCGAACAAACCACAAACCACAGGTACAAAACAGTAAACAGTACCAACAACATATAAAACAGCTAAGCAGGTAAGTAAAGCTGTAAAAGTACTCACCGTCTGTCGACTACGAGAAACAACTGTAGTAACTAAACGGCAAACCCAAACAGGTGTACAAGCCAAAGTAGAGACAGCCAACACGAGCCACGTAAACTGGTTCGCGACACCAGAAACTGACTCGGACAACTAACACAGGTCCACCTCTCAGTCTCGCAGCCACGGACGAAGGGTCCAGCTGCCGCTCCACGTAAAAAGGTCAAACAACTGTGGAGACCAACTAAAACACCACAACCTGCAGACCACACGGTCACAGGCCCATGCCTGGCACCTCCAGAGACCCTGGCCTGGGCTCGCTAGAGTGAGGCACTGGAAAAAGGACTAGCTGGGGTCCAGTACGTCTACTGGTGTCCGTACCCCCAACTACGAGCGCGCTACAAGTGACTAAAAACAACCACAACTGTCACTGTCCCACTGTCGTCTTTCCCTCAGCCGGACGTACAACTCTAACACAAGAGTGAGGGTGTCCAGGTCAGACGACACAGACCTCAACGGTACAACACAAGTACCGGGACAAGGCCCCGAGCTAACAGCCTGGCTCACAAAGAACCTGGGGCACCCAACTGGAGAGGTAACCACGGTAGGCGTCGTACTACTCGTCACGTACACAAAACCACGTGCACGTCACACACAAACCACGTGAAACCTCACGTAAACCACAAGTAACCACTGGTCCACTACACGTGAACCCAACTGACTCGCGTACACAACGCGCAGTCACCGAAGTAAACACTTAACAGCATATCTTGTATGCTAAACACGAGAACCATGTGCACTTAGTGCACCTCGTATGATACCACGCATGCATTATCGATAAAACACCATAAATAGCCATTTCTGTTCATATAGGAGTAGGCGGCCACATCGATTGCCGCTTACAGGAAGTAGACGGCAAGGTCCCTGGCCGTCAACCTCCTGGCTGAAGATCTTGGCGGCAAACGATGTTGACGCCAAGTTCCCCGGCCTTAAACCCTGCAGAAACCCTAATCCGGTCCTGCGAGTTTTCCACTCATTCATATTACAGAAAAACATGTAAATGCTATTCCTCTAGCATGATAGAACCCAATACAACCCAATTATACATGCTTTACACATTAAACTACACAAACCACCCATTATCCCGCATGGTGCAACTCTATCCAAACATGGATTATCATGCTGGTTCAAGTAGTTATGATGTGTTTTAATGTTTCTAGGGAGCTACCAGGGTTCGTCCCCTACCTCAGAACGCGTTAGAATCTCCCGCAACTCCCCGGTTTACGCCGAGCCCTCCGCGAGCTCCCACGCGAATTGCACCACGCCGCGACGTTTCCTCGCGCAATTCGGCGACGCCGCGCGTCCCACGATCGACCAGCCACTCCTCGATACCTGTTAAAACCTTCAGAAACACCAGGGCGCGAAGCTGGGGCAAGAGGGAGAGAGGGTGAGCTGAGAGAGCTGCCCTCGGGTGAACATATAACCTGCTGAACTGACAGGTTGGCGTCAACCCCCTTGTCGCCCACATGCACCGCCAGACTAAACGTCCACATAGGCTGCCGTCAAGTTCATGATGTAAACGTCAATGAACCTGGACGCCAACAGTCAACGACCACCACTTGGCCGCCAACTCAGACAGAACAGCAGCAGGTCCCATTCCAATTCAGGACCTACCCTGCTCTTTACCTGCTCAAGCCACGCAATCACACCATACATTCCACACACCCAACTCACACTGGCCTCACAACGGCCGCCACAACCCCAATGCACATGATCCGCATGGATCCGAAAAGCACGCGACGTTACATTACTATCATCTAAAAAGAAAATTTCGACCTCGAAATTCATAACACAACACAAAGTCAAACGATTTAAACATACACAACTTTACAAGCACTATCATCTAAAAAGAAAATACACAAACTTATACAAACAGATAGGGATACCCTTTAGCCATTTCAGCGGCCAACTCCCAGGTATCCTCACCACCCAACCTATTTTCCCATCTCACCTTAACCAACTCAATTTCTTTATTTCTTAACTTCTTGATTTTTCGATCCGTGATCTGTACCGGATATTCAGGCATGGTCATATCCGGCCTCAGGTCACCACCTTGATATCTAATTATCTGAGCTGGATCTTCAATGCATTTCCTTAACATGGAGACATGGAAAATATCATGCACATCTGCAAAATCAGCTGGCAAATCCAGCCTATAAGCCACTTCCCCAATTCTTTCAATTACCTGGAAAGGTCCCACATACCTTGGACTCAGCTTTCCAGATTTACCAAACCTCATTATACCTTTACTTGGGGAAACTCTCAGAAAAACAAAATCTCCCACCTCAAACTGAAGTGGTCTCCTCCGCACATCTGCATAACTTTTCTGCCTACTTTGAGCTGCCTGCAATTTTTCTTTAATAAGCTTTACTACTTCAGTGGTTTGCTGAATTAATTCAGGACCCACTAATTGCCTTTCTCCCACTTCATACCAGTTCAATGGAGTTCTACATGGCCTTCCATACAAAGCTTCATACGGTGCCATCCCAAGACTGGTATGATAACTATTATTGTAGGCAAACTCAACCATTCCCAAATGATGTTCCCAACTGCCTCCCCAAACTAAGCAACAGGCTCGCAACATATCTTCAATTGTCTGAATGGTTCTTTCTGTTTGACCATCTGTCTGGGGATGATAAGCGGAGCTATATCTTAATTCAGAACCAATTACTCTCTGCAAACTTCTCCAAAAACCAGAAGTAAATCTTGGATCTCTATCTGATACAATAGTCTTCGGAATACCATGCAGTGGAACAATTCTTTCAACATAAACATTTGCCAATCTGTCCACTGTCCAAGACATACTTACTGCCACTAATCTGCAAACTTTGGTCAATCTGTCAACAAACACCCATATTCCATTATGCCCAGAACTTGTCCTTGGTAAACCTGCCACAAAATCCATTGCAATATCATCCCATTTCCACTGTGGAATGGGTAACGGTTGCAACAGACCTCCCGGCTTTTGATGCTCTGCTTTAATTTGCTGACAACGCACATCTTGCCACAAATTCTGCTATTTCTTTCTTCATATGAGGCCACCAAAAATGCTTTCTTAAATCATGGTACATTTTAGTACTACCCGGATGAATAGTGTACCTTGATTTATGAGCCTCTTCTAGAAACGCTGCTTCACTTCTCTTTCTGCAGGAACAAACAACCTGCCCCTAAGCCTGACCACACAATTATCATCAATTGAGACTCCTTCCATTTTCACAATTTCAGGTAAACCTGCATCTGCTCTTTGAGCCTCAATAATCTGCCAATATAAAGACGGCTCTACAGCACTAGCAGCTAGAATTGCCCGACGCTGACTGCTGGGCACATACAAAGAATTCTCTGCTACCTCTTCATACAACTTCCATTCTTTAATCATCATTAAATTCATATATGCCTTTCTGCTCAAGGCATCAGCCACAACATTGGCCTTACCCGGATGGTAAGCCAAACTGAAATCATAATCCTTCAGATACTCAACCCATCTGCGCTGGCGAAGATTCAAATCTTTCTGCGAGAAGATATACTTCAAGCTTTTATGATCTGTAAAAATCTCAAATCTTTCGCCATACAGATAATGCCTCCACATTTTCAAAGCAAATACAACTGCAGCTAATTCCAAATCATGAGTGGGGTAATTCTCTTCTGCTGGCTTCAATTGCCTAGACGCATAGGCTATCACTTTACCATGCTGCATAAGCACTGCTCCAAGACCTCTCCTTGAAGCATCAGTATACAGCACAAAACCACCACTCCCTGCCGGCAATGTCAATATAGGTGCTGATGTAAGTCTTTTCTTCAATTCCATAAAACTTCTCTGACATTCACCGGACCACACAAAAGGCACACCCTTTCTGGTCAGCTTAGTCATAGGTGCTGCAATTTTAGAAAAATCTTGAATAAAGCGCCTATAATAACCTGCCAACCCCAGAAAACTTCTAATCTCGGTTATTGACTTAGGCACTTCCCACCTCGACACAGCTTCCACTTTACTTGGGTCTACAGCTACTCCTTTAGCAGAAATAACATGACCCAAAAACTGAATTTCCTTTAACCAGAATTCACACTTACTGAATTTAGCAAACAATTGGTTATCCCTTAGCAACTGCAAAGTAAACCTCAAATGAGCTGCATGCTCCTCCTCAGATGCTGAATAAATTAAAATATCATCAATAAAGACCACAATAAATTGATCTAAATATGGATGAAATATTCTATTCATCAGATCCATAAAACCTGCAGGAGCATTAGTCAACCCAAAAGGCATTACCACAAACTCATAGTGACCATATCTGGTTCTGAACGCTGTCTTGTCTATATCCTCCTCTTTAATTCTCAACTGATGGTACCCGGACCTCAAATCAATTTTGGAAAACACTTTTGCTGATTGCAACTGATCAAATAAATCATCTATTCTTGGCAACGGGTACTTATTCTTGATGGTCACATCATTCAACTTTCTATAATCTATACACATCCGGAAACTTCCATCTTTCTTTTTCACAAATAAAACCGGCGCTCCCCACGGGGAATGACTCGGTCTAATAAACCCTTTTTGCAACAATTCTTCTAATTGCTTTTTCAACTCCTTGAGTTCTGCTGGTGCCATCCGATATGGGGCTTTAGAGATCGGCATAGTACCCGGCAGCAACTCAATAGTAAAATCCACCTCTCTATGTGGAGCTACACCAGGCAAATCTTCCGGAAAGACATCAGCAAATTCCCTAACCACGGGAACTGCTTCCATTGGCTGACTGGCTTCTACCAAACTTACTGAGGCTAAATAGGCCACACACCCATCATTTATCAACTTTCTAGCTTTAATTGCAGAAATTAGAAACTTTGAGGTATAAAAAGGCATACCTTGATATTCAAACTCTGCACCATTAGGATGATAAAACCTGATCCTTTTCTTTCTGCAATCTAGCATTGCTCCATACATCTCTAGCCAGTCCATACCCAGAATAATATCATAATCTGACAACTGCAGGGCATACAACCGACCCGGCATCTGGTTCCCTTCAATCATAACAGGAGCTTCATCTATGTAGCTCGAAGTGAGTAAGAACTCACCTGAAGGAACCTCTACCACTAACTCACAAGACTTCTCTTCTAATGGTGAGCTATGCAATCCAGAAATTCTTCGGAAATAAAAGAATGAGAGGCACCCGAATCAAATAAGACTCTTGCTGAATATTCATAAAGAGGTAAAGTACCTTCTATCATATTTGATGCCTCTGCCTGGGCTCGGGTGATAGCCATAACCCGGCCTCTCCCTGCTGCTGCGGTGCTCCTCTGCCACGACCTGCCTGTGGCTGCTGAAACTGCTGAGGTGCTGCTGCTGCTGCACACCTCTGCCATACCCATACTCTCTTGCATACGGACAATTGCGGATCAAATGTCCCGGCTGATTACAATTATAACATCTGTATCCTGGAGGAACTATAGGCTGCCTGGCTGTACTCTGCTGCGACTCCTCCACCTCAGGCCTACCACGGCCTTGCTGATACTGCGGACGACCTCCCCATCCTTTTCCTTTTCCTTTAAGTGCTTGCTTTAATTTCTGTCCCCACTTCCCAAAGCCTGATGAAGAAGGTCCTGCTGGTGCCTTGCCCTTGCTTGCACCGCTGACTGCTGCGGTAACCGGAAACTACCAGAACCTGACTCACCTGCCTGACGAGTCCGGATAGACCTCTCTAAAATAGCTGCCCTTTGCGCTGCCTCTTCCACTGTCTTGCACATGAGAGGAACTATCGCATTCTGCAATTCCACTCTCAATCCTCTAATAAAATACTCAACCATCATGTTATTATTAGAAACAACATAAGGTGCATAACGGCTGAGTGCCATAAATCTCATCTGATACTCTAGAACCGAAGAGTTACTTGCTGAAGAGTCCGGAATTGCTCTCTTTTTACCTGCTGCACTTGAATCGGAAAGAATGTATCATTAAATACCTCGAGAAACTCCGACCAAGTGATAGCTTCTTCTCTTCTACCTGCGAAGGTGGTCTGCATCTTCAATCGCCACCATTCTAAAGCAAAACCTCTCAACTGATAAGCAGCCAATACAACTCTGTCTGCTTCAGGACACCGCATAGTCGCAAAAACCCTCTCAATTTCATGAACCCAGTGCTCAGCTGTATCTGGATTTGGCCCTCCTGAATAAGTAGACGGCTGCAATCTCAGAAATTTCTCCACCTGTATCACTGGTTCTTCAACTAACTGCACTGGCGGTGGTGGTAGCACAGGTGCTACAAAAGGTACCTCCACCCTCGGCAGAACTGGAGCAACAGGTACTGCCTCTCCTTCCCCAGGTGGCACTGCAACTGGTGGTATAGGCGCCTGCTGATCCATTCTCGCTCGAATATCCGTGAGGCTCTCCCAGATTCTCTCAATCATACGCTGGGTGCTTTCCTCCGGATCATCTCCTCCACCACCCCAATCTCTCCTATCAGCCATTCCAGAAATTCTACATACACAAAACACCAGACAAAAATCAAAACCCAAATTATCGAAAATCAGGGTCTCTACCAGCAGTGTATAATGACCGAAATAAGGCTATGTATTCTTCCAGTTCCCTTATATTAACACGGACCTTGCTCTGATACCAACTGTGCGGAACGCCTCGGCCAAGCCCGTTAAACCAATAACGCACTTGATCCGAGTCCGCCTCCCGCGAACGGGCCGAAGCCTCGCAAGGGAAACCAAACCACAGTCCGTGTAAACATAAAGGAACACACCACATTTCATATATAATTTTTCACAATTTACATAGCCATATTCCATTAAAACTGTAAAGGTGTACAAAAGCCTGGGGCATACCCGAGGTACAACAAAAGAAAGTAAACAGCTACAAAACTACAAGGCTACACTGCTGAGTACTACTCCGCTGGAGGTACTGACCCTGCTCCGCTACGACGCGGCCCAGAACTGGACGTCGGACGGGAAACGTCCTCCTCGCCCTCACCTGTGGGGGTAGGGGTGAGCCTCTCTAGTCACTGGCTCAGTAGGGAACTCCCCCAAAGCCGAACAAACCACAAACCACAGGTACAAAATAGTAAACAGTACCAACAACATATAAAACAGCTAAGCAGGTAAGTAAAGCTGTAAAAGTACTCACCGTCTGTCGACTTCGAGAAACAACTGTAGTAACTAAACGGCAAACCCAACAGGTGTACAAGCCAAAGTAGAGACAGCCAACACGAGCCACGTAAACTGGTTCGCGACACCAGAAACTGACTCGGACAACTAACACAGGTCCACCTCTCAGTCTCGCAGCCACGGACGAAGGGTCCAGCTGCCGCTCCACGTAAAAAGGTCAAACAACTGTGGAGACCAACTAAAACACCACAACCTGCAGACCACACGGTCACAGGCCCATGCCTGGCACCTCCAGAGACCCTGGCCTGGGCTCGCTAGAGTGAGGCACTGGAAAAAGGACTAGCTGGGGTCCAGTACGTCTACTGGTGTCCGTACCCCCAACTACGAGCGCGCTACAAGTGACTAAAAACAACCACAACTGTCACTGTCCCACTGTCGTCTTTCCCTCAGCCGGACGTACAACTCTAACACAAGAGTGAGGGTGTCCAGGTCAGACGACACAGACCTCAACGGTACAACACAAGTACCGGGACAAGGCCCCGAGCTAACAGCCTGGCTCACAAAGAACCTGGGGCACCCAACTGGAGAGGTAACCACGGTAGGCGTCGTACTACTCGTCACGTACACAAAACCACGTGCACGTCACACACAAACCACGTGAAACCTCACGTAAACCACAAGTAACCACTGGTCCACTACACGTGAACCCAACTGACTCGCGTACACAACGCGCAGTCACCGAAGTAAACATTAACAGCATATCTTGTATGCTAAACACGAGAACCATGTGCACTTAGTGCACCTCGTATGATACAACGCATGCATTATCGATAAAACACCATAAATAGCCATTTCTGTTCATATAGGAGTAGGCGGCCACATCGATTGCCGCTTACAGGAAGTAGACGGCAAGGTCCCTGGCCGTCAACCTCCTGGCTGAAGATCTTGGCGGCAAACGATGTTGACGCCAAGTTCCCCGGCCTTAAACCCTGCAGAAACCCTAATCCGGTCCTGCGAGTTTTCCACTCATTCATATTACTGAAAAACATGCAAATGCTATACCTCTAGCATGATAGAACCCAATACAACCCAATTAACATGCTTTACACATTAAACTACACAAACCACCCATTATCCCGCATGGTGCAACTCTATCCAAACATGGATTATCATGCTGGTTCAAGTAGTTATGATGTGTTTTAATGTTTCTACGGAGCTACCAGGGTTCGTCCCCTACCTCAGAACGCGTTAGAATCTCCCGCAACTCCCCGGTTTACGCCGAGCCCTCCGCGAGCTCCCACGCGAATTGCACCACGCCGCGACGTTTCCTCGCGCAATTCGGCGACGCGCGCGTCCCACGATCGACCAGCCACTCCTCGATACCTGTTAAACCTTCAGAAACACCAGGGCGCGAAGCTGGGGCAAGAGGGAGAGAGGGTGAGCTGAGAGAGCTGCCCTCGGGTGAACATATAACCTGCTGAACTGACAGGTTGGCGTCAACCCCCTTGTCGCCCACATGCACCGCCAGACTAAACGTCCACAAAAGCTGCCGCCAAGTTCATGATGTAAACGTCATGAACCTGGACGCCAACAGTCAACGACCACCCCTTGGCCGCCAACTCAGACAGAACAGCAGCAGGTCCCATTCCAATTCAGGACCTACCCTGCTCTTTACCTGCTCAAGCCACGCAATCACACCATACATTCCACACACCCAACTCACACTGGCCTCACAACGGCCGCCACAACCCCAATGCACATGATCCGCATGGATCCGAAAAGCACGCGACGTTACAGCCCAGCCCAAAAGGCCGAGGAACGGAAAAAGTAGGGTGCGGGTTGTCTCAAGGATAGACGATGCTTGCGCTCTGCCACACCATTCTGTTGCGGGTATAAGGGCAAGAGAGTTGAGGAAGTGTTCCATGGAGGAAAGAACACGGCGAAGGTCAGAGGAAAGATACTCACGAGCACCATCAGTTCGAAGAACCTTTATACAACAGTGAAAATGAGTATACACCATCTCAGTAAACTGGCGATAAATAGATAAAAGATCAGACCTTCGATGAGAAGATAAACCCATGTAAACCCGTACAATCATCCACAAAGCTGACATAATACAAGTAACCAGTCATAGAAGGAAGGGGGAAGGTCCCCAAATGTCAGAGGACTAACTCAAAAGGAGACGTGGCACTAGACTCGCGGGAGGAGGAGGAAAAAGGAAGAGCGGTATTTTTAGCAAGTTGACAGCTCTCACAATGAGATAGGGAAAAGGGCATACTAGGACCTAAGACTCCGGTTTTATAAAGAGATCGAAGACGGGATTCTGACGGATGACCTAAGCGACGATGCCAAAGGTCAGCAGAGGTGGGGGAAGGACTCCGAGATGCAGACACCGTCAGCGCAGAAGGAGGAAGATGCAGTTTGTCCAAACAGTAGAGGCCACCCACTCTATGACCTGTTCCAATCCTCTGGCCGGTACGTGGATCCTGCACATCACAAGAAGAGAAGTGAATGAGACAGTATATCCATAATCCGCAAGGCGGCTGACAGACACAAGGTTCATGGAGAGGTGGGGAACATGAAAAACGGAAGAGAGGGTAAGGTGGCCAGAAGGGTGAGAGCGGGGGGTGATAGAGCCACACTGCGAGATAGAAAGAGAGGTACCATCAGCAGTGTGGATCCGAAGATGAGATGGGACAGGGGAGCAATCAACAAGAAGAGAACTGTCAGAAGTCATGTGGTGGGAAGCCCCAGAGTCTAAGATCCAAGCAGAAGCAGTACCAGTGGCAGCTGACAAAGCAGACGGTTCAGAAATGAGACCAGCAGTCTGCAGGAGTTGCTGTAGTTGTTGTATCTGACTGGCTAGTTGATTCACATCAGGAGACCCTGCAAGTGATGTGGTAGCCAGTGGGGTTGAGGAGTCAACCACAGCGGCAGTGGTGCGAAGTTGACGTTGACGCTCCTTCCGTTGGCGTTTTCGAAATTGATCGATGGTGTGACCACGGTTGTGACAGTATTTGCAGTAAAGTGATGTCAATGTGCCATCGCCAGAATGTGCCAAGGAGTCCATGACGCGAGAAGTCCTTGGTGTGTCCAGTATAGATGTGGATGATTCTGAGGATGGGGGATGAGAGACAGCAGCAAAAAACAGTCTCGGAGGGAGTGACAGGAGTCCCCAAGGCCCGTAAATGAGTCTCTTCTGCAATAAGTTCAGTGAGTGCATCATCTAGACTTGGTAGAGGAGATCGATGAAGAAGCTGAGCTCGGAGTGCTTCAAAATCAGGACGTAAACGCATCAAGAAATGATATAGTTGTTGCCGATCTCGATGTTGACCACAGGAGCACGTGGAAACTCGTCCACTGACATGCATGGCGTCCAACTCTGACCAGATACGCCGAAGTCGACCAAAAAACTCTTGAATCGATAGCTCACCTTGACGGAGACTGTCAAGCTCTCGAGACGTAGTAGACTCTAAAAGATCCAAACGAATAGAGGGGTCAACAGAGCGAAAAATATATCCCATGAAAATTTCATCAATATCGCCCCAAGTCTGTGTGCAAGAGACAGTACTATCCTCTTTACTACCATCTTTACTTGTGATGCTTCCGTCTACGTAACCCCATAAACGAGCAGTTCGAAGGTTACTTCGAATAGTCACAGCCCACACATCATAATTTTCTGCACCCATAAGTTGCACATCCATTTTCGGAATACCCATCGTACTAACTGGAGAGGCCATAATAATAAGCAACCGAAGGATGGTGACTACTTCCTTATACAGGGAGTGGTGACCGGATCTCCCAAGGGGGCCTTTGAGGGAGGTGACCAGATCACCCACCATAGACCCTGTGCAACCAAGCTAACGGGCCTACAGGTGACCAGGCGGGAACAGGGAAAACCCGGAGAGCAGAGAGCAGCGGTCGGACCAGAGGGAGATGCCTCACCGTGCGAACAGCGACCAGACCCGGGAACAGGGGAAAACCCAGAGAGGAGCGGTCGGACCAGAAGGAGATGAGGGGCCTCACCGTGCGATGTAGCCGAGCACCCGTATGCAGCGGTGGAGCAGACAGAGGTGGGAGATCCGCACGACGCCGAGCCAGGCAGGGGCGGCAACTTCGCACACGCCGCCCGGGGACAGCACGACCTGACGCGGATGACAGCCGGGAGACGGAGATAGGAGATCCACGGGACACCGGGGACGGGCACGTCACGACGCACCGGACTAACGCGGAGGGAACGGCCCGACGACGCAAAAGCTGCACTCAGAATGCCGGGGACGGGCACGCCGTGACGAACCGGACCAGGCGGACGCGGTGGGAGCAACCCGACGACGCGGAAGCCGACTGACGCACGG
This sequence comes from Colocasia esculenta, assembly GCA_014218235.1. Lineage (NCBI taxonomy): Eukaryota > Viridiplantae > Streptophyta > Magnoliopsida > Alismatales > Araceae > Colocasia > Colocasia esculenta. Next base: position 67,374,201 of record CM024757.1, read on the forward strand.
CCTGACGCGACGACAGGGAAGCCGACTGGCGCTCGACCTGACGCAGAAGCTGGAAGCGGCGGTCGGCAACGCCCGGCCTGACGCAGAAGCTGAGAGCGGGAAGCTCTGATACCATGAAACGATTTGTGGAATGATGATTCCCTTTATACTATGCACACATATATATAGATGTACAAGAGCCCAAGGTAGGGCAAGGCCCAGAGTAGGGCAAGGCCCAAAGAAGGGCAACACAGCTAGAGAATCTCCTAAGGATATACAGCTAGAGAATCTCCTAAGAATAGCAGACAACTGTACATACGTTAACAATTACAATCACTTCAGTGTCTAGGACAGATTACCATCTAAGCAGGTGACAAGCTTCAGAAGTTACTTCCTGAAATAACTGCGAAAGATAGGGTCCTATGAAAGGTAACACCAGCCTATGTTGATTGCACAAAAGCCCCCGCAAATAAGTTTCATAATTAAGCTCAGGGTGGAGAATAATGGATATGATTGCTCTGCTACGTAATTTCTCTTCTCAAAGTCCTTCACAAGGACGACAAGCCTTTAGCGCTTTATATCTAGATTATGCTTTCTGTCCGTAACATCGAGGACATTAACAGGAAGGATATATTGACTTTACATAGCACTTATATTGTATCTCTCACTCTGCCTAGAAATCTCGTCATGATCTTTTTACGCCTGTTGCTGTTTGTCCATTTTTGTCTTCTTGTTCCTCACTTGAATGCCTACCTTACCGAATGAACCGATAGGCCAAGTCATTGCCTTGACATTTCTGCACTTGAGAAATCTCTGATTTCTTTTTCAATCAAATTTAATTGGAGGTTGACCTGCCAGTTCACCCTCCTGGGCACAATCTTAAAGCCACAGTGAAAGATTCGGGGAAATTCCGAAGCAAATGCCATGAAATCTATCGAGAAATCAGTGGAAATCCACAGAAAGGAATCTGAACCGGAATGTGGTTCACTTGGAAAGGAACAAACTTATATGAAAACAGACAAAAAGGGCTATTTCAAACAAAACAGTGACTAAACGACTGGCGAATAAATATTCTAATGAATGGAAGGAAGATTAGGAACAGAGGAATATGAGATACCCATCCTCAGTTGTTCCCTGTCCAGGCTTGTCAAAGAACACGAACAAAGTCTTAAAAGTTATTTGCTGTCTCATGCCTGTTCGTAAGCGACCCCATGCTTTTTCTACGGAGTATTTCAATCATAACTGTTTTTGTAAATCCACGAGTTCAGCTATTTCTGGATGTGAAAATAAATGCATTTTTTTTTGTTTTGACAGATCATCATCAATTTTACAGCTTCTGCATTCTGAAATCATTATGTACCCAGATGAACTGTGAAGGGAAGGGAGTATGACCCATCTCTACGAAAATAATTAGCAATTGTACAACATGAGCTATTAGAATTACAGGGACTGACGTGAGATCTTCTTCCTGAAGCATCCTTGACTAGGAAGCAAAAGTTCAAACATGTTAATGAGGGTGGGCGTATATCTTGAAGGCCAGCAAGAACGAGAAAAAGGATCTGGTCCACACAGTAAAGAAGCATGTGATTGACTATATTGCAAATTCGGAATCTAAGAAACAGCATAAGTAAGAGTACAAATTTCCCAAACTCCCAATCAACTAATGACTGTCAGTCCAAAGTGCTTCTCATTCATCATAAGGCTTCACAAAGAAGATAAACCTTAAGAATATTAAGTATCAAAATGAAGATCATAATTATGAGATAGCAAGGCATACACTTTCAACATGAACCTGTGGTTAGAATATGAATGCAGCCAAACCCGAAGACAATTTCTTTGGGATTTATGTAAAAACTACATTATATAGTGAACTTCTCCAGATCGTTTACAGAGGCATTCTGCACATAAGTGAATATATTATTTAACTCAACATACTGCTCGGGCACCCCGCCAGACATGGGTCTTTGCTTGGAAAAAGGGTTTATAAGGCATCATTGTCATGAGCGTGCGGATGAAATAATGTGATGAGGGTAACCTAGGTTAGGTGTGTAGATCCTTCACGTGATTTCTTTTGGACTATGGATATTATTCCTTTTAACGTTTACTAAGCTACTTCATTGTTGGATTCTTCCATATGTATGTATCTATATGTTACTTCAAAGCATAGGCATGGACACTAATGGATGGTATGAGATGGAAATCACAACACCCTCACAATCAACACTAAGTTAAAAATAGTTTGATAAAGTGCTTGCTCATACGAACATGTTCTTCTCAAACCATGATGAGAATGAAGTTTTTTTTTCTTTTTACAGTGAATGATGAGAATGAAGTTGAGATGCTAATAAACTAACTGCCAGAATAAATATTAAAGATAGACCAAATACTGAAATCATTTTGGTGCAGTTTAATTTTGAAGCGATTCGAGGACCTTTCATAACTACCTAGAACAAAAGGAAGCGGAAGCGTACAGTATAAATGGTCAAAAGCGATGTCTGAAAGTAAAACGAATGTCTTGGAGAACAACTGAAGTTTGTCAGTTTCTGGAAATGGTATAGAATGCCCATTATTCATCCAGAACATTTCTGTCAATTCACCTAATAAAAGGATCTTTCTTAGTCAAGTACACAGACAAGAGTTGTTCTGTGAATGCACTATGAGAACAATTTTTGCGGCAATCAGAATGCATCAAATATTAGCCTTCAGTTCCAGCACCATTTGCATAGATGCTAAGAAAATTGCTGGATGCCAAAGCTTCCCCTAATGCGAACTAAATGAAATAGATTTCCTTTTCCTTTTTCAGAGGTGGGGAATGAGGGGGTTAAGAGTACCAGAACCAAAATGCATACATGCAGAAGTCATGATTTGCTAAAGTTTGATTGAGATGGCTCAAGTAGCATGGGCCTGCTTTTTGGAATGGTAGCATAGATCAATGTGACGTCCAAGGGTGCATGAGAATGTAATTCTGGTTGGCAAACAGAGATTTGGCATCTACTTGAGGAATAAACAAAGTTGAAGGTCTGAGGGCTCTATCTAAACTGAAAAGAACAATACTTAAAGGATTAACAAATGATGGATAACATACGAGCAGTATCTTCATGCACTATGACAAAAAGTTATCTCCTAGGTAAATTATGCAAATGGATATAGCACGAAACACAACTATTATTCTAGGTATTACCAGTGCAGGTGCCAGAAAGAGAAATCAGACATGCCAAAAAAGAGAATGTTATTGTAAACACATTGATAATACTGTAAGATATGTAACTTAGGATGAAGAAATCAAAGAACTAGGTATTGCATCAAGTGAGGAAAAAGTATATAAAACAATATAATTGATATACATTGGATACATTCAGCATAGGCAAGAAACAATAATGTGAAGAAGAAAGATGAAGATCCACATTGATGGGGACTAGGAATAGGGTTTGAACAGGAACAGTTGGGGTAATGCGGACATACAATGAAGAGCTCATAACTTCTAATTTTTTAAGGACAGAAATTTTGATGCTAGCGCAACAATTCTTAAAGTTAGCTGGTTATGCAATTTTTTTATGGACTACAGGTCTTTAATCTCCCTATCAGATTTAGTAACTGTGCGTTGTTTAATGAAGTAGAACCTTTTTCCCTTCTGTTCAATTAAAGGGGGGACATTTTCGACTTTACTCCTTGTTGACCATTTTCTCCTTCAAATATTCTGTTTCCTCTTTTCTCATCTTTTTTAATTTATTTTGCTCTTCTTTCTATGTACTCCTTTCTTCCATCTCTTTCCAGTGATGTTAGTTATTGATTGCTATTAACTACTGCAAGAATCTCTTATGATCCGTTGTAGTGGAGGTCCTCTTACATCACACAACCTGTATATACCATGCTTGTGCCGATATGAAAATGAGGACTGGATATCAGGTGAATAGGCTAGTCGGAAATTGAACCAAACTCCAAGGGTTTTAGAGCACCAAATTGACAAAGCATGATGATGATGGTTGTGATTGTGGCAGCAAATGAGGACTTCACAATAACAAAAATGACATTAAGCACCACAAAGCCATTTCTCTTCTGCATAGAAGCATATAACACTCTTCCTTGAAGTAATTGAAAAAAGGGTAATCTCTCCATAAAATATTGCATGTGGGCTACCATTTATAGGAGAAGATTCTTCTGGAAAAGCATACGAACAACAATAAATGTATCTCATCCCTTTCCACCGCCACCCCCCCCCAAAAAAAGGAGAGAAGAGAAAGAAACAGAGTCATTTATTGCCTACAATGTGAACTGAGTTAAAAGATCCCGCATAAGCCTCACTGAACAGTATTCGATGATTCAAAATTCACACAAGTATATAGATGGTCTATTTAGAAAAGAAAGGAAACACATCCACTGGCTTCTAAGAGAAAAAACAGCGTCCACAACAAATGTTAAGCTGATCAACAAATCAACAGTATTTCTTTGCTGAGATTCAACCATCTTGTTAATCTTGATTAACTCCCATAGATTTAAAAAGTTTCTTGCAAGTAGGGATCCCACGATGTTGCTTCAAGAAAACCTAGATCAAGCAACTCTGTCTCACACCATACGATCACTAGTACCATTTCAGAGTACGGCATGGAACATGAGGCAACGACTTCAACGTATATGGAGAAAGGAAAGACAACAAGTGATCAACCCCAATGTAGAAATTTTGCATGTACAACTTTTTAGACGGAGCATTCATTATGTTTCAGTAACGATTAATGCTGCTGCTGCTCCCACCATTACAAGCCCCAAATCACTGCCCCTACTGCTTCCTATAGGATAATGCCGACACTAGCACTGCAACTCGGAACGTCTGGGCCATCTCTACCAACAATGATAAATACCAATGAAATCTCGAGCCAAGTTCCAGAATTCAGAAAAATCTGTGGGTTCTACCGCGAGTCCCTAGTACTGTCCTCCCAACCCCCAAATAAAGAACACAAAAGAATTATTTTATTTTTTCAATCATCACCTGTTGGAAAAAGTGTCAGCATCTTTCTTCCCCCTGTACCTGCGCCAGATTCGGAATCCTCCGCATAAGAAGCGGCAGGCGGGGAAGGCCCCGTTGCTGTTCCTCCCGGCGCTACCATCATCTGGATTCCCGGTTGCTGTTGCCTTGTCAGGTACCCGCGCTCGAAGCCCCCACCTGGCGGGGAACCTATGTGGCCCATGTGCCGTTGGTGGTAGTACTGCTGCTGTTGGTGGGCAGCGGCAGCGGCAGCCGCTGCTGCCATCTGCTGGTGGTGCTGCAGGGCCGCGACCTGTACAAAAGGCATGAATTGCTCCGGGCCGCCAGCGCCGCCTCCGTGTATCCCCGCTCCGGAGGCTGGCCCGCGGCTCAGGAAGTGATGGGGCACCGGGGCGCTGGCGAAGAGGTGGTCCGTCGCGGAATCAGCGGCAGAGACGGGCCCTCCGGCGCCGGCGCCGGCGCCGCCGGAGGAGAGGCCCTGCATCCGCTTGAGGTAGAGCCGATACTTCTGGAGATGGCTGGCGACGTTCTCCCGGGTTAGGCCCTCCACGTTCATCAGCTGCATTATCGTCTTGGGAACGGCGTTCTTGATCCCCAGGTGCGCCACCGCGTCCACGAACCGCTTGTGGAGTTGCGGCGTCCACACCAACCTCGGTCTCTTGAGCGTGCGGGCGGGCTCCTCCCCGGGGGCGCCCACGCTGCCCGTGCCCCCTCCGCCGCCGTTCCCCATCTCGGAGGAGTCGAAATCCGGCTGCAGCGGCGGCAGCTGGTGGGAAGACGGCGGCAGTGACTGAGAGTCGTGGTGGAGGTGGGAGGAGAGGAGAGGAGATGGGGGGGAGTCGAAGGGTGGGAAAGATGGGGCTGGTGGTGGTGGTGGCGGCGGCTAGGATTGACGGGGAGGGGGGTGGGACTGGAGGGGCTGGTGGGGCTGGTGGGATGTCGAAGGCCAGGGCGAGGTCCGGCGTTATTAGGGATTGGGAGAGCGGCATGAGCTCCTCCGGGGTGGGCAGCTCCTCCTCCCATCGGGCGAACCAGTTGGAATCCTCCTCCCTCATGCCAGCGCTGACACCACCACCACCCTCCCCCACGCCTCCACACCTTCCCACCACAACACCAGCGCTCCCTCTGTTCCGATCTCGCTGGAGGCCTTCCTATGCTGTTCCTCCCCAATCCCACACCTGATCGAGTCGGTCCTCGACGCCAACTCGCTCCACTCCGCAGCGTCGGGGCCACCTAACGAACTGTTAGCAAAGCAAGCAGAGCGAGCGAGCTCGAAAGAAACACAAGGACGAGGTGAAGAGGTGGGGAGGGGTGTGTTGTTTAGATGACGCGGAAGCGAGCAGCAGCAGCAGCAGGAAGAGGGCCTTCTTCTGTTGTTGTTGGGGGCGAGGAGGAGGGGTTGTATCTCTCTCGTGCATTGGAGAGAGAGGGGAGAGAGAAAGGGAAGGGAAATGGAGGAGGGGTGGAGGTTCGAGGTGGATCCCCTCTTTTGTTCCTTCTTCCTCGTTTATTAATCTTTTTATTTCTTTTCTGCGGCATCACACCCCTCTCTCTCTCTGCTGCGCATGCACACTTGTTTACTTGTGGGTGGGGGGGGGGGGAGGGGGGGGGGCATCGGACGAGACGATGTCATGTGATTCCCCTCCAATCAGCTGTTAGTAAAAAAGAGAAAAGGCGGGTAAATATTTGTCCGGGCCGTCCGGGATATATATGGGTGGTGGTTACTGCTGTCCACCCCCCGCGGCTCGCCGTATCAAATATCTCCCTCTCGGTCTTTCCCGTTGGTATATTTAATAGGGTGTTGATTGTAATTTTTTTAAAAAAAAATATTTCGAGTTAACAAATTAGAGTGTGTTAATTTTTTTTTTATTAAAATTTTAAAATTAAAAAAATTGTTACTATTTATTTGGCAAAATTTCTTATAAATTTTAAAATTGTAAAGATATATTTGGTAGACATTTTTTTCTATTATTTTTTTATAATGAAAGTGACAAAGGGGAGGAGAGGGGCCTTCTGCGACAGGCAAAGGGGGTTGGCTGTCGACGTGGTGGGGTGGGGTGTGATCCACGGGAGGAGGAGGGGGCGAGGGGGGGGTGCATGGGAGGTCCTCTCTTCTGTGTCCAGAAATTCCTCCCCCCCCCAACACCTGCACGCGACCCATTTTCGGAGCCCTATTCGCTAAGTCCGCAAACCCCCGCCATCGCTGCTTCCCTCCTTCATGACGCACAGGCAACAAGACTCCCCACGCGACAACCACGGTCACAAAGGGGTCTTTTGCGCATCACCTGTCGCCGGACCCGCCACTCCTGCAACCAGCCACACCCACGTGCGCAATCAACCGTGCCACCACTGCCGCGGGCCACCTCCCTTGCTGTCACCCGCGTCACACCCAGACGCAGCCGATCGCGACGCTCCTGAGGGCGGTGGCGGCGGCGGGAGGAAGGGGCGGCAGAGGGGGATCCAAGCTAGGGAGGACGGGGCGAAGGGGGGCGGCATGGGGGGAGGAGGAAAGGGCGGACCGGATGGGGGGGTGCGATCTAAAGGAGGAGGAGGGGGAGGGGGGACAGGGGGGGGAGAGGGGAGACATCGTGCGTGAGAGTTTTAAAAAAAAAAAATTTGGTGAAGAGTTATTTTTTTCTGAAAAGAATTTTAGATAGATGAGATTCCTTCTTTAAAAAAAAATTTGTCTTACCAAACATGTGTTAGTGAACAACTTTTTTTTTTTAATTTTAGAGAAAAAAGACATAAAAATTATAACCAAACACCTTACAAGGATCTGTTTGTTTCTTCGTAAAATCTCTTACAAAAAAATATAAAAAAAACTCATAAAATTAGTCATTTGGTTGATTGAAAACTTGATTCATGAAAATGTTTTCCTTAGAAATCTCAGATTTTGACATCTGACGAGAAATCGCGGAAGCCATTTTCGTGCAGTTCGTTTCCGCCTGTCTCTTCGTCTTCGCTCTTGTCCTCCCCTCATCTGGTCAGCAGCCGTTTTCGCCTTCCTCATTGGTAGTAAGCAGCAGCGGCAGCGGAGAAGCTGACGACACTGAGGGTGCTGGGCAAGGGCGCCGTGGGCACCATCTTCCTCGTCGCTAACCGCTGCCAGGGCCGCCACACCTCCTCCACCTCTCCTCTGCCCTTCATCCTCAAGGTCATTAGAAGCCACCCTCGCCTGCATTGTAGCAGATCTGGCAACCTGTTCAACGAAGGGAGCAAGTTGAGGCACAAGTAGAGGGCCGAACTGAGGGCATCATTGTGCAAGGCCTACCGGACAAACACGATGATGGCGCAATTGCCCTGGTGGATCATCGGGGGAAGGACTGCCAATGCCAGGACAACTAGTCAACGAAGACGCAGTAGTTGATGATGTTGACGCCGGGGGGTTGTCTGTCGCGGGCGGGAACCTCTCTCCGGCCATGGCGGTGCTAGGTGTGGTCGACAGAGCATTCGTCGCCGGCGCAACCCCGGTAGATGCGACTCGGGCTATGGAGACATAGATGGATCTAGAGTAGAACTAGTGGGGTCATGTGACCTCATTGGATTTTTAAAACTCTATTGACGGGTCTAAAATTTTTTATTAAATTGATTTGGTTGGAAAATTTTCTAAAAGGAGTGACCCCACTGGAAAAATTTCTAGGTCCGTCTATGGAGGTGTTGGACGGCGTGTGTAGTCCTACTGCGGGTGAGGCTAGTGGCGAGGCCATGGTGGCGCTTCTTGATGTCCGACCAACTGCCAAGCCCGGATTATCCAGGAAATTTCCTAAACTGGGGGGAGAAGGCGATTGCAATCTCTCTACTCCACTGGGCCCTCCCCTACTGCCCTAGTGGCGACCTCAACGCCCTCCGACATCATCTTCTCCCTTTCTGCCATCCGCTTTTACCTCTACGAGATGGCCTATGGCCACACCCCGTTCCGCATAGAGGTGGCACGTCCGCCATTCCTCACATCTAGCGAGAACGACGACGAAGAAGAAACAAATATCAAAAAAAATATTTAAAGAAAAATACTTTCTTGACAATCAAATAAATTATTACAGTTTTATTTCATGTAAAAATTATTTCACGAAAAAAAATTCACTATTAAAATATTTTACGTGTAATCAAATAAGTAATAACCACGGCACGCGGGTGGGGAACAGGGGAAGGGCGAGGGATCTCTGCTTTTGATGCTGCCTCTTCTTGCCATGGTGAAGGTGAGTGACTCTTCCTGTTATTCCGGCTTTGGGGGCTTGTTTCTTTTTGTTGGGGCGCGGGTGGACTTGCCCGAGGCCATTCCGGAAGTTACCGATCTAGACCGAGCCCCTGCCCCTAATTACGGATTTGGGATTTCCGTCTTCCACCTTTGTAGTTATCCCTCTCACGGGGACACGATGCAACGGGGCCCCCTCCCTCGAGTTGTCAGGAACCCCACCAGCCTCCCAAATCTCTCTCTCTCTCGTTATACGACTGGTCCACCCTCTTGGCTCATTGGATACGAGGACCATGACGACGACGACGACGACGACCACCGAGACGGCGGCAAGGCTGCCGCCCGCTGGCGATGATGGTAACGACGAAACCCATGATGAATAGATCCCATGAGGAAGGAGTACTTAGTACACAGTGATACTCCTGCAGCGTCAGTCGTGTGATCCGACACGAGATACCGATCAAAGTTCGGCGAGGTGCCTCGCCCCAGCTGTGTAGTGTAGTCGGACTGGATGAGATCGGTGGGATAGCTGCTTGCCGTGGCTAATAAATAAGATTCCACTTAATTCTGATTGGGGAATCGGGGATCAAGTGGTTGGTGCATGGTCTCTTTTTACTACTTGATGATGCTGGCTCCTGATATCAACAATAAAGTATGGTTTAGTTAGTAGAATTTGTACAATCTTTTTCTCATTTCCTTTGGGGCAGGAATCTAGGGAGCGACAGCAAGGATTAGACGCTTTCAAAGGCCACATGCACCGGCGTGGCTTCCCCTACCTTCCCTAAGCAGTGAGGCTAAGCGATCCCTTACCGCGGAACCACCCAATGGGTGGGGGAATAAATACGTGACAAGGACACACAGATTTGTTGCGACTAGTGTTCAGCCTTTATTTTTTTTTGGGTCCCCCCACCCCCTTCTCTGCCTCCCCCAGCCGTCCCTATCGCACGGAATGGAACACTTATTAAAATTCTGAAGGATGGATATAACAAAACAGGTGATGCCGCTGCGCGAGCGTCGGGTGCGCCTTGGCCTCTTGAGTTAAATGTCACGGTCAAGTCAATGGGCCATCCCATTAATATCTGATATCCGATGCCCCCAGATCAAGTGGCCATTATATTATATATATATATATAACTCGTATCATACCGACGAAAGCGGGGCGTTGGGCCCGGAAGATTGTCGTCACTCGCGTCGGCTGCTCTTCGGGGTACAAATTGAGACCCAACTTTTTTAAAGTCATAATAGCAATCGAGGATAATAGTATATATCGTGTTGCTGAAACACGTATCCCGCTGATGATTTCTTCTTGATGACCTCATCAGAAACCACGATCAGTACATGCAGGTGCGTGCCCCACGAGAGCCGGCCCACAGGCCAGGTTGATCAGGAAGTGTTCATTTTGAGGGGCTCCTTGATCCGGGGGAGACGAAACGTGGGCCGGCTCAGCGACTTCGTGGTTGTAAGTTTCCATCACCCAACTTGATCATTCATCCGTTCATGTTCCTCCTCTAGCACGAGCAGAGAAGGGTTAACTTTCATACGCACAGGCCAAACTAATTATTAGGACCTCCGGCAATATATACAGATAAATTAATCAACTAATGTGTGTGTGTAATGGTAAAGTAGAGCTCGAAACTTGCGAGGAGTACTACAGGAAGCCTTTCTTCATGTAACGACAAAGGAAGGGAGGGGGAACTAGCAAGTCCCGCCAAAAATGTGCCAAGCAGGGAGAGGGGGGAACGCTGCAACTGCGACAGCAGCAGCCAGCGAGCGGCGACTTGTTCAACGTCCCATCCCGCCAAGCATCTGCGTGCTTGCCTACATGCATGTACAACAAACAGCATAGAGAGACGCACACAAGGACAAGACGACTGCATGAAGAATCCCACCTTCTTTTCAGCACCCTCCTTTCCACCCGCCCCCACCTTTCAACTTGGGAAAAAGGAAAAAAGAAACGCCGGAGCCATTTCGAAGCCACGTACCTTTTATCCGGAGAGAAGAAGACAGAGGCAGGCCACATTCGCGGCAGCCTTTGCAACAACAGCCCTCCGTTAAAATGATTGTTTAGGCGTACATTTGGAGTAATTAATTGGTGAGACCACTTTAATGTGTACTCGAGATGTGGGTTCCATTTATTTGCAAAATTTTAAAAAAATATTTTTAAGAATTCTAAAATTTTAAGACATAAATGATGGGAAGGATCTCGAATATTGAACCCTAAACATTTCAGTAGTGACTTGACACCAGATCAGTTGAACGCAATAAAAAAAAAAGGGAATTTTTTTTTAAGCTCCCTTGACCTGGCGAGTCTTTGCTTTGTGGTCATCAACTTCTCTCCACCTCGGCCACAACAGGGCAATTAGCCTTGCTCCTTGAACTTTCTCTAGCTAGCTAGCCCCACACCAAACGGGAACCTCCAAGTGCCTCGTTCCAAGAAGCTTAAAACAACTTCAATCCTTGGGGATGTGATGTTGGTGCGGCAAAAGGTGATGGCGACCCAATGGAGGGGGGCACACCACGCCCTAGGATCTGATTTGATTAGGTATTTCATTTAAAGTCTAATGAGAGGACAACAACATGCTTATATGTTTCCATTCACGTCCATAACTAAACTAAACTAAACTAAAACGCCCCTCCTCGTCCTTTGTTTTTATTTTATTAAGACTGTCTGCGGTATCATCACTGGACTCCCCGCGCCCCCGCAAAGCGTTTGCTAATTCAGGTGAGGCCAGCAAGATCAGCAAGGCCACCCCGGGTAGGCCCACCAACTGGCCATCGCCTCCGGGACGTGATAATGTCAGACGAGGGAGACAAATGACTCGAACTAAGCGTCCGGGCCACGTGCCGTGCCCAAAACGAAATAACCGAGTTACACGATTGTAGAAGTGGCCTTAACAATCGTAACTGTAGGAATGCCACTCTTAATTCATTAATTCCTATAATCTTATAAACAATGTCAACGGATCATATTCGGGTTGAGTTTAAGTAAGTCCGGTTAAGATCTCACTCATCGATATGAAAACTTAAATACGACTCAAACGTAAACGATGTTCAGTGGGTTAGGATCTAATATTTTTATAAAATTATAAAACTCGATTAAAATTTATTTCGATTTAAAATTTAAATAAAAATTAAATTAATAATAAAATAATATAAATTTTATAATCTTACTCAATTAAGTAAAATTTTAATGTTACTTACTTACTAGATTGAAAAGAGAGTTTTAATTTTTAAGTAAGTAAAATATATATATTTATTTATTTATTTATTTTACCAAAAAAACAAGGTGGCCGAGGTATTTTATTAAATAAACAGAGATACAACCAGAGGCAAAGCCAAAAATAGAACAAACAAGGAAAAAGAAGCCTGGCTATCTAAAACTCCATAGATAATCTATCCCATGAGTGAGTCCGCCGAAGAACAGCCCGAGAAAATAAGTCCAGTCGTTGTGAACACCGCTCCATGTCTTCTTCATCCGATTCCATTTCAGATGTCTCTTGATCTAATCGAAAATCAAGCATGAAGATATTTTTAGCTTTAGTCAGGTCAGTAACGAACGGAAACTTCATCCTCCAATCTAAAGATGGTGCTTGAACTGACATATTAATAACATCTAACGAACACACTGGGTTAGGAGAACGTTCTCGGGTGATCGGTAAGTAAATCCTAACACCCCCTTTACGAGTTGGTCGTGATATACGACGTCCAGAAGACGACCCATTTGAATGGGGATTGGAGTTCACCCCCATAGAAGACTTCCCTAGGGTGGCTGGGGACTGACACACCACCTGTGCAAATGTCATGGGGGTATTTACCTATGCAGTAGTGAGATTCGCTACCATCCTAGAAGGATTTTCCTCCACTTGCACATTTTTCTCAACGTGCAAAACTTGTTGTTTGCTAACCGCCTCGCAGATATGTGCTTCCTCATGAGCAGAAGATACCACCTTGTTTGGGCCCAGAGAAAGCCCTTTGGCTACAGCAGTTGCCAATGGAGATGGCCCATCGTCTTCAGCAATTCCAGGCGGTTGATAAGTGCCGTGCGATCGGGAAATAAGCAAGGGGTCACTTGCCATCAATGGGAGCAAAGAACATCCACTACCTAAATGATTCGCTACTGGAAAAATTGGAAGGGGAATAGTTGGCGCTGAAGACGCCAATGCGCGGGCACCGCCAGCACAAAAACCTTCCACATCCGCTACGAGAATCCCGCGTTGGATCGGTGTGGGTTGCCCACCCGTTGCATGCTCTGCTGAAGGCGGCCGCGGGTATCCCACAATGCCTGGATTGTAGCCGGTGTTTCCGGGATTGATTGTGGCAGGCGAAGCAACCAGCGGCGCCACCATGACGCCGGCGGCAACTTCCTCAACTGCTTCTAGAAAATCTGAATGAACACCATGATCCCAGTTTTCCATGATGGAGGTAACTGGCGCAGAAAGAGATCTCTCAAGAGCTGGATCACCAGCGATTTCCACATGGCCATCAAGCACACGTTCGCCTGCATGCACAGTAGGAAGTTTTCCACGAATCGGGACCCAAACCGTTTGAGGGTTAGTATTTGCAACTGCATTTGAAGTTTTCCTGTGGTTGCCTCCTCCCACAGATCGACATGCATCATTAGAATGACCTAGTCGATGGCAGGAAAAGCAGTAAAGAGGTAGGTTGATATATGTAATTCCTTGCCAATAACCACCAATATCTCCCATCCCAATCCACAGTCTGTCTAGCCTTGGTTTGGTGAGATCAAGTTCGATACATACCCGAGCTGCCTTGGTATTAAGAAGGAGTTCTGTTGCATGGGCGACTTGCAAAATCGGACCAACATTACCTGCAATAGAAGCCAGTAGTTTCTTATGGTAAAGGTTGATAGGGAGCTCCGGGAACTCCACCCACACCGGGACAACAGTAGGATCCTCCGAAGGCTTGAAGAGCGGTGTCCACTTGAAGAACCTAAAGAGTTTGCCTTGTACGTATAGAGACTCCCGAAGAAGCATCTTGAGGTAGTCATCTTGGCACTTGAATGAGAAGAAGATGCAAGTATCCATGGCACTAATAACAAAGGATTCTTTAATGTCACACCTGGAAGCAAGATGCGAACGGATCTTAGGGAACTGGGCCTCTCGTACATCGTCTTGGCAACAACGGAGAAGAGGAAAGGCTTAAGAGATGCTTCCATCTCCTCTTTAGAGAAGAAAACCGCCTGCTCACCATGGTCTGTAAAGGCTGGAAGATGAAGTAAGATTTAATATTTAAAAAGAGAGAGAGAAAAAAAATAAAGAAATAGACCAAACTAGTTCGTCGGGCCAAACCCAAAGTTCAAGTTCCATTCATGGAGTTAATCGAGGTAGACTTTTAGGCTCGACTAAAAATTTATTCACCGAAAAAAGTCTTATATCCCGACTCATAATTGAGTTAGACCTGCGGTCCTGTCGAGTTGGCTCGATTCATTGACAACCCAGCTTAATTAGTCTTGATGCACATCAAATCTCTTCAACGTGTTTTGAAAAAAAAATTAAAAAATAACGTTGTTCATGCATTTTATATCAAGATGTATCAGAGATCATTTGGCCCCCGACACCGATTGCAATAGCACGACGTAATGCATTTAGAAAAATATAGCTCATTAATTTGTGTTAAAACTGGGTACAGTAATGTATTCACTCGTTGAAGAAATAGCTCGTCTGTACGAAGATAAGTTTAGAATAACCCCACTAGGTAAACACAAGTGCAAAATACACGGACAGAATAGAACGAATAACAGAAGAAGACATGAAGAACCATAAGAATTAAGAACATAGGAAGAAAATGTGGACTTTGAATGCTGCAACCCACCTAGAACAACGAGGAAGGAGAACTCAAAAACTCAGTCTTATTCATAGTTGGCCGTGCGAGTTAGTGTGTGCCAGGGGTTTAACGAGTTTTTGACATGGTCAACATAGGACAATGAATAATATTATTTTTATTATTTTTAAATTTTATAATTATATTTTTTACTATTTCTTATCATTTCAATTGAATGATATGATGTGTTGAAATCCAAGAAATATATAGCAAGAGTAGATAGATTTAATATGATAAATATGGTTAAAACATATAACAGAGAGTAAAATCAAAGGTATACAAATTTAAGGGCCAAAGTGTGATGTCGCTTTTTTTAAAGTCATTTCGTCCCTACTATAGTACAATAGGATGATGATGAACTTCTTTCAACACTACTGTGGCGCAAAGATGTACTCCAAATCATGTCATCAAATAAATACTTCTTAGATCGATTACTAGCTCTCGAACATCATTGTGAAGAAGCTACGAGAAGAACACTGCCACGAGAGAGAAATAGAGAATTAAAAAAAAATAAAGAAAGCCATGTAGGCGTCTAGACTTCTACGTGTCGCGTCACGCCACAGCTATGATAAGACAAGGTAATTCGTGTTTGTGTGAAATAAGGTCCACAAGCCACAAGTCCAAAGGGACCAATCTCCATACTCCCCTTAATGATCACATCTTCATGGAATGAAACAATATATAAGGAGAAGAAGTTTTCTCAACTCTCCTTAATGATCACATCTTCATGGAAATGAAACAATTATATAAAGGAGAAGAAGTTTTTCTCAACTTTCAATGTGGGATCAGTCACAAGAAAATAGTCTAACATGAGGTGAAAACCTCACCTTGAAGAGTCAATAACTCCTTTTAGAGTTCACCAAATCAAATAAAATCAAAAGTAAACTTTTAAATTAAACTCTAAAGATTCTAAGATGGTTGTTTACATGTTTATTTAATGTGAATGAGACACTTACACAACTTTAAATCTGCATTTATTTGTATGCTATCATCTCAATAGTTCTATGTCTTTTATATGTTTATGACAGAACAAACATTATTAAACATCAAATTTGAATTAAAATTATCTACAAAATTAGATTACACTCATTTTTTTAAGTGTTATGGTCTTACCATAGCGATATGGTACGGTACAGTTCGTACTGTGCCAGCAAGAACTTAGCACAAACGAGTCCCGCGACGTAGTTAACGTTAGTCTTGTTAGTGTCATTATTATGAAACCATCCTATTCGTTTATAATTTGCATTTATATCTTCCTAATCTACCTATCCAACCAAACCACTGCAGTTACATTTCTACTACGATGCATATAATAGAATGTTTTTACTAAATATAATTTGGGCATTTTGACCTACACTCTGCATTACCTATTCTCAGAAGAATTATGTACATATATCACGCGGGGTTTTCTGCCCCTTCTTGAAGTGGACAATACACATTCAAAGTGCATATCTACTTATATCACATGTTTATAAGCGATAACAATGTGTTATCCATATGTTGATGTACAACAAACTGCCTTGAAAATTCTGGAAGATATTGTTTACAATAACATTAGATTGTCCAAATTTCACATATATATATATAGTGCCCATGCAAATCATAGCCACCTTGTGTTGGCATGATATTCCAGTAATCCAAGATATCTCATGTACACACACGCCTTGGATTCTTCTTTCCTGCATCATTTTTCTTGATCATGGTTCTCGTTTTATGGAACTCTTCCAACTCGAAGAAAAGCAGTGGCGGATCTAGAATTTTTTTTTCAGTGGAATCCTAATAATGCACCCATATAAATTCAGTGGGATCATCCATAACGAAATTTTGTACCCCTAATATAAATTTTTTTTATCCAATAAAATCACAAGATCTCACTGGATACATGCTAGATCCGCCCCTGGAAAGAAGGATAGTTGAGATCTCTATATTCTTTTCGTTCACATTACAATTGAGAAGAAGGTCGATATCTACGTACTTTTCGTTAAAGTCTAAGTAGAAATAGGGACGCAAAATCTAAAAGAACTTGTCACATTAATGTTCCATAGCAAATAATGGTGGGTCTTAATTACAGTACTGCTCGTTCTTCCTAGAAGCTAGGAATCTTTCAATCTTCTTCTCCTATCTATCGTCAAGAGATTTTTTTAAAAGCAAAGTCACTTGTTTAGACTGCCTACGGCTCCAACCCTCTTTAATTAAGTGATTAACTGCCATTTGGAAAAATCCTCAAAGGGAGGGAAGAAAATTTAAAGTTGTAGTGGTAACTCAGAGCATTGCCAGTGACGACTTTTGTAATCGTTCCAACCGCAAGCAAAATTTTGGGTCTTGGTTTGGAAATAAATGACTTATGATTCAGAATTCTCAAATAAATGCATCCATGCAATTTGTAGCAATCCGATAATTTAAAATAAATAAAAATAAAACATTAAAAGAATAAATGTGCAACAATAAACAAAAGTTGATAATAGACTTAAATAATGATATATAAAAGAGTTAACGGGTCAAAAGAGAATATAAAATAATGATAAAAGAAGAAAATATTGACAAATTTATAATGTCCAATATTTATTCACTAAATTGAGCTAATTAAACTTAATTATATTAGATAATGAACAATTTTGTGCCCAAACTATACCCTAACTTCGGGAGCACATTTCTTTTTAGAATCCAACTCCAATCTCCCCCCTTTAGCCGATTTATTGCTGCTGGAAGACCTCTTGGACATGAGCTGATATCAAAGACTCGGTTCTCATGTTCACTCTGTTCTTAAAAGTTCCTTCAAATCATGTTCAATCTTTATTTGTATGACAATTCATGACTGTTGTACGTTTATTAGCATGTTAGGAAAGTTTTAATAGTTTGACGATTTTTTATCCATTATGCATCGTGATATCAACATTTTATTGAGCATGTGTTGCATACGGGCTCATTCCATAAGAATGCAATGGTATCTATAACCGCATCTAGAACATGCCCCCACGATACAATGCGTTCTGAATACGTCTATCTATCCCGCAACATTCTATTAACTAGAACACACTTGGGACCCTGACCACATTTTGAATGCGCTTGCCAACCCTATCGCGTTCAAACTGTCGGTCCAAAAACATTAATTATCTTGTAAATATTACTATAAAATCATGATTTCTATAATATTTATGATGCTTAAACCCTAACACGTGCTAGTTAGTGATGCAACTTGTTACTAAGATGGCTTAAATCTTTTAATAAAACTTTAATTGACCTCTTCATATACCCTTGACCCTCTCATTAATATACATGACCAATCACCTAAACCCTAAAACATTTTTTCTGGTTATTACCGTGATGATAATATGAAATCATGCAAATAAATTAATACATGATGATTATGAAATAAATGATCACACGACTTGTATTTGTTTTATGTAGCCATTTTATTACCATCACTGCCACTCCGTATGCCTAGAAATTCTCTAGGAAGCTGAGCAAAATATTTCAACACTCTTCTTGGTGTCGAGAGAATCATCCATTGAGTATTCCTTCTGCTAGATTAGAACTTCTTCGTCAAGATCTCCTTAAGTCTTCATGAGCCTAGAAATCCTCTAGTCTCCATGAGCCTTTTATCTCACATTGAAACCATGTCTGCATAGATGACCACGTTCTTAATGCGCCACCCTAGGCTGGCGCTTCTTCCTTGAAAACCTGCATGTCTCCCTAATCGTGTTCCAGTCATGGCCAGAGGTAGATTGCATTCAACCCAGCTTCGCCAGTAGCTTGAGAATCTTGTGCAGCAACTGTTACTTGTGTGTTTCTCATACTTTTTCATGATGTGACCCTCTATATGTTTCTACATAATTAGAAATGCTCTCTTCTCTCTCTCATCCATGATAATTCTCATCTATTCGTCTATATCTTCATATATTTTCTTGGAACTCTATTGTCAATGATTGGTTGTCTAGATATTACATGGATCTGAGATCCACAACTAATGCCTAGCAATTATAGGGCCCCATTTGTTCCTGAGAGGAGTGCCCAAAAGTGCATGTATCAGCGGGAGTTTATTGACCAAGGTGTCTGATGTTACAGCCAAGTACTTGACTTACTTGATTCATCTATGACAATCACCTCTTGAATGCATGCTTGATAAAGTTATTGACTTGTACATGTTGCTCTGTTATGTATTTGCTCGTGATAATAGCCAATTGTATCTCTTATTGTTTGTGATACTCGTTATTGTACTAGTTATCATTCTAGTACTTAATATCATCAAGTTTTGGTTATCAATTATTATCAGACTTGTTATTCTACAAATGTTAATCACTTAAAACATGTCTGGTTCATGAGATATAAATCATACTCAACATCTCACCCACTCAATTGGTACTCAATATTTTTCAAATGAGTTTGACGATGACAAACACACAAATGGGGATGGTATGATCAAGAGTGAAGAGCGACTAGACCGTTCCTAGAAGCATCGTGAAGTTATTCTATAGTTGAAGTGGAGTCTAGATAGTTAGTTTGCTTTATTTCCATTGTAAATGTTAGAGTGGGTCCATTGTAATGGCTTTGAATTAGTGGTTGTAATAGATATTAGTGATTTGATTATGAATAAATGAATAAGTTGATTATTGATATTATTCATTGTGCAATGGTTTGATGTTATTTATTTTAATACTTTCTTTGTTTATCTGTATGATATATAAATTTTCCTTCCTATATTTCTATCTAGGCATGACAATTTTGTGACATCAGAGTCTAGGAAACCTTAAGATCTAGGTAAGATTTTAGGATTGGACCACCTTTACCATGTGTCAAACTGCCATACCTATGGTGAGAAATTGGGAAGAGCTATGGTTAGGATCTAAGCGCATTATAAACATCACATACTCCTAACAAACAAAATCATAACTATTGTAGATCTCTAATATTTGCTTTATTTTGAAGGAACTTAAGAACTCTAAACAGATGTCGAGTGTGCTTAACTATAAGACATGCAATAGTTGATACAAGACCTTACCTGTTCCCTATTGCAAGCCACCCAAGGTAGTGGTAACCGTGGAGCTGGAGAGCTTCACCAAAATTTTTGAAGCATGAACTAGCCTAAGTTCAGTGGCTCCACTATTCTTGATGAAGTAGAGCACTAGATCAAAGAGCTGGAATGGATGTTTTGAGTTATACAATGTGCTGTCGAGGATAACGTCTTGCTGAAAACATTCCAACTTAAGAAGGACACAAGAGCATGGTGGAAATCTATTGAAGCTACTTGTCCTAATGCTTAATTCACGTGGGATGAGTTTAAAGAACACTTCAATAGGAAATATTTCTTAGAAAAGGTTCAAGAGAAGAATGCTACAGAATTAGCCACATTGAAGCAGAGAAACATGACTGAGTAGAGTACGAGGCCCAATTTTCTTGACTAGCTTGTTACACCAATCACTTAGTAAACACAGAAAAGATGAAAGCCCCGAGAATTCTTGAATGGGCTAAAGCCTCATACATTACTCAGCTGGCACCACTTGATATTCAACCTATGCTGAGATGGTGAAGACGGCACAACTACTGGAGAATGATATTGACCTAACTGACCGCAACAAGGGAAGGATGACAAAGAAATTAGATAGAACCTTATTCATTAGAAATTTTCAGAAGGAATCCTGATTGTACAAATATATGTTGATGACATTATTTTTGGTTCTACAAATGAATCACTCTGCAAATTCTTTGAAAATCTTATGCAAAGTGAATTTGAAATGAGTATGATGGGTGAACTTAATTACTTTCTTAGGTTGTAGATCAAGCAGACTAAGGAAGGCACTCACATTTGTCAAACCAAGTACATTTTGAATTTACTTTCTAAGTATGGTTTTGACAAGTGTAATCCCTTAGGAACACCCATGAGCTCAGGAATTAAGTTAGATAGTGATCCAATTGGTAAGAAAGTTGATCAAAAGATTTATAGAGACATGATTCGGTCATTACTCTATGTTACTACTAGTAGACCAGATATAATGTTCAGTGTATGTTTGTGTGCTAGATTTTAAGTTGATCCTAAAGAATCTCATGTTAATGATGTTAAAAGAATTTTTAGATATCTTCTGAACACAAGTAAATTGGGTTTATGGTATCCCAGATGTTCTGAATTTAAATTGCATGGATATAGTGATGCTGATTACCCTGGATGCAAAATAGACAGAAAAAGTACCAGTGGTACTTGTCAATTTCTTGCAGGATGTCTAATTTCCTGGTCTTCTAGAAAACAAAACTCAGTAGCTTTGTCCACCACAGAAGTAGAATACATTGCAGTTGGGAGTTGCTGCACTCAACTGCTGTGGATCAAACATCAACTAGAAGACTATGGTCATACACTACATGAAATTTCAATGCTATGTGATAATACAAGTGCAATCAATTTGACCAAAAATCCAATCCAACACTAAAGAACCAAGCATATTGAGGTCAAACATCATTTCATCAGGGATCATGTAAGTAATGGTGATATTTTACTTGAATTTATTTCTACAGAAAATCAATTAGCTGATATATTTACTAAACCTCTACCTGAAGATAGATTTACTTCAATAAGAAGAGAAATAGGAATGTGCAATCCTGTTGAACACTTAAAATTCACAGTACATAAACTGTTATATCCATCATCAAATTTTTTCTAAGTCTTGGACATTCGACTTTGCCAAAGTCAGAGTATCTAGAGTCGACTTCTAAGAAGTCGAAGTTTGTGAAGTCAGAGTCTATGTTAATTTTTAAAAAAGGGTTACAAGACTTTTTAAGGAAAATTAAAATAATGATTTATTCTTTTAATCCAGCCGTTCATCCCCTCATCCACGGTCCATCACACTACTTCATTCTATATTAGGACCTTTCCCTCTTATTTCCCAAATCACCCCATTCGAAACATCTCTGACTCCTTCGTCCTCTTCCTGGTTCTCACGTCTGCTCTTCACCTCGACAGAGCCATCTTCGAGCATTTGCCGATTTCCTTGATTTCTCTGAAAAAAAGGTAGGATCTATAACATCTCTGAACCTATTCTGCATCTCCTCTATCATCTCCCTTAGACCTTTTCGTGTATTTGTCTAGATGGCATCCTTTAGGGCTCTGGACGGGACCTTCTTCACCCCGGATCAGCTTCAACGGCTCAACCAGCCAAAGCCTTGATTTACCCAGGAAAAATAGTGGATTTCTCTCAGCTGATAGGTAGATTGAGTTGAATAGCACAATCCCTAGATGCCCTAAGTTGGACCAAGCTGTGTTAGACCAAGGAGACTACATTTGGAGACGCAGTAAAAGCATTCTTTGTGACTCTCCAAGTCTCTGCAGACGGTTCCATTCATGGATTTGTAAAAGGTACTTAGATTTCCATAACTGAAGATTTATTTGTTATTTTTGGATTACCCCAACTCCAAACACATGATTAGTGAAGTAGTGTCCATGGAGAAACAGAAGTTAGGAATCATTGTAGCCTTGGAGCTATCTCGAAGAGAGGGCTTCTGATTAATGAGCTCTCTGTAGAGAAGAGGTTCCTTCATGCCATCATCACCACCATCATCACACCGAGGGCTGGGACTCATTCGTCCATCACAGCTAGGGATGACAATATTCTCTTTTGGGCTATTCAGGGGCATAGAATCAACCTTCCCTCTATTATCTTGGAACGGATGGCAGGGTCCAAGTTTTTGCAAGAATCTCTCCCTTATGGACCCTTGATGACCCTTATTTTCATAAGATTTTCAGTGGATTTATCAGAAGAAATCTCAGTGTCAGTGAAGGAGAAGATTGGGCTATCCACACTCAGAAGAAGTCACTACATTTTGGAGGATAGGGCCCATAATTTATGGAGTAAGGAGTCTATACCAAACTACAATCATGACATATTTCCAGATGAGGTACAGAGTACCTCTTCTATTCGTTATGTTCAGCCTCCAGAAACAAGAAGAGAAGAAGCTAGAGCAGAAGAAACAGTGGCAGAAGAGGCAGTACAAGAAGAAATGGCATCACCCTCCCTAAAGCAGGATCTCCCAGATGACACTATCAGTCAAGTGCTCAGGGATCTGAAAGGTAAAAGAGTGGCTCAAGAAGAGGATATTCCAAGTACTACACCAGTTGAGCCCTCTGTGCATGAAGAGTATCTCCATGTCTCTCTGCCACCAGTTGAGACGCGGCCAAGCTCTCAGGGGGAGACTAGTAGGACCATTGATGATGTATTAAATTTGGTCCTTAAGCAACAAGAAATGCTGACAGTGCTTCAGATGCAGATACATCAAATTGATATAAATTTTAATTTTATGTCAGAGGAAGTTCAATAGATGAAGGATCTACTCCTTCAATTGGTTTGCCAATAGGGCAAGGGTAGCTCTCCAGGTACCTCCTTCTGAAGAGCAGCAGCCGAACAGCAGAGCCACAGACAGAGAAGCCTGCAGAACAACTAGCTGTGGAGTTAGTGGTAGTGCCAGAGTCGGATGTTGAACAGCAGCAGCAGCAGCCTCAGCAGGAGCAGCCTTCTGAGTAGATTCAGCAGAGATCAATAGGCAAACAAGCAGTCAGAACAGTCCATGGAAGTGAAGAACTTTTCAAGGTCAAGACTTTCAAGAGGAGGGTGAGAAGGAAGCTGATGAAACCTGGTATCAGAGTAGGTCGCGGTTTCGATTCCTAGGGGTGCCGCTGGGGGGGACATTGTTGGGCAGCATGCAGCGAGGCAGATGCGTGCGCCAGCATCTCACCCTAAGGCAACCTAAGAATGAGGGTGTGGTGAACGTCGAGTTGGCAAAGTCATGCCTAGGTCCAGGTGTGGATATGCCTGCTGGTGTTGCTGAGTTGTCTAGAAGGGGGCCTATACCCTGTGGTGGGTTAAAAGGAAGGATGTTATCCTTACACAAAAACTCAAATTTTGGCGTAACGACAATGTCTGAGTTCTGTAGTTTTTCCCCCTTCTGAACCCTCAACTCTCCCTTCCACTCCTTCTGAACCTACACCTCCAAATCCCACTGAACAAACACCTCTAATTCATTCTAAACATGTCCCTCCTATCTCCTTTGGTATTCCCCCTTCTAGCTCTCTACCAGAGGAGCAATCTCCTTCAATTCCTTCTCCCTTAAACACTTCTATTACTTCATTTCCTATGGTGTACACATTCAAGCCCCACACTGTAAAAACACCTACTCTTCACATCCAAGCCCCTCACTTTTTCTCCTCTCTCCCTACATCCTCAACTCCCTCTTCGGCCAAATCTACTCATCCTCTTGCTCAAATAGTGCCAAGTTTAGCACTTTCATCTAAAGTAGGGCCCAAGATGAAACACAACCCAAGCTCCCTACTTCCTCCTTTTTGGTATGCCTTTATCTATCACTCAGAGCACAACTTGGCTCTTTTCAGAGAATTTCTTTCTATTAAAGTTTTCCTTGAAGTCCATGGGACGCTAGGCTACAAATTTGAAGACTGGCTACACACCTTGATAAAAACTTCAGAATTGTCCCTGGCTGATCTGAACCTTATCACTCAGAAAAGTCATACCCTTTCTACTCAAGACTTTGTATATCTCTACCTTGGCGAAGCTACTAAGTTTAGATAAGCCAAACTCAGGAACCAGTTTTTGAATCTCTCCTTTCACCTAAATCTTAGATTTTTTATCTTTTTAGTAATTTCATAAAGGAGCAACAGATCAGTTACAGCAGAATGAAATAGTTCAATGAAGATAGATTCAAGTAGAATTTGCCTGATGTCAATAGGGGGCAGTGGGCAATGCTTGTTAGAGGGCAAAGAGAGATCACTCCCTCTATGACCATTGGTTTGCCCTCAGGACTCCAGCCTAGTCTGATAGGGGCAATTTCCTATCGAAAGCAGTTTGCCCAAGTTGTCTTCAACAAACACATTAGGATAGCAGCTAGGTTCAGTATCAAATACAACATCAAGCTATCCTTCCATCGTTTTGCCATAATGCTTGCCCTCATGAATTCACAGTATCTACTGGATTTTTAGCACAGTTTTGTAGAATCTGAAAGAATGGCAGATGATCAGTGGGCTATGTATTATCCTGAAGACAGTTCAGAATGCAAGAAGCTGAAGTTATCTCCTTCTGCTTATCTTTGTAAAGGATATGAGACACTTTGGAAGTCTATCTCTGTAAGGCCCTCGTCGAATTTTGTTGCATTATTGTAATGCATGTAATAATTCGTGTTGTATATGTACGTATGTATGTATCTACGTATGTATTAGTGGTATACTTATGTGTGTATTGTATAGCTTAGGTATAATAATGTATGTATTACTTGGGTATGTGTGCACAAAACTATATAGATATTACATGTATATATGCATGATGTACATGGGTTCTGCATGTCTTAGACTTCTGGCCGAAGCCAGATTGGCGTCAATGCCATGGCCGCTTATGTGGTGTCAGCGTCAACCCCATGGACGCCAACACTAATCCAGCGTCCAGCGATATGGACGCCAACTTCTCTGACCTGCATGCGTTGTAGAGCCAGAAATTCCGGAACCAAGGCAACTCACCCATTGGGGAGCTGTCTCCCAACGGTCTGAGAGCCATCATGTCACCCTGTGCGTGGGAGAGAAGCCTCTCCCATATATCTAAACCCGAATTTGCTTCCCCAACCCTTCTCCTTGCCTTTTTACAAGAGAGAAAGAAGAGAAGAAACCCTACTTTCTGACTAAGGAAAACCCCCACCTTTGCAAACCTAAAACTGAAGATCTGAGCTTGTTCCGGGGTTCTGCTGCAACAAGGAGCTTGCTGGATCATCGAGGAAGGCTTCCCCGACCTCGACTTGCTGTGGAGACTGCTCAGGAACCCGAGGGAGGTGATCTTGGAGGGTGTTTCGCCACTTCTTGGGACAGCCCAAGGAGAGCTTCTCCAAGCCCTAGATCCATTGGTGTATTTTTCTAAAGGCAAGTACCCTACTCATAATGTCCCCGTATGTGTCTAGGTTGGTTTTACAAATTTTATGTATTTTCCCTCGTGTCCTAGACCCCCAAATTCACCCTATCTTTGGAGCTCGGGTCTGTGTTCTGCACAGACTTGACGTTGACGGCAATGCCCCTTGCCGCTATGATTATGCTTAGCGTCCATCGACTATGCCGTTGACATTGAATTAGCGGCCAGAGACCGCCGCCAAGTTCATCTGGACAGAACAGTGACCTGTTCTGCCCTTCTATACGACTATTTTCGATATGTTTCACGATGAGGATATACTTTAAATCATTTATATGCTATGTATATTGTTGATGTGATGAATGTGGTGTGTGGATGGATTATCACGAATGATAGGGCTTAATTATTTCATGGAAATACATGTGTGATGAGTTTTAATCTTGTTAAACCATGTTTGCATGATTTAGGACAAGTCTAAATGCCCTAATTTGTGAGGATTATGCATGTGAGGTTCAGTCCTTGTTCTAAATTTCTGAGAATATTCCTATGCTTGTGTGAATTATTGCAAAATTTGTTTAGAAAAAAAAAATAGAGATCATGCTAGGTCATGATAAATCTTCCATAAATTAATGGATTGTCCAATAAATTTGAAAATGAATTCCGTATTTCCATGCATGCTAGGGTTCAGACAGTGAGCTGCTAAGATGGTGATTGTGTAAAATTCCATGTTAAGTTAAATTGTGGATGGCATGAGAAATGGATGTTTGAATTTCTGAAATTTTTTTTTAGTTCATAAAAATCTGAAAATTTGCATGAGACATCCTAAACCCGAAATTAACATATGGTTAAAGTTTCAGGTCATTTGGACCAGTATTTAATGTAATATGAATTTTCCATGTAAATTGTGAATTTATGCATGCCAATGTGAAACAATTCGATTTAGGTGTAATCCGACCTGATCGGTGATATTTACCTGAATGTAGATTTTGAAATCTGTAGTGCCATGTTAGGAAAACAGAGAAATGTGCATGTGAGTGAGAAAGTGAATAGAATGAGAGTGATATGTGTAAACTCATGTGTTAAAAACGGTAAAAACGTGTAATGTGTAAATTGTGCCAAGTGTGACATTGCTTCCAGAGGGCAGTGGAACCGTATCAGGAAAAAGTCCCCCTGAGAAGGTTCAATGTGTAAGTGACCCTAAGGGCATTAGGGGGAAATCCTGGAGGTGGACAAGTACCACTGGTTAGGGTGGAGACTTGTTCTCCCGGTCTGCGCAGTCCAAGAGTCGCCATTGTATTGCCTAGATGGCGTCTATGTGATGTGATGTGTTGTGTCCTTCTTTGGTGGTTTGGATTATGTGTCACGGCACTAAATGTGAATGTGTAAATGTGCATGTGTTCATGTGTTAATGTGAAAGTGAACAATGTGTAATGTGTATGTGTAAAGTGCAACTTATGTGAATTGGAAATTGTGTAAAGAAAATGTGAGACCAAAATGTGAGGATATGATATTGTAATCCATGTTGTGACAAATCTGAAACCATGTTAAATCAGTAGCTTCATTATGTTAGGATCATGTTTATATATGTAAAATGCCTAGAATCTATGCTAGGGACAATTAACAAGTATGTGCACAAAATTCCATGTTTGGTTGTTCACATGTTGTATTTTAAATAACATTGTAGCTCTCATGTGTAGGGTTATGGTTGCTAAATCATGTGATAACTAGCAAGTTAAAGTATGTAAAATGTTCATGTACATGCACAAGAATGTGTAGATTCCATGCTAGGTGTGTTTTGTTTCATGTACGTAGGATAATCATGCTAAGTGCTTTCATTTTTTAGTTAAAATGCAAAGTAGAATTTCATGAGTAGGAATGACTAGAGAACATGCGTTAGGAATTTACCTTGATAAGGAAATCTGAAAGCATGCATCATGCGTTTACTTATAGAATCATCATGGTTGGTTATTCATTTCAAACGTTAAGCATGATACATGTTGAGTTTTGCAATGGTGTGTGTAGAGCCTACTATGACATGTACGTGTATGGTATGAGTGGTGTTACTTACTGAGTCTTTAGACTCACTACTTGCTTCGGCGTACAGGTGTAGTTGGTGACGTGGCACCGTTGGAGGAAACGGTGGAGACGGACTCCGAGCGCGGAGATTAGTCTTTGGAGTACTTCGTGACTTTTGCGTTTCATAGTATGTAAATTGAACGTTGTATTAGCGTTATCATGGAAAGAATGTATAATGGTGGACATTTATGTATTTAATTTTCAGAAAGTTAAATTATGTGGACTTTTAGTTCTTAATGTTATCGAATCATGTATGTTAAATGTGGATGATGAATGAATGAAGACAGTAGTTCTTTTACTTCCGCTACTTTGTTCTTATATTCACGTGTATCTCAGCTGAATGTATTGTTGGCTAAATGTCCCACTGTGGCAACGCTCGCTATACCGACGTGGGTTTGTATAACCGTACCGGTATAATGAGGGTCGCTACAATCTCTCTCAAGTGGACAGAGAGATATACCATCTACTACCAAGCCAAGGAAGTAGCTCACTCTCAAGGTCTCCATTGGAACATTACAGTTCATGAATTTCTGCACAAGGCAGCTAGTAGGAAATTTACTCCCCTTAGAAGAACTTTGTCTAATGAAACCTACAATAAGAGAATTAATTGGTATCATCGCCGTCACTTTAAGTCTTTTAGGAAAATTCCCTTTGTAGGATCACCCTATGACATAGATGGTTCCAAGTTCTTTCATGTATTCCTTGAAAATGAGCAGAAGCTCTGAGATCTTCTTCAACCATTCTTTGATCAGATCCCACCTTCTCTCTATATTCCTAGTTCTTCTTCATAACTGTACAAATGCTCCTCCTTATTTATCAATATACAACTATTGTTTTCAATATGTGTGTATTTCTCTCTCTCTCTCTATCTTTTATCCTTTCTATTAATGCCACAAAGGGGAGAAAGAAAGAAAAGAATATATATATAGGATAGAGAACAATTTTTTTTACAAAACCAAATTTGTTTACACTGTCTATATAAAAGTTTTTGCCATTATCAAAAAGGAGGAGAATTGGAGAGCAACTATCTTAAGAAATATTGTTGTGTAATTATCTTTTCCAAATATTTGAACGTTGTGTTTTTGCTATAGCAAAATCTTTTAATATCTCCTAAAACAAATTTATTGAATTATACCACAAATTATTTTGTATAGAAATTAATTGACAAAATAAAGACATGCATGTATTATACTGTGTAACAATTAAATTAGTGTCAACATTGACACACTTGATAAGAAAATTTCTCTAAGTCCACAAACGTATACTGTATACCATACTAACTCTGACTCCTGGAAAGTCGTAGTGGGCTAACTATGTTGTGAACTGTTCTTCACTCCGACTTCTGAAAAGTCGAAGTAATCGGGCTTCACTCTGAGTCTTCGAAAGTCGAAGTGTTGTGGGTTCACTCCGACCCCTATAAAGTGGAAGAGATCTAACTTCACTCTGACTCGTTGAAAGTCGGAGTAGCCTTACTCTGACTTCTTAATAGTCGAAGTAGGATATCGATTGATGAACAAATGTGATTGACTCCGACTCTCAAAAAGTTGAAGTCTATTACCAATCAATGTCTCACTCCGACTCTTCTACACTCGAATTCTAGTATCGATTGGTCTTGATTGTTTCACACTCCGACTGTCTAAAAGTCGAAGTATAACATCAACTTCTGTGTTACTATACTTGGATAATTTTTGTTATTCCTTACATAACATAATGTTTCGTTTATCTTGATTATTTCAATGAATTCTCTTTATCCCTATGGGTTCTTTTACAAAATGATTGTCTCATATATGTCTTACAACATGATGTTTTCCTTGCTATTAAATTTAAATATTCGGTTAGGCGGGAAAGAGTGTACTCAAAGTAATCATATTAAAAAATCCTTGTTAAGATTCGAAAGAATTGTATAATGTGTTCTCTTGCTTGCTATCAGGAATATAGTTCTATTCCCCTTTGACTGATGTTAAGCAGTAAATGCGATGGTAGGTATAAGCAGCATGGGCTATCTGTCAGAACTCACCTACCATATCTCCTTTCTGTAAGAACTCCCTTACTTTCAGAAAAAGTCTGTATATTCCCTATACAACTGTCTGTCTATTCTTAAATGCTCTGAGCATCTATCCTTATGAAGTTCTTTATACTTTACATGTATTTCTATCTCACCTACCTCCGAAAGGGAGGTACTTGTGTTTCTTTACCTTGCAGACACTCAGCTTCCTACTAAAGATTGCTTGCTGTCAGTCATGGCTATGAAGCTTACAGTCATCTAATGAAGCTGTCTCATAGAGGCATGAAGCTATAAGCATAGCCTGAAGCTGTTGAGACTCTAAGAGCTGAAGGACTAATGGTCATAACAGAAGCCTCAAGGTCTCAACATCCAAGGATCAACAACTATCTTTCAAATGGCTATTTTCAAACAGTCAAATTCAAACAGGAAGCTCAAGTCTCCAATGCTTATATATGAGCTGAAGTTTGAACCAGATAACATAGAGAACTCCATTAAAAAATTCACAAGAAGAAAGAACCACAACAAGCATACACAACCACACCTTCTACAGAAAAGAGAAAGAGAGAAACTCATAAGATCTGAAGAGAGCTTACTATTTCAGCTTCCACTTCCAAGCTCTCTACCTTCTGAAGTCTTTTCGCTTTTGGTGGCTATTGTATTCTAGATCTTCTCAGTCCACCACCTTTAAGTCAAAAAGAGTTAGAGCAATCTTCTTCATTTTGTTTCTCTTTCTGATTTCTGTGTTTGCTCAATTCTTTAGCAGACACATTGTACTCTTTTCAGTGTTTTTAACCAGTAGGGGGTTTATTCCCTATAGTGCCCCTCTTGTGAAGGGAAGACCTGTTGTTGTAGGTGGTTGTATTACCCCTTGGTAAAGGGAAGACTTGCTTGGGAGCAAGTGGGTTGTAATACCTCTCAGGTTGAGAAAAGGCCAAGTGTTCTTGGCAGTTAGTGAAATCCCAAGTGGTTCTTGGGGACTGGATGTAGGACTTTCATGTGGGAAGGGCCGAACCACGATAAAATCTCTGTGTAGTTTGTGTGATTGTTTCCACCAAGTATTTCACTTGTTTCCCACAGTACTCTATGTAGTAATATCACTATTTAGTGTCATTTATTTTTAGATAATTTTTTTAAAGGTGCAAAGAAGTCCTATTTGTTGTGTCTTTGGTTTTGATGATGTCATAAGTCAAGCAAAATGTAATAAATATCTAACACAAGTCTTTTGTATCATAGGAAAATTCATAAAGTCAAAAGCTCTTTTTAGTGTGTTGACTCTGGTTGTTTCATAGGTCAACACACATGTATCAATGAGTGAGTTACTGAAGTTCGGTGATGCACAAGAGTCGACTCTATACAAAGGTTAGGTCGACGCTTGATGGATTTCCTGTAGCGCAGAAGTTCAAAGTATCACATAAGGTCGACACTACTTGGAGATTAGGTCGACTCTAGTTAGTTTTCTGGCTAGCGCTGAAGGAAAGGAATAGCATAAGGTCGACTCCAGATGAGCATTAGGTCGACACTAATCAAGTTTCCTGTTAGCACTTAGAGAAAAATACTACTTGAGGTCGACTACAGATGAGGATCAGGTCGACTCTATCAGTCTACAAGGACAACGCCAGATGATGATCAGGTCGACTCTACTAGTCTATCAGGTCGACTCTATCAGTCTACAAGGACAACGCCAAAAGATGATCAGGTCGACTCTACTAGTCTATCAGGTCGACTCTACTAGTCTATCAGGTCGACTCTACTAGTCTATCAGGTCGACTCTACCAGTCTACTAGGTCGACAACAGATGAAGGATAGGTCGACTCTACCACTATGTGAGGTCGACTCTAAGATGCTACAAGGTCAACTCTACATCATGAACAACTAGTCAAAATTGTAGTCACTTGGATGAGGTCGACTCTAGAAGGCATGGAGTTGACTCTACTGAAACATCCTTACTGATCCAAGTCAAGTTGTCTGGGTGCGTCGACACTATGATCAAGGTGTGTCGACTCTCTGACCCTTATACTCCAGTGATGAAATGTGTCTACCGATGCATAAGTTCCAGGTACGTGACCCGAGTCCCAATGAATGGGACTTCGAGTATACCTCACAAGGTTCTAGAAGATACCTCTTTTTGGCGGCAAAGTATCTCTCAATTATTTGGGATTCTATTGAGGGGCCCACCTGAGAAGATTCCATGAAACAGATCAAAAAGGCACACGTCGTCCTCTGCAGAAGATATCACATACAGAAGGAAAAAGTGCAGTGATCTGAGAGGGAAAAAGTACAGAGAGAGTAGAGCTTGAGTTCAGAGAGCAGTGCAGGTTTCGGAGCAGTCAACTCATCAAAAGGAGAAGATGCTGGAGTGTGTCTTCTTCCCGTACGAAGACCTACAGGTGATCAATTGAAGCAGAGCTTCGGAATTCAACCTACTTCAAAACAATTGATCCTTGTGCTGTGACCAGTAGAAGAATTCGATGAGCTCAAGGCTGAAGGAGATGTAATTGGGAGTTCAAGGAGACATCTGATCAGATCCAAGCTCCAGCACAGAGTGTTTGCATATTTCTGCATTTCATCATAAATCTCTCTAGTTTGATTTTTCTTATTTCTTCTCTACACCATTCTGTTTGGTTGTCTACTCCAGTTGGAGTAGATGGATTAATCCTACACTTTGTGTGTAAGGATTGTGAGATTTGAAATAATCTTGAAGCTGTGAATCAGTGGTTTGTAAGAAGCTGTGAATCAACACTTGTGTGAGTGTTTGACACATTTGAGTTGTTAGAGAAGCCTCACTTGGTTTAGTGAGGGGTGGACGTAGGTCTCCACACTGGAGCCGAACCACCTTAAAAATTTCGCTTGCATTGTGTGGTTTGATGTGCACTGGCTAAGTTGTGTCATCTGATTTGATCATAGTCTCGAGTTCTTAATTTTAATTGGTCAATATCTATTCACCCCCCTCTAGATATTCATTCCATACACAACACTATTCACCCCCCCCCCCCATCTAGGACACTTAAAGCTCTATCTAGATCCATAGATCCAACAAACCAGACACTCCATAATTGTAGAGTTAGGGGATCCAAAGACTCACCGATCTCGGGGATGCACCGCAGAAACATCACAACATCAAAGCAGTGATTAAGTACTCTGAGAGTAGATCCTATACAGTTGAAGCTACACAAAGCTGGAGGAGGTGAGATCTTCATAGAACAAGGCAAACCAGTTCGGACTTGTAGAAAAGAGGGAGGGGGGAAGGAGGTAGGTAGCAACGGGCACTCAAAGGGGCTGCAGACAAAAGATGGGGGGGGGGGGGGGGGCACCGGAGGTGGACCAGGCGGAAAGGCGATAGGAGGACAGAGGAGGAGCTTATAGGCAGAGGAGGGCAACAAGGAAGGCTCTAGAGACAAGGGGACAATGGGGCCAGCCAGCAAGAAAGAGAGAGAAAGGGAAGGGCAAAAAAGGGGGGAGGAATGTAGCAATCAGGGTTTTTTAACTATAAATAAATAGAAAACTCATTATCACATGTGAAAAATTGCAACGGAACTAAATTGAAATTTATTTTAGGGCAGTAAATAATAAATTATAATGAGTGATAAAGAAATTGGATCAACTAATGCATAATAGGTTAGTTGTCTACATACATCTACATATCTAACAATATATATATAGATGACTGAGATTAGTTGTCTACATATGTGGATATATAGACAGTCAAATGGTGTCACGTCGTGGCATTTCAGATTAGATTTATTAGGTTTCAGAGTGTGGTGTTGCACTTGTTGGAGTGTTTTGTGGCCAAGTGGGTCACTTATGTGCTATTGTGGGTGTTGTGGGCTAGGAATTCCAGCCCACAGTGTGTTGTGGTTCTCTGGTTGAGAGTGCGATGGGGTTTCTGTCGCTACCTTTAAGGTGATAGGTAGGGCGTTACGATCTCAGCACCACCTGTGTTGACTATTTGATCGATTGCATGACACGTGGTAAATTGCATTTGAAGGTTGCGATATATCGTTTCATTACAATCTTGAAGCAACAGTCTTGTCATTGCATTCTGCCTTCCTGAGGCTTTTAGTTCTGCTTGTTTGTAGAATAGAGCAAAGGAGCTCTATTCGGCTGAGGAGATGCTGTCCGGGGAGATTCTCGTGATTTTGATGTTGAAGCATGTGTTCCAAGTGAATTCTAGGGTGAAGAGGTCATTCGAAGCGTGGAATCGCAGGATCTAGCATGTTCTTTGTGTTCTTCTCATTAGTAGGGGATCCTTCCATCTTTTTATGCATGGTTTGATCTGACTTGAGTGGTTTCAACTTTTAAATTGTGTTATTGGGTGTTTATATCATGAAATATAGCATGTGTAAGTGGAATACTGGGTGGAATGTGTAATCACGGGGTTGCGCACCCCTCGAAACACGCAACAAGTTTAGGTTATTAGAAGCATGGATTAAGGAAATGTGATTGCCACCTAACAAGTTGCCCTATGCATGATCGAAAGCAAGGCTAACATGCTAGGAAAGGGACTGAGAATGGGGCACTTACTGATGTCGTGACGGGTTTCCTCGTCATGATACATTTGCTGTCGCGATGCCTAGACAGGGCGCGTCTCTGATGTCGCGACGCCTTTGGCTAATGCGTTCTCTTCAGCGCGGGAGAATGTTAGGGAGACCTTCTTCCTGCCCTCCAGCCGGCTAGAGAGCAAGAGCTCCTCGCCTATCCTTGCTTGAGTCCCTGCCAAAATAACGAAAACAATAAGAAAAACCCTGTTAGACCATATTTAAGAGTAGTATCTATCCAAAATGAAATGAAAAGGGAAGAGTATGGAGGGAACGAACCTGGGGGTGGTTTTTAAACCCCTTGGGTAGTATAAAATGTGGGAAAGGAAAGGAAATGCATTCCTATCTAAAAGAAAATAATAACATGCATGAAAGGAAAATGAGAGGAAGAAAGGAAGAAGGAGCCCCAATGGGGCGACTCCCTATCCGTGGTGCAGTGTCTTGGGTTGTGCTGAAGCCTTGGAAAAAGCAGGAAGTCGCCTCCTTAGTCACCAAGCTTCATATGTGAAGAAGAAATCATGGCTTGATGAAGAGGATAGAGGTGAAATGAGAGTAAATGGGTGAGCTACGAGCTAAGGGGAAAGTCTAGAGAGAATTCCGCAGCACTTCGTGGCAAAATCCGGGCTCCTCCTTCTAAAGAAAGTGAAGTGTCACTTATATAGAAAGGAGAGAGATTATCCCATCCATAAGTGATAATGACCCAAAAAAGGTGATAAAAACCATGTAAATCCAGATGGGTAGAGTCCTAGAGAAGTCCCAAGGTGGCATGAAGCCTCAAACCGCGGCTGGGGGGTTGGGAAGTTGCTTGGAGATAGAGAAAAGGCGAAAGGAGGATAATGTGGAGGTGGTTGCGGAGGCCAACACATGTGGATCATGTCGTGACGGGTCGTCGGGACGCGACATGGATTGTCGCGACGGCCAGAGTGGTCGTGTCAATAAAGGCATGTGAAGGATATGCATGCACTATCGCGATGCCCAAAGGGGACGCGGCTTAAAGGATAATGCGATGCCACGACCTGTTGCGTTAAGGAATACCGATTAGATAGAAGACATAATCGATCACACGACAAAAATGCGACCTCCAGGGCCATCGCGTTAAGGACATCGATTCATGGAACTGTAATGATTACATGACATAAACATGACCTCCAAGGACGTCGCATTAAGGACATCGATTTCATGGAAGATGTAATCGATTACATAGCATAAACACGACCTCCAAGGCCGTCGCGTTAAGGTCTAAGAGCTGAAACTTTAGAACAAGGACTCAAGACATGAAGATTGGATGGGATAAGCTGAGAATTGGGCTTTAATGGGCTCAAAACATGGCTAATAGATGGGCTCAAGGTGAGTAACCAACTTGGGGCTCATTAAGAGAACAAAAAATGTGGTTCGACTTATGGGCCAGAATCGGGTGTCTACAGATTGCCCCTCCTTGGCTTCCACTTTGCAAGGGAGCGTAGTGGAAGTGTAGTGGAGGTGTCATGAAATGACGATGAAGTGGAGATGACGTGGAGTGAACTGAAAAGATGTGAGCCAAGGTAAAGAGACACCCGATCTAACCAACAAGCAAATGGAATCTTCTTGAAAGCCCCGAGTTAGCTGCTCAAGCAGAATGCAAGAAAAACACATGTCTGGACAAAAAGGAGAGAAAAGGACGATCAACCCCTCGATTGAGAGGTACCCTAGCCGATTGGCCTGCAGGTTTCATTTTGGAGGGACATGTGCGTGCTAGGCAGGTAACTCTGACTCTGTCCTGTAAGCGGTTCACAACCAAAACAGATCAAAAGGAATAAGGATGAAAATTGGATAGAGAATCCATATAGGGAAATTTGTAACAGACTGGCAAGAGCAACTTGCTTGGAAACAAACTTTCTGATTCAGAATGGAATAGGATTTCTTGTTCTGAATAGGTAGAACAATTGGGCACTCAACAAGAGCTCACCAATAGCCAAGAATGAGTCATGATAGCTCAAAGTTCTACATGATGCATGCTGGGCTAAAGGAAAAGAAAACATTAAATGAACTACAAAGAAAGGAGAAAATAGAAAATACATCAAGGATAATATTGCTAAATTGAATAAGAATAGGTCGAGAGTCTTCCTGCAACCGCTGTGCAAGACAGAGTCCATCATCCCCAAACTTATCCAACTTAACGGCCTATTTGATGATTAACAACGTGTACCTAGATCATTACTATTTTTGTTGAAGGGGAACTCAGATCTCAGAACACGTTAAGAACCAATCGGTCCTTGAAATGATATAATATATAGGATACTATATAGTAATGCAAGGGAGAAGGGATAGGAATACTTACCTGACTTACCTGTGAAACTCAAATTTTTTTGTAATTTTGTAATTTTTTATTTTTTGTTTTAGTTTTTTGATGATAAACAAAACAATAATTGACTTAAAGCAAATAAAGTATGTACAAACACCACAATATCACAAGCAAACTATGTACAGACACAAGAAAACACAAGACACATAAATGTGACGCCTCTGAGGGGCGCGACACTGTTGCATCTCCATAGGGGGTCGTGACCTTAACGCATCGGATCGGGACGTTGCGACATTAGTCTATGCGATAAACTCCGAAACCGAGCCTTATCTTTATCCTAAGGCTAATCCTAATACCTATTAGACTCCTAAACCCAAACCTACAGCTACTCTAACACCTATGGATGAATTGGGATGGGATTAGCACCCCCTAGAGCTCTATAAATAGGGGTGCAAGGCTCAAAAGTCGGAACTCATCCTCTCTCTCTTCTTCTTTCTTGATTTTCTCTCTCTTCTAGTTATGAAGATATCTGTCTCTTCTCTCCAAGCCAACCCCATGCTTAATGGCGGTCCTAAGGCAGCAAGGATGGCCCATGCAGAGCTCCAGTGCTTCTCCTCCGTGCCCGACCATTTAAGGTCAAGAGAAGATGTTCAAGTAAGTATTTTCTCTCTCTTTTTTTTGATGTTCTCTCTCATCTTCTTCTTCTTCTTTCTTATTCCTCTCTTCTTCCTCTTCTGGATTCTCCCGGGCAGGAGGCGCTATTCTAAAATTATGTGGTTGGAGCCTATGATCATAGCACTCCCCATAGCGTCCACTAACTTGCTGCGCGAGTGGAAGTTCACCACCATTCTCGTGCTGGCCAAGAACTACCATAAAATAGTGCACGTGTGGGATAGCATTACGACGCTCGCGGAATTGTGGCATCCCCAGACTCACACATTCATCTTCCCTTCATTCGAAGCCACCATCCTACTAGAAGAGTTGGAGTTCATAATGGGGCTTCCCAAAGACAAGAAAGGGGAGGAGCACTTAATTTCTCACACTGTGGCTCCTGTCGACTCTTGGGCCATCCTTGGCGAGATTACCACCAGGACTTGGGATCTAAACACTATGACAAGCCCGGGCTACATCCATCTAATCCCCCTCTCTTAATGGATAGCTTCACAGTGCAAAAGGAAGATGGGGAACTATCTAGCTATGGCCAAGGCTGCTGCCATCTGCATATGCGGCGTCATCCTCTACCATGCGCAGGACCACCTTCTGTCTACAGCCAACCTGAGCACCATCAACTGTGTATGGGAAGGTATGTCCATTTCTCAAGTTGTCCTTGGCTATCTATATGCTGGACTCTCCTCTGCAACCACTGGTGGACCTCTCTTCAGCTCTGTGGTCACCCTCGAATGCTGGATGGGCATGCATATAAACTTCAAGGCGACAGATGATCCTTTCATCAAGTGCATGAGCATGACCCATCACCTACCTGCCTTTGTCGGTGCTCCACTTCACATAACCACTCAAGCATGGTGCAAGACGGCAATGGTCAAAGGACTGAAGGAGTGGAGGCTATACTTGAACGCATTGACCGTGGAGTAGTTTGAGATGCGGCCGACTTTCGTCCACAACAAGATCATACGCCTTCCGCAGCACGTCGGCCTGGCTCTACGACTGATCAACAACAAATCATTGGTCCTCTAAAACCCCGACTGATGCTATCTACAGCGTGGCACATCACACACGGTCGTAACGACCCTCTCCCACTACCTGCCGATCCAAGCAGGGAAGATGGATGATGAACAAGACGAGCAAGATGTGAGGAGCGCCATCGTCAACTGGGAAGGGTGCGCCGCAAGCCTCATTTCCGAAGCAGTGGTAGAAGACGATGACGTGTACCAAGAGTACGAGCAAGCATTGAGGAGGATCCGACCATGTGGAGATGGCGCTATGGCGGAGGCTGCACCGGGTGCTTGAGAGGGGTAGGAATTGTATAAGGTGGTAGGTAGGGCTTGGAAAAGATTGATTAATTGATCATAAGCATGATAGGACTTGTACTTGATGATTTGGATCAATAAAATTGAAATTTCTTCATTGTTTGCATTGTTCTGTTGATGACGCGACCACTACAGATGTCGCCTTAAGGTCGCGACGGCTCGATGGGTCGCGATAGTGTCGCGGCCCATTAGGCCGTTACGATCTAAAAGCGACGTCTATAGCCATCGCCAAATGAACCGAGACTTCAAAAACACAGAATCCCCCTTTCTTCTCTCTTTCGTGCTCAGACCCTTCCCTCTCCGGCGATTTCTTCTTCCGGTGATCTCCCTCTCTTCGACTCACTCACTCTCTCCCTGCTCTCTCCTTCTTCTCTCTTAATCTCTCTCTCTCTCCCTTTCCTCTCCCAATCTGAAGGCAATGGAGGGCGGCGGTGATGGCGGTGGTTCCCCCGGTGACTGAAGGAGGAAGAGGCCGGTGACGAGGGCGACCCGGTGTCAGATGGTGGAGGAAGCTCCGGCGATAGAGGAGGTGCCGAAGGTGGAGATGGAGGAGGAGGAGGCTCCGGCGGTGGACATGGAGGTGGCGGCAATGGCTCGGGAGGTGGCGATGATGAAGGTAGGTCCTCGCTCCCCTAGCCTTTGAATTTGTGGATGTGAATGGGTGAGGGAGCTCCATAGAGGGCCAATGTAGGGCGAAATGCCCGGGAGAAAGGCCACCAGAGAGGGAAGACTCCAGTTGGCCGTCGACTAATAATGCGACGGCCCGCCTCGTCGCGACAAGGTATGTCATAATAAGGTCAGAGGCCGTGACATTATCGCATCGGCCAAGGCCGTCGTGGCCTCCCTAGGCGTCGCGACCAGGTCGCAACGCATCGGGGCATTGTGACAAGGTCGCGACCCTTTGGGTTGACGCAACCTCAGCCGAGAACCAAAAGAGTTGATCAAATTCTGACTGGTTGCCTTCTTTTGTGTGTTTGCAGGGGGAGATGAGGGCCAGGGTTTCCTAGTTGCTGGTGCTGGCAGTGTACCTGGCCCTCCCAGGTTCCAGAGGGAGAGGTTGGAGGAGATGGGCTTCGGGGAGGTCCTGCGGATGGACAGGATGAGGGCAGATGCTCCCCTTACCCAGACCTTGAGGAGTAGGTGGGACGTGGAGGCGACCGCCTTTGTGTTCCTGTGGGGTCACATGATCCTTGACCTAGAGGATGTGAGTTGCATCACCGGGTTGGGGATCTATGGCCGCCCGGTTAGCAGGTACACCTACCCTGTACTGGGAGATAGCCTATAGACTGCTAGACTTGACTGTAGGTCCTAGGTCTTCTTTGGTCCCTAGGGTAGACCTACAAGAGAGTTTAGGTTTAGTGCAGATGGGCAAGGAGGTGGGAGAGACAGCTGATGAGCAGTTGGATCAGCTAGTGAGGGGTTGCCGAGAGACTCTGGCTAGCGAGCCTGGGGCTCAAGCTGACTTGGACCTACATCGCTTCCTCACCTTCTTCCTAGGTAGACTTCTATTTGCCACGAGGGGCGACGCGGTCCACTGCCGGTTCCTACCGCTACTGGAGGACCTAGACAGAGAGGGACAGTACGCATGGAGTGTTGCCCTTCTGGTGCACCAGTTTGATAGTCTAGGGTCCTCCGACCGGCAGACCTCGATCAGTGGCTTCTTCCCCTTCCTTCAGGTACACTTCTCTTCCTCTTGCCTTTTACTTAAATTATCTTCTTATTGCAACTGATATGACTATGCTTTTCTTCTTGTAGGTCTGGACCTACCTCCACCTCCTAGGCCTAGGGAGGGGGTTCCTAGAGCGACCGGGCCTCGTGCCCCAAGCTCGATGTCGGGTGCCGCACTGGGACACACACCTGCTAGAGGAGCAGCTGGCGTCCATCCAGGATGCAATCGACGTCTACTCTCAGCTAGATGTGAGTATTAACCTCTTCCTAAACTCCATTTGAATTCTTTAAATGCTTTGGTCATTGACTGGATGCGTTTCTTGTTGTGCAGGTGGTGTGGCAGCCATACCTGGGGGAGGGAGACGAGGGATAGCCTTGGTTGGTGCAGGCCTACCCCTACTTCGGTAGGGTGACGTGGGTTCATGCTCTCAACCTTGTGCTACCTCTGCATCTGCATCTGACTTAGAGGTTTCTAGGCCTCCATCAGAGTGTCGTGGAGTTCCTCAGCTGAGGCAGGACCCCAAGGCCAGGCCGGAGCTTCCGGAGACTCCATGACACGACTAACTAGCGCGAGCGGGCCCATGAACAGATAGCAGATTGGGAGCACAAGGGGCGACGAGTCCGGTCCGACGTAGAGTCCAACGAGGCGTACCTACAGTCCTTTGCCTTAAAGTATGGGGCGAGGGTCTATAGGGGCGCCAGACGAC
Organism: Colocasia esculenta; assembly: GCA_014218235.1. Lineage (NCBI taxonomy): Eukaryota > Viridiplantae > Streptophyta > Magnoliopsida > Alismatales > Araceae > Colocasia > Colocasia esculenta. Next base: position 67,415,331 of record CM024757.1, read on the forward strand.
AGGTAAACCTCAAAACTCAGACCTAGTGATTGCTTATGATTGAATTGAACTTTGACATAGTTTTGGGTGATTTGCAGGCAGACATGACTGGACATATTGCCTCGCTCCAGGCCCTGCTGCACTCTGCCGTGATCGGGACATGGCGGCGAGGAGAGACGTAGAGCAACTGGTAAGTACTTACTCAGACTTCAGTACCTTACCAAATTTTAGCTATAGAGAAATTGACAAATGTTCTATGTGTAGTGTGCAGAGCTAACGAGGCTAAGGATGACGCAAGCCGGTGCGTCCTCATCTCGGGCAGCGGCGGAGACCTCCCAATTAGATCTAGACGACCGACTGGCACGAGGTTTGAGGAGGGTCGAGGAGGCAGAGGCAGCACTAGAGGAGAGGGTAAGTATGACTTGAACCTTCTCCTTTCTTGACTTAGAATTTGATTTACAGACATGCTTTGACACATGTGGTAGAGCTGAGGACCGCCACTAGCCAGGTGAGCCACTGGTGCGAGTAGGCTGACAAAGCAGCGGTGTCGGTCAGCCAGTGGCACCTCCAGGCGGAGGCCTCAGCGACAGAGGTGGAGCGGTTGCACCTACAGGCGGAGGCGGCGGTGTCCCAGGTGGGGGAGCTGACGATGGAGTTGGCGACGCTGCGCTTGCAGGGATCGTCAGCGGACTAGGCGAAGATGACCCGATTACGCACCGACGTAGCTGCACAGCAGATGACGGTCGAGGAGCTTCGAGGTCATGTGACGGCCATGAGCCAGGCTCGGAGCAGGAGCAGGGTGAGTGGCGCCTCCGTGAGGCAGTATCTAGTAGGTTCCTCCAGTCGTCGGAGGAATGAGGAGGAGGAGAAGCTCCACGAGGGCAAGACGAGCGCCCGGAGTGTGAGGGGCGGTGATGATATGCCACCTCCACCAGATAGACGTGAGCGATCAGGGGAGAGTGGTGGTGGAGAGTGAGGAGCTTGTGAGCCACCTCCCCTTTATCTTGTACATGATGTTCATATTAGTTGATCTTTTGCTTTTGTGCCCATGTTAATGAATGTTTGAATGACATGTGATTGACACGAGTGAGGAATGAGATCCGAGAGAGAGAGAGAGAGAGAGAGAGAGAGAGAGAGAGAGAGAGAGAGAGAGAGAGAGAGAGAGAGAGAGAGAGAGAGAGAGAGAGAGAGAGGAAACTGAGTACATCATTGCGCTACTTAAAACTTTTGTCCCTGTACATTTAGCAAAACAAGTTAGATCTGCTCTTTAGCTCAGTCCCTTGCATTAAGTAAGGAATAACTTTGACTTCATGATAGTCAAGGGGCTGAGCCTTATTAAATAGGCGGAAAGTAAAAGGAAGCATGATAAAAGAAAACAATATGTACATCTATTTTTTTGGGTTTTGGGGTTTTCTAAAATTTTTGGATTTTTGATTTTTTTGATTTTTGGATTTTTGGATTTTTTTTAGATTTTTGGATTGTCTAATTTTTTTGGGATTTTCTAATTTTTTTTATTTTGGAATTTTCTGATTGTTTTAGATTTTGGGATTTTCTGTTTTTTTTTTTTTTGGATTTTCAGATTTTTTTGGATTTTGGATTTTCTGATTTTTTTTTTTTGGATTTTTTTTTTGACTTTTTGGGATTTTCTCTAGCGGTACCTCCTGCACTTGGGTGATTACTTATGAACCTCACTTACCCTCTGACGCTGTCAAATACTCCCTAGGTGCAGTGTGCATTTGTTCTTGGTTTCCTTATGGCTGATTGCTCGTAGTCGCTAGTGTTCCTACGCAGAGCAGGTGTGGGAGTGTTCTGATTATTAGTGGGGATAGGAAGATATAAGTGGGGTAAGACTTGGCGCAGTGCTTAGGACACTGGCTTGTTTGACTCGTGAGGGTGTGTCTCACGTGGATTCCGTCTGTTGTCACTAATTTTATTTGGGGCATGCATACGACTGGGCTTATTTTCGTCCCGCGGGGACTTTGCCACTCTTTGCCATGCCCCTATTCTTCATTTTACACTCATTTACTATTTTTGTTATTTCTTTATTTTGCATTGACTGTCTCTATTTGAGATTTCATTCACACATGATTCACGCCCCCTTTCTTCTACAAGTCAGCGTCTTTTTGCCCCTAGGCCTTATCTGAATAAGAAGAGAATAGACCTTCACCTTCCTACCCAAGGGCTAAATAGGAACACTTTTGTCTAAGGGGAATTGACCACTGGTTGCGGTGCTGTGTGTGTTGGCTAGACCCAGGGATTATATGACAACCACGAAAAGAGCATGAAGCCCAGAACTGCTAGCATGCCTTTGCAAGATGGTGCCACTATAGAATTTTTTTTATTAAGGGTAGAATTTTTTAAGGTACAAACCATTCTATGGGTGAGAGAGCTCCTCACCGTCGGCATTCACTAGCCTATATGCATTCCCAGGGTACACTTCCTTGATGACGTACGGACCTTCCCAGTTAGCTTGCAATTTTGACCTAGGACCTCCAGGTTTTATGAAAATTCGCTTCAAAACCATGTCTCCTTCTTGAAATTTTCATTCAATCACTTTTTTTTGAAAAGATCTTGAGAGTCTATTTTGATATGAAAACACATGATCGGCCCTGGCCAGAAGTCGTTCGTCTAAGAGTTCCAGCTGTGTAAGTAACTCCTCTTGACGTTCATCGAGATTAAGTTCTTTGTCCATCTGTACCCTTAGCGAAGGAATGAGTATCTCATATGGACATACCGCCTCCATCCCGTAAGTAAGCGAAAAGGGAGTTTGCCCAGTGGGCGTGCAGATGGAGGTACGGTAGGCCCATAGAGCCTCAATCAATTTCTCAGGCCAATCAGCAAATTTATGAGACTCACAAGTTTTCTTTAAAATCTTCAAAAGTGTTTTGTTTGTGGCTTCGGCTTGACCATTGCCTTGTGGATAGTACGGAGACAAATGATGCAGAGAAATGTTGAATTTCTTACACAAGTCCTGAAGCTCTTGAGATATAAACTGATGTCCGTTGTCGGTGACGATGCCGCTTGACACTCCAAACCGCAAGATGATGTTCTTCATGATAAACTAGCACACGGTTGAACCTTTGATTTCTGCAAATGCTTCTACCTTGGCCCACTTGGTGAAGTACTCAGTAGCAGTGAGGATGAATGATTTTTATTTAACTTGAGCATTAGGATCACCAAGAGGTCCAATGATATCAAAGGCCCACATGAAGAAAGGCCAAGGGGAAGATAGTGGATGTAAGGAGGAAGATGGAGCATGGATCTTATCGGCATAGAGCTGGCACTTGACGCACCTACAAACGTAGATGGCACAGTCTTCTTCTAGGGTTGGCCAGTAATAGTGCATATGTCTTTCTTTTATATGGTGCATATGTCTTTACTTGTCGCGTGAGTAGCGTGTGTATTCAATTGTGCACATTATCATTACTATACTTCTCATTAGTTCATGCATGTATATACAGGATAGTTAGGTAAGAATAGACAATTAGTTAAATTTATGTATAATGTGTATACAAAAAAAAAAAGAAATCCGAGGCATAAAATAGTTAAGTAATATTGTGCATGTGATAAGTAAGTTATGCTATGGGCCATGTAAGTGCATGAGAGCTAATTTCGTACGGGTATAAATATAAATATAAGTGTGCATGCATTATCTAGCTATCAAAGTATGTAATAAATCTATAAACCTCATGCATATTATATGTGCTCATAGTAAGAAATTATTGTCATACATTTTGTAAATATTTATGAGTTTATTTCTGTACATGCAATATACATATTTAAATGGGCATGTAATTATTTAATTATTGATGTGCCTATTGCATTTAGTTATTTTATGCATGTTGTAAGTAACCTTGGTGTGTATAGGAATATATAAAAGCTAATCTTGTTTAAATAATATTTATCTACTTTAAGCATGTTAAATTATTATGATATGTAAGGTGCTTGAATGATAATGTACAGGTAGAATTCAACTAATAATGAACACATTTCATTATAAATTTCTGCACAATGTATGTGACTATGTAATGTGAATGTGTATGTGCATATATGCATGTTATTGATGCATATTATCCTTAATCATGATTAGTGTAAGTTGTATTTAATTAAATATCATGTAATGCATGTATTTTATGTGGTAAGGATATATGTAATTATTTTTACATATACTAATTTTTTTAGATATATTTACGCATTTATTTTGGGGTTTGGCAGGGTCTTGACTGCACTGTGTAGTTGGCGGCCAAGACCTGGACGCCAGTGTGGTTGGCGTCCACATCCCTCGACGCCAACCCATAGTGGATGGCCACCCCCTGGACGCCAACCCTTGTTGGCGGCCAGCCCCTTGACGTCAACTGTGCAGTTGACTACAACCGATGTTGACGTCTATATCCTCCTGCGTAATGGTTCCAGATTTGTTAATGCTCGCTTTATGGCTGGTTCCAGTTTAGGAAACCCTTCCTAAACCTTGGGTAACCTACCCCAGTGCGTACCCAACCTATCCAACTTTATAAAAACCCATTTTCTGGCCGCACAAAGCCCTTTTGGTCATTGTGAAACCCTAGCATTTTCTGTGAGAAAAGCTAGACTTCCCAAGCTCTGATCCGGCGACTGGAGGATTTTCTGGGAGATCTACGATGACTGGAGCATAGTCTAACTGTCAAGGAGGCATCCCCAACCCCGAGGAACGATCTACATCGACCGGAGAACAAGATTCAAGGAGTTTCTGAGCACCCTCTTGCTTTGGTTGAGGAGGGCTTCAACGGAAAGGATTTGATCTTCTAGTATTTTATTAGAGGCAAGTAACCTATGTATATCAATCTTAGACATGTCCCCTAGGTCCTAGAATTTTTACGGATTTTTCCTCGAGTCCTGGACCCTCCAATTTCCTCGTACATGTGAGTGTGACTGTGCAGATTGTTGTCTGGAAGTTGACGGCAACATCCCCTACCGTCAAGTTCATCAGTTGACGGCAAGAGATGTCGCAGTTAACCCAGTTGGCGGCCAGGACTGTGCAGTTAAGTTCTTCAGTGTTTTGAAAAATGCTATTTGATCTTCTTTAATATATTTAAATGATTTCTGGGTATGAGTTCATGTTGTAACTTTTATGTGGGGTCAAGGGTGATCAGTAGGTCATGTCATGAGGTTTTCATGATTTGTGTTAATTATTAAAATTTTGGAAATTGAATTATGAGCATAGAATAACCATATTTAACTTGTGTAAATAGGTCAGATGTGAATTAGGGTTTGGTAAATCTTCTGTGATGATGTCTTGACTGTATATACGCATTGACACTGTTATATTAGACTGTTTTATTAGGATCTTTACTTTAGAGAAATTAGTGAAAAATACACCTGTGATTTGATTTAATTGTTATAAATACATTTCCTATTCAGAAAAAACTAGAAAATTTAGAATGTGTTATGTTTACTGTATTTAACTTGTGATAAAAATTTCATGAAGATCTGATGACAGTAAGTACTGTTATGTTTTGAAATAAGAAAAATGGCAATGTTAAGCATGATAGAGTTAATTATATGTAAATCAAGAGTTAGTAGCATGTTAAAATCTTATTTTAAGTTATTTATCATTGTTTAACAGTAAGGTGAATTTCTGTAAATAGAAATGTGAATATTATATAAAGTGTGTGTGAAATGGGATGAAAATATGTGTATGAGCATGAGTAAAATGTGATGAGAATAATAAAGTGATTAATGCAATATTTAGCCATGTGTGACACTACTACCATAGGGGTCTGAGAGCTGTACCATAGAAAAGTCCCTATGGAAGGCTTAACGTTACGAGATAAATCCTAAGGGCATTAGGATAAAATCCTGGAAGTGGACAAGTACCACTGGTTAGGGTGGAGAGGGCTTCTCCCGGTTCTGCGCAGTTACCTAGATTTGCCACCGCATTGCCTAGGTGACAAATATGTGAAAGTGAATGCTAAGTGCTAAGTGATAAGCTCTAAGTGCTAAAGTGATTGTTTTCCTCTACTTGGTAGTTAGGACTATGTGTCATGGCAACTTAAGAGTTTAAATGTGAATATAGTGTAAAGTGATAAATGTGAATGTAAGAGTAAAGGAAATGGAAGGAGTGTGAATTGATATGAAAGGGAAGAGTAAAATATAATAAAAGTATAATTTCATGTGAAAACCAATATATTAATACATGTGTAATTACTTATGTCATTCATGTGTCACCATCATAATTATAATATCATGTTTAGTATTATGTGATATAGTTTAACTATCTCCATATGGTGGTGTGTATGAAAATGTGCATGTAAATATGTAAAGAAACGCAATGTAGACAATTGAGTATGTAGAATTGACAAATGAATAAGATGGTATGAAAATAAGTGTAAATCTATGTAATTAAGTTTAATTCATGTCAAAACAGCAAGCTAAATGAGATTTTGTTCTTTATAAACACACGAAATAATGTCTAAGTTCCATGATAGAATTGCTATTCATTTAGTGTGTAGTTTCATGCTTAATTTGTAGATGATTGCCATCCGATTTGAATGTGTATTAAATCTTCATTCCATGTTTAATAAAGGTGAAATCATGGTGAATTATTCATATTAAAATAGCAAATGAATGTGTAAATAAATGAGAAAAGTGCATGTAAAAAAATAAATAGAGATCATGTTAGGTTGTTATCTACGTTATGAATAATTGCATGTTCTAATTGGTAGAGCTGTTACACAATAAGGAAAAATGTTTAAATTAATATATCATGTTACATGATAGGTGTTTAAGAGTGCATATGTTCATGTCATGTATGTATTAATTGGATTATGCTTAACTATGATAGAAAGATTAATATCATATTATGTAGTTTACTAGAAAACATGTGCAAGTGTCATGAGTGTATGATAAACTGTACATTAAAACATCAAGTTAGTTATATGATAAAGTGACATGAATACATGAGAATTTGACCAAATACTATGCTAAAAGTATTCATCATCTTGTACATAACCTTGTATTTAAATTTGATTAAATTATGCAATGATATGATAAAGATTTGAACCATGTATCATAGAATATATAAAATGTGTAGAGAACTTGTGTAGATGTATGTTATTTTTATGATTTAATATGAGCATGTGTTAATCTGGAATGTGTTTGGGAAACATAGGTGTTGTTAACCATAAAAAGCTTGTGCTATGTGAATTAACGTGATTAGTATGATAGCATGTGTTTCATTATTGTTGGTAGTTTAATGTGTATGTGATATGTATAAGTTTGATGTTTTAGATTACTTGCTGAGTCTTGTAAGACTCATTCTTGCTTCGGCGTACAGGTGTGACAGGTTATCCAGTAGCTGAGGAGAGAATAGTGAAGATTGATACCGCATACAAGGAATAGTACTTGAGGAGATTTTATTTTTGGTAGTTGCTTAAATTTATAGTTTGAATAATGTTATTCATATGGACAATGTACGGACAATGTAGTTCTTTTCAAATTGTAATAATGTGGACTCTAGTACTTTCTTTTACTATATAGACTGTGGAATGTGTGGTGATGATAGAATGAAATATAATATTTCTTTTAATTCCGCTGTACTCTTTTATTATTCATGGAGATATCAACCTTATCGTTTAGTGTTGGGTTACTATCCCGCTGTGACGATGCTCTTTGTACCGATGGAGATTGGTATAATCGTACCGGTATAAAGGGGTCGTTACAGGTCCAATGATATCAAAGGCCCACATGGAGAAAGGCCACGGGGAAGATAGTGGATGTAAGGAGGAAGATGGAGCATGGATCTTATTGGCATAGAGCTGGCACTTGACGCACCTACGAACGTAGATGGCACAGTCTTCTTCTAGGGTTAGCCAGTAATAGCCCTGCCTAAGGATTTTCTTAGCTAGCATCTGGCTATTCACATTCCCTCCACACTCACTGGAGTGGGCTCCTTCCACTACCTTCCAAGCTTCTTCGTCGGGCAAGCATCTGAGGAGCATCCCGTTTAGAGCGCGTCTATAAAACACTTCTCCAACAATAGTATATCTTAACGCTGCTCTACGGATAGCTCTCCTATCCTCAGCCTCAGCTTCTTCTGGGAAGGTACCGTCTTTACAATATTGCTCAATCTCATTGTACCATGGCCTTTCTTCTTCCATAATTTCTCCTAGCTTCATGAGCATCACTTCCTTCGCTTCTCTTCTCTGCCTTCACAACTAAAGAATCCCTGAGGTTGTCGAACCAAGGGTCCTGAATGGATGGTGCTTCTAACCTTTGGACGATGATAGTCTCAGCATTGCGGCTGAGAGGGAAGGAGAGAGATGAGGCCAGAGATGCCAGGGCATCCGCAAAGATATTCTGAGAGCGAGGAGTGTGGATATAGATGAGCTTGTGGAATTGCTTGGCTAGGAGTGTGACCAAGTCTTGATATGGTTTGAGTTTAAGGTCATGAGTGCGTTAAGTAGAAAGGACCTGCCAAAGGACGAGTTGAGAATCTCCTATGATTTTGAGTTGATGCGCGCTTAAGAGATAGGCACGTTTGAGACCGGCTAGGAGAGCCTCATAATTAGATATGTTGTTGGTGGCAGGGAGAAGAAGTTGATAAGCCAATGGAATGGTGATTCCTTCCGGGGTGAGCAGAACAACACCTATGCCCCGTCCCCTAGAATTGAGAGCTCCATCGAAATGAAGCGACCATAAGGAATCACGAGAGATGAGTGACAGGTTTTCATCAGAGAAATCTTCTTGAATCGTGTCACTATGAGGAAGAGGAAGGTGAGCAAAGTGTTCAGCAATGGCATACCCTTTTATAGCCTTTTGGACTACAAAGGTGATATCGAATTGGGACAAGAAGCTCTGCCAACGTGCTAATCTGTCGGTGAGGACTGGCTTCTCTAAAAGATACCTAATAGGATCCATTCTAGAAATCAAGATCACTTGATGGGCTAGGAAATAGTGCTTCAATTTTTGCACTTCCCACACTAGCGCTACACATGTTTTCTCCATTGTGGTGAGCTTGAGCTCAGCGGGATTGAAAAGCCTAGATAGGTAATATATTGCCCTTTCTTTGACAGAATCATTGTGTTGTGCAAGGACAACTCTTAGGGAGTCCTCAATAGTCGACAGATACAAGATAAGGGGTTTTCCTTGGATAGGCGCCTACAGCACGGGCGGATTCATAAGGTAACTCTTAAGTTCATCAAAGGCATCTTGGCACTTATCATTCCATTCAAATTTGACTCCTCCTTTCAACAGTTCATAGAAGGGACGACACCTTTGAGAATGCTGAGATATAAATCTCCTTATGAACTGTAGTCAACCTATTAGTCTCGAAGTTCAGATATGTTCTTAGGAGGAGGCATCTTGTTTATTGCCTTGGCCTTGTTTGGGTCTATTTGAATCCCCCGCTTACTGACTATGAACCCTAATAGCTTGCCTGAGGAAACCCCAAATACTCACTTCTTCAGATTCATCTTCAATTGGTACTCTCGTGCGCATTGAAACACTTTGGCAAGCACGGAGGAATGTTCTCTTCTGGTCCAAGACTTTACCACAGTATCATCCACATAAACCTCAACATGAATATAAATCATATCGTGGAAGATTGCTAACATTGTCCTTTGATAAGTGGTGCCAACATTCTTCAATGCAAACGGCATGACCACATAGCAATAAGTTCCCTAGGGCGTGGTGAAGGAGGTTTTCTCTTGGTCCTCCGGGGCTAGACATATTTGATTATAGCCTGAGTAATCATCCATGAATGAGAGAGTTTCGAACCCAGCGGTGTTATCAATTAGGACATCCAAGTGAGGTAATGGGAAATCATCCTTTGGACATGCTCTATTTAAGTCTCGGAAATCAATGCAAATTCGTACTCTTCCATCTTTCTTCATCACTGGGACTATGTTGGCCACCCACAGAGGATAGAGGACTACACGGATGAACTTAGCTTTGTGTAGTTTGTTAATCTCATCCTTCATCTTCAATGCAATGTGGGGGTGGAAGCGTCTCAATTTTTGCTTAATGGCTATTGCCTCTGGCTTCAAGATCAATCTGTGTTCCACTAACGTGGGGTCAATGTCGGGCATGTCATTATATGACCAGGTGAAAGAGTCCTTGTACTCCCTCAAAATCTCTATAAGTTCCTCTTCTTCTTCAGGAGGGAGGTTGTCAGCTATAGTTAGGAGCCTGGGTTCTTCTTTTGTCCTAATGTTTACCTCTTTGGTGAGTTCATCCATTGCCGATGTAGGTTCATCAAATCTCCTCATGCCACTAGCATACATCTCGGCAGCGTCCTCTATTTCACCGTATTCTTCATCCACTGGGTCCTCATCATCCAATATTTCATAAACTCCAAATCCGTCATCTAGCCTCACCTCATCATGCTGAGCTTCTATGTTTAGAACAATTGCTTCTTGGATGAACTCCTCAACAGCTAGAAGAGCACCACACCTTTGTGCCAGATCTACTAGATATCTATGGGGTATGCCACTACCCTTATTCTTCCTAGACGGGGACAGGGACTTGCTAGATCCTACCCTTGAACCTAAACTAGAATTGATATTTATAGAGCACTCTGGAGAAGCATCCAGAGGTTTATTGGAAGGAAAAGGAAAGGGTGCGGCACAGCCGCAGGAATCCTCCAATGGGTTTGGAGGTTAAGGTAGGCCACCCGAGCTTAGGGTGCCTGTAGCAGAATCGGGTGCAGGGGAATAGAAGGCCCCTCACCCAGGAAGTCCATGGTGATCATGGGAGTTGGTGAGTGGGGATCCTGCTCCAGCAAGGAGGAAAGAGAAGGTGGGGATCGCCGTTGAGGAAGGAAGAGTGCGTGTAATGACGGGGATCTCCGTCAAGAGTGGAGAAGTGCGGGGATGGGGATCGCTGTCCAAGAATTGAAAGCAGGGAATGACGGGGATCGCCGACAAAAGGAGGGGAGTGTGGAGAGATGGGGATCACCATCAAGAAGCTGGTGATTGCGGGTGGAATGAAAGCGGGGATTGGCGTTTTGAAGAAGGGGAAGGATGGGGGTCGCCGTCCGAAGAAAGGGGGAGGAAAGACGAGCATCGTCGTCCTACGAAAGAGGGGGAAAGACGAGGATCGTTGTCCGAGTGTCGGGGGAGTGAGAAAGAAGTGAAGTTTTTTCCTTTTTTAAAAAATAAACACAGCATACTAAACTAAGAATGGAAAACAAACTACCTTACATCGGAAGGCATCGGGAGAAGGAGAGAACAGTGCCGTTGAGATAAAGGGTGAAGTGGGGTGAAGAGGTGGTTAACGCTTTGAGAGTGTCGGATGAGAATTGAAGGATAAGGGGAGGAGAATGAGGAATGACAAAAAACTTAGAAATAAGAATAGAAAACATAGAGTGTTTAGGGGGCCAGGAACACCTTGGCTAGAGCTCGTCTACAAGGTTGTTGTTGTTGAAAAACGGATCCCATTCTTCGACATCCTCACCATTTCCAAGCAACTGTCGCTTGGAAGTGACTGCTGATGGTATCTCCACTGACTCTGCCATTGCCATGGGCCTAGTGAAATCGCCATCCTGGAATAGGCGACTGAGTGCCGTCACTATATCTTCTAGATTTGACCATTCTGCCCCTGGTTTTTCGGTCTTCTTCTTCTTGCTGGGCCGCCGGGTCTCCAGAGCTTGATATGTGGATGTTGGTGTATTGTGGTCCATCCATACCTCGATAGTGTTGTACCCTGGCTATATGGGTCCTCTGATAAAGTGATCGTACAATGACCAGGTGAGGGGTTCTCGCTCCTCCTTCAAAGTAGGGGAATAGGCTATCCATGGCTTGATCTCTTCCTTATACCCTAGACCATGTCTTGTGATTTGCTTGGAACTGGCAATTGATGATCAGTCTATCCCCATGTAATTTTAATTAATTATATATTTATTTTGGTGATTAACAAAACCATGGCAAAGATTACTAACACATACCCCATAAGTCTTGAGCACAAGAAATACTATAGGAAAATCAAGCAAATTTGGTAAGTATTACCTTTCTGAAGCAATATTAAGTTCAGCATGAAATTTCTCTAAGTCCACATCGACATTCCTTATGCTACAACGATTTCAGTAGAACTGTAAAGATTTCATAAGTGCCTTAACGATTTCTTCATAAACCTGAAACATCGTTTATATTTAAACAGAAATCGTTCCTGTAACGATTTGCTCATCGCAACGATTTCTTTAGTCATCGTAACGATTTGCTCATCCCAACGATTCCTTTAGCCATCGCAACGATTTGCTCATCGCAACGATTCCTTTAGTCATCGTAACGATTTGTTCATCACAACGATTCCTTTAGTCATCGTAACGATTTGCTCATTGCAACGATTTCTTTAGTCATCGTAACGATTTGCTCATCGCAACGATTCCTTTAGCCATTGTAACGATTTGCTCATCACAACGATTCCTTTAGTCATCGTAACGATTTGCTCATCGCAATGATTCCTCTAGTCATCGTAACGGTTTGCTCATCGTAACGATTTCTTTAGTCATCATAACGATTTGGTCATCGCAATGATTTTCTTAAGTCGTAGTAATGATTTGCTCATCACAACGATTCCTTAAGACGTCATAACGATTTGCTTCGCGCATCGACTTCTTTAGTAATCATAACGATTTGCTTCGCGCATCGACTTCTTTAGTAATCATAATGATTTGCTTCGCACATCGACTTCTTTAGTAATCATAACGATTTGCTTCGCGCATCGATTTCTTTAGTAATCATAACGATTTGCTTTGCGCAACGATTTCCTTAATGAACACAACGATTTACCTTCTACAATGATTTCTTTATTGATCACAACGATTTTCTTGTAACTCACAACAATTTGATTATATCGTCTTGATCATAACGATTCTTTTGAAGAAACATAACGATTTGATGCTAAGTTACAACAATTTGATGGTTAGTGCATAATGATTTCATAAGTCAGGAATGCATCGATTTTATGTTTATAACGACTTGATATTTAACAGCGTTGAATAGTCAAAGTCTTCGCACATATCTTTCTGACATATGTGCATTTAATGAAGGCTGAATATATCTCTGCATGCATTCAGACGATATCGTCCATTATCGTGCTTACTCTGTATGCATCTTTTAGATTCAGCAAAATGGCATTACTATTTTTATGAACTCTTGCCCTAATGTTAACTGACAACAAGAGACAGCCTAGCTGTCTACTGCTCTAGCATTTAATATATGCAGATCACTGATAGCTCTAGTGATACAACGTTGGACAAAATAGAAGCCAAAGGAGATTACAGAAGATCCTATCATTTTGCGTGCACAAATGGATAAAAGACTGTTGATTGGAAGCTTACAAGTGTCAAGCAGTCTAACGTAAACAAAGCGTAGAGACAACGGACTTCTCAAACGTTCAAATTTCAAACAAGAGATATATATATATATATATAAGCAAGAGTGAAACTCCAGAAAAGACAACTTTTAGAGACATCGCTTCCAAGCAACTAAGTTCAAGTTCTCTGCGAGTTCTCCAGAAAAGAGCCTAGCCTTATTCCCATCAGTTCATAGCTCTTTGCTCTCTGAGCTGTGATTCAAATCCTAAGAGAGCCTATGAAGTTCTGAGAGTGTGTGCATTGTTTAGATCTTGTGCTCTCAGTTCTGTTAGCTTCAGATATTGGCTTGTTAAACCTTGATCTAGGAGCTCGATCTCTTTTTCATTGATTGTTGTGCCTGTTTCCCTTCGGTTGTGAAGGAAGACCTGGTGGAATCCAGGGTGTGTAGTTCCCTTCGTGTGAAGGAAGAACTGGTGGGATCCAGGATGTGTAGTTCCCTTCGTGTGAAGGAAGACCAGCTGTGGCTGGGTGCTGTAGTGTCCATAGGGGTCTGTACCCTAGATAGTGAATTCCTGAGTTGTTGCTCAGGGACTGGACGTAGGACTCCTAAGGAGAGGAGGTCCAAACCAGGATAATTCCTTGCGTTGTGTGATTGCTTTTTGTGTGTTTATTGTTTACACTAACCTTCATCGAAGAATATTCTTGTATGCATGTTTTAAGTACAGGTATTAAGTAAATAAATTTTAAAGACCCATTCACCCCCCCCCCCCTCTGGGCTCGTCAACTGGGGCAACACCAATGGCCTGTGTTCTCCCTTGGAGATGAGCCCCAAGACCCTTTCCCAGCAGGTAACCAATCTTAAGCATGATATTCCAGCCCTTGGTGTCTGCTGGTGTGCCCTTTTTGACTACTACCACTGATGGAGACACCATTTGATGATTGGAAGTGAAAGTGTAAGCCCATGGTAAATTTACATCAAGTACATAAACAATGGGCTTGTTAGAGGGCCAGACTGCTGGCATGATCTTCTCAATAGCTTCCACAGTGTCGGTGGTCACTGCACTTTTGACTTTAACAATGCGCCCTTGGAATGGAAACTTCAGACATTGGTGTGCCATGGAAGGGACTGCCCCTAGAGCTTCGATCCAAGGCCGACCCAGAATGGTTTTGAAAGTTGGGTCGATATCAAGTACATAAAAATCCATGATCATCACAAGTGGGCCCAGTTCTGCTTGTAAGGAAACGACACCATGGCAGGCCCACTTGGAATTGTCATAGGCCGCAATAGTGGTGGGAGTTGGCTGCAAACAGCGCTCAGAGATATTACATGATGGTAGAGTGCTAAGGGGACACACATTTATTGATGCCTTTGTATCAACTAGGGCGGCGTCAACAGCCACCTTGTTTATAGTCAATGTCACACATAGAGGCATTCTCCTGGCCTCGGGAGGAGCTAGCTCACTATCTGCAAAGGTAATTGTAGGCCCTTTGTTAACAATTGACAGGACCGTTGGCAAATTGTCGGGATTCATATCTTCGTTAACCATGACTCTTTGCAGAAAGGCTCTCAAAGCATCCTGATGGGTGTGCGACCTCTTGATCAACTCAAGAATGGAAATCTTTGCTGGTGTCTGATCCAAATGCTTCAGAATATCATATTGGGTCCCCGGGACTGGATCTATCTTTCCGACATCTTGTGGTTGTTGTTGGTTGTTGGAGTTGGAGTTGTGGGTCGGCTGACCAGGCACTGACACGGATGCATTGGGATACATCTGGTGAAACATTTGCCCGCTCTGGAGGGCGAGGTTGTGGTGTAGCAGAGGTGGGGTGGTGTCGATGATGGACGGGTTGGATATTATTGGCACTGGCATGGAGGATGGGATGTTAATGGGTGATGGACTGCTGGGAAGTATGATGGGGGTTTTGTAGAGCAGTGAGGTGATTGTGGCAATGGTGGGTGTAGTGGAGGTAGTGGTGGTGTGGGAAATAGCCAATAATTGGCCTACTTCATGTTCATCGTCGTAGGCCCAAGTGGCGGCTGGTGGTGGATGATGAATGACTGGGTTTGCTTGAGCGGGTGGGGGAGGTGGTGGAGCAAGTTGGGGATTCAGAGCGGGTTGGTGCTGCGGCATAGGGTTGCGGATTATGCCGAGATCATTTGCTTGTTGCTGGGGTTGTTGTGATTGCTGGGGTTGCTGGAACTACAGTTGGAATGGCTATTGCTGGAACTAGTGTTGTTGGAATTGCTACTGGAACTGCTGCTGCTGTGGTGGTGGCTGCTGTCGCCTCTACTGCTGCTGTTGTTGTCTTTGTCCCTGTTGCTCCCTCAAAGTTTGAATCAACCTCTTCATTTCTGCCTAATCAATTTGCTGCTGCTCTTGGAGATCATATATAATGTCCTTGAATTGAAAGCAGTCCGATACATTGTGCCCCGGATGGCGATGATACACACAATACTTGGTTTGATCTGCTGCCATGTTCCAATTTGCCTTCTCCGGAGGGAGTCTAAGGGCATTGAGAGACATGAGGGCTACAAAAATGTCAACTAGACTCTCAAGAAGAGGAGGGTATTGAGCTCTCTAGTCCATTGGGCTTTCTAGGAGCATAGCCATTTTGAGGTGGAGGGACTTGGTTGTATTCGCGTTGATCTTGCTGGGGGTTTTGGGTTTGAGGAGGTGGTGCCCTATTATTCCATGGCTGTTGAGAGGTTGGTTGTAGGGTGGCCTACCTATCGGACCCTGGGGGTTGTTGATAGCACCTACTTTCTCATTGGTTTGGACCCCCTCAGTGATAGGACCTTGAGGTTTCTTGGGGTAGCGGGAGTTTGGAGTTTCAAACATGGAGTGAATAGGCGAGTCCTTGAGTTGGGTCTGAATGAAACGGGCTCGGCTATAGAGTTGGTGCATGGTGGTAATGTCATTCATGGCCAGAATGGATTGATAGGTTGGGGTAGCATTGGCAATCAACAACTTAACCTTCTCCTCCTCAGGCATAGGGCAGTGGACCTTTGCAGCCAGAGCACGCCACCTATCGACATAGACTGCGAATTCTTCATCGGCCTTCATCTTTTTGGCCACCAGATCTACAAAAGAATACTCAGGTCTGACCCAATCTTGGAATTGCTGCAGAAACCTTTCTTGAACAATTTGAAAATCTTCGGCTTCCTCTGGGGGTAGAGAGTAGAACCATTCGAGGGCCGATCCATCCAATGACTTTCTGAACAAGTACACCATGAGGTGGCGGTCGTACTTGTGTGGAGCAGATTCATACACAAAATCCTTGAGGTGTACATAAGGGTCACCTACCCCAGAGTATTGCCTATAGACAGGGAGCTCTAACTGGGGTGGAACTCGGAGATGTTGAAAAGAAGGGAGGGGATATCGGCGACCTTCCAAGGGTCCAATTGCCTTCGAAGGTTTTGGAGTTCCCACTTCATGGATGTCCACTCCGCAAGGAAGTCGGAAGGGGATGAGGCGTGGTGAGTGGGAACAAGGGAGCGGGATTGCTCCAAAGAATAGGACCTCTCACGGGGAAAAGTGGTATGTTCGGCCTAATAAAATGAAGAGATTGGACGGGATTTGGGCCAAACCTCCCGTGCCGGAATATAGCTGGGCTCCGAGAAGTGAATGACCCGTGGATAAAGGGGAGTGGGATCTGCCACAGTAGAGGGTACATGTGGCATGGAAGCAACAGGGGTAGAAGAGGCCGCCTGCTGAGCAGAACTATGAGAGGGTGGAGAGAGAGGGAGCTTGCCTTTGGCAGCAGCCAGAAACTCCCGAACTTGGGCTGGGCTTAGATGGGGGAGGAGTTGACTAAATTGCGCATGTGGGGTCATCTACTCCGGAAGGAGGAGGGGGGCGAGACTGATCATCCACAATGGTAGGGGGTTGGATATGCCCCGTGAGGGTGGCCACAGAAGGTTGGACCACATCCTCCAAAAGCCCAATAGGCAAAGAATCGCCAGTAAGGACATGGAAATGATCCATACTGAAAAGAGGATTATGATATAATACAATGGTAGGAGGAGACTGACTCGATAAACCTAGACAATGATGCATACACTACCCCTAAGCAAATAGGGGAGACGACACGACCACCAAACAAAACCTAGACTCTAACACACAAGAATGGACAGTAAGATAAGAGGGAGTGTATCAAACAAGCACTCAAGTTGACATGATTATCGTCAAAACTTTAGGGTTCTCACTTAGCGTTTAATGGATTGATTAATGAGATTGCACTCGGCCAAATGGGACCCTAATAGGTAGGTACTCGAGTACTCTGATGTAACTAAAGGAGTACACAACTCACACGCAGAACGACCTAAACTAAGGGTACAACGGGTATAACCAACCCGACAACTACAACGTGCGTACGACCATGGGGACTTATGGAGGCCCTCGGTAGCAGGCCCTAGTCAGCCCACGAGTGCTCGCGGGTGAGAGGGTCTCCACTACCAAAGAGGAATCCTATCTACACGGAATAATAGTGTATGTATGGTTCTATGTGCACCAGAGTGCATGTAGATTCTATCCTAAGCTAACACACAACAACTGACAGGCCTCTGCTGAGGTCGCGATGACTAGATCTGTCGCGACCTTATCGTGACCGAAGGTTCGGACATGATAAGAACAGAGTGTAGAGACCCACAGTCACACGCAAACAAGGACCAACCAGACTAACCTAAAGCGCAATACAATCATAGAAGAAAGTAAACAACATAGGAAGACTCCTTAGATAGACAGAAACAGATGCATAAATGGAAAACAATAACATACAAAGCATACCTAAAGTCGCAACCTCCACCAATGACGTGACTATGTCATGGCAGCCCAACACGGCGTGACAGGGCTCGAAAACAATAGTGAAAAGAAAAGGAAAACCCAAACCCTAACAGGATTCTAGCAAAGGGAAATGCGAGTAAACATGACAAAGTAACATGGAGGAATTATAGGAACACTCTCAAAAAAGGAACATGATGAAGGATAGGGGGTAACGCGTACCTAAAGTCGTGTCCATCCTTATGGTCGCGATATGGTCGCGACTGCCCGATGCATCGTGTTAACAACAGAGAGCATAAGGACAGAACAAAACACAGAACTAAACCTAACAGGATTCTATTCAACACATAAACACACCAACATGGCAGGCAACAAGTAAAAATCGACGAGGCTAGCAATGAAGGTTCCACCGTGATCGCCAAAAGGTGTAATCATAGGGTTGTGCACCCCTCGAAACACGCAACATGTTTAGCTATTAGAAGCATGGATTAAGAAAATGTGATCGCCACCTAACAAGTTGCCCTATGCATGATCAAAAGCAAGGGTAGCGTGCTAGGAAAGGGACTGAGAATGGGGCACTTACTGATGTCGCAACGGGTTTCCCTGTCGTGATACGTTTGCTGTCGCGACGCCCAGATAAGGTGTGTCTTTAATGTCACGATGCCTCTGGCCGACGCGTTCTCTTTAGCGTGAGAGAATGTTAGGGAGACCTTCTTCTTGCCCTCCAACCAGCTAGAGAGCAAGAGCTCCTCGCCTATCCTTGCTTGAGTGCCTGCCAAAACAACGAAAACAACAAGAGACCCTGTTAGACCATATTTAAGAATAGTATCCATCCAAAATGAAATGAAAAGGGAAGAGCATGGAGGGAACGAACCTGGGGGTGGTTTTTAAACCCCTTGGGTAGTATAAAATGTGGGAAAGGAAAGGAAATGTGTTCCTATCTAAAAGAAAATAATAACATGCATGAAAGGAAAATGAGCGAAAGAAAGGAACAAGGAGCCCCAATGAGGCGACTCCCCGGCCGTGGTGCAGTGTCTTCGGTGAAAGGTGTGCGGAACCACCTAGTGCAGTAATCTAGAAGGGGGGTTGAATAGATTACCACCGATTTAAAAGCACTATGACCTTCTTTTAGATGCTAACACTGACTTGACAAATACATAAGAAAATATGTACTGAATTCGGACTTCGATGTGTGTGCTGATTGTGAGTAGAACATTAGAGATCTATATAGCGTGTGAACAATCAACGTGCCTACCAAACATCTACCGTGAAACTGTGCAAACCACAAGACAAGAAGATTTAAGGTGGTTTGGAGTACACAACTTGTGTATCCTACGTCCACCGTCCACACACACACGTAGAACGACTGCTTATCAGCGAGTTCAGCTCAACAAACACACACACGCACGTTGTCTGATGCAAACACGCAATCAGAACAACAACCGACACGTAAATCAAGCACAAGAGATGCTTGAACCACTGCCACACACACAGAGTAGTGAAAAGTGTAGAAGAAGAGGAGTTCTAAGACGTAGAAACAAATCCTGATGATGAACTCTTCGTGGTGGTCGTCCAAAAGAACTCCAAGCTTCAACTTGATGATTATCAGATGATGTTGAAGCTTGAACCGTGGATGAACCTGATGATCAGTTCATCCCCAAATAATTTCATTTATTATGTGCCTATTTTCGTGATTAACAAAACTTTAATAAAGTACTGTCTAACAAGTTCTCCTGAAGCTTAGTCATAGGAAATAAATCATGCAAAATCAAGCAAAACCTGTAAGTATTCTTACACTGTAGCATTTAAAGTTTAGAGCATGTAATTTTCTAAGTACACATAGACTTCCTAAGTTTCATATCGACTTCATTAGAATCATAACTGTTTCTATACTATTATCGATTTCAATTTCACAAGGATTTCATGAGTATCACATCGATTTCAGTTTTATAACGATTTCATAAGTGTTGTATCGATTTGGTTCTCACAACGATTGTTAAGTAAGAAACAACGATTTGGTTCTCACAATGATTTGTTAAGTGAGAACAATGATTTTGATCTCACAACGATTTGTTAAGTGAGAAACAACGATTTGGTTCTCACAACGATTTGTTAAGTGAGAAACAACGATTTGGTTCTCACAACGAGTTGTTAAGTGAGAAACAACAATTTGGTTTTCACAACGATTTGTTAAGTGAGAAACAACAATTTGGCCTCACAACGATTTGATATGTTACATAATGACTTGGTCGCCGTGACGATTCGATAAGTTACATAACGACTTGGTCGTCGTAACGATTCGATAAGTTACATAAAGACTTGGTCGCCGTAACGATTCGATAAGTTACATAACGACTTGGTCACTGTAACGATTCGATAAAGCAAACAACGATTTGGTCACTGCATCGATTTGATAAGTAGAACAACGATTTGTGTTCACAACGACTTGTGTTCACAACGACTTGCTTATAATGATTTGTGTTCACAACGACTTGCTTATAACGATTTGCTTCTACTATAAGAACGATTCGCTTGCTCTTGCAACGATTTCAATTTATGGAACAATGTCTCATGGACACATCGATTTCTCTATCATAAATTTAATGAATATATCTATTATTCTCATATATTTTCAAATATTGTGAAAGTCAAAGTCTTCCCCCGCACATCTCTAATATCCTTGCATTTATTATGAATGTTCACATCATCTGCTCGTTGCCTTCTATTCTTATGTTTCTATAAGAAACACTATTCAGATAGCAGAATGACATTTCTATTTTGGTAAATAGTGTTACTGCATGAATTCTAACGTTGACTGACAGCAAGAGACAGCATAGCTGTCTATGCTTTGGCATTTAATGTGTGCAGGTCTCTGCCAGTACCATGTCATACAACGTTGCACAAAATAGAAGCTGAAGGATATCAAGATAGATCTTCTCCTTGCATGCATGGGTCGTAAAGCATTAAATGACTGCAAGCACACCTATCATACTCGATGAACCATGCAGTCTAACGAGCATCCAACCTAGAGACAATAGACACTTCAACGGATATATTTTTCAAAGAGAATGATATATATAGAAGACTGATGACTCTGTAAAGAACAACTTTTGAACTTTTGAGCTTTCAACTTACAACCTGTGAGCATCAGAAAGAAGAGCCCTGAGCTTCACTCCCTAGCTTGTTGTAGCTCTCGCTCTCTGTTTTTCATTGTTTTTAGCATTTGGAGAGCTAGTGTGTTCTGAGAGATTTTCTTATTGTAGATCTTTCTCTCTCAGTCACTGCCTCAGATCGAGAATTTGTTGTAAGCTTGGTCTAGGGGCATTTTGCCTTTATTCACACTTGTGGTGAAATTCCTCTTCGGGCGGTGAAGAGAAGACCTGTTGTGAATAGGTGGTTTGTGTTCCCTTCAGTAAGGGAGGAAGACCTGTGCATCAGGGTGTTTGTATTCCTCTTCGGGGTTAGAAGAGAAGGCCAACTACGGTTGGATGTGTAAGGGTCCTTAAGGGGGACAGTACCCGTGGTAGTGAAAGCCCAAGTTGTTGCTTGGGGACTGGACGTAGGACTCCTTGGTATAGGAGGGCCGAACCAGGATAAAAATCTCCCTTTTGTGTGTTTGTTTGTCTTCATTCATCTAACTCTAACTATTCTCTTTAATGTCTTTCTGTTAAGCGCTTTTGTTAACAGGTTTTAATCTAAAATTTTAGAATCCCCCCCCCCCCCCTCTGGGCTTTCTAGCTAAGCAACAAGTGGTATCAGAGCCAAGTCTCTTCAACAAAGAAGATCTCATGATCTGAAGAGCAAAGATAAATGGCAGCTCAAGGGTATGCAGAAGGCCAGTTAGTTAATAGACCATCTTTGTTCGATGGTGAAGATTACAACTACTAGAAGACCAGAATGGAGTTTTTTCTTCAAGGTCTCGATTTTCAAATCTGGTCAATCATAGAAGAAGGAGATTTAGTAGTTCTCAACAACAGAGAAAATTGGACAGAAGATGACAAGAAGAAAATATCCTTAAACTGCAAAGCAAAAAGCATCTTGTGTTGTGCTCTAAGCAAGAAGGAGTTCAACAGGATCTCAACCTGCAAATCCGCTATGGAAATGTGGAAAAAGTTGAGAATCACATATGAAGGTACAGACAAAGTGAAGGAAACTAGAATAGATATTCTAGTAGCTCAATATGAGCGATTTCAGATGCAGCCAGGAGAATCAATCACTCAGATGTACAGTAGATTCACAGACATTACAAATGGTCTGGCTGGTCTTGGAAAGCAATATGAAATGGGGGATATGGTAATAAAAATCCTAAGATCCCTACCAGCCTCGTGGACTCCAAAGGTGACAGCCATAAAAGAGGCAAATGACTTGAGAAGGATGTCGCTGGAAATGCTTGTTGGGTCACTCATGGCCCACGAGATTAACATGGAAAGGTTAGGAGAATCCTCCAGCAGAAAGAAGCATAGCAATGCGCTAAAAGTCACAGAAGGTAGCACCGAAGAAAAATCAGAAGATGAAGATAGCAGTGAGGATAGCGAAGATGAAGAAGCTCTTCTATCCAGAAGACTGCAGTGAATATTGGAAAAGAAAAAAATATCAATCTGGAAGAAGACATTTTAAGAAAGGAAAAGATCTCAGAAAATCTGAAGGAAAAGAGCTCAAAAAGTCAGAACCCATATGCTACGAATGCAAGAAGCCTGGACACATCAAGGCCGAGTGTCCAAAGCTGAAGAAGATGAGCTTAGAAAGAAGGACAACGCAAATAAATTCAGAAAATATAAGAAGAAGGCCATGGCAGCAGCATGGGACAATGACAACGACTCAGACAGTGAGTCAAGCTCGAGTGAAGAAGAAGAAGAAAAGGCCAACCTGGCCTTCATGGCAAACATCGACGACAAGGTAACATCTGATTCCTCATTCACTTCATGTAATGAGTCTGATTCTGATAGTTTAGAAGACGCGTTTAATGAGTTATATAGTAAATATAAAGATGTGTGTAAATTATTAAAAATCACTAAGAAAAATCATATCTGTCTAGAAATTACTAACTCGGACTTAAAGTTAGAAACCGAGCAGTTAGAAAAACAAATTTCTGAATTAAAAAGGATAAATAATTTATTATGTGAAGATCTAAAAGCTAAAAATGATCAGATAGCTAATCTAGAAAGTTAGGAAACTGTAAGTAAACTTAAACAGGAAATTAACACACTAACAAAAGAAAATGAATATTTGTCCAGTACAATTGAAAAATTTACAAATGGTAAATCATCCTTAATATTAAAGGGAGCTAGAAGATCAGGGAAAAAGAAACATGGTTTAGGATATACTCCACCTGATAATGAAGAAACTATAGTTCATCCTAAAGTGTATCCAACTCTAAAATTTGTAGCTGAAAAAGATACTGAATATAAATCTAATTTTAAATATATTCCTAATGAAAAATTAAGTAAAACATCATGTTGTAGTCACTGTAATAAACTAGGACATATTAAAATAACTTGTCCAACAAAAAATCTAAAATGGATAATTAAAAGAAAAAGTGATGAAACTAACCAGCAAGGACCCAAAAGAACTTGGGTACCTAAGTCTTAGTGTTTCTATTGCATGGAAGCCTTAGAGCATCAAAATGGTACCTGGACAGCGGGTGCTCAAGGCATATGACAGGTAACAAAAAGCTATTTTCGTTCATTAAGGATGAAGAAGATATAGTGACATATGACGACAACGGAAAAGGAACAGTGATAGATTGTGGATCAGTTGGCAGTCAAGGCAGAACTCTTATAGAAGATATCCTATGTGTGAAAGGACTCAAGCACAATCTAATCAGCATCAGTCAACTTTGTGACAAAGGGCATCAAATTAAGTTTCAAGAGACTAAGTGCAGTATCATGAAAGATGGTGCAATAGTATTCGAAGCCTGCAGAGAAAGAAATCTGTATGTGCTTCATCTAGAAGAACTGAAGGATCAGGATGTATGTCTTGCAGCAAACAAGGATCAATCAGCTGAACTGTGGCATAGGCATTTGGGCCACTGCAGTATGGATGGAATCAGAAAATTGGTCAAAAGGAATCTAGTAGATGGTCTGCCTAAGATAAGCTCAAGAGTAAAAGGTGTGTGCGAACCTTGTGCAAAAGGGAAGCATACAAAATCATCCTTCAAGTCTAAAACAGTTGTAACCACCTCTAAACCTTTAGAATTGTTGCATATGGATCTATTTGGGTCGATGAGAACAACCAGTTTAGGAGGAAAGAACTTTGGATTCGTGATTGTAGATGATTATTCCAGATTTACTTGGGTATCATTTTTGGATCATAAGGATGATACTTTTGACAGTTTTGTTAAGTTCAGTAAGAAAGTTCAGAAGGACAAGAAGTTCAACATTATAAGTATTCGATCTGATCATGGATGAGAGTTTCAGAATGATAAGTTTGCAGATTTTTGTAATGATCAAGGAATAGAGCACAACTTCTCAGCACCAAGATCACCTCAACAAAATAGAGTAGCTGAGAGGAAGAATAGGACTTTATTGGATATGACCAGAACAATGCTGTCAGAGTATAACTTTCCAAGATACTTCTGGGCCAAAGCCATCAACACAGCGTGCTACATAATCAATAGAGTGATGATCAGGCCAATCTTGAAGAAAATGACATATGAACTGTACAAGGAAAAGAAGCCAAAAGTTAGTCATTTCAAAACTTTCGGATTTCCATGCTTCATCCACAATAACAGTAAGAGAGATATGGTAAGCTGGACTCAAAATCTGATGAAGGTATATTTATGGGGTATGCTTCTAAACCCAAAGGCTATAGGGTATTTAATAAACAAAGTTTATTAATTGAGCAAACTGTGCATGTTATTTTTGATGAAACTAACACTTCCTTGAGAAAGGAAGTAGACACTGATGATGATGCAGAAAATTTAGCCAGGAAATTGAAGGATACATCTCTCAAAGATAAAGAGGATCCACCATTGGTAGAACTACAACAAAAGGAAATATCCCATAATGATCTTCCAAAGGAATGGAGATATAAGAAGGATCACCCGTTGTATAACATCATTGGAGATCCATCTGATGGGGTAAGAACTAGAGGTAATGTAATTCCTTGGGACTATTTAGCCTTTGTATCCCAAATAGAGCCTAAGACAGTCAATGAAGTACTGTCTGATGAATCTTGGATACTAGCCATGCAAGATGAACTTAATCGGTTCAGGAGAAATCAAGTTTGGTCCCTTGTTCCAAGACCATCAGATCATCTTGTGATTGGCACCAAATAGGTGTTCAAGAACAAATTGGATGAAGCTGGTATGATCACTAGAAACAAGGCTAGACTGGTTGCTCAAGGCTATTCCCAAGAGGAAGGTATAGATTTCGATGAAACCTATGCACCAGTGGCTAGACTAGAGGCAATTCAGATTTTACTTGCATATGCATCTGCATTAGACTTAAAGCTTTTTCAAATGGACGTGAAATCTGTATTTTTAAACAGTCATATAAAGAAGGAAGTCTATGTAGAACAACCTCCTGGTTTTGACGATGTAGATTTTCCAAATCATGTTTTTAAATTGCATAAAGCATTGTATGGTTTAAAGCAAGCACCTAGAGCATGGTATGAAAGGCTTAGTGCATTTTTATTAAATCACAGTTATATCAGAGGACATGTAGATAGCACATTATTTATTAAATCAAAAGTAAAAATATATTACTTGTATAAATTTATGTAGATGATATAATATTTAGATCTACTGATGAATCTCTGTGCAAGTATTTTGAGAAGTTTATGCAGGGAGAATTCAAAATGAGCATGATGGGGGAGCTCAACTATTTCCTTGGATTACAAATCAAGCAAGGCAAAGAAGGCACACACATCTGCCAAGCCAAGTACACCAAGGAGCTGTTAAAGAAATTTGGATTTGAAAATGTAAAGCCACTGTCCACCCCAATGAGCACATCTACAAGGCTAGACATTGATAAAGATGGTAAGAAAGTAGACCAAAAACTCTACAGAGGTATGATATGTTATTTACTTTATTTAACTGCCAGCAGACCAGATATCCTATTTAGCGTATGCATGTGTGCTAGGTATCAAGCTGATCCTAAAGAATCTCACTTAATCTTTGTCAAAAGGATCTTTAGATATTTAGCTAAAACTCATGATCTAGGCTTGTGGTATCCCAAATCATGCGAAATAAATTTAGTAGGATATTCTGATGCTGACTATGCTGGATGCAAGATAGATAGAAAAAGCACCAGTAGTTGTTGTCAATTTCTTGCAGGATGCTTAATCTTATCGTCCTCAAAGAAATAAAATTCAGTAGCACTATCAACAGCTGAGGCTGAGTACGTGGCTGTTGGAAGCTGTTGCACACAACTCCTTTGGATAAAACAATAGCTTGAGGATTATGGACTGCACTTAAAGACAATTCCATTGCTGTGCGACAACACCAGTGCAATAAATCTCGCCAAAAATCTAGTTTAACACTCAAGGACAAAGTATATAGAGGTTAGATATCATTTTATTAGAGATCATGAAGCTAACGGAAATATAAATATTTCTTTCATAGATACTCAAAATCAGTTAGCAGATATCTTGACAAAAGCCTTACCTGAAGAGAGATTTACCTCTCTTAGAAGGAAATTAGGCATGCGTAATTTGTGATAGATTTATCTATATAGAACTGAAAAACTAATATTTCGGAATAATCCTTATTCTCTCCCCTAGATTTAAGTGAATTCTTTAAAATTGCTTGCTTCATATATAGCTTTGACGGTTCGTTATTGTCAAAGCCTTTATTTATCTCGAACTCATCTCCGTTTTGTCGTTTTCTATATTTAATGCTCTGTCCCCTTAAAAGTAACTTTATGCTTATCTCTAAAATCCCGCAATCTGTGTCACAACGATTCACCTCCCTCTCTCATCTCTTTCGAATCACCTGGAACAATAAACCCTATCGATTTCGGCATCGACTCTGTGTGATTTCGAAGAATCCTTCTCCTCCCGCCAAAAATCTCTTGAGGGCTTCTATTCTACTCATTCCTACAATCCTCCAGAACTTCCCCTCATCCTATTCCATGGCGGTTTCTGGGGTCTCCGGCACCGCCGGCAGTTACAACACCGTGTTCCTCACAGCAGAGCAGCAAGAGAGGTTTGCAACGGTGAATACGAAGTTGTGCGGCAACAAAGTAGGTTATGTAGCAGACTTGGAGAAGAACATGATGCATAGTGTAGCAGCTGCAATGCAGAGGATGAAGTGGACGCAGATGGCAACTTTCTCGGAGGCAAGTTACTCGGATTTGGTAAAAACTTTTTATGTCTGTTTGAAATCAAAGGCAGATGGGCCCTTGACTTCCACAGTCAAAGGAACCCAGATTCATATCACCTATGAGTTGTTGGAATCCCTGTTTGGAGTTTCTACCACCGGTTACAGCGGGGTAGATAGTGTGGATGTTTAGGCCAAGGGCTTAGGGATTATTGGGACTGAATACAAGTTGAAGGATGGGAAGATAGACATCAACCAATTAAATGCATTCAATAGAATTCTTCATTTCATAGTTTGCCAGATTTTGGTATCTAGGAGTGCGACTTTCTCCACCTGCACCAAGGCTGTAATACCCCAAGGTATAAAATGATAAATTAGTAAGAATCAGCCGAGAAAACGTAATGCAGTTTGTAAGCAGATGGATAGATTAAGCAAATCCGGAACTATTGAAGGTCTGACTGAAAATGTGCTAAAGGATATTACTATTGGTAAATGATAATACTAACGATAAATAGTAAGGATATTACTAAAGGATACTACTAAAGGTAAATGGTAAGAGTAAAGGTTACTACTAAAGGTAAGCATATTGGTAAAGGAAAAGGATAAGGATATGGATATATCCCTGTTCACACTAAGACAGAATAAATAAAAAGAAAAAGTATAAATATAAATGACAGGGGCATATCTACAATTATAAAAATATGAGGTTTTCATGCGAATATTAATTTTTCTAGGGACCCCGGTGTAACATCTACCGACCCCCAGAGACAAAGTCGGATTTCCGATCGGAGCTCATTCGGAGCCTGAATGGCTGATTGGAGATTTGGGAGGGGCATATCTCCAAGTTCTAGAAATCAAATGTAAAAATGCTAAAGATAGAAAAGTTAGGGGGTTAAGTGAAATAAAATATAAAAATCCTAGAAAATCCTAGAAAAAACAAGAATTTCCTAGAAATCTCTAGAAAGGGACACTTGTCCCACATGCAAGTAATGTTTATCTCTTAGGGGACACATGCCGCCATCTGGTCCATCGATGGAATGGATGGCCAGGATTGAGCCACCCTAGGTGGACACTTGTCCACCATCTAGGGCCTTCATGGGGCGCCCCCACCTCCTCTTTTGCCTATAAATACCCCACCTCCTCCTTCATTCCATCCCATCCCACCACCTCCTCCAAGTAGAAGAGAAGGAGAAGAGAGAAGGGAAGGAGTGACCATCCTGAGGTGCTGCTGTTAGGTAGGTTCTTTTAGGTAGTTCTATACCCCTAGTGAGTGAAAATGTTGTCTGTCATGTTCTCCTAAGCCTTCTCTACGTCGAGATGCTGTCGGTTCATCTTCTCGGAATTTTCTCGTTACGCCGAAATGCTGCCGATTTGATTTCTCGGAATCTCTTGCGACATCGAAATACTGACGATCTGTCTTCCCAAAATCCCTCTCTATGTCGGTTTGTTCACTCAAAACCCTCCTCTATGACGAGATTTCACCGGTATGTTTTCTCGAAACCCTTCTTTATATCGGAACTCTGTCCGATCGATTTCTCAGTACCTCCCGTTACACCGGAACTCTGTCCGATCGATTTCTCAGTACCTCCGGTTACGCCGAAACTCTGTCCGAATGATTTCTCAAAATCTCCCGTTACATCGAAATCTTGTCCGTATGATTTCTTAAGATCTTCCGTTACGCCAGAATGCTGTCTGTTTGGTTTCTTAATACTTTCTGTTACACTAGAATGCTATCTATCTGATTTCTTAATATCTCCTATTATACCGGAATGTTGTCTGTAGAATTCTTAATATCTTTTATTATGCCGGAATGTTTATCATGTTATGCCAGAATACTCAAACCCCAATCGGAAGTGCGGGAGCTAAGTGCCACACAGGGCAAAGTGCTATGCTATGGGAGCCACCTCTTGAGGCTGTGGGGGTCACCTCTAGAGTCCTGCCTACCTGGGGATTTTATATGTGCTATATCTATATTACTAGACATTTCTCATTTTCTGCGAACTCTGAGTTGTCAGCTCGCTACTTGAAATCATGGACTCAAAAGTAGAATTCATGCCGGTTAGGGGGCTATGGTCTAGTCCCAGGAAGATCCCGAATGCTCTTAGTGCCCAGCGGTACCGTATGGAGAGTGATGGCTTGGTGCTTGGCATACACCATAAGTGAAGTGTTTATAGTGATCTGCTGACAATTCATAACTCGTGGAAAGTGACTAATGATATAACTCCCTGATAATCTCTTTAGTGCATGATCGTTATGGAAGAGTTCAGTGATAGACGTGGATTTCTCTTGACTAAGAATCATGTTTATGTTCTTCACTTAATCTACTTGTTCATATGCCGTTCATTTTACATTTTGAGAATGCTACTAGTAACATTAATTATTCTTTTACTATGATACATGAATTCGTGCATCATTCTGAACTCTCGTTCTTGTTTTGATACGTAATTTTGAATTCATCCTTTCATCTTGCTTACTTGCTAGTGGTAAAGATCAACTTAAGGAATCTGCTGGGCAAGTTTTTGCTCATCCCTATTCTCTTAAACTTTTTCAGGTGATGATTAAGTTTGGATATGGCGGGCAGGGTTGTGCATCGAGAGACCCCTTCTTATTTAATAAAGTCTAGTTAGTGGTGTCATGTTTAATATGACTATTGCGTTTTAATGAGTTGTTGATGTAGTCTTCCTTGTATTTGAGACTCTCCGGCTTCATGCCAGGACTATATCTTGTAATGAATATTTCCTTAATGAAGTTATCACTTTAATCTGTTACACCTCGATATTCCCGCTGCTATCGGGAAGTGACAAAGGCAGACTCAGATATGATGTTCTGGGTCATCTAGAACCAAGATATCAATATGGCAGAAGTTATAATTGAGCGGATGAAGTTTGCATCTGCGATGATTTGGGACAAGAAGAGCAAGCTTAATGTATCTCTTCTTTATGCTCATCTGTTAACGAAGATTTCCAGCACCATCACATCAGCTTAAGTGGTGAGGTTTCTGCGAAGATGGGCCAGGCAATTAGGAGCAGAAATTTGAAGAAAAGTGGTTTCTCTTTGGTAGCTGGGGTATGGACCAAAACCTCAGTAGCTGAAGGTGAGGCCATCATTGGAGAAGCCCAAGAAGTCCAAATCCCTGAAGCAGAAGAAGAAGCAGCTCAGGCAGTGGCGGCAGCAGTGCGTTCAGATGTCCAAGATCAGTAAGAGGAAGTCAGGGTAGAGATGCCAGCGGCCCATGAAAAGCAAGAAGAAGCATCAGCAGATATCAGAGTTGAAGACTCATTGGTCAGTGGAAGTAGAATTGAGGATATACATCTTGATCAAATTGAGCCCATTGGGCAAGTTTTAGAGGTTGTCACTTCCTCCTCTCGTGTAGCTTCAGTACTTCAGGATGTGCTGGACTCTATCACCAGCACTCGGGAGGAACAAGAAAAAGCTTGTGAAGAAGTGGTTCCAGAGGTTGTGGCACCAGGCCACAATGAGGATGTTCAGATGGAGGATGCTCCTATTCAGGGGGAGCATGTAGTTGAGAAGGAAGCAGAGACTCAGGGGGAGCACACTGCTAGTGCCCCTATTGATGAATTTCAGGAAGGTGTTGTGGAGAGCACCTCAGATGAAGAAGAAGCTCATGATGAAAATGTGGAGCCCACTGCTAGGGCAAGTGACAAAGACAAAGGTGTAGCTCTTGAGATTCCTCTCCTCACAAGGAAGCCCCACAGGAGGCTAAGGCAGAAGAAGCTAAAAGTTAATATGAAGCCAATTATTGATCGATAGGATGCTCAAGGTCAAATTCTCTACTCTGTCTAATCTGACATAGCTTCAATTTTCATAAGCCAGAGCAAAGAGGCTACGGAAATGGGAATGGTTAGGAATGCCCTAAGATGGGTAAGAAGTGAGCTGGGCAACATCAAAGATTTAGTGGCAACTCTTTCAAATCTGATAAAGGCACAATCTCCTGCCCCTTCTGCTCCCACTCCATCAGTCCCACAGAAGTCAAGGCCAAATGTGGAAGAAGTCCGGCCATCAGGGCCAGATAATGTTGAGCAGTCTGGGCCATCTGGGCCATCAGTTGTGGCAGATTCAAGGCCATCAGGGCCAAATAATGTGGCAGAAGTCCGGCCATCAGGGCCAAGTTCTAAAGAGCCAGCAGGGCCATCCGGGCCACAATGTGTTGAAGTTGAGCAGTCAGGGCCATCAGGGCCAGTTGAGGATGCATCTGAGACATCTGGGCCACAATGTGTTGAAGCTGAGCAGTCAGGGCCAGTTGAGGATGCATCTGACCCATCCGGGCCAGTGGAGTCTGAGGCTGTACCTGCTAGAGCAGATGAAGACCAGGCTGTAGCCCCAAAGCCCCATATCTCTTCATCTCTTTCCACTCCAGCACCTCCTTCTCCACCATCATCCTCCACTGCTCCTCCAGCACCTGCCACATTCAAACAACCCCTTCCTAAACACATTTCTTCTCCTACGCCCTTTCCTTCACAATCCTCATCATCTCCTGCTTCCTCCACATCCATCCCTCCTCCTATTGTTAAGGTTCTTCCAGCATCATCTTCAGCTGGAGCCTCTTCTTCTGGTCCTTCATCTTCTGGACCATCCATACCACCTCCATCTACCTCTCATTCTTTTCTTCATCCTCCTACTCCTCCCTCCTTTATCACCATCATTCCATAGGGTGCCCAATTTGAACATCATATGATCCAAGACATTAAAGATGAGTTTAAAGTAGCAATGCTTCACTCAGTCCTATCAGTTGGGACTCATCTCCATAGGACAGGCTCTTCCAGCCCTACTCCTAAGAAAAGGAAAATTTCCTCCAACCGTGCCATCTCTTCTGAACATCTCTTTCCACCTCTTTGGTTTTCTCTCACAGTTGAAAATCGAAGAAGGTCCCTTTACTGTGAATATCTCTAGAAATGCACCTTTGCTACTATTTTTGGACTTCCTTATCTAAATCTCACCGAACATCTCAATATCATTCTTCCTTTTTCTTCCTTATCCAAGGCTGAACAGTCAAAACTTTTTACCATGACTGAAGCCAAAACTGAAGAACAGTGGGCTCGGAGGCACAAGTCTCTTTACAACAAATTTCTTCAAGCTCAAGCAGCCAGATACCCACCCTGAGATCATCCTTTGACTCTCTCTGAGTGGTTCCAGATCCATCACAAGGATACCTGGGGGCCCTTTGTTCAGAAAGAAATCACGCATATCCGTCACTTTCAGCTGTTCAATGATTATTGCTATCTTAACAGTTTACCTGAAGTTCAGCTTGGCCAATTCCGGCGAGCTATTTCTGCTCTTGGTTCACATGATGCTCATACCACTTCCATCCAAGTGGATTTTGCAACCTTGGAAATTCCAGATGTTGTGTTTCTGCCTCCTCTCCATTCTCTCGTCATGGAATCTGCCATGGGAAACTTAATTTTTGAAAGTTTTGCAAGGGTAATGGGCAGAATTTCAGTGCAGAAAAGCAGTTCACTCTCTTTCCATAGATTTGTCTTCAGGGAATATCATTAGGGCCACACCAAGTCTGATGTTCTTGCCCCTCTCTTGTCTGAATGTGAGCGCTTATCTCCATCAGAATGGGAAAAGCTTTACCCCCTCACCGCTCAGCAACTTACTCATCTCAATTCTTCTCAAGCCAGATCAAATCAACCTCCTCTGTCTACTACATAATTTCTAGATCTTAACTCCATTCATCTTGTAAGAGACTTATATGATACATGGGTTGAGAGATACAAGGTGTATGTGGCTATGAAATAGGAACTAAAGCAGCACCATATTTTCTACCCCATAACCATAAATAAGTTCCTTCAGTATGCTAGTTTTAGCTCCTTCAGCACCTACAAAATGTCTCTTGGCAGGGATGAGTATGGAACTTTTGTGGAACCTCAAAGACAACTTCACATCTAGAGGATAGCCAATGTTATGGGACCTTCCTACTCTATGGTTTTTGGAGCCTTCCAAGCTTATTTTGAAGAGTAGGAATGCAAGGCTTGGCCAATCATTACCCGCCATGCCTCTCTTTTGTCTCCTGCCTTCTATCTTTCTGTACCTTCCAAAGAGTAATATAAAAGATTTTCTTTGCTCCCATTCATCTATCTTCTCTTCTTTCTTTGTGTTATCTTTTTGCTTAATGACAAAAAGGGGGAGAAAAATAACTATTCTGAAATACATTTCTAAATTCTTTCGTAAATTTACTTACATTTATTTCAGAACTTTCTATACTCATGTTATGTTTTGTCATCACCAAAAGGGGGAGATTGATGATCAGTTCATCCCCATATAATTTCATTTATTATGTGCCTATTTTAGTGATTAAAAAAACTGTAATAAAGTACTGTCTAACAAGTTCTCCTGAAGCTTAGTCACAAGAAATAAATCAGGCAAAATCAAGCAAAACATGTAAGTATTCTTACATAGTAGCATTAAAAGTTTAGAGCATGTAATTTTTTCTAAGTACATATCGACTTCCTAAGTTTCATATCGACTTCATTAGAATCATAATGATTTCTATACTATTATCAATTTCAGTTTCACAAGGATTTCATAAGTATCACATCGATTTCAGTTTTATAACGATTTCATAAGTGTTGTATCGATTTGGTTCTCACAACGATTTGTTAAGTAAGAAACACAATTTAGTTCTCACAACGATTTGTTAAGTGAGAACAATGATTTTGATCTCATAACGATTTGTTAAGTGAGAAACAACGATTTTGTTCTCACAATAATTTGTTAAGTGAGAAACAATGATTTGGTTCTCACAACGATTTGTTAAGTGAGAACAACGATTTGGTTTTCACAACGATTTGTTAAGTGAGAAACAATGATTTGGTTCTCACAACGATTTGTTAAGTGAGAAACAACGATTTGGTTCTCACAACGATTTGTTAAGTGAGAATAACGATTTGGTTCTCACAACGATTTGTTAAGTGAGAAACAACGATTTGTCTCACAACAATTTGATATGTTACATAACGACTTGGTCGCCGTACGATTCGATAAGTTACATAACAACTTGGTCGCCGTAACTATTCGATAAGTTACATAATGACTTGGTCACCGTAACGATTCGATAAGTTACATAACGACTTGGTCACAGTAACGATTCGATAAAGTAAACAACGATTTGGTCACTGCATCGATTTGATAAGTAGAACAACGATTTGTGTTCACAACGACTTGCTTATAATGATTTACTCACAATGATTTGTATTCACAACGACTTGCTTATAATGATTTGCTTCTACTATAAGAACGATTCGCTTGCTCTTGCAACGTTTTCAATTAGTGGAACAATGTCTCATGGACACATCAATTTCTCTATCATATATTTAATGAATATATCTATTATTCTCATATATTTTCAAATATTGTGAAAGTCAAAGTCTTCCCCTGCACATCTCTAATATCCTTGCATTTATTATGAATGTTCACATCATCTGCTCATTGCCTTCTATTCTTATGTTTCTATAAGAAACACTTTTCAGAAAGTAGAATGACATTTCTATTTTGTGAATAGTGTTACTGCATGAATTCTAACGTTGACTGACAGCAAGAGACAACATAGTTGTCTATGCTTTGGCATTTAATGTGTGCAGGTCTCTGCCAGTACCATGTCATACAACGTTGGACAAAATAGAAGCTAAAGGATATCAAGATGGATCTTCTTATTGTAGATCTTTCTCTCTCAGTCACCGCCTCAGATCGAGCATTTGTTGTAAGCTTGGTCTAGGGGCATTTTGCCTTTATTCACACTTGTGGTGAAATTCCTCTTCGGGCTGTGAAGAGAAGACCTGTTGTGAACAGGTGGTTTGTGTTCCCTTCGGTAAGGAAGGAAGACCTGTGCATCAAGGTATTTGTATTCCTCTTCGGGGTTAGAAGAGAAGGCCAGCTGCAGCTGGATGTGTAAGGGTCCTTAAGGGGGACAGTACCCTTGGTAGTGAAAGCCCATGTTGTTGCTTGGGGGATGGACGTAGGACTCCTTAGTATAGGAGGGCCGAACCAGGATAAAAATCTCCTGTTGCATGTGTGATTGCTTTTGTGCGTTTGTTTGTCTTCATTCATCTAACTCTAACTATTCTCTTTAGTGTCTTTCTGTTAAGCACTTTTGTTAACATGTTTTAATCTAAAATTTTAGAATCCCATTCACCCCCCTTTGGGCTTGCTAGCTGGGGAACAGAACTGATCTTTCTTGAACTGGACGGAGAGTTGAAGCAGAGCAGCAGAGAGAAGCTTTTCTTCTGACCTTTGGTTAGGGTTTTGTATTGTAGCTTCTTGCTGCGAAAATAACTTCATATGGTCTATATATATGGGTCTCCAAGTATGGAGAGTCGTACTTAAAGGGATCACCCTAATATAGAACATATCACAATCACGTTTCTGACTTTTCTCTTCGTCTGTCGACAGGTGCTTTATAGCTGTCGACACCTACTGCAGACTTCTAGTTTCTAGAACCATGCTAGTTCCTGGAAGACTGGATCTATCGACATGCGATATGCTGGCTGTCGACAAGTATCCTGTATCTGTCGACAGGTGCATCTCATCTGTCGACACATACTGCTGTAAATGTGTTTCCAATAACCTGTTTGTTCTGGATTGATCTATCTGTCGACACATGCCTTGGGGGCTGTCGACACATGACCACTTGAAGTGTATTTCTTGGTCTTTTGCACTTGACTTTGGTTGATTATCTTGTGTGCATTCACACCTACATCAAAAGACATTCTATGTGAGATATAATGGACACATGAATAGTCATAGAAGTGCTATTTTCATTTGTTCATTTCTTTCATGTCTTCGTCATATTTATCATGTTCCCAACATCAATGTAACATCAATTATGTTAAACATCATCAAAAACATTTAAGCACATGTCATCATACGCAATTGATGTTTCTCCCCCTTTTGACAACTTTCAAAAAGACAAATCGTGCACACATGGATAAGAATAAGCAAATAACTGTGATTTCATTGATTGGAGTGAGAATTACACAGTTCAAAATGTATCCAGTACATGACACAACAAAAGCAAAAGAGAAAGGGAAAGAAATGACATAGCTAACAGACTCATGACTCAAGACAAGTGAAAAGAACTACATGACCCCAAACTTGACCCTAGACATGCTAAGCATCATCAGTCCCAGGAGCAGTGGGATGACGGAAGTCATGAAACTCCTTAGTGAGATGATCAGAAATGAATGGGGAATGAGTGTTCAAATGGGATTTTAAGGTTGAGAACTGGTTTATATCCATAACAAAATGTCATAAACACTAGAATTAAGACACATAAAAATTCTACAATGGTCAAGAGATAATACTCCGGGAATCTTAAGTTATAGCATTTAGAATACATCATTCAAAAACATATGAAAATAAGATAACCCCTTTGAATAAAACCGTTGTAGAAAAACATGTTCCTTGGTGGGTGATGTTCAGTTGGTACATGAAAGTAATGTCTACATGAGCAATTAACAATGAACAACATATCATCCTTGATTTAAAAACATGGAGGCTACACTCTATTTCTAGCATTGAATTATTTCTTTTATCAAGTTAATGTGAGAAAAGTTGTAATTAGGATCACTTTCACCTTTTAACATGAAGGTAGACATTTGGGATGCCTGTACCCCCAGTTACTTAGTGTGAGTGACCATCATACCATTGTGCAGAGATAATAAAAGGACTTTTTGATGCAAAGACAGACATTTGTGATGCCCATGTCCCCGGTTACTCAGTGATGCTCATCATTGCTCTGCCTTTGTCCCATTTCATATAATTTTTGTTTGAACTTTTGAGTTTATAAATAGGTAGCTTTTCTCCTTTTTTTTTTAAATTTGAAAAATCAAAGTCAAAGGTTATTTAAGGTCAAGGCCAATGTAAAAACATTAAGTTCAATAACCTTCTTACTTGTCAATCCATTTTAGAAACATGATCGTCCACAAGCGAGTTATTCAAGTGAGTTAAGTTAAAGCCATTAGATTTGTTCAATGTGTTCTAGATGATACAACCTAGACTCATACACAAAATATTATTTCAAAATCATTGTGATTAAGTCAATGTCTTTGATACTATGTGAGTATGAAAGGTTATAATGAATATTAAGGCCCAATTCTCCCCCTGCATGAATAATATGTACATACTCATAGAGAAAGGATGAGAAAAGATGAAGAATTCATAGAAAATGTGTATCTTTCGATAGCAAGTATGTACCTATCGACAGGTACTGAGATCTAGAAAGATCAAGGTTCTGGGAGAGACTATCTGTCGACAGGTAGAATGGATCAGTCGACATATACTGAATTTTGCCAGAAAAGCAGTTCTGGGAAGGCTTGGCTGTCGACAGCTGGGATTCTGGCTGTCGACAGGTACTTGAAAACTCAGTTTTAAGGCTTTGAATTGTGAGAGATTAGAACCATATGATTGAGGGATAAAGACACATTGAATATGAAAGGTATCCCTTACGAATTTCACACACCTAGCCTTAACTTACTCTCCCATAGTGTATGCATATGATGACTCATCATTCAAGCAAATCAATCAATGAGATACACAAACATATTAAGCATTTGCACACGAAAGAACATCCATAAGCATGTGAGCAGTAAAAATTCATTCTTTTAAAGAGATGCATGTGTCAAAACTAAAAGAAACCGATTATCTCATTATGAAGTTAATGACCATTATGTATAAGAAGACTATGGATACTTGGCGGAGTATATTTACTCACGCATAATGATAGTTTCCAAACAAGCCTAACTTGTTCTTCCACATGTCACCATTTGATATACCTCATAGTCACTACACATAAGGATCATTTACCCCTTAATTTGGTATTGGATTCATTGAATTTTGCACAACCCCAATTCTCTTCTTAAGGAGGTGAACCTATCTTCTGACAAAGGTTTAGTGAAAATATCAGCCAATTGCTTTTCAGTTGGAATGAAGTCAAGTTCTAGGTTCTTGTTGGCTACCTCATCTCTCAAAAAGTGATGCCTTATCTCAATGTGTTTGGTCCTTGAGTGTTGAATTGGGTTCTTTGAAAGGTTGATAGCACTAGGATTGTCACAAAGAATAGGTGTGCATCCAATGTCAATGTTGTAATCACACAGTTGACTTTTGATCTACAACACTTGAGCCGCACAACTCCCTGCAGCAACATATTCTACCTCTGCAGTAGAGAGTGCAACCGAGTGTTGCTTCTTGGATGCCCACGAAACCATGCAACCACCTAGGAATTAACAATATCCACTAGTGCTTTTTCTATCAATTTTACATCCAGCATAGTCAGCATCCGAATATGAGACCAAATTAAAACTGCGTCCTGTTGGATACCATAAACCCAAATCATACATACTTGAGAAATATCTAAAAATCCTTTTAACTGCAACCAAATGGCTTTCCTTTGGACTAGATTGATATATAGTACAAAGGCAAACACTGAATTGTATATCTGGCCTACTTGTAGTAAGGTAAAGGAGAGAGCCAATCATACTTCGGAATTACTTTGCATCTACCATTTTACCTTTCTCATCATTTTCTAATTTCACACTCGTGCTCATTGGCGTAGAGGCTGGCTTGGCTTGTTCAAACTGAAATCTTTTCAGTAATTCTTTGACGTATTTTCTTGATTGATGAAGAACCCATCTTCATATTGTTTTACCTGTAAGCCAAGAAAAATTGAAGCTCCCCCATTAAACTCATCTCAAATTCACTGTGCATATGTTTTGAGAACTCTTCACATAGTGAGGGGTTAGTGGAACCAAAGATAATGTCGTCCACATAGAACCAAGATAATGTCGTCCACATAGACTTGAACAACATTATGTGATTTCGAACACATTTAGTGAGGAGTGTTTGGTCCACTTTATCTCTGGAGTAGTTTTTTACTCACCATGAATTGCTTAGTCTGTCGTACAAACTCGAGGTGCCTATTTCAAACCATAAGATCTTTGTGCAATTTATAAACATGGTTAGGCTTTTCATTATCCTCAAATCCAGGTGGTTGAGAAACATAGGCTTCTTCTTTGATGTAGCCATTCAAGAAGGCAGTTTTAACATCGATTTGAAAGAGTTTAAACTTGTTTGAGCATGCATATGCTACCAATATTCTCACTGCCTCATGCCTAGCTACGGGTGCAGAGGATTCTTCAAAGTCTATCCCAAATTCTTGATTATACCCTTATGCTACCAGTCTATATTTGTTTCTTACCACTTACCTCGTTCATTTAGCTTATTCCTAAATACCCATCTTGTTCCAATTACAGAAATTTCAGGGTCCTAGGAACTAAGCTTTAAACATTGTTTCTTCTTTCAATTGTCCAAGTTCCTCATGCATGGCATCTATGCATGAATTTTCTTTTTAGATCCTCTTCAACACTTTTAGGTTCCACTTGAGAGACAAATGCTAAATGATCTTGTTCTACAATGTGTCTAAAGTGAGACCTAGTGTGAACTCTATCATTTACGTCCCAGTTACATTATCAAGTGGGTGATCTTTTGAGTACCAACATTTCTGATTGTTGAAGGACCTGGTTGGTCTTGGTCTTGAGGATATTGCTCTTGAGGAATTTGTTCTTGGGGAAGTTGTTCTTGAAGAATTTGATATTGTGGATTTTCTCAGGCCTATCGACAGCCTTTTCGTGGTCTGTCGACAGTTGCTTTTCATCTTAATCTTCAAGTATTTTTCCTTCATCATCATCATACCTGAACAATTTGATTTGTTTTTTTGCATGATACTCATCAAAATAACATGCGGAGTCTCTTCCATAGTTTGTTTTTTATGTTATACACTCTATAAGCTCTAGAGTGTTCTGAGTATCCAAGAAAAATACCAGAATCACTTTCGGCTTCAATTTATCTAATCAACTTTGTCATTGTTATGGATAAAAACTTGGAGCCAAAGATCCTGAAGTACCCAATACTGGTTTCTTACCTTTCAAGAGCTCATACGGGGTTTTCTTCATTACAGGTCTTACCATGGTTCTATTAAGATGTACATGAAGTGTTCACTGCTTCTGCCCAAAAGCTCCTGGAAGTTGGCTTTCAACCAGAAGAGTGTGAGCCATTTCCACCAAGGTTCTGTTCTTTCTCTCCACAACTCCATTTTGTTTCGGAGTCCTTCGAGAGGAAAACTTGTGATCAATACCTTGGTTCCTGCAGAAGTCACAGAATAAATTGTTATCAAACTCTCCCCCATGATCAGTGCAGATTGAGCACATTTTGTTTAGGTTGCTATGCTCAATCTTGTTGAAGAACTCTTCAAAATTTTTCAGAACTTCATGTTTGTGGGATATAAATTTAACCCAAGTGAACCTAGAAAAATCATCTACAATGACAAACCCAAAACGTTTGCCATTGAGACTTAGTGTTCTTGTAGATCCAAAAAGGTCCATGTGCAACAGTTCATAAGGTTTTGAAGTAATTATGAGAGCATTTGATTTGAAATACTTTCTGGTTTGTTTTCCCTGTGTACATGTATCACAAAAACTTTCATTTTTATTGAACTGAATTTCAGGAAGTCCACTTAACCAGTTTCATCCTCATGATCTTGTTGAAAACATTATAACTTGCATGGCCTAGCCTACGATGCCACAAAGTCAATTCATCCTGCTTATTTGCAACAAGACACAAATTTTTGTTTTCTGGTTCATCTAAATCAACTAGATAGATGTTATTCACCCTTTTTCCAGAAAACTTGAGACTTCCTGTTTCTTTATCAACAATTTGGCATGCATTTGATTCAAAGATGACTTTATCGCCTTTATCACACAATTGGCTAATGCTAAGAAGATCGTGATTGAGATCATCAACTAAGAGCACATTGTCTATTGAGTTAGAGGCATACTTACCTACCTTACATGTGCCAATTATTTGGCCCCTATTGTTATCTCCAAAGACAAATTGTCCTCCGTCTTTTTCAACCAGCAAACATAATTTTTCTTTG
This sequence comes from Colocasia esculenta, assembly GCA_014218235.1. NCBI lineage: Eukaryota > Viridiplantae > Streptophyta > Magnoliopsida > Alismatales > Araceae > Colocasia > Colocasia esculenta. Next base: position 67,456,586 of record CM024757.1, read on the forward strand.
TCGCCCGTCATGTGCCTCGAGCAGCCACTATCCAAGTACCATTTATTTTGATTTTGGGATGCTGGGCATTCTTGCATAGATGGATCAGACAAGAGGTTTTGGTACCGAAATTACTTTGGGTCCCAATTTTTCATTCATGCCAAAAAGTAAATGCTTTGGAATCCAAACTTGTTTGAATTTGAACTTGTTCAAATTATTCTAGCATTGTTTTTCAGTATGGCAAGTTTCTTACACCAGTTGCATAATGGTTTTTGAGTTTTTACAATTTTCTTACTGTTGTATTTAACTTGTGATTGTTTTTGGCCCTTTTGATGCTTGTTTGGAATTCCTTTTTCTACAAATTTCCAGGCTTGTCGATAGGTCTCTTTGGGTCTATTGATAGTTTTCTTAGCTTGAAGAACAGGTGAAGTCTTTTGATTGTTTTGAAATTGTTTACCTTTAGCCTGAGAATTTTTACATTTAGCTTGAACTTGCTTACTTGAACTTGGACTGCAATCATCAAAAGATGTGATCAATTTATCTCTGAGTTTCTTTTGTTTTTCTGGTTGATATCCAAGCCCATTTCTTGTTACATTTAACTCCCAACACTGCATCAAGATCCTATTTTCCTTTTACAAATTCGTGAGAGATCATCAGTTTTTCCTTTTAGTTCCTCCTTAGCTTTTTCCATCTATTTTTAGATCTCTTTATTCTCATGTTGTAGAGTTTCTACAAGTGTATTTAGGACTTATTTTTCTTTTACATTTTCCTGGAGTTTTTCTTTGATGCAATCCATTTCAGCAAGATGGCTTTCTTTTTCAATTTTCAGTAGCTCAATTTCTATAGATAGAATTACAATCTGTTCATCATTGGATGTGCTATGAACAAGTGAAGTGATCTTCTTTTTCAGTGCTTTATTTTTCTGATTTATATTCACAAAATTTCTGAAACAATATGGTGTATGCCTCTTCTCAATCATCAACAGAGTAATTCTCAAAGGAAGAGTTTACCTCAGCGGAGTCTTCACTCCTTGCCATTAAGCATTGAATTTTTTCATCTCCAGAGCTTCCTTGTGCGTTCTCGTCTTCATCTTCATCACTCCAAGTAGCCATCATTGCCTTGGCTTTCTTGAAAGTGAACTTGTCCTTTTTCAGCTTTTTCTTGAGCTCTGGACATTCACCTCTCATGTGCCCTGGTTTCTTGCACTCATAGCACACAATCATGTCAAATTTTTTGTTAGACTCAAACTTATTTGAGAAATCTTTCTTTGGAAAAGTTTTGAAGTTACCTAAGCCTTTCTTTTTGAACTTGAGGAATTTTTTGAACTATCTAGTGAGCATGGCCATTTCATCATTCTCACTATCACTAGACATTCTAGTTTCATCACTTTCTTGTTGGAGCTCTTTCTTGGAACTTGATGAGACTTTATTAGATGCTTTCAATGCAATCGATTTTCTAGGATTAACCTCAGTTTCTTTTTTTTTCATATTTATTTCATACGTCATCAAGGATCCAATTAGCTCATCCAATTTCATTGTGGAAAGGTCTTTAGAATCTTCAATGACAGGGGCCTTAGTATGCCAAGTGGATGGAAGAGACCGAAGTATCTTCCTAACTAAGTCACTTTCACTATACTCTTTCTTAAGACCTTTCAAGCCATTAATTATGATCATAAATCTAGCAAACATATCTGAAATTGTTTCTTCAATTTTCATTTTAAACATTTCATATTCAGATACTAACATGCTAGCTTTGGTTTCCCTTACCTCAAATGTACCTTCATAAATAAGCTCCAGCTTGTCCCACATTTCTTTTGCTGACTTACATGTGGAGACCCTTGAATAATCCTTCAGATGCACAATGTACTGCATCATGTTCAATGCGCTCCAATTCAAGGTGCCTTTGCGGATTTGCTCTCTTGTCCAGGTATCTTCGTCAACGGGCAACTCATAAGCCCCTTGCTGACGATCTTCCACAGCTCATAGTCTTGAGCTCTCAGAAACACCTGCATACGATTTTTCCAGTAGGTGTAGTCAGTGCCATCAAAGAAGGGAGGCCTAGACACTGAGTGTCCTTCAGCCATAAATCCCTTGTTAGTTTCCATGAGACCGAATTTCTCTTGATCGTGACATCAAGCTATTAAAGCAGTAAATTGGAGAAATCTGCTATGATACCAATTGAAAGGTGTGCGGAACCACCTAGTGCAGTAATCTAGAAGGGGGGTTGAGCAGATTACCACCAATTTAAAAGCACTATGACCTTCTTTTAGATGCTAACACTAACTTGACAAATACTTAAGCAAATATGTACTGAATTCGGACTTCGATGTGTGTGCTAATTATGAGTAGAACGTTAAAGATCTATATAGCATGTGAACAATCAATGTGCCTACCAAACATCTACCATGAAAACCTGCAAACTACAGGACACAAAAATTTAAGGTGGTTCGGAGCATACAACTTGTGTATCCTACGTCCACCGTCCACACACACACGCAGAACGACTGCTTATCAGCAAGTTCAACTCTACAAACACACACACACACATGTTGTCTGATGCAAACACGCAATCAGAACAACAACCCACAGGTGAATGAAGCACAAGAGACGCTTGAACCACTGCCACACACACAGAGTAGTGAAAAGTTTAGAAGAAGAAGAGTTCTGAGAAGTAGAAACAAATCCTGATGAAGAACTTTTCATGGTGGTCATCCAGAAGAACTCCAAGCTTCAACTTGATGATTATCAGATGATGTAGAAGCTTGAACCATGGACGAACCGACTTCAACTCCGCTCGTGAGATGGATCTTCCTTGAACTGGACGGAGAGTTGAAGCAGAGCAGCAGAGAGAAGCTTTTCTTCTGACCTTTGGTTAGGGTTTTGTATTGTAGTTCTTGCTGCGAAAAATAACTTCATATGGTCTATATATATGGGTGTCCAAGTATGGAGAGTCGTGCTTAAAGGGATCACCTTAATATAGAACATATCACAATCACGTTTCTGACTTTTCTCTTCGTCTGTCGACAGGTGCTTTATAGCTGTCGACACCTACTGTAGACTTATGGTTTCCAGAACTGGAAGACTGGATCTGTCGATAGGCGATATGCTGGCTGTCGACAGGCATCCTGTATCTATCGACATGTGCATCTCAAATGTCGTCACTGTTGGGTTGAGTGTGTTTTGGAATTTCCTAAAGTTGTATTTTAATAATGACCAATGAACATCACTCATACCTTGATTTTGATGATGACATATTGAACATGTTATACATTTTATACATATCACAACAATGCTTAAACAACATCTTTTTGATGTTTAATATCTCACATTTTAATGATAATATCTTATATTAATGGTTTACACTTTATATTTTCAAGTTTACACAAATTTGTCACAGTGGTGTCGACACAGTCCACCTGTGTGTCGACACTAGCTAACTATCCCATAAGCATGTTCTGAGAGAAGCAACCAGTGGTGTCGACACAGTCCACCTGTGTGTCGACACTAGATGACTGTCCCAGGAAGCAGTCAGAATAGTTGAAGCCAGTGGTGTCGACACAGTCTGCCTGTATGTCGACACACTTCGACTAAAGCTAAAAAATGGGAATTTTTCTGGACACGTGGCTGCTTAGGAATTAGGGGATTTGACCTAGATTTCTGTGCCCATGCACCCCAAGGCACTTTATGGACTTATGGGGCTATAAATACCCATGATCCTCATACCCCAAAGGGAACCAAGCCCATACAACTCCCAGAAAAGCTTTTGGCGGAAAAAGGGGCTCTTCCAGGTCTTGCTCCATCTCCAGAAGCTACAGACCATCCTTTCAAGAGGAAGGACGTGGGAATCAAGGCCAATCTCTGGAGAGAAATTTGATGTGCTGAGAAAGGGAGCAGATTCAACTGAAGAGCAGCAACAAGAAAAATGTCTGGCAATTCAGATGCCAGTGGAGTAGAGCATCGCAAATTGAAGGGGATCTTCATCGAATTCTTTCAAGTCTCTTCTATTCGAGCTTCTGCAAGACCTCTTCACAAGGAACATCCCATCTACATCTATTTTAACTCCCTTTCTTGGTTGTTCTTCTCACCTTCGTCTGTGAGATCTGTGCATGAAGTTCTGTACAGATTTCTATGTACGATTCAGTCTGTGAATCAGATCATTGCTAGAGGATCTGATTTCTTTTGTGTTTGATCTAGCCTTTTGTGGTTTGAGCCGTCGTGCTCAATTTGGAGTCATTGTGCTCCTGTTGTGGCTTGAGCCGTTGTGCTCAGTTTTTGGAGTCGTCGTGCTCTAGGTTATGTGTTTGTGCCGTCGAGCTCAAGGGTGTTTGGAGTCGTCGTGCTCCGGTGTGAGTTGTACTCTTCTGAGTAGTGAAGCCTCAATGTGTGAGGGTGGATGTAGGAATCACTGGTGTGATTTCCAACCACTGTGCAGATCAATGTGTGATTTGAACGCATCTACATAGTCTTTGCTGAATGGTTGATGCTTGTGCATTGGTCGTCTACACACCACACAGCTTCACACACACAACTACATCCACACCCACACTACGTAAGATATTCTGATTCGAATAAAATTACTTCCCCCCATTAGAGATTACATACCCCCCACTTCAGATCTGATCCACCATCCACCTATTCGATCCTACAGACACATACTGCTGTAAATGTGTTTCCAGTAGCCTGTTTGTTTTGGATTGGTCTATCTGTCGACACATGCCTTGGGGCTGTCGACATATGACCACTTGAAGTGTATTTCTTGGTCTTTTGCACTAAACTTTGCTTGATTGTCTTGTGTGCATTCACACCTACATAAAAAGACATTCTATGTGAGATATAATGGATACATGAATAGTCATAGAAGCACTATTTTCATTTGTTCATTTCTTTCATGTCTTTGTCATATTTATCATGTTTCCAACATCAATTTAACATCAATTATGTTAAACATCATCAAAAACATTTAAGCACATGTCATCATACACATTGTAACCCAACATTCGGTTGTGCTGAAGCCTTGGAAGAAGCAGGAAGTCGCCTCCTCAATCACCAAGCTTTATATGTGAAGAAGAAAGCATGGCTTGATGAAGAGGACAGAGGTGAAATGAGAGGAAATGGGTGAGCCACGAGCTAAGGGAAAGTCTGGAGAGATTCGACAGCACTTCGTGGCAAAATCCGTGCTCCTCCTTCTGAAGAAAGTAAAGTGTCACTTATATTGAAAGGAGAGAGATTAGCCTGTCCATAAGTGATAATGACCCAAAATAGGTGATAAAAAATATGTAAATCCAGATGGGCAAAGTCCTAGGGAAGTCCCAAGGTGGCATGAAGCCTCAAACCGCGACTGGGGGGTTGGGAAGTTGCTTAGAGACAGAGATAAGGTGAAAGGAGGATAACGTGGAGGTGGTTGTGGAGGCCAGCGCATGCGGATCATGTCACGACGGGTCATCGGGATGCGACATGGATTGTCGCGACGGCCAGAGTGGTCGCGTCAATAAAGGCACGTGAAGGATATGCATGCACTGTCGCAACACCCAAAGGGACGTAGCTTAAAGGATACACGATGCCACGACCCATCGCATTAAGGAATATCGATTACATAGAAGACATAATCGATCACATGGCATAAATGCGACCTCCGGGCCATCGCATTAAGGACCTTGATTCATGGAACTATAACGATTAAATAACATAAATGCGACCTCCAAGGCCATCGCGTTAAGGACATCGATTTCATGGAAGATGTAATCGATTACATAGCATAAACACGACCTCCAAGGCCGTCGTGTTAAGGTCTAAGAGCTGAAACCTTAGAACAAGGACTCAAGACATGAAGATTGGACGGGATATGCTGAGAATTGGGCTTTAATGGGCTCAAAACATGGCTAACAGATGGGCTCAAGGTGAGTAACCAACTTGGGGCTCATTAAGAGAACAAGAAATGTGGTTTGATTATGGGCCATAATTGGGTGTCTACAGAATGGTGTGATTGTGGGCGTTTGTGAGGTTTTTGGATAGGCGCTGGGTGCCATGCGCTATATGAGAATGCGACAAAAGTTGGTCGCCTTCTTTTTTGGAATGTGCTGGTCAGTGGTCACATTCTAGTGGTGACGTGTAGTTTGCCGCATGTTTTTTGATGTTGCGTCATGTTTCTTGTCACTTTATTGTGGAACTTTCATTGACCCATTGAGGCCTTCGATTGGTGAAGATGAGGTCTTGTATAAGGGTGCGATGTGTCTTGAGTCACTTTATGTTTTCTCTATCGATTGTTAAAGTGTGTTCAGAATGCTGAAGAGTGGATTAAAGTAGGATGGCAACGTATCGAACCGTCGCATTCTTAACGCTGTAATCACGGGGTTGTGCACCCCTCGAAACACACAACATGTTTTAAATATTAAAAGCATGGATTTAAGGAAAGTGATCACCACCTAAAAAGTTGCCCTAAGATATGAATGACACTAAGGCTAGCGTGCTAGGAAAAGGAGTGAGAACTGGGCACTTACTGGTGTCGCGACGGGTCTCCCTGTCGCGATACTCTTGCTGTCACGACTCCCTGATACGGTGCGTTCTGGTTGTCGCGACGCAAGTGGCCGACGTGTTCTCTACAGTGTGGGAGATTGATGGGGGACCTTCTTCCTGCCCTCCAGCCAGCTAGAGAGCAAGAGAACCTCGTCTATCCTTGCCTAAATACCTACCAAAACAATGAAAATAATAAAAGAATCCCTATTAGACCATATTTAAGTGAAGTAACTATCCAAAATGAAATGAGAAGGGTGAAGCATGGAGGGAACGAACCTGGGGGTGGTTTTTAAACCCCTTGGGTTGTATAAAAATGTGGGAAAGGAAAAGAGATGTCCCTATCTAAAAGAAAAATAATAGCATGCATGAAGAAAATGAGAAGAGGAAAGGAAGAAAGAGCCCCAATGAGGCGACTCCCTGGCTGCGGTATGGTGTCCTTGGTCATGCAGCAGACTTGGATGAGTAGGGAAGCCACCTCCTCAATCATCAAGCTCCATATTTGAAGAAGAGGTCATGGCTTAATGAAGAGGATAGAGAGGAAATGGGTGGAAATTGTAGAGCCACGAGCTAAGGGAAGGTTCAGAAGAGATTTTGGCAGCACTTCGTGGCAAAATGGGCTCCTCCCCTTTCTCTGAAAGGGAAGGGTCACTTATATAGAGAGGAGAGAGAAAATCCCATCCATAAGTGATAATGACCCATGAAAATGATAAAAAGCTATGTAAATCCGGATGGGAAGAGTCCTAAGAGGGTCCCAAGGAGAGATGGACCCTCAAATCGCAGATAGGGTTTGTGGGGGTTGTTTGGATGATGATAAGTCCAAAGGAGGATAAAGTGGAGGTAGTTGCGGAGGCCAGCGCATGCAAATCATGTCGCGACGGGTCGTGGGGACGCGATAAGGATTGTCGCGATGGCCAGAGTGGTTGCAATCATAAAGGCACGTGAATGGATATGCATGGGCTGTCGAAAGGGGCGCAATTAGAACTAACATGACGCCACGACCCATTGTGTTAAGGATAATCAATTATTCTTCGGTTTTGATCATTTATTTAAGATAATAATCAATTATTTAAGCACAAGGACTCTTGAAATGATAATTGGACGGGACAAGATGAAAATTGGGCTTTTAATGGGCTCAAAACATGGCTAACAGATGGGCTCAAGGTGAGTAACCAACTTGGGGCTCATTAAGAGAACACGAAATGTGGTTCGATTTATGGGCCAGAATCGGGTGTTACTGTTGAACCACTCTCTATTTGTTCTTGTATTTTGGTGATAATAAAATTTATGATGTAACTTAAATTGAATATTTTGTTTCATATGTGTCGCATCAATCTCATAGCAAATGCTGAGTCCACACATTGATGCAATATGGCGCACTAAAATGATAAAGTCGATGTCTAACTCATATACATCGATTTCTGTTTAAAGTGCCAAAGTAACAAGCGCTACAATGATTTTCTAGAATCGATGCCATAACGATTCATAAAATGTTCGCAACGATTTCTTCTGTAAGCGCAATGACTTGCTAAGAAATCAATGCCATAACGATTCATAAAAGTGTTCGCAACGATTTCTTCTGTAAGCGCAACGACTTGCTAAGAATCGATGCCATAACGATTTCATAAAAATGTTCGCAACGTTTCTTCTGTAAGCGCAACGATTTGCTAAGAATCGATGCCATAACGATTTCATAAGTGTTCGCAACGATTTCTTCTGTAAGCGCAACGACTTGCTAAGAAATCGATGCCATAACGATTTCATAAGTGATCACATCGATTTCTTTACTGATCACAACGATTTCTTCAGAAGATCATAACGATTTGCTTGCATAACGATTTCATAAATAATCACATCGATTTCTTTATAAATGAGCAACGACTCTTCACATAACGATTTCATAAGTCATGCTCATAACGATTTCTTCATGGATTCTGATCAAACTCAGATTACCTTTATATTTCAAATATGCTTGGCTCTTAAATGAAAAGTCAAATATCTTCTGACAAAAAGCTGTATGCACAATCTTGTCAGAAAAGAGATATACCTACTAATTTTAGTATGATTAGCAGAAGCACAGTACTATACATCGTTTATTATAAAACACTTTTTTATGCTAACACTTTCTTCTATGTGTACAGACCTCGAAGACCGTCAGAGTCTGATTAAGACAAATGAAGAGGAGATGAGCAACGGCTAGAAATCCAACGGATCTCTTCAACGGATCCATTCAAATTGCTCATATAAAAGATAAAGCTTAGCTGAAAAGTAAGGCCATTTTCCTGAATATCTTTGAAGGAGTGTACAACTGTGAGAAGAACCTCAACGACACATACACTCAAAGAAAGAGAGAAAGAGCCTGAGCCCAGAAGAAGCACTCAAGCTTTGAAGCATCTCAAGCGTTCAAGCATTCAAGCACTATTGCTTTCTTTTCGCTCTTCTGTTTCTCTCCGAGCTCATTGTATATCTGGGGAGAGTCTGGGACTGTGAGCTTTACACAAGTGTTATCTTGTAAAGCTTCTCAGTCTGATCTTTCTAAGAAAGATCCTTGTCCAGCTGTAGGACTGTATACAGTAATAACCCAGCTAGGGGTTTGTGTCTAGCTGAACCAAACTTGGGTTTGTACCAGTTGTTAACCTAGCTAGGGGTTAGTGTCTAGCAGAACCGCACTGGGGTTTGTACCAGGAGGTGCTTCTTTACCTGTAAGAGAAGTGGGCTGCCTTCTTGCCCGGGAAAGAGAAGAAGACCAACTGGGGTGCTGGGTGTTGTAGTGTCCTTAAGGGGGACTGTACCCTTGGTTAGTGAAATCCCAAGAGGTTGCTTGGGGACTGGACGTAGGACTTCCATGTGGGAAGGTCGAACCAGGATAAATTCCTTGTGTCCATTGTGTGATTGTTTATTTGCTTCCGCACTACTACACTTTATCACACTAATCTAACCAAACCTTCAAGTGTTAATTTCTGTGTTTAAGTTTCTATTTCAGATTTCGGAAAAACTATTCACCCCCCCCCCTCTAGGTTAGCTTGCTGCCTAGGTTAGCTTGCTGCCGTACCAAAGGGCCAACAAGTGGTATCAGAGCGAGGTTCTCTGATCTATCAAGAAGATCTAACGATCTTAGAGAAGATCCATGGCAGCTCAAGGATATGCTGAAGGTCAATCAGTCACCAGACCTCCATTCTTTGATGGAGACAACTACCAATATTAGAAGATGAGAATGGAATGCTTCATTCGAGGCACAGACTTTGATCTATGGCATGTAATCGAGGTAGGTGATTATGTTATTGTTCCTATTCCAGCACTACTGCCATTACAGCAGCAGATAAAAGTAAATTATCTTTGAACTTTAAAGCTAAGAACTACTTATGTTGTGCTTTATCCAAAAGAGAATTTAGTAGAGTATTTGCATGTAAATCAGCTAAAGAAATATGGGATAAACTGCAGATAACTTATGAAGGAACAGATAAAGTAAAACAAACTAGGATAGATATTCTTGTCTCACAATATGAGCAATTTAAAATGCTTCCAAATGAAAATATCACTCAGATGTATAATAGATTTTCGAGCATAGTAGTTGGTTTGAGTTCTTGGTAAAAATATTTCTGATGAGGAAATTGTTAGAAAGATACTTAGGTCCTTAACTCTTTCATGGACACCTAAAGTAACTGCTATTGAAGAAGCCCATGACTTAACCAAACTTTCTATTGATAACTTAATAGGTTCTCTCATGGCACATGAAAAAATATGGAGCGATTGTCTGAAAGCTCATCTAAGAAGAAATGTACTAATGCTCTTAAGGTTGTAGCTGCTCCTTCCACTTCTTCTTCTAGTTCCCAAGATGCAGATTCTGAAGACTGTAATAGGATGAAGTATTGTCCAAGCTTCAGAAGATTTTGAAGAAGAAGAAAAAACGGATCAAGAAGAATTCAAAGGAAAGAGAAAAAGGAGAAAAGAACCAGTCTGCTATGAATGCAGAAAACCTGGACATCTGAGACCAGACTGTCCAAGGCTCAAGAAGATTGGTCAAACTGATAAGCCCAAGAAGCAGCACAAGAAATTTAAAGAAAAGCCATGGCGGCTGCTTGGGAAAATGATGAGGTCACAAGCTCAGATTCCGAAAAGGAGCAGGAAATCTAGCCCTCATGTGGGACTAGATGAGGTACATTCTGACTCATTTTTTAATTCTTGCACAGATTCAGGGTCAGAATCAAAGACTTAGAAGAAGTCTTTAATGAACTGTATGAAAAACAAAGGGGGTTGTAAAAGAACTAAAAAATCTGAAAAACAACTCTATTTGCTTAGAAAACACCAATTCTGATCTTAAATCCGAACTGGAGCAACTAGAAAAACAATTAAAGGACAATAAAGATAATATTTATCTTTTGAATGAAGATTTAAAAAATAAGGATAATGAAAAATTAGAGTTAGAAGAAAATTTTAAAACTCTAACTGAAGAAAATCTTTATTTAAAAGAATTAGTTAGAAAATTAACTAAAGGGAAAAACTTCTTTAGCCCTATGTTTAAAAGGATCAAAATCTGGAAATAATAAACAAGGGCTTGGATACATACCTCTGGAAAAGAAAACAAGCAATAATTTTAGGAAAATATCCATTACCAAAATTTGTAAAAGAAACCAAGTTGCCTCAGAAAATGGCCCCTGTAAAAGAAAATGTTTTAAAAATTATGTCCTAAACAGACATCATAAAAACAATAAGAACTGCAAAATAGATTATATTCATTGTTGTTCTCATTGTAATAATTAGGACACACAGTAAACACTTGCACAACAAGCACTTAGTTTGGATTCCTAAAGGTTATTTTCATGCATCTAATCATCAAGGACCCAAAAAGATTTGGGTACCTACCTCTGAGTAATGTATTTGTAGGTTAGCCTTGGAGCATCAAAAACCAAGAATGCTCAAGGCAGGACTGACTGCAGATTCTTCATTCAAATCACATCTGAAGAAAGAGTAGTCATAAAAATGAATTAGTCTTTATTACTAACAATTATTTGCAAGTTTCATTCAGGTGGAGTCTCTCATTCAGGGGGAGCACAGATCAAGGGGGAGTCATTCCTTATCAACTATCCTTGTTGAACCCCTCAATGGTAAGAAATTCTCTCAAAGGGGGAGAGAAATCCCTGGTAAGATCCTTCCTTTTGGTTAGTGACAAAAAGGGGGAGAGTTTGTATGAATTTTCTGAATCCTCTATGCTTTATATATATTCTTGTCAGAAAATTCTCATAAATTTTTTCATCACCAAAAAGGGGGAGATTGTTGAACCACTCTCTATTTGTTCTTGTATTTTGGTGATAATAAAATTTATGATGTAACTTAAATTGAATATTTTGTTTCATCTGTGTCGCATCAATCTCATAGCAAAATGCTGAGTCTCACATTGATGCAATATGGCGCACTAAAATGATAAAGTCGATGTCTAACTCATATACATCGATTTCTGTTTAAAGTGCCAAAGTAACAAGCGCTACAACGATTTGCTAAGAAATCGATGCCATAACGATTTCATAAAAATGTTCGCAACGATTTCTTCTGTAAGCGCAATGACTTGCTAAGAAATCGATGCCATAACAATTTCATAAAAGTGTTCGTAACGATTTCTTCTGTAAGCGCAACGACTTGCTAAGAAATCGATGCCATAACGATTTCATAAAAATGTTCGCAACGATTTCTTCTGTAAGCGCAAAGATTTGCTAAGAAATCGATGCCATAACGATTTCATAAGTGTTCGCAACGATTTCTTCTGTAAGCGCAACGACTTGCTAAGAAATCGATGCCATAACGATTTCATAAGTGATCACATCGATTTCTTTACTGATCACAACGATTTCTTCAGAAGATCATAACGATTTGCTTGCATAACGATTTCATAAATAATCACATCGATTTCTTTATAAATGAACGACGACTCTTCACATAACGATTTCATAAGTCATGCTCATAACGATTTCTTCATGGATTCTGATCAAACTCAGATTGCCTTTATATTTCAAATATGCTTGGCGCTTAAATGAAAAGTCAAATATCTTCTGACAAAAAGTTGTATGCATAATCTTGTCAGAAAAAGATATGACCTACTAATTTTAGTATGATTACAGAAGCACAGTACTATACATCGTTTATCATAAAACACTTTTTTTATGCTAACACTTTCTTCTATGTGTACAGACCTCGAAGACCGTCAGAGTCTGATTAAGACAAATGAAGAGAGATGAGCAACGGCTAGAAATCCAACGGATCTCTTCAACGGATCCATTCAAATTGCTCATATAAAAGAAGAAGCTTAGCTGAAGAAAGTAAGGCCCTTTTCCTGAATATCTTTGAAGGAGTGTACAACTGTGAGAAGAACCTCAACGACACATACACTCAAAGAAAGAGAAAGAGCCTGAGCCCAGAAGAAGCACTCAAGCTTTTAAGCATCTCAAGCATTCAAGCATTCAAACACTATTGCTTTCTTTTCTCTCTTCTGTTTCTCTTCGAGCTCATTGTATATCTGGGGAGAGTCTGGGACTGTGAGCTTTACACAAGTGTTTATCTTGTATAGCTTCTCAGTCTGATCTTTCTAAGAAAGATCCTTGTCCAGCTGTAGGACTGTATACAGTAGATAACCCAGCTAGGGGTTTGTGTCTAGCTGAACCAAACTGGGTTTGTACCAGTTGTTAACCTAGCTAGGGGTTAGTGTCTAGCAGAACCGCACTGGGGTTTGTACCAGGAGGTTGGCTTCTTTACCTGTAAGAGAAGTGGGCTGCCTTCTTGCCCGGGAAAGAGAAGAAGACCAACTGGGGTGCTGGGTGTTGTAGTGTCCTTAAGGGGGACTGTACCCTTGTTAGTGAAATCCCAAGAGGTTGCTTGGGGACTGGACGTAGGACTTCCATGTGGGAAGGGCCAAACCAGGATAAATTCCTTGTGTCCATTGTGTGATGTTTATTTGCTTCCGCACTACTACTCTTTATCACACTAATCTAACCAACCTTCAAGTGTTAATTTCTGTGTTTAAGTTTCTATTTCAGATTTCGGAAAACCTATTCACCCCCCCTCTAGGTTAGCTTGCTGCCGTACCAAAAGTGGAGGTGGTTGCGGAGGCCAGCGCATGCAGATCATGTCTCGACGGGTCGTGGGGACGCGACAAGGATTGTCGCGATGGCCAGAGTGGTTGCAATCATAAAGGCACGTGAATGGATATTCATGGGCTGTCGCAACGGTCAAAAGGGGCGCAATTAGAACTAACGTGACGCCACGACCCATTGTGTTAAGGATAATCAATTATTCTTGGGTTTTGATCATTTATTTAAGATAATAATCAATTATTTAAGCACAAGGACTCTTGAAATGATAATTGGATGGGACAAGATGAAAATTGGGCTTTTAATGGGCTCAAAACATGGCTAACAGATGGGCTCAAGGTGAGTGTGATGTTTGGCATGGGGTCCTGTGTAGGCCTAGTTTTGATTATTTAGTGTTTGTTTAAAATGTTTAAGGCATGTTCAAGTTGGTAATGCATAATTTAGTATTAATGTTAAAGATTATAGATAGTTAGTGGCTCATATGTATTGTGTAATTATGGTGAGGGTATAAGAAGTGTATGGTTCTCTAGTAGAATGTCTTAAGATATGAATATATGAGCTAAGAAGATGTGTTAATCATTGTTAAGTGATTGTGGATTGTCATGGTTTATGAAAGAAAGGGTTAAGAGTGTGAGGATGTGATCGATGGTGACTTGTGTGGTTTGCCATATTTGGTGGTCGGGCGCTTATCCAGATTATCCCTGCAGTTAGGTATCCCACCTACTTTGTGAGTTAGACAAGTTGTGCTCGAGGCTTGTCCTAGTACTATGTGTACTGTTGAGGTATGCGCCTTCTTCCTGGACACCCTCACTCGTTGGTTGAGTAACTTGTCTGACTGAGTTAAAGATAATAGTGGGACAACAACTTGTAGTGTGCGAGTTCTTTTCTGTCTAGTCGCTTGTAGTGTGCAAGTTATTGGGGGATGGACACCAGTAGACGTATATGTACCTAGCTAGTCCTATGTTTCTAGTGCCTCACTTTAGGGTGTTGGATCAAGATGGAGCTTTAGATGTCCTAGAGGGGGGTGAATAAGACTTCTTGCACTTTAAAAATTTATCAGAAAATAGTCAACACTAGATAGTATTGTTAGTACTTAGTGTAGTGTATATGAAACAAGTGAAATGATTGGCGGAAACAATCATACAAAGTGCACCGATATTTATCCTTGTTCGGACCTTCTAAATGGAAGTCCTACATCAAGTCCCCAAGCAGCCCTTGAGATTTTTCACTAACTACCAAGAACACTTAGCCTTCTCTCATCAGAGAGGTATCACAATCCACTTGCTTCCACACAAGTCTTCTCTTCACAGAAGGGTATTACAACCACCTACAATAGTAGGTCTTCTATTCATAGTGGGGCACTATAAGGAACAAACTCCCTACTGATTTCTACACAGAAATGAACACAATGTGTCTACTGAGAAAGATGAGCAAACACAGAAAATCAAAAAGAGATTAGAAATGGGATTGAAAGCTCTAACTCTTTATAACTCTAAGAGGGTGGAGTGAGAAGATCTAGAATACAGAATGCCACCCAAGAACTTCTAAAAGCAAGATAGCAGGAAGTCGAAGCTTGAACAACTAGCTCTCTTGTGATCTTGTGAACTTCTCTTTTAGTGAGTGTGGAGACTTCTCTTGTTGTGTGCACTCCCGTATGTGTTTACTCCTTTTCTCTTCGTGGTTGTACTCTTGCATTTCAAACTTCAGCTTCTTGTAAACCTTTGGTCTTCAACTTCCCATTTGAATGTGGTCGTTTGAATTTGAACATTGTGTCTTGAGACTTGAGACTTCTTGAGAAGTCCATCATTTAGACCTTGAGTCTTTGAGTCTCAACGACTTCCAAGCTATATTGGTAGCTGCGTGATTCTATTCAGGTAGACAGATATCTGCAAACAACATACCATATGTTTTCACTATCTCGGAGTTAGCCAGGTGAGAGATAAAATAATAATAGACAAGTCGTTTAAAATAGATAACTACCAATTCCATAGAAAAGTTTTTGTCCTTTAACAGTGCAGATGTAACGACCCTCTTCATACCAGTACGATTATACCAATCCACATCGGTACAAAGAATGCCGTCACAGTGGGATAATAACCAACACTAAACGATAGGTTGATGTACATGAATACAAATGAGTACAACAGGAATAAAAGAGATAACTCAACTTCATTCTATCATCATCATCACATCATTCCACAGTCTATATAGCAAAAGAAAATGACAAAGTCCATGTAACGACCCTCTTTATACCGGTAAGATTATACCAATCCACGTCGGTATAACGAACGTCGTCACAGTGGGACATTGACCCAACAATAAACACTAAGCTGAGATGTACACAAAAACAACACAAATACAGCGGAATAATAAGAAGTTTATTCTCATTCCATCATCATCATTATATATCCACAGTCCATATAGCATTGAGAAGAAAAGCTAAAGTCCACATAATTGCAATTTTAAATCAAATTTACATTGTCTAAATGAGATACATCACTTATTCATTACATACTTATGAAAATAAAAGTACAATGTCGAAGTCTCCACAACACAAGCTACTCTTCGCGCTCGGAGTCGCTCCTAACTATCTCCTCCTTAGAAGTGGAGACACATGTCACACCTGTACGCCGAAGAAAGTATGAGTCTAATAGACTCAACAAGTAATCCATGTACAACATCCATACACACATATACGCACATGCTGACTTTTAAAAGTAAGAAGCAACACATGTTGCATGCTCTATACAATCTAAACTAATATACATGGAAAGACTTGTAGCAATAGAATATATTTACATACTTATAGCATTAAACAATATAACTCACATTCCTATACATGCTCCCGACATATAACATGTACATGATTTAACAATTCAATATTATCAATATTATCCATACAATTATCTACTAATCAATTAGAAGAACATGGAATTAAGCACAGGGTGATTAGCAACCTAGCATGGATTCTAATCAATTTCACATGCACTTCTCACATTCATTTACACATTTAACTTGCTATTTTAATGTAAATAATTCACAATTATGCATGATGTCACCTTTTATCATACATGAATTGAAAGTTAAAACATATTCATGTTGGTTTGCAACTATACACAATTTAATTACGAAACTATGTATTAAATAAAGAGTACATCTAGCATGGAATCTAGATATTCTTTTATGTATTTATCATAATTATCCTCACCATTTGCTTGTTGTTTTGATATAAATTAAACATATCCACAATGGTTTACACTTGTTCACATATGAACACATTCAGTTTACACTTTTACATGCTCATTTACACATTGCACATTTTACAATTCACTTACACATATTCACATTTTTACACTTAGTTGCAATGACACATAGTCAAAACCACCATTAGAAGGACACACATAACACATTCACATACCTATCACCTAGGCAAAACAGTGATAGATCTTGGTTAACTGCACAGAACTGGGAGAAGCACTCTCCACCCTAACTGTGGTACTTGTCCACCTCCAGGATTTCATCCTAATTGCCCATAGGATTTCACACACAATGAACCTTCCCGTAGGGACTTTACTACGATACAGTTCCACAGCCCTCTATGGTAACAGTGTCACAAACGACACAATTTTACTCAATTCACATTATTTACACATTGCTTGCGCATCATTTAACACAATTATATTCACTTTCATACACTTACATATGCTTCAGTTCTCCTATCATGACACTATTGTTCACAGTAAATAAATAACTCACATCATGGTCCTATACATGCTGTTAAATACTAAATCACACCGATTTAATTTAACATGCTCAATATATTTATTTTCCATGATGAACAAGTAAGGATATCCTTTAGCCATTTGTCGGCTAACTCCCAGGTATCCTCACCACCCAACCTATTCTCCCATCTGACTTTAACTAACTTAATTTCTTTATTTCGCAACTTTTTCGTCTTGCGATCAGTAATTTGTATCGAATATTCTGGCATGGACATGTCCGTTCTCAAATCACTTCCTTGATAACTGATTATTTGCGCTGGGTCCTCAATACACTTCTTTAACATGGAGACATGAAAGATATCATGAACATCTTCAAAATCTGGTGACAAATCCAGTCTATATGCTATCTCCCCAATTCTTTCCAACAACTGGAAGGGTCCCACATATCTCGGAATCAACTTTCCCTTCTTACTGAATCTCACAATACCTTTGCTAGAAGAAATTTTCAGAAAAACATAATCTCCAACTTCAAATTGAAGTGGCCTTGTCCGATTATCAGCATAACTTTTCTGCCTACTCTGAGCTGTTTGTAATTTTTCCTTAATAAACTTTACCAACTCTGTAGTTTGCTGAACTAACTCAGGACCCACTAACTGCCTCTCTCCCACTTCATGCCAATTTAAAGGTGTTCTACATGGTCTTCCATATAAAGCTTCATATGGTGCCATCCCAAGGCTGGTATGGTAACTATTATTATAAGCAAATTCCACCATACCCAAATGATGCTCCCAACTACCACCCCAAACTAAACAACAAGCTCGCAACATATCTTCAATTGTCTGGATAGTTCTCTCTGTTTGACCATCCGTCTGCGGGTGGTAAGTTGAGCTATACCTCAACTCAGTGCCTACAACTCTCTGCAGGCTCCTCCAAAAACTTGAAGTAAACCTGGGATCTCTATCAGATACAATTGACTTCGGAACACCATGAAGTGGAATAATTCTATCAGCATACACTTTTTCTAATTTATCCACTGGCCAAGACATACTTACTAGCACCAATCTGCACACTTTAGTCAGTCTATCCACAAACACCCATATTCCATTATGACCTAATACTGTTCTCGGTAGGCCTGCCACAAAGTCCATAGCAATATCATCCTACTTCCATTGCGGAATGGGTAACGGTTGCAATAGACCTCCAGGCTTCTGATGCTCTGCCTTAATTTGCTGACACACAAAACATCTTAAAACAAATTCAGCTATTTCCTTTTTCATATGAGGCCACCAGAAATATTTCCTCAGATCCTAGTACATCTTGGTACTACCTGGATGAATAGTGTACCGGGATTTATGAGCCTCTTCTAACACTCTTTGCTTCACCTCTCTTTCTACTGGTACAAATAACCTGCCTCTGAGCCTGACCACACAATTACCATCAAGGGTAACTCCTTCTATTTTCACAATTTCAGCTAAATTTGCATCTGCTTTCTGAGCTTCAACAATCTGCCAATACAAAGATGGCTCTATAGTACTACTGGCTACTGCCCGTCGCTGACTACTTGGCACGTACAAGGAATTTTCTGCTATCTCCTCATACAACTTCCATTCTTTAATCATCATATGACTTACATAAGCCTTCCCGCTTAAGGCATCAGCAACAACATTGGCCTTACCCGGATGGTAAGCCAAACTAAAATCATAATCCTTTAAATATTTCACCCATCTATACTGGCGAAGATTTAAATCCTTCTGAGAAAAGATATACTTTAAACTTTTATGATCTGTAAAAATTTCAAATCTTTCGCCATACAAATAATGCCTCCACATTTTCAAAGCAAACACAACTGCTGCCAATTCTAAATCATGGGTGGGATAATTCTCTTCTGCTGGCTTCAATTGTCTGGACGCATAGGCTATCACTTTGCCATACTGCATTAATACTGCGCCCAGCCCTCTTCTAGATGCATCTGTATACACAACAAATCCACCACTTCCTGTCGGTAATGTCAATATCGGTGCGGTAGTAAGCCTCTTCTTTAATTCCATAAAACTTCTCTGACACTCTCCGGACCACACAAATGGCACACCCTTCCTAGTCAGTCTAGTCATGGGTGCCGCAATCTTAGAAAAATCTTGTATGAAGCGCCTATAATAGCCTGCCAGCCCAAGAAACTTCTAATCTCTGTAATTGACTTAGGCACTTCCCACTTCATCACAGATTCCACTTTACTTGGATCGACTGCCACTCCTTCTGCCGAGATGACATGACCCGAAAATTGAATTTCCTTCAACCAGAACTCACACTTACTAAATTTAGCAAACAACTGATTATCTCTTAATAACTAAAGAGTAAACCTCAAATGAGCAGCATGCTCCTCTTCAGAAGCTGAATAAATCAGAATATCATCTATAAAGACCACAATGAATTGGTCCAAGTACGGATGAAAAATTCTGTTCATCAGATCCATGAAAGATGCAGGAGCATTGGTTAGCCCAAACGGCATAACCACAAACTCATAGTGACCATATCTAGTCCTGAAAGCTGTTTTATCTATATCCTCCTCTCTGATTCTCAATTGATGGTACCCTGACCTCAATTCAATTTTAGAAAACACATTGGCTAACTGTAATTGGTCAAACAAATCATCTATTATTGGCAACGGTTACTTATTCATAATGGTCACATCATTCAACTTTCTATAGTCAATACACATTTGAAAGCTTCCATCCTTCTTTTTCACAAATAACACTGGTGCTCCCCACGGGGAGTGACTCGGCCTGATAAACCCTTTTTCTAACAATTCTTCCAATTGTTTCTTCAACTCTTTAAGTTTTGTTGGTGCCATTTGATAGGGTGCTTTCGAAATCGGCATGGTACCCGGCAACAACTCAACAGTAAAGTCCACCTCTCTGTGTGGAGCTAAACCAGACAACTCATATGGAAACACATCTACAAATTCCCTAACCACGGGAACTGCCTCAACTGACTTACTAGTTTCTATCAAACTTACAGAAGCTAAGTAAGCCACGCACCCCGCATTAATCAACCTTCTAGATCTAATTGCAGAAATTATAAACTTAGAAGCACAGAAAGGCATACCTTGATATTCAAATACAGAACCATTGGGTGACAAAACCTGATCCTTTTCTTCATGCAATCTAGCATAGCTCTATAGGCCTTAAGCCAATCCATTCCCAAAATAATATCATAATCAGTCAACTGTAAAGCATATAATCGACCTGGCATCTGGTTCCCTTCAAACACAACTGGAGCCTCATCTATATAACACGAGGTGAGCATAAACTCACCAGAGGGAACCTCCACTACTAATTCACATGATTTTTCTTCTAAAGAATGAGCCATACTATCCATGAATTCTTCAGAAATAAATGAATGCGAGGCACCTGAATCAAATAAAACTTTTTTGAATATTCATAAATGGGGATAGTACCTTCTATCATATTCGATGCCTCCGCCTAGGCACGGGTGATAGCCATAACCTGGCCCCTACCTCTCTCCGGTAATGCTCCTCTGCCACGACATGTCGGTGGCTGCTGAGACTGCTGCGGCTGCTGAACACCTCTACCATAACCATATTCCCTCAGATAGGGACAATTATGGATCAAATGCCCCGGTTGATTGCAGTTAAAACACCTATAGCCTGGTGGAAGGATAGGCTTCCTGGCGGTACTTTGCTGCGATTCTTCCACCTCCGGCTTACCACGACCTTGCTGAATTTGCTGACGACCTCCCCATCCTCTTCCTTTACCTTTAAATACCTGCTTTAATTTCTGGCCCCACTTACCAAAACCAGATGAGGAAGGTCCCGCTGATGCTTTGCCCTTACTCACACCCGCTGACTACTGGGGTAACCGAAAACTACCCGAACCTGACTCGCCCACCTGACGAGTCCGAACTGTTCTCTTAAGAGTAGCTGCTCTCTGGGCTGCTTCTTCAACTGTTCTACACATTAATGGTATCACTGCAGTCTGCAACTTTGGCCTCAAACCACAGATAAAGTATTCAACCAACATAGCATTATCCGTGACAACATAGGGTGCATACCTACTCAGTGCCATGAACCGCATCTGATATTCCAAAACCGAAGTCCCACCTTGCTGCAAGGTCCTGAATTGCTCCCTTTTTGCCTGCTGCACTTGAAGAGGAAGGAATGTATCATTAAACACTTCAAGAAATTTAGGCCAGGTAATAGCACCCTCTATTCTACCTGCAAAGGTGGTCTGCATCTTCAAACGCCACCATTCCTGTGCAAATCCCCTCAACTGAAAAGTAGCCAACACAACTATGTCCGCTGCCGGACACCTCATGGTCATAAAGACCCTCTCAATCTCATGAATCCAGTGCTCCGCTGTGTCTGAATTCGGCCCACCAGAATAGGTAGGCGGCTGCAACCTCAAAAACCTTTCAACTTGCACCACTGGCTCTTCTGCCGCAACCATAGGTGGTGATGGTGGTACTGGTGCCACAAAAGGTACCTCCACCCCTGGCGGCGGTGGAACTGGGGCCACAGGTGCTGCCTCTCCGGTCACTGGTGGTACCGGTGCCTGCTAATCCATCCTCATCCGAATATCGGTGAGGCTCTCCCAAATGCTTTCTATCATCCGCTGAGTCGACTCCTCAGGGTCATCTCCTCCACCACCCCAGTCTCTTCTATCAGCCATTACAGCTGCCTACACACACAACAAGCCAACCATAGGCAAAACAACGAGTCATTACAAAACCAAGGCCAGCTACCAGCAGTGTATCTAGAAGAAGATATGGCTATGTAACTTCCTAATTCCTTATATTCACACGGACCTTGCTCTGATACCAACTGTGATGGAACGCCTCGTCCAAGCCTGTTAAACCAGTAATGTGCTCGAACCGAGTCCGTCTCCCACGAACGAGCCGAAGCCTCGCAAGGGATACCACACACTAGTCTGTGAAAACACAAAGGAACACACCATTGCATTTATAATATACAAGGTTTTACATAGCCAACTTCAAAAGAAATAAAGGAAAGTACACAAGCCTGGGGCATACTGTGGCGGAACACCTCGGCCAAGCCCGTTAAACCAATAACGTACTTTATCTGAGTCCGCCTCCCGCGAACGGGCCGAAGCCTCGCATGGGATACCAAACCACAGTCCGTGTAAACACAAAGGAACACACCACATTTTATATAAAACTCACAAGTTTACATAGCCAAATTTCCACAAAACTGAAAAGAAGTACAAGAGCCTGGGGCATACCCCGAGGTACAACTGAAGAAAGTAAACAGCTAACTAAACTACACTGCTGGAGTACAACACAGTTGGAACTACACCGCTGGAGGTACTGACCCTGTACCGCTACGGCGCGGCTCTGAACCGAACAACGGTCGTGAAACGTCCTCCTCGCTCTCACCTGTGGGGGTAGGGGTGAGCCTCTCTAGTCATTGGCTCAGTAGGGAACTCCCCCAACACCGAGCAAACCAAAATCTCAGGTACGAAAGCAGTAAACAATAACAACAATTTATAGAACAGCTAAGCAGGATATTAAAGCTGTAAAAGTACTAACCGTCTGCCGACTACGAGAAACAACTGTAATAATTAAACGGCAAACCAGTACAGGTGTACAAGCTAAAGTAGAGTCTGCCAAACACGAGCCACGTGAACTGGTTCGCGACACCAGTAACTAACTCGGACAAGCTAACACAGGTCTACCTCTCAGTCTCGCAGCCACGAACAAAAGGTCCAGCTGCCGCTCCACGTGAAAAGGTCAAGCAACTGTGGAGACCAACTAAACACCACCACCTGCGGACCACACGGTCGCAGGCCCATACCTGGCACCTCTAGAGATCCTGGCCCGGAACTCTCTGGAGTGAGGCACTGGAAAAGGACTAGCTGGGGTCCAGTACGTCTACTGGTGTCCTTACCCCCAACTATGAGCGCGCTACAAGTGACTAAAGACAAACACAAGTGTCACTGTCCCACTGTCGTCTTTCCCTCAGCCGGACGTGCTACTCAAACACAGGAGTGAGGGTGTCCAAGTCAGACGACACAGACCTCGACGGTACAACACAAGTATCGGGACAAAGCCCGGAGCTAACAGCCTGGCTCACAAAGAACCTGGGGCACCCAACTGGAGAGGTAACCACAGTAGGCGTCGTACTACTCGCCACGTACACAGAACCACGTGCACGTCACACACAAACCACGTGAAACCTCATGTAAACCACAAGTAACAATGGTCCACTACACGTGAACTCAACTGGTCTCGTGTAAATAACGCGCAGCCACGAAAGTAAGTACCTTGTATGCTAAACATGAAAACTCAGTGCACTCAGTGTACCTCAGGTACCAATGCACAAGCATTATCGATAAATACCATAATTAGACATTTCTGTTTACAACCAGTAGGCGGCAACATCGACTGCCACTTACAGGAAATCGACGGCAAGGGATCTGGCCATCTACATCCTGGCTGAGGAGCTTGGCGACAAACGATGTTGACGCCAAGTTCTTCGGCCTCAAACCCTGCAGAAACCCTAATCCGAATCTATGGGTTTCCCAACCATTTTAACTACAGAAAAACATACATAAACAATTTCTTTAACATGCCAGAACCCAAAACAACCCATTACAACATGCTTTGCTTGCTAAATTACTCAAACCACCCATTATCCCCGTATGGTGCAACTTAACACGAAATGCATTAAATCTGTTGTTTCAGGTGGTTAAGTCATATTTTAATGATCCTACGGAGCTAACAGGGTTCGTCCCCTACCTCAGAACACGCTAGATCCTCCCGCAATCTCCCGGTTCACGCCGAACCCTCCGCGAGCTCCCACGGGAATTGCACCATGCCACGGCGTTTCCTCGCGCAATTCAGCAACGACACGCGTTCTACGTTCGTCCAACCACCCTTCGGTACCTGCTGGAAGCTTTAGGAACACTGGGGCAACAAGTTGGGGCAAGGGGGATTGAGAACAGGGTAGGAAACCTGCCCTCGGGTGAGCCTATAACCTGCATCATTCTCAGGTTGGCGTCAACCCCTATGCCGCCAAGAACAACCGCCACCCTAAACGTCTACAGCCAATGCCGCCAAGATCATACAGTAAACGGCCACATACTGGACGCCTACAGGTCAACGACCACCCGTGGCCGCCAACCCCAACTGAACTGCAGCAGGTCCTATTTCATTTCAGGACCAAACCTGCACTTCACCTGCTCAAGCCACACACTCACACCAAACATTCCACACAACCAACTCACATTGGCCTCACAACGGCCTACACAACCAACACACACATGATCCACATGGATCCGAAAAGCACGCGACGTTACACATACCCTGAGGTACAACAGGTACAACTGAAGAAAGAAAAACTACACTGCTGGAGGCGCTGGGCCAACACCGCTACGTCGCGGCTGCGAACTGGACGACGGTAGATAAACCTCCTCCTCGCCCTCGCCTGTGGGGAGTAGGGGTGAGCCTCGCTAGTCACTGGCTCAGTAGGGAACTCCCCCAACACCGAGCAAACCAAACATAAGTGCGAAAGCAGTAAACTATGCTAGCAATTTATGCACAACTAAACAGGATATTAAAGCTATAAACAAACTCACCGCTAGCCGACTGCGTAAAATAGCTGTAGTAAATAAACGGAAAAACTCCAACACGTGTATGAGCTACGGTACAGACCGCCACACTCGAGCCACGTAGACTGGTTCACGACACCAGCAACAGACTCGGACAAACTAACATAGGTCTACCTCTCAGTCTCGCAGCCACGGACGAAAGGTCTAGCTGCCGCTCCACGTGAAAAAGACAAGCAACTGTGGAGACCAACTAAACACCACCACCTGCAGACCACACGGTCACAGGCCCATGCCTGGCACCTCTAGAGACCCTGGCCTGAGCTCGCTAGAGTGAGGCACTGGAAAAGGACTAGTCGGGGACCAGTGTCGACAACTGGTGTCCGTACCCCCAACTAAGAGCGCGCTACAAGTGACTAAAAACAAACTCAAGAGTCACTGTCCCACTGTCATCTTTCCCTCAGCCGGACGTACAACTCAAACTAATGAGTGAGGGTGTCCAGGTCAGACAACACAGACCTCGACGGTACTACACAAGTACCGGGACAAAGCCCCGAGCTAACAGCCTGGCTCACAAAGAACCTGGGGCACCCAACTGGAGAGGTAACCACGGTAGGCGTCTACTACCTTACACGTACACAGAAACCACGTGCGCACCGCACAAACCACGTGAAACCTCACGTAAACCTCGTGTACTTATGGTCCACAACACGTGAACACCACCTGCCTCGTATGAACACTATGTCCACAGGCAAACTACTAGCTAGCTACGTAACCTGTGAGCTAGCCTCGTAAACCATGCACTTCCCAGAGCGCCACAAGTACCAATGCACTTCTCACTAACACTGAGCGTACCGATAACGAAAATCGGATAATCATATGCGTAAACCATGCACAAATAGGGCCTCTCTGGGCCAAGTCGCGACAACCCATTGGGTCGCCTTCAGAAGGCGTTGCCACGACATGTCGCCTTCAGGCCCAGAACACGACCTACTCACATGTTGCCTCTTGATCCTTAACGCGACACATCGCTGTGTCGCGTTCAGAACGCGACATAGGGACCCGTCGCCTTACCAGGCAGGAACCCTAATCTGGGTTCTCTCCATGACAGTCCATTTCACCCATACAAACCACCCTTAATTCTTCATTTTCATGCTTTTGTGAATACCTATGCATGCTATCTATTGTTAGAAACGCATTAAACTGATTGGAACCCTATCCCATGCGATTTACACCCTGAAAATAGGAAGAGTTCACCTATCTTCGTGAAGAACGCGTTATGCAGTGATCTCCCGGCGTTTCCCCTGCTTCTCCCAGACTCCCTACAGCGAGGACACGCCAAAGACACCAAAACCCAGCAGAAATCGCCACAGCTCCTCCCCCTGGCCGAGCAGAACCCCTGTGCGTTCTGCTTGGCTGGGGTTATTTAAAAACCTGCTGCGGTTCGGAACGCGACACATCGTGGCGTTGCGATCAGGTCGCGACGGACCTGAGCGTCGCCTTCCCAACGCCCGCTACCCTGAGCGCTACATGTGGCGCACATGCAGACGCTCAACGCACCAAGGCGGCCACATGAACGCGACGGCCACCTCTATCGCGTTAAGAACGTGATAGACCTTCCAGTCGTGATGTCAGGCTGAGCAATCTAGGGTACTGTTGGCCTAAAACATCGGCCCAGTAAGCCCCAGAAACACACACACACACGGCACACAAGCCACCTTGGCCTCACATTGGCCACCACAAGCGCTAAACACACGATCCAAGAGGATCTGAAAAATGCGCGACGTTACAACCTTCTTTAAGAAAGCTTTAGTAGATTTCTAATGAATAATGGCCCCAAATCCCATAGGTCTCGGATATTCAAGTTCTAGAAGGAGAGGATTGGGGATCTACAAAGCTGCTCTTAAGATAGGTGATAGAATGATTTGGACTGGCAATGGCTTGGCAATTGGATTGGATGGCTTGGAAATTCGGGAGAGGGGTAGAGTTGAGCTATGATTGGATGCCCCTGGCATGGCCGGCTTTCTGGCTTCATGCCCCTTCTCTTCACTAGGTACCTCTTCAGTGGTGGAGGGTTCCTGGTACTCTACTGAGGGGCATGGATACCATTCCTCAAAACCTTCTACCCCCCAACATTGTTTTCTCCTTACAACCCAAGGTTCTGGACGTGTCATGGTGTTGACCCTTTCCTGGGACTTGGAGGAGGATAAGTTGTTGTTGTTGTGGTGGTTGGGGAGGGGGTTCTGCATAATACCCAAGTCTCTTCCCGTGTACCTGGACTTGGAGATGGCGACCTTGACATCATCCCAATTGATCCTACCCTGCTCATTCAAATCATACACCCAGTCACGGAAAGTGAACCAGTTGTGGATTTCGTGACCCAGGGCCCTATGATAGGGATAGTACTTTGAAGTATCAGCCCTCGGATGCACACCTTCCTTTTGTGGTGGGAGTTGGATAGCATCGCAAGACATGAGGGCGAAGAAAATGTCCCCAAGGGATTCTGGGAGAGCAGGATAGTATGCTCTCTTAGGACCGGGGCGAATATAGCCAGAAGATGGAGGAACAGTTGAATACGGCATAGAAGGCTGTAACAGAAATTGGTGAGGATTGGAAGGAGGATTGGTTAGGAGGCCTCAATGGCTGACAGTAGGCATTAATCGACTCTTCGGTGATCACCCCCTCGGTGGTAGGTGCTGCGGGAGCCTTGCGTCCCTTTGACTTCCCTTCAAAGAATGGCGGGAGAGAGGAGTCCTTAATTTGGTTTTGGACCACCCTAGCTCATTTGTAAAGGTGTGCAAAGGAGGGGAACTCACTTAGCATCAATATAGAATGGAGCAAAGGAGTGGTATTGGTGACTATCATCGTTATGGCTTGGGACTCCGAGATGGGGAGGTCGGCTCTTGAAGCCATGGATCTCCATCGGTTGGCGAATGTGACGAAGTCTTCGTCCGGCCTCATCTTTTCCGCCACCAAGTCGGGAAGTGTAGGGACTTGGCTGGCCATGTAAGAAAAGTGGGAGATGAAGTGTTCGGAGACGATGTCAAAATTAACAAGATCCGATGCGGG
This sequence comes from Colocasia esculenta, assembly GCA_014218235.1. Lineage (NCBI taxonomy): Eukaryota > Viridiplantae > Streptophyta > Magnoliopsida > Alismatales > Araceae > Colocasia > Colocasia esculenta. Next base: position 67,484,524 of record CM024757.1, read on the forward strand.
TAAGGAAGTAAACCACCTCAAAGCCTCCCTTTCTAACGATTGTTGGAAGAGATGAACTAAGAGGACCCGATCATATAGCCACCGATGGGAATCCATGGTGAAGCTGACAAGATGGAATTGGCGGTCGGAGGTCCTGTCATACTTGCGGTATTTTAGGGCCTTGAAACCCGGAGGAAAGTAGGCATTGGGGAGCTTGTAGTAGTTCTAGAGAGAGTGAGGCTTGGAGAGGGACAAAGATTCAGCTAAGGGCTTCCTAACAAGACCCTCCATCTCCGATCGGGAGATGGATTCAGATTGAGCGGGGGTTGTGGGTTGGACATAGACTGGATAAACAGAGGGAGGAGTTGGAATGGAAGTATGTAAAGAAGTGAGAGGAGGAATAGGAGTGGAGATGGGGACCCGAGAGGGGGTGACCGGCCTTGGAATGTGCCTAGATGAGGAAGCATTAAATGGAGATGGAGATGGAGAGGAAGGAGAGGCCATTGCCCGGACGGTATGCTTGAAAAGCATTGAAATGACGTCCTGGGGCGAATAGCGGGACATGAGTTTGGAGAATTCAGGGTCATTATGGATTTCTTGAGCATATGTAGGGTGGACCCTCAAACTCACCTCCTCACTATCGGCTTGAGAGGAGGATGATTGAACCGACTCTTCAGGCTGAACATTAGAATTAAACATTCCGACAAATTCATTATGGATATTAGCATGGATGTTATCATCATATTCAAAAGTCGGATTGTTAGACATGTTAACGGAGTTCAACCAAGAGTTCATTATCACACAACCTACTGATTTTAACAAGGTTAAGTTGATTAATTACACTGTTATTAGGAGAAATGTGGATTTCTACCAAATAATATTATCAAACAATGTCCCTAAAAAAAAAATTTTCTAAAGGTTGAAGTTGTGTGTTAATTAGACTTATAGAGGTTGATTCTCTCACCTCTCACTCAAACCCAGGTGAATAGGCGAACTAAATGGGAGGGTAAAGGTCCTCCTGCCCCATACCGTGAGGGAATCCACGGAATTTAGGGACTTATGGAGTTCTCCTCGAAGCCAACCCAATTTACCCGAGAGGGAATCCCCTGATAAAAGGTTGTGAATCAAGAAGGGGGGATCCTAAACTGTGTGGGGAGGCTAGAACAGAAGAGAAATGAGACCCCCTCGTGACTGAGGACCGTTAGGGATCAAACAAGAAGCAAACAGAAAGCAAAACAGATCAAAATCCAACCAAAAATAGTTTCTAGGAAATAAACGGCAAAGGCATGGACGTTCAGTTCTTCAGAAACAATTTGACGACATGATCGACTGACGCTGACATGGAGTAAACGACAAGGGATATGGACGCTAAGAATAACTAAACGACAGGAAGGTTGGACGTTTACCTGGGTGGATGGCAGGATTGTTTGCCGTTTACCTGTGTGCAGGTTGAAACCGTGATAGCAACAGCTGGTCCCACTGTGATCGCCAAAGTGAAGCTCCCTCGTTTGGCATTGAAGGGTTGCTGGTTGACCTCGTTGACTCTCCGTTTGACCAAGTTGACCAAGGGAAAGAAGAAGAAGACCCAACAGAATAAATGAAGGGAGGTGATCACCAGGGCCTTACCTGTGCCCAAGGAGGTGTTTGGATTGCGTCGGTGATGCTGCCTCGCATAGCGGACGATGGCGGGACTCCAACTTTCTCCTCTCCGGCCGGCCAAAGAGAAGAAACTCCACGGTCTCGTTCGATGTGTTCCTGCCACAAAAAGAACTCTATTAGACTCTAAGGCAGTGTAGTAAACATCCTAAAATGAAAGAAGAAGCCCAAAAGGAGAGCCCCGTACCGGTTGCGGGCTTGAGAAGAGGGGTGGCCAAATGCTATGACCACCCTTCTTCCCTCCATTTTTGGTTTGGAAAACCCCTTTTTAGGTGTGTAGGAAGGTGCCCTATGTGCCTAGGGTGTGTGTGAGAGTGTGTGCAACATGTAAAGCTAGAGAGAGAAGGAAGGGAAAGAGAGGAAGAAGAGGGAGATGATCCTCGTTTGATGGCGTGGTTGGCTCCTTTGTGGACTTCTCCAGCACTTGGTGAAGCCTTCTAGACTCCCCAAATAATGAGAAGAAGAGAAGAAAGAAGGATCGAAGCTTGATTGCACTTTTCTCTCTCTTCTCTTAAAGTAGCATGGTATGGACGTCCAACATCTCCTCCCTTCACTTAGAAGGCCAAGGAGTGACCTATATAAGCAGTGGGCTAGGAGCTAGGAAGCCTTGGATGCTCAAGTGTGAGAAAACACACTTAAACATGTGGCAATCCATGTGTTAGGGCTTGAACCAATGAGAGGGGGCCAAGTAGACTTTTACTGGGTCAAGGGGGTGCCAAGGTGTCCCATTTGCCCGTTGGGAATGGCCCCATGCATTGCATGGGCGAAGAGAGGGCGCAAGTGGGTTGGAATCTCGGGCAGTTGCGAAGACCAAGTAAAACCAGGTTGACGTCCAACGATGCTGCCGCCAACCCCATGCAGATGTTAACATGGGTGGACGCCAAAAGGAGTCAACGTCCAGGGAGCTTGCCTCCAACTGGGAGTCAGTGGTAGTCGATGTTGCCGTCTACATGGGATCCGAGACAAGTCAACAAACAGTCAAACGAGTCTTATCGGGCCATGAACCACGCAGAGATGGGCCAAATCTCGCGTCTACACAAGGAAATGAACCTCGCGCATCCAGAAATCACACTTGCTGAATTTAGCATGCAGCTTGTGCTCTCGGAGAACTTCAAGCACTACCCTCAAATGCTGAAGGTGTGTGGCCTCATTCGAAGAATAGACCAACACATCATCGATAAACACTATGACAAAACTATCTAGGTAAGGTCTAAACACCCTGTTCATGAGATCCATGAACGCTGCAGGGGCGTTGGTTAGACCAAAAGGAAGAACTAAAAACTCATAATGTCTGTAATGGGTCCTAAAGGCCGTCTTGGACACATCATCACTCCTAATCCTCAACTGATGATAGCCAGACCGCAGATCAATCTTAGAAAATACCGATGCATTCTGCAACTGGTCAAATAGATCATCAATCTGCGGTAAGGGATACCTGTTCTTTACAGTCACTTGGTTGAGCTTCCTATAATCAATGCATAACCTAAGTGACCCATCCTTCTTCTTTACAAATAAAATAGATGCGCCCCAAGGAGATACACTAGGGCGAATAAATCCCTTATCTAGCAAATCTTACAATTGCTTCCTCAGCTCTACTAACTCCGCAGGTGCCATCCGATATGGAGCCTTTGAGATAGGAGAGGTACCCGGAAGCAACTCTAGGGTAAACTCTATCTATTTAACCGATGGCAAACCAGACAAATCGTCGGGAAAAATGTCTGGAAACTCCTGCACTACATCAATCTTTGCAAGAGTAAGTGATTGATCAGCCTTTGGTACTAATACCATGCTGGCAAGAAAAGCGTCACAACCCTTGTTAACCATCCTCATCGCCTTTATGGTGGAGATAACAAACCTTCCCGCTAAGTTCCTTGGCAAGGGATGTGAAAACTCATCCTCACCAGGAATATGGAAAGTGATCTTCTTCCCACGACAATCAACTGCCAATCCAGACCAAGAATTGCATCATAGTCCTTCATCTTTAGCAAAAAGAAACACCCATCTAAGACTCGACCCTCAATGCACATAGGTAACGACGGAATACACTTCCTAGTCAATACCGTTCCCACAGGTGTGTGCACAGATAAGGGGACCTCTAACTCCTTAGCCTCTAATCCTGACTCTAAAGCTAACTATCTAGCAAACCACTCAGAAATGAACAAGCAAATGGCACTGTATCAAAGAAAACCCGAGTGTGCACACCCATGAAAAGAACCGTACCTTCGGTGACATTATCTGCATGCTCGGCATCCTCTCGTGCTAGAGCAAACACTCGAGCTTGGGCTCGAGGACTTCATGGTCTTCCTGTAGCTGGCGCTGCTACTGCTGTCACTATTAGGTCTAATGCTCCACGCTGGATTCCCTGCTGAAGTCTAGGGCAGTCCCGGATCTGATGCTCACTACTCCCGCAGTTCAAGCACTTTCCCTCCATCTTCCAGCACTCGGTACCACCATGTGCCCTTCCATAATGAGGGCACTCCTTCTTGCCACCAGGCCTACTACCGGGGGACCGCTGAGAAGCTACCTGCTGACTGCTCGCTGCCATAGGATGCTGCGGTGACTGGTACACCACCTTCTTCCTATCCTGCCATTGGAAAGGAGGTGTAGATCTCTTCTGCGACGCCTTCTTCTCCTCGAGGTACTGCTCCATCTCGCCCTCCAGCCTACATGCAGCACTAAGGGCCTCATCTAGTCAAATGCCACCAGCCTCAACCTCAGTGATGGCTTAAGGCCCATCACAAACTTCTTCACTTTCCTGCGCTTATCAGCAACTATATGAGGTGCATACTTTGATAATTCCACAAACATGGCCTCGTACTCAAGTATGGTCATGGAGCCCTGAGTCAAAGTAAGGAACTCCTGCTCCATCTTGTCCTGGATATGCTCTAGAATGAACTTGGCCCGAAAGCGCCTCACGAACTCATCCCATGCTACCTTGACAGCACCGTCCTCAAACCTGGTACGCAGTAACGAAGCCCACCACACATCGGCTCTCTCATGCATCAAGCCATCCATAAGCACCAATCCAGACAAATCTAAACTAGATACAACTACATGCATAATTATCTAACACATACCTATAGCATATAGGTGGCCATGTTGACCTTGTCCTCCTCGACACACCTAATCTCTCGGAAGATCTTCTCGATCTCCCTCATCCAGCTCTCCGCTAGCAGTGGATCACTCTCCCCCTTAAAAAAGGGTGGAGCCATCCTCTTGAATCGCTCCATGATGGAGGGTCTACCATGGTCATGCCCTTGGGGAACTGGAGCTGGAGCCTGAGCCTGCTACAACAACCAACATAGATAACACATATGCAACATAGCAACATAACAATCATATATTTAAATAAAATAGACTACTCTATCTATTATTCTAACCTGAGCCTCCAGCTGAGCCTGGAGTGCCGCCTGAGTATGCGCCTGGGTCTGCATGGCCTACACCAGACTTGCATGAATACTCCATAATCTACTGGTGGTGGTGGAGGAAGTATAGTAGGTCCCTGTGGTGTTGGGGCCAGCTGCTCACCCCTCTCCTCTCTCCTCTGCTCATCCTCACGAGCAGGAACACCACGCCCACCACGAGAAGCCATAGCCTGCAAGACAATTCAATCACATTTAGAACTAAGTTAATTAATTCCTAACCACTTATCTATCTTTCATTCATTATTAATCATTTCTACACATGTGGACAAATATATAAAGACTTAGCATATTATGAAGATGATGGCATATATTCATGTACAATCTCAACCTTGTTTCTCTAATACCAATCTCTGTAACGACCCTCCTTATACCAGTACGATTATACCAATCCACGTCGGTATAACGAACGTCGTCACAGTGGGACATTGACCCAACACTAAACACTAAGCTGAGATGTACACAAATACAACACAAATATAATGGAATAATAAGAAGTTTATTCTCATTCCATCATCATCATTAAGTATCCACTGTCCATATAGCATTTAAAAGAAAAGCTAAAGTCCACAAAATTGCAATTTTAAATCAAATTTACATTGTCTAAATGAGATACATCACTTATTCATTACATACTTATGAAAATAAAAGTACAATGTCGAAGTCTCCACAACACAAGCTACTCCTCGTGCTCGGAGTCACTCCTAACTATCTCCTCCTTGGAAGTGGAGACACCTATCACACCTGTACGTCGAAGCAAGTATGAGTCTAATAGACTCAACAAGTAATCCATGTACAACATCCATACACACATCATATGCACATGCTGACTTTTAAATGTAAGAAGCAACACATGTTGCATGATCTATACAATCTAAACTAATATACATGGAAAGACTTGTAGCAATAGAATACATGTTACATACTTATAACATTAAACAATATAACTCACATTCCTATACATGCTCCCTACGTATAACATGTACATGATTTAACAATTCAATATTATCCATTTTATAGTACAATTCTACTAATCTAGAACATGGAATTAAGCACAGGGTGAATAGCAACCTAGCATGGATTCTAATCAATTTCACATGCACTTCTCAGATTCATTTACACATTTAACTTGCTGTTTTAATGTAAATATTTCACAATTATGCATGATGTCACCTTTTATCATACATGAATTGAAGGTTAAAACATATTCAAGTTGGTTTGCAACTATACACAATTTAAGCACGAAGCTATGTATTAAATAAAGAGTACATCTAGCGTGGAATCTAGATATTCTTTTATGTATTTATCATAATTATCCTCACCATTTTCTTGCTGTTTTGACATAAATTAAACATATTCACATTGGTTTACACTTGTTCACATGTTAACACATTCACTTTACACTTTTACATGCTCATTTACACATTGCACATTTCACAATTCACTTACACATATTCACATTTTTACACTTCGTTGGCGTGACACATCGTCCAAACCACCATTAGAAGGACACACATAACACATTCACATACCTATCACATAGGCAAAATAGTGATAGATCTTGGCTAACTACGCAGAACCGGGAGAAGTACTCTCCACCCTAACCAGTGGTACTTGTCCACCTCCAGGATTTCATCCTAATTACCCATAGGATTTCACACACAATGAACCTTCCCGTAGGGACTTTACTACGGTACAGTTCCACAGCCCTCTATGGTAGCAGTGTCACAAACGGCACAATTTTACTTAATTCACATTATTTACACATTGCTTGCGCATCATTTAACACAATTATATTCACTTTCATACACTTACATATGCTTCAGTTCTCCTATCATGACACTACTGTTCACAGTAAATAAATAATTCACATCATGGTCTTATACATGATGTTAAATACTAAATCACACCGATTTAATTTAACATGCTCAATATATTTATTTTCCATGATGCAACAAGGAATCACAATTACTGTCATCAGAATGAATCCGAATTTTTATCACAGGTTATAAACAGACAATATGTTACATGCTCAATTTTCCAGAATTTTCGGATCAGTACACCAATTACAATAATTAAAACAGTTTCTTGGCATAATTTTCATTAATTTCATTTAAACGGGTTCCACAGTAAATCAGTCATTCCCAACAGTGTCAACACATGTATACAGTCATCATGCTACCATATAAAGTTTATGAAACCCTAATTTAACATGGGTCTAATTAAACATGAGTTAACAAGGCTAAATCATGCTAAATACCTCGTTATAGAAATTCTAATAAATAGGATAATCTACGAAAATTCAACCTAACCACATGGCATGTTCTACTAGACGTACTTGATCATACACAAATTTTACAACATGCACTCATGCCCAGAAATCCAGAAAATATGACACAAGGATCAAAACATGCCAACCCTGTTGAACTTGGCGGCACAGATGCTGTCGCCAATATAGTTTAATGGCACAGGATCATGCCGCCAACCAGGGATCTTAACGGCATCAGATTCTGCCGTTAAGTTCTTGTTTGTGCAAACATAGACTGAATGCAGAAACAATGATGAATGGGGGTTCCAGGACACGAGGGAAAATCTGTAAAATTCCTAGGACCTACTAGACATGGGCAGGGATGATATACACAGGTTACTTGCCTTCGTAAAAATCGATAGATGGAATTATTTGCCGGAGAAGCTCTCCTCGGCCAAGCCAAGAAGCCCTCCAATCTCCCCTCGATCCGACTTCTGTGTTGATGGATGAAGCATGCCAGAGTCGGGGAAGCTTTCCTTGATGTTCAAAGCTCCTTCTAGTCAATGTAGATCGCCCGGAATCACACCAAGTGGCCAGATCCAGAGCCTCAAAGTTTCAGGTTTCGCACAAAAAGATAGGGGTTTTGACAATAGCCAAAAAGGATCTAATTTGGCCAGAGAAGGTGTTTTTATAAGCTAGGGCAGTCGGGTACGCATTTAGGTAGGGGATCCTACCGTTGGACGGAGGTTTCCTAAACAGAGGGCGAAGAAATTGCGGACGTTTCTGGATCTGAAATCGCACATGATCTGGGAAGTAGGCATCCACCTCGGTTGCCGCCAACTTGGAGTTGGCGTCCATCGATCTGGACGTTGACTCAACCCCTAACGTCCATGCATGTTGACGTTAAATGATCCTTCGGCCAGAACACAGAAATGCAGAACACCAAGCTTACACTATGTATATACATATATATAATGTACAATGTATTACATAAACACCATATGTACATAATTAAAAAAGCATACGTACATGTACAACTTTATTTAATTATAATATGTATAGAAATACATACATATATATATACATATATATATATGTATATATATATACATATATATATATGTATATATATATGTATACATATATATATACATGTATATATATATATATATATATATATATATATATACACTCACAAGCATCTAAACATTACACAACCAAACATCTAAATAAGAGGACAAACTTTGAGGGCCTTACAGTCCACATTATTACAATTTCAAAGAACTACATTGTCTATTACATTGTCCATACGAATGACATTATTCATACTATGAACTAAAGCAATTAATAAACAGTCTCTCTCCAAGTAGCTACTCCTCGTGCTCGATGTCGCTCCTCACTTCACCCTCTCTAGGTACGGGAACACCTATCTCACCTGGACGCCGAAACAAGTATGAGTCTAAAAGACCCAACAAGCAATCTAAAAATAGCATCCTTACTCATATCACACACATACTAAGCTATTAAACATTAAGGAAACACATACTATCTTTTAAACAATAATTGCATTACATGGCACATGCTTCATACAATTAACAACCACCTAAACATGCTTTCTATAAATGCTAATTAACTCAGTTCATATTTCAATTCATACTTCATATCCATGAATGACCTATAGCATGCTTTCTACATACAACATATATAACATGACTTGTGGTCTCACACTTTATTTAAATCATTACACAATTCTACCAATTTAATTCATGGAAACATGTACAAGGTAAATAACACTCCTAACATGATATCTAACCAATTTCACATGCAATTATATCTCTTTTTCACACCTTTAGCTTGCTGTTTTAATATGGATAAATTACATTTACAAGATTTTACATCCTTTCACATGTTAACACATTCACTCTACACTAACATATATTCACTTTTCACATTTGCTCATATTCACTTAACATTAGAACATGGATGTTATTAACTACATAACATGATATTACATTTAACATATTAATACATGAATGATATGAATACATGCACTTTTACCTTAGTTTTCATATGCATTTACTCTCTCTTTTACATTCACTTCCACGTACACATGATTTCACACATTTTCACATAGTTTTCACTTGCACTTTCACTTATCACATCACATGCACTTACACTTAATTTGTCGTGACACATAGTCCTAACTACCATCTAGAGGAACACACACATTTATCACTTAGCACTTAGCTCATAGCACTTCACTTCATTTAACACACACTCGCCACCTAGGTAAACTAAGGACGAATCTTGGTTACTGCGCAGATCGGGAGAAACCCTCTCCACGCTAACCAGTGGTACTTGTCCACCTCCAGGATTTCATCCTAATGCCCTTAGGATATCACTTAAACGTTGAGCCTTCCCATAGGGACTTTTCTATAGTAGGGCTCTCAGACCTCTATGGTAGCAATGTCAATCTCGGCCCACTTTTATACATTATCACATTTCACACTTGTCACATTGTTTACCTACTTATATACATACTTTAATCCCTTTTTCACAAACACTTTGAATAACATTTACATTTCAAATTACAGAACTTGACCATATTGTTTAACATTGATAAATAAATCACAATAGGATACCAACATGCTGCTAACATTGAAATTTACATAATTATAACTAAACATGCTCTTTATGGTCAATTTCACTTATTTTAATACAAACAGTATGTACTATTGTCACATCAATGTCAAATATTTATCACAGGTTCTAAACAAATAACATATCATATACTCAATTTTCTAGATTTTTTGGATCTGTAAACTAATTATAGCAATTAAAATAGATTTCAGGTACATTTATCAAGAATTTCACTTAATCAAGTTTCATGGCAAAACAATAGTATCTAACAGTCTTAAAACATGAAAACAGTCATCATACGAACATGGAAAATTTATAAAACCCTAATATACAATGGGTCTAATTATTCAGGGATTTTCATGGTCAATTCATGCTCATTATCTAGTTACAGAAATTTTAATAATTAGAACTAAATACAGAAATTCGACCTATCCTTATGATATGACCTAATGACTGTCCTTGACCACATGAAATTTTTACAGCATGCACACATACCCAAAAGTCCAATAAATGCATCATAGATATCAAACAGTCATTCTACCAAACTTAGAAGAACTTGGCGGCAAAGGTGTTGCCGCCAATAGGGTTAACGACACAATAAGTTGCTGCTAACTCAAGAGCTTGGCAACACACAAGTGGCTGCCAACCTGCTGTCTGTAGAAGGGCAGACTAAACCAGAAAATACATGAGAAAATGTGGTTCCAGGACTCGAATAAAAATTACCTAAGACCTAGAGGATATGGGTAGGGGTGAGATCCCTAGATCACTTGCCTTTAAAAAAATCTACAATGGTCTAATTAGCTCGAAGACGCTCTCCTCGGCCTAGCCAAGAAGCTACTCGAAACGGCTTCAGATCCAATCCTTCCTGCCGATGTGCTTCAATTCTTGGAGTCGGGGATGATTCCTTGATGCTTGGTGTACCCTCCAGCCGTTGTAGAACGCCAGAAGACTTCTCCAGTCACCGGGACCAGCTCTCCAAAGATTGGGTTTTCTCACAGAAAACTCTAGGGTTTCACCAAAGCAAAAAGACTAAACTCGGCTGAAATAGGGTGATTTTATAGAGCTAGATGGGTTGGGGTATGCATTAGGGTAGGTCTCCTACCATTAGAGCTCGATTTTCTAATCTAGAACTAGAGGAAACGCGGGCGTTACCAAATATAAAATCGCAGCAAAACTGGGGAAATAAACGGCCAAAATGCTGCCGTTCACAAAGGGTCAACGTCCATCGATCTGGATGTCTACCTCCTCTGGCCATGCAGTCGACGGCATGCATGTTGCCATCAACATGCAATCAACGTCAATTGTTGTTGACGTTAACTGGCATTTCGGCCAGAAAACAGAAATAATTACACATGCATACACTATATAGATACATACACCATGCACAGTATTATTTAAGTACAATATACACTATAAACAATTTAATATGTATAGAAAATAGATAGATATCATATGCACAAGATAAATATATATATATATATATATATATATATATATATACATAGTTACACACAATATGCATGAAATAAATAAATACGCAAGGTATAAGTTTATATATATATATGATATGCACATTAATAATCAAATGCTACATGCACATTTAAATATATTACATGCATCGAAATAAACTATATATATATATATCTACAAGATGTATAGCAATAATTACATATTATATGCACAACATTACTTAAATACAAGATGCATATGTTTTAATAAGAACAATATGTACAAAATTAGCTAATTTCTTATATCCACAGAAATAAGATATATACACATATATGCCTACATATGCACATGAGTACTTAAATAATTATAGTATGCACAAAGTTAATACACACATTATGTACATAATCAAATAAACATCACATACATAGAATATAAAATGAACAAAAATTTGGGGGTCTCACAACAGAGTTAGGTGAGCATTGAAAGAGTAATGGACACCTGCTTGGTGCGCAACACATCTCCAAAGGAGCTTTTCCTTAAAATCTAGAAACTGGTCATTCTGAAGGATGCTAACACATGACTTTGTAAGACATGCAGCTATCTTGAAAAGATAAACTATGAAACTAAGCTTAAGAAATGACAGAAAATATTAAATAGAAGGAATAGAGAAGTACAATGCACATTGGATAAATTATTGGACAGATAATAAAGAGAATGCCACAGTGTAGATCATGTGTTCATCTATTGTTCATTAAATGATTTCATAAAGATTATAATAATAATCACAATAATAATAATACCTTAATAGTTTTGCAAATATAACAATAGTCATTAGGCAATTAAGTACAATTGAATAACATAAGTCGAAACCTAACTTTGACTCTCCAAGAGTCGAAGTAGGTCAGCAATCAATATAACCAACAATATGAATCATATAAGCAATCGATGTTCAGAAAAAGAACAATCGATATTCATAACAACAATCGATGTTTAAGAAAATCGATATCAAACTTCGACTATAGATTTTGACTGTAGAGAAGTCAGAGTAAGATCAACAATCGATACAAACAATCGATGTGCAATAACAACAATTGATATGCAATAACACCAATCGATACAGACAATCGATATGCAATAACAACAATCGATATGCAATAACATCAATCGATATAGACAATCATTATGCAATAACAGCAATTGATATAGACAATCCATATGCAATATGATCAATAATCGATAGTTTCAAAGGCAATCGATAGACAGACTTCGACTGTAGGGAAGTCAGCGTGAGACATCGATTGATGTTCTTTATAAGACAATCGGTACTTGACTTCGACTTCATGAGAGTCGAAGTAGTACAGGTTTGTTCATTAATTGATATTATACTTTAACTTTTCAATAGCCGGAGTGGAATCCTTTGTTCAACAATCGGTAGAACACTTCGACTTTACAGGAGTCGGAGTGTGACCAGTTTGTTCAGCAATCGGTACTGCACTTCGACTTTTCTGAAGTTGGAGTCAATATGATACATATGTATACGTTGTGTACTTAGAATACTTTCTTAACAATATATGGCAGTGTCGACACTTGGACATAGTGTGTCGACACTAATTGACTAAAGATGTTTATATAGTATAGTATATGTATGCCTTTGCTTTTAACACATTAATTTCCATACAAAATAAAGTGTGGTATAATTGAATAAATTTGTTTAACTCCAAGATTTTGTCATAAGTAAAAACATTAATCAATCATTTGTAAAAGATAATTGCACAACAATTCTCCCCTTTTTTTGTTAATGACAAAAATAATCTTTTTATAGACAGTGTAAACAAATTTGTGTTTAACAAAGTCAACAATAATATTGCTCCTATTTGTTCTATATAGCTTTACTCCTATATCTTTTTCTCCCCCATTGTAGCATTAACAGAAAGGATAAAATGGAACGAAAGAAGCAGACATACATAGACATGAGTGAAAAGAGTATATACTAATAACTGAAGAACATGTGTACATATTTCAGGATGAGTGGGGAAGATAAAGAGAAGGTGGGAGTTGATCAAAGAAGGGTTGGAGAAGATCCCACAATTTCTTCTTATTGTTAGGAAAGATATGCATAAAGACAAAACTATCTAAATTATAGGAAGGCCCTACTGAGGGAATTTTCCTAAAAGACTTGAGGTGCCTACGATGATACCAAAGGAGTTTCCTAAGAAGAGCATCACTGCTCAGACTCTACCATAAGGGAGTGAATTTCCTGCTAGCAGCCTTGTGTAAAAATTCATTAATAGTAATGTTCCATTGGAGACCTTGTGATTGAGCTACTGCCTTCGCCTTATAGTAGATTTTGTATCGTTCTTCCCATTTGATGGATAAGCATTTCCAAAGGGCATCATAGCTTTTGGACATAAATGAAGAGGGCTGAGGTTTCTTCTTGGTGCATTCCTAAGCCTCTTCAGGGTAACATACTGCCCACTGTCCTACTGTCAGTCTCTCTGACTCTCCAAAACTATGCTAAAAGTCCTTGAGATAGTCTGAAGTCTTGGCAACATGCATCAGCACAAATCTATGAAGGATAGAGTCCTAGCATACTTGATCTTGAATCTGACAGCTGATCTGATGTGCCTATTAAGCACTACTTGAGCAAAGTCCTTCCTTGAGGAAACTGCACCTATCAAGCTTGGGAAGAGTAGGGAGGATAGGCCAATAGTCATAGATGGAGTAATAGGCATCTGCCCTGTAAGTAGTATGGCCCACTGACCCCTACTGACATCAAGTAGACTCAACTAAAATCTTTCTTCATTAAATTTCTTCATTCTGCTAAAACTGACTTGCCGCTCTTTCAAAAGTTTCCCAAAAAGATCAAAGAATCTAAGGCCTAAATGGGAGGATACATTCATGAGGCCACTAATTCTAGCTTGGGATGCTCTAAACCTAATTGCTTGTTCAGGATAGACAGATAGAAATTCTTCAGCAGAAAGACTATGACTTTTCTGGGTGATGAGATTTAGAGCATCAATGGGAACTTCTTTAGCCCTGATCAAAAGGGGAAGCCAATCTTCAAATTTGTAACCGAGCAACCCATGGACTTCAAGAAAAACTTTGAGTTTCAAGAATTTTTGAAAAAGAGTAACGCGTATGTTTTAACCACCTTGATAAATATTAAACTATTATTTCCAATTTATCTTTTATTTTTAAATTATTAAATTTCCAGGGTGCTACATCATGTGTTACTTTGAAAGTTCAAAATATAAGAACATGATACTTAGTGAACAATTTCGATGCCCTGAAGTTCACATTGACGTTCTATCATCTTCAAGTTTCCAAGGCACCTAAAACCATAGATCTCAGGTGGATTTCTTTGGTATGCAAATGGTTTTGAGTTCAACCTTGTTAATCCTAAAAGACAACATATCCTTCCTAATCCACACCAAGTTCATTTTCTACATGTTTTTCTTTAAAGAACAATTGTAGTTCATATGACCATATCCACCACAGAAATAACATGTGACATTAGAATTATGTTTGAAGGTTGTGGCCTATGAATGACATGATAATCAACATGCCTACCTTTCACATGGGTTGGTTTCTTAACTTGCTTAGTCTTCTTAACATGAACTGGTTTTTTAACATGAGCAATTTTCTTAGAATGTGATTGTGATGTGCTAGGAGCATTAGAAGCATGAACAAATGATGTTTTCATTTTAGGCCCAACTTATTTGTTCATTTTGATTTTAGGGGAATAGCCTAAACCATGCCTATTAGTGTTCACCTTAACACTAAGGACTTCATCAAGCTTTTTCTTCCCCTTCATGAGTCTAGAAACAATGGATTTGAGATCATCTATTGTTTCATGCATTTTCTTTACAGAATTTTTAACATTCTCTTCAAGCATATGCACTTGGTTTTCCTGTTTTTTCTTTTTCAGATTTCAAAGATGTGTTTTCCTTTTCAAGTATGCGGAATGTTTTTGAAAAACCATTATCGTTAGCGATGCATTCCATTTCTTGTTCATACAATGAAATTTTGCTTTGCAATATTCCATTTTCATCTTGAAGAACATTGCATTATACATTTAACAAGTCACGTGATTCACCTGGATATTCATTATGCAAAATATCATTGATTTTTATCTTCAGTCCCTTATTTTCCTTATTGACTTTTCTGTATTTCTCATACAAGTCTGAATACATTTGCTCAATCTCCTTAGGAGTAAAGGATTCTCGGTTAGAGTTTACCTCAGGAGATTCATCCTCAATAGCTATGACACCACACTCCTCCTTCTTGGGTTCTTCAGCCTCAAAGGATGTCTGGTCAAAATCACTCCAGGTGGCGACCATGGCTTTGGGCTTCTTTACCTTCTCTTTATTCTGCTTCCTCAAAAATACTAGGCATTCTGATCTCATGTACCCAATTCCTTGGCACTCATAGCAGATCATTTTTGATTTTCTGCTAGAGTCCTCTTGTTTGTTTTTTCCTTTATAGTATTGGGAAGATGACACAAATTGTGGCTTCTTTTTTAGAAACCTTCTGAAGCTACGGGCTAGCTCAACCACTTCCTACTCATCTTCACTTGAGGAATTTTCGTCAGAACTATATACCCTAGATTTCTTAGCCTTTAGAGCCACATCTTTTTGCTTAAAAATGGGTTGATCTGCTTCCTCCCTTTTTATGTTTATCTTCTAGGTCATGAGACTACCAATCAACTCCTCCAAAGTGAGGCTTGAAAGGTTCTTAGAGTCCTCGATGATTGTGGCTTT
Organism: Colocasia esculenta; assembly: GCA_014218235.1. NCBI lineage: Eukaryota > Viridiplantae > Streptophyta > Magnoliopsida > Alismatales > Araceae > Colocasia > Colocasia esculenta. The sequence continues at coordinate 67,500,678 of CM024757.1, forward strand.
TGTGTGCCACGCCGGTGGGAGGGATCTCAAAATTTTACGGACGATCTCTGTGTACGTGTCGTTCCTGCCAAGAGCCTTCAATCCATTGGTGATCTTGGAGATCTATGCAAACATGTCAGAGATTGTTTCCACGGGGCTCATCGTAAACATCTCATATTCATGGACCAGGATGTTGGCTTTGGTCTCCTTGACCTTTGAAGTGCTTTCATAGATAAGCTTCAATTTATCCCACATCTCCTTTGTTGAACTGCACATGGAAACATGGGAATATTCATCAGGATGAATAGCACATTGCAAAATATTCAAGGCACTAAAATTTATCTTGGATTTTTTAATGTGATCCTCTGTCCACTTTCCCTCATCCTCTAGCAGTGTGTATGGACCATTACTCACAACTTTCCAGATCTCATAATCTTGAGCTCTGAGAAAGATGTGCATATAGTTTTTCCAGTAGAATAATTACTGCCATCAAAGAACGGTGGACCTTGGGTAGAGAAACCTTCAGGGATGAATGCCTTGCTGGCCATAACAAACAGGATCTCTTTAGATCAAGAGCTCTGCTCTGATACCAATTGAAGTGTAAAATATATGAATGTATGTGCGATGATCAACCAAGAGGGGAGGGGTGAATTGGTTATTGGCTACATAAAATTTATTTTACAAAGAATAGATTAGACTCAAATAAGACAATCTATAGCATGATGCGCACAACAGAATATGACAATTAAAATAGCAAAACCAACTACCTCACACCCCATGAGGATTTTCCACTAGCTTGTTTCCAGGTACAAGCGTAAAACCCCCACACATACACAGTTGTTTACGGGGACATCACAAACGCCACCTCGTTTCCTGAGGATGAGACAACCCAATGTGTATGCACACACACACTACACACCAACACCGTGCTCACCAACTGAACACACACACACACAAATGTTTGTGTAAATTGAAGTACAATTCTCAACCGAAGAACAAGAGAAGAAAGATGAAAATTCACAGTTCAGAATTCTCCTGTTTTGGGGTGGTTGAGAAACATCAGAGAAGAACATAGAAGCCTGCACAAGTGTTCCTAGATGTTGTACTATGGATGCACAATCTTCAGAACATCCAACACTTTGAACTCACACAGCAACCCTTGAAGAAATTTTCTAGAAGGTGCTCTAGTTTGCTGGTTCGTCCTTTGCCTTAGCTTGGATGCAAATTTTGTTCTCCAACTATGTGTGTTCTCATACACACATGGAAAGGCCTCCCTTTATACACCCACTTGCCAAAGACTTGATCTTAGCCATAGATGACAAGGAAATCTCGTTCATATCCAAACTTGGAAAGAGACCTATCCAAATAGCACAACCCCTCTCTCAAACTCTAGGGCACGATAACCAACTCTTGGGGGCGTGTTCAAGTCTTTCAAATCACAGAAATATGTTGTATTTATATTCCCAAATGACCCCTCAAAGTTTGGAAATATTTCAACCTTTGTAGGAATCTTTTTAGGAAAGTTTGTGTTGGAATCGTCGGAATCGGTCGACCTAAATTCACAAATCAGTCGTCTGATTTGTTCACTGCCCCAACACCAATGTTATTGGGAAAAGTGATCGTCCTAAAACCCAAAATTGGTCGTCCCATTTTCAACTCTGACTTCAACTTCAACTCTAACTTCAAAAACTCCAACTTCAGAAACTCCATCTTTAGAAACTCTGACTTCAGCTTCAGCTTCAACTTCAACTTTAACAACTTCAACTTCAGCAACATCACTTCGATTCACTTCAACTTTAACAACTTCAACTTCAGCAACATCAACTTCAGATTCAGCTTCAACTTCAACTTTAACAACTTCAACTTCAGCAACATCAACTTCAGATTCAGCTTCTCTAGATATTTGATCAAATAGTTCATCGACGTGAGGTAGAGGGTATTTATTCTTGATAATTAGTTGGTTCAACTGTGTGTAGTCAATGCATAGTCTCATGGTGTAGCAACCCGATATTTTTAATAAATAAATAAATTGAAAAAAAATTAAAGAAAAAATATTTAATTAAAACCCATTAAATAAAAAGAAGTAATGGGCTTTGCTAAATGGCTCATATAAAAGTTATTGGGCCAAAATAGGAATTTTGAAATATGGAATAAGAGGAAAATAACCTAAATTCATATATAATTGCTTCCTAAATTAAAAAGAGTAAGAAAATCATTAAAATAACTAATTTATGTTGGAATTGGACTCCTAACCCCACCCTATTTAGCTAGCCATGAAATTGGAACCCAACCTAACCCAATTAGGAGAAGAAAGCTTGGAAGGTTGAAAGAAATAAGGAAATTTGGAGTTTAATAGGAGTTAGAGTTGTGATAGGAAATTGACTCACTAGATGCTTAAATAGAGCCCCAACCTCTCCATGGTCGGCCCTAATACGTTGCTGAGACTTGCTGGACATGGAGGAGACCAAAGGAGGAGAGAATCATGGGAGAAGGCTTGCTCAAGGATCTATCAACTGTTCTTCGTGTTCTAAGCCCTAGAAGCCAAATCGACCCAAAGGTAGGCATTCTTACAAGCAAAACTAAATTACTCTCGTCTGTAGGATGTTCTTGGCATCAGGAACAAAAGCCCTCTATTTGCCCTAATTTTCATCGACCCTATCTTGAGATTTTCATGTTGGAAGTTATGTAATCATCATGCTCCCGAACCCTTATAATCACCTTAGATCTTTCTCCACACTTGATCTCGTGCTATGCAATTTTTACTGTAGATATTACATGATATCAGGAATCGTTTGCCATCTTTTTCCCCAATTTCTATTGAGTATCTTGCTCGAATTAATTCTTTTTCCATCACTGCATCATGTTCTGTGTTCTTCATGAAAGAACCTGATTAAACCTTGTCCAAATCATGATAAGTTTCTAATTCATCTTTACTAGTTATACTCTCGCAAGTCTAGTTTCATTTAAAACTAGTTTCATGATTTTTCATCATCTATACACTGAGATTTTTATTTTTTAATGACCCTGTATCAAAACATGGAAAGCCTGGACAGCAATCCAAGGCAAACCCTTTTCCTGTACGGGCTCAGGCGCAGGACCTGAGAATGCGACGACCTGATAGGCCGCGTTCTCAGGGCCGAATCGTGAGCAGGAACCTGTCGTGTTCTGCATGTGACAGGCCCTGGTGTCATGTTCTGGCTGTCTTCCTAACCGACCTGTCGCATTCCTTAACATACCCTGTCGAGTTCTGTTTACCTGTTCCAGACGATCTTGTTGCGATCTTTGACAGACCCCGTTGCATTCTGGATGTACCCTGTTGCATTCCTTACAGGGGTACGTCGCCTTTTGGTCTTTTGTGCATAAACCCTAGATTTTTCTTGTTCTTGTCTTTCTACAGTGACCACATACCTTGTTAACTATCTTAAACACAGTAAATGATGATGTTAAACATGGATATGTAATAGTTAATTAAAAGCCATACACATGATCTTTTCATATCTATGATTCTCTTTATCACATGCACATACTTGTAACCGTCCATTATGACTTGACTTGGCATAAAAAAATCTCATAATCTATCTGGTAATCTACTTCAATAATGTATTTAAATGGCCTTATTGTTAATGGCTTATCTTCATTTCTTGCGATGTTTTGGAATACCTGTTACCGATGCTCCACTATTCTACAATTCCTCTGGAACATAGAGCACTTTGTTTCTATATACACTTTCTCTTGGCTTGGACAAACTCTCCATCGGATATTCCTTTTGCTAGATGTCATCACAGGGATTGTACCCCCCCTTGACACAAAGATGGATACTAAAACTATAAGCATGGAAAATAGGATGTGATCGCCACCTAGCAAGTCACCTAAGAATGAAAATGAGATAATGGCTGACTTAAACTAGGAAAAGTAGAGAGAACAGGAATAGACCTAGTGTCGCGGTCGCCATGGGCGCCGCGATAGACTGATGTCGCGTCAGCTCTCGTCGACGCATCTATGGTCGCGTCACCCTCGGCCGTCGCGTTCTCTGAATGCGGGAGAAATAAGGTAAGGACCTTCTTCTCATCCTCTAGCCGGCCGGAGAACCAGAGCTTCTCGTAGATTCCACCTGCTTGCCTGCCAACCAAAGAAAATCACAAAGGAACGCCCTATTAGAATATGTTAAGCATAGTATCTACTCTAGAAATGGAAGGAAATGGGAGATCATGGTGGGAACGCACCTGGGGTGGTTTTGAACCCCTATGGGTGTGGGCAAACGTGGGTAAACAGTGAAAGTGCTTTATCTAAAAATAACACAAAAATGCATGTAGAAGTAAGAGGAGAGAAGGGAGAAGAAAATGAGCCCCATTGGGGTGACTCCCTGGCGTGAGTGCAGCTCCAAAGACGTGCAAGAGCTCCAGGAGATCGTCAGAGTCGCCCTCTTTACGTTCCGTGCTCCGTTAATGGTGAAAGAAGTGGCTTTTGTGGAGTGGAAGGTCAAGGGAAATGGCCAAAATGAGTGGTTGCGGTGCTAAGTACGGGTGAGGGGAAATTTCGGCAGCCCTTCGAGGTGGTCATCAGGCTCTTCTCGTCCTTGAGGAGGGGTCTTGCTTATAAAGAGCTTGGGACGAGAATTACTCCCATTATCTCTTCAAAATGATTTTAAAAATCATAATGGGAGATAAAGTCTCATAAAAATCGGATTGAGAGTCCTTAGGGATCCTTCGGAGAGTCCCTAAGGCTAGGATACTGCCCCAAGGGGTAGGGATAATCCTTAGGATTAAGTTGAGTTCAAAGGAGTATAAATAGGGGGAAGTTATGGAGGTCAGAGGATTTGGTCATTGTCGCGACGTATCTAGGGTCGCGACTAAGACGCGACGGCACGGGAGGACGCGACAGCATTGCCCACGTGCATGGATAATGCATGGGCTGTCGCGACCGCCCGAACTGTCGCGACTAGAGACGCGGCGCCACGAGGCGTCGCGACAATACATCCGGATTATTTGAGAATTATCAGCCAACTACATGATAAGACAAGAGTTATTATGCCCCAAGGACTCTCTCACATGATAAATTTCGGGATTTCAAGGCATTTTAATGGCTTAAAGGGCTCAAAACAAGGCAAATGATGGGCTCAAGGTGAGTGACCAAATGGGGCCCACTAAGACAACAAGAAATGTGGTTCAACCCATTAGTCAAAACCGGGTGTCTACAGATTGCCCCTCCTTGGCTTTCGCTTTACAGGGGAGCGAAGTGGAGGTGGAGTGGAGATGTCACGAAGTGATAGCGGAATGGAGATGACGCAGAGTGGACTGAAAAGTGGAGGCCAAGGTAAAGAGACACCCGATCTTAACTAACAGGCAATTGGAATCTTTGTGAAAGCCCCGAGTCGGTTGTTAGGGTAGAATGCAAAGAAGAGCACAAGTCTGGACGAGAGGAGAAAAGAAGAGGACGATCAACCCCTCGATTGAGAGGTACCCTAGCCGATTGGCCTGCAGGTTTCGTTTTGGAAGGACATGTGCATACCAGGCAGGTAACTCATGACTCTATCCTGGGAGCGGTTCGCAACCAAAACGGATCAAAGGAGTAGGATGAATGATTGGATCAGGATTCCAGACAGGGAAATTCTTATCAATCTGACAGGAACAACTGACTCGGAGGCAAACCTTCCGATTCGGGGTGGAATTGGATTTCTTGTTTGGGAATTTGAAGGATGATTGGGCACTCAACAAGAGCTCATCAAAAGTCAGGAATGATTCAGGAAAGCTCAAACTCCTACATGATGCATGCTGGTCTAAAGTAAAAGAAATCATCAAAACGAATGCAAAGAAAAGGAGAAAATAGAAAATATATCAAGGATAATATTGCTAAGCCAAATAAGAACGGGTCAAGAGACTACCCACAACAGCAGTGTAGGCCTGAATCTATCGTCCCCGAACTTAAGCAACTCAGCGGCCTGTCCAACGATTAACAATGTGCACCTAGATTATCATCCTTTTTGGTAAAGGGGAACTCAAATCCCAACACACATTGAGAACCAGCCGGTCCTTGAAAGGATATAATAGATAGAATACCATATAGTAATGCGAGGAATAGGGGAAGAAATACAATACCTGACTTACCTGTGACGAAGTCTTTTTTTTTTTTGATTTTCTGAATTTCTGATTTTTTTGCTTTTGTTTTTTTTTTTTTTTTTTGATAAGAAACAAACACAATGAGATAACGAACACAACAATTATAAATAATCAAACAACATATATACACAACTCAGAAATGAAAACAACCCCTCGAGTATGTAGACGCGAGATTTGGCCCATCTCCCGCAAGGCTATTTGGCCCATTAAGCCTCGTTTGACCATGTGTTGACCAGCCTCGGATCCCATGTAGACGGCAGCATCGATGGCCGCCGTCTACAGGTTGGCGGCAATCCCCCTAGACGTTGACCCAAGTTGGCGTCCACACCTGTGGACGTCTGCATGAGGTTGGCGGCCTGATCCCTGGACGTCAATAGGGTTTACCAGGTCTGCGCAACTAACACGAGATTCCAGCCCACTAGCGCCCTTGTCTCGGCCATGCAACGCACATAGCCGTTCCCAACGGGTATATAAGCCACCTAGGCACCCTCTTGACCCAGTAAAAATCCTACGTGGCCTCTACCCATTGGTTGGAGCATTTACACAAGGATTGCCACATGTGTAAGTGTGTTTCTTCACACTTAGCATCCTAGGCACCCCAACCCCGAGCTCCTCTGCCTATTTAACACCCCCTTGAGCCCTCTGAACCAGAAGGGGGAGAGGCTGGACGTCCTTATGCTGAAGCTTTGAGAGAGGAGAGAGAAAATCTCACCCTACCTTCCACCACTCATCCTCTTCACTCTCTCCACATTCGGGACGTCTAGAAGGGTTGCATTGGAGCTGGAGGAGCCCTACAAGGCGCCAACAACGCCAAAAACGAGGATCTACACCCTCTCCTCTCTCTCTTCTCTTACTTGTTTTGTAGCTAACTTGCATGTTCCACACACTTTCCCACACATCCTAGGCACGTAGGTCACCCTCCTACACACCTAGAAAGGGGTTTCCCAACCAAAAACGGAGGGAAGAAGGGTGGTCATAACATTTGGCCACCCCTCTTCTCAAGTCCGCAACCGGTACGGGACCTTCCTTTTGGGTCTTTCTTATTTCGTTTTGAGCATTTACTACACTCCCTAGAGTCTAATAGAGTCTTTGTTTTGGCAGGAACAACCCGCAGAAGACTACGGAGCTCTTTTCCTTTGGCCGGCCGAAGGAGGAGAAGTTGAAGTCCCACCATCATCCGCAACGCGAGGCTATTGCACCGACGTGATCACAACAACTCCTTGGGCACAGGTAAGGCCATGGCGATCACCAAATCTCCTTTGCTTCGCTTGTTTGCTTCGTTTTCCTTTCAGTCAATTCAGTCAACCGGAGGGTCAACGTGGTCAACTGGCAACTCCTACATCGCCAACGAGAGCCCGGCGGCTTCCGCGAGCGTCCGAGGGATCCGGCGACGGAGCGGAAACGAACTGTCCACAGTTCTCTTCTGGCGATCACGGTTGGACAAGCTTCTGCCACTGTGGTTTTACTGCGGCCAGGTAGACGGCAGGAGCTCTTGCCGCCTATTCAGGTAAATGTCCATCGTTCCTGCCGTTTAGTGTCTTTTCGCGTCCATAGTCCTTGACGTTTATCCTATGTCTGCGTCCATCGATCATGCCGTCTATCACTATCATGAACTGTGCGTCAACCTGCTGGACGTTTAGTTTCACAGAAGCATGCTTTTCTCTGTTGTTTTGATTGTTTTGTCTTGATTTTCGTTTCTGTTTGCTTGCTGTTTGCTACTAAATAGTCCTCAGTCTCTGGGGGGTCATCTTCTCACCTCTTCTAGCCTCCCCTCACATTTCTAGGATCACCTTTCTTCGGTTTTTGACCTTTTACTCGGGGATTCCCTCTCGGGTAAATCGGGTTGACTTCGGAGAAAACTCTATAAGTCCCTAAATTCTGTGGATTCCCTCACGGTACGGGGCAGGAGAACCTCTACCCATCCTGTCTAGTTCACCTATTCACCGGGATTTGAGAGAAATTGGAGAGAACGGCCCTCAACTCAAATTAGTTTAACACATAACTTTGGCATTTAAAAGTCTTGGGGACGTTGCTTGATAACATTGATTTGGTAGAAATATATATTTCTGCTTAAGACAGTGAAGTTAATCAACTTTAACCACTTTAAAATCCATAGGTTGTGTGCTAATGGACACTTGGTTGGATCCTGCTAATATGTCTAATAAACCGGCATTTGAATATGATGATAACATCAATGATGAGATTGTCGGTATGATTAACACCGATGTTCAACCTGAAGAGTCGGTTCAGTCATCTTCTCAAGCCGACAATGAGGAGGTTAGCTTGAGGGTCAACCCCACTCATGCCCATAACACCCAAGAAGACCCCGAGTTTTCCAAACTCATGTCCCGCTACTCGCCCGATGATATCATTTCTATGCTTTCCAGGCATACCATTCGGGCAGCAGCTTCTCCCTCTCCTCCATCCCATTCTCCCTTCCATGCCTCCTCATCTAGGCCCGCTCCTAGGCCTCTCAACCCTTCTCGGACTCCTACATCCCCCATCCCTATCTCCACTCCTGTTCCTCCCACTCCTTTACCTACTTCTACCCCGACTCCTCCACCCATTCACCCATCTCATATCCAAACTACTCCTCCCACTCAATCCGAATCCCTGTTCCGGTCTGAGACGGAGGGTCTTATCCGGAAACTCTTGGCCGAATCTCTATCCCTTTCCAAGCCTCATTCACTGCAAAACTACTGCAAGCTCCCCAACATTTACTTCCCTCCGGGTTTCAAGGCCCCGAAATACCGCAAGTACGACGGGACTTCTGACCCCCAATACCATCTAGCCGGCTTCACTATGGATTCCCATCGGTGGCTGTACGATCGGGCCCTCTTAGTCCACCTCTTCCAACAATCGTTAGAAGGGGAGGCTTTGAGGTGGTTTACCTCTTTGCCCGCGTCAATCTTGTCAACTTTGACATAGTCTCCGAACGCTTCATCTCCCATTTCTCCTACATGGCCACTCAAGTCCCTACACTCCCCGACTTGGTGGCGGAAAAGATGAAAGCGAACGAAGATTTTGTCACTTATGCCAACCGGTGGAGGTCCATGGCTTCGAGAGCTGACATTCCCATCCCGGAGTCCCAAGCTATAATCTTGTTGGTCACCAACACCACCCCTGTGCTCTGTTCCATTCTAATGCTAAGTGAGTTCTCTTCCTTCTCACATCTCTATAACCGAGCCAGGGTGATCGAAAATCAGATCAAGGACTCCTCTCTCCCACATTTCTTCGAAGGGAAGCCAAAGGCACGTAAGGCTCCCGTGGCACCCACCACCGAGGGGGTGACTATCAACGAGTCTGTCAGTGCCTGCAGTCAGCCCTTGAGGCCTCCCAACAAATCCTCCCATCCTCCTTCCAACCCTTCTTCCAACCCTCACCAATTCCCATCTCACCCCTCCAAGCCTTACTCCGCTGTTCCCCCTCCTTCTGGATACACCTGACCTAGCCCTAAAAGGTCGCACTACCCTCCCCTCCCTGAGACTATCGAGGACGTGTTCTTCGCCCTCATGTCCTGTGATGCGATTCAACTCCCTCCACAAAGGGAGAACATCAATCCGAGGGTCGATACCGCCAAGTACTGCCCATATCATAGGGCCCATGGTCACTTCATCTACAATTGCTTTACCTTCCGTGACTGGGTCTATGATATGATGACCAAGATAGAATCAACTGGGATGACGTTAAGGTGGCCATAGCCAAGTCTAGGTACACCCAAAAGGACCTTGGCATTTTCAGTAACCCTCTCCCCACTCATCAAATCAACAACCCCTCCTCATCCAAAACCCATGAGAATGTGCATACCATAATACACTTAGGGCCCCGGGTTGTGAGGAGAGAACAACAGTGGGGGGTAGAAGGTTTCGAAGAGTGGTACCCGTGTCCCACGGTCGAGTCTCAGGAGCCTTCCACGTTGGTAGACGCCATCGTAGAGGAGAGGCCCCTAGTGCTCATCCGTCCTCCCCAAGAGGCTCATCCCACTATCCTCACTCCCCTTGCCAATGAGTCATCCTCCCGACCCCTCCAGCTCATCCGTCCTCAGGCTCAGGAGGCCGTGCATGTCACGCTCCGGAACCGGATTATTCCTCCACCTCCGCGGCCATCCCAAGATGAGGAGGACAATGGGCCTCCACCTCCGGCCGGCACCGAATATGATATTCTCCAACATCTTGATAAGACGCCCGCGAGGGTGTCTATTTTAGAATTGATTCGGAGGTCGCCATCACATCAATCCACTCTCCTTCAGTTCCTCCAGAAGATCATGGTCAACGATGATCTCCCTCCTAGTGGGGTCACCGGCGCCATTCTCTCCCTCACCCAAGGACCTTCAATCTCTTTTTCGGACAAGGATCTCGCCACCCCCCGAGTGTCGTTCTCTCCCTCTTTGTCTCACCATCAACCTCAATGTGTTTCGTGGACTCTACTCTTATCGACACCGAGGCCTCTATCAATGTTTGTCCGATGAAGACCCTTAAGCAATTGGATTTAGGGGAAGAAAACCTGTTCCACCATCGCCGCCCACGACAACTCCAAAAGGGTTGCCAAAGGCAAATTGTTCTTAAGCTGGAAGTCGGACCCGTCACCATGTCCACCGAGTTCCTAGTTCTCGACGTCGACCCGGCCTACAAGGCCATCCTCGGTCGTCCGTGGCTAGAGCAAACCTTAGGGGTCCCTTCCACCGCCCACCAGTGCTTCAAATTCCCCTTCAATGGGCGGGTATTTAAGATTAAGAGCATTCCAATCCTGGAGACCCTCAATGCTGTCACTACCGAGCAGATGCCGCACCTCTTCGTTCCGGATAAGGGGAAGAAACCCGTTATGTCAATTTTCAATTTCCCCACACCCTGCGAGCTCAACCAACCTTCCCCGGCCTATCGAAGAATCTCCTGTCTCATGCTCCCCGGGAAAAGGGGGAAGTGATGGCTAACATTGGCTATGTGCATGGCCGCGGGTTAGGCGCGGACGAACAAGGAGAGACCCAGAGCGTTCAGGCAATCAGGAGGTTGTTACCAAGGCTGTCTAGGCTTCCACCCAGACCCGTCCATCCGGATCCATTCATACCGTATCAACCCCTTACCTGGACTCTAAGGGAGCATTTTGTTAAGGGGCCGACCCAGATGGGGACCAGGGAGCCCGTAATTGAAGAAATTCCTTGCTCTGAGAGTGAGGATGAAGAAGAGGAAGAGGATGCCCAAATAGAGGACATTTCTGACGATTTTGGCCTCCTCTCCCTCTTTGGCTCTGATTTCCCTTCTCCCCCATCTTCTCCACCTTCTCCATCTCCATCTCCTTCTATTTCCGCATCTAATCCCCTTCTTTCCCCTCCTGTCCTTTCTCCATCCCTCATCTCGTCAGTCGAGGCTACCCTGAGTCAACAACTCATGGTTCTTGGCCTTGACTCCCAAAAAAAAAATGCCAATTTTGAAATTGGAAATCCGAGGTCTCCATTGAGCACCCCTCCTCTTTGGAACCTCTTCCGCTCGGCCAGGGGCCGACGCTTTCCGGCCTAAGCTCCTCTTCCTCTTGCCCCTCTAGGGGCATTTCCCCTGTACATTGCTTTGTACATAGTAGTCCTGTAAATAGTGGTCTAGATTCTAGTTTAGAGTCAGGTCTAGAGGTTAGTTTAGAGTCTGGTTTAAGTCTAGGAGAGTCTAGTTCCTCTCAGCCATGTGTGCGCAAGGAGAAGGGTAGGCAAGTCCCTGCCCGTTTTGTTATGGCTTTGGCTGAGAGATGTGCTAAGTTAAGTCAGGTGCCGGAATTTCTTGAGGATCCTGCTCTTGTAGAGACCGATTTTGAAGAAGGTGACTCCATAGATGACGGTTTAGGCATCTATTTGCTAGATTCTAATGAGGAGGGTGAGTCGGGAGATCCTGGGTTAGGAGAAGAGGATCCAGTGAGCTCCTATGTGGATGGCACAAAAAGGTTCGACGAGCCAACCATGGCTGCTGACGAGCCTACTAAAGAAGTCAACCTTGGCACTGAAGAATCCCCGAAGACAGTTCTGATTAGTGCCAACTTGAGTGTTGAAGAAGAAGAAGCTTTGGTAACCATTCTCAAAGAATTTTCTAAACGGATTTGCTTGGTCTTACGAGGACATGCCGGGGCTCGACACCTCTTTGGTCGAGCATCGTTTGGTCCTAAAAGCCGACGCAAAGGCCGTCAAACAAAAGTTGAGAAGGCTACATCCTAAGCTGGCACTTAAGATCAAAGAGGAGGTTGACAAGTTGCACAAAGCCAAATTCGTTAGGGTTGTGCTATATCCACAATGGGTAGCTAATATCGTCCCCGTAATGAAGAAGGACGGTAAGGTTAGGATCTGTATAGATTTCCGTGACCTTAATCGTGCTTGCCCAAAGGACGATTTCCCTCTCCCACACATAGATGTCCTAGTGGACAATACTGCCGGCTTCGAGCTTTTGTCATTATGGATGGTTTCTCTGGGTACAACCAGATTCGCTTGGCGGAGGAAGACCAGAAGAAAACTTCATTTACAACGCCCTGGGGGACTTACTGTTATGTCGTCATGCCCTTCGGATTAAAGAATGCGGGAGCAACCTATCAAAGGGCAATGATGGCAATTTTTTCATGACATGATGCATGTGCACATGGAGGTCTATGTGGATGATGTCTTGGTAAAATCAAAGACCCGACATGGCCATGCTGAGGTCCTCCGGGCAGTTCTCCAAAGGTCTAGAGAGCATAATCTTAAGATGAACCCCAAGAAGTGTGTCTTTGGTGTCTCTTCGGGAAATTGCTTGGGTTCATAGTCAGCAAGCGGGGAATTGAAATTGATCATAACAAGGCCAAAGCAATAATCGACATGCCTCCTCCTAGGAATATCAGAGAAGTTAGAGGGCTAATTGGAGACTCCAGTTCATTCGGAGATTTATCTCCCAGCATTCAATCTGCTGTAAGCCCTTCTACGAGGATGCTTAGAGGAGAGGCGAAGTTCAATTGGGACGAAAATGTCAGAAGGCCTTTGATGAATTGAAGAGCTATCTTTTAAATCCCCCTGTTCTCGCTCCTCCGTCCCGGGTCGGCCTTACTCTCTATGTGTCAACCACAGAAGACTCAACTGGAGCGGTTTTGGCCCAATACGACGACGAGAAGAAGGAGAGAGCGGTGTACTATTTATCCAGTTGTTCAATGAGGCTGAAAAGAGTACACCGCCATGGAAAGAACGTGCGCGGCCGTCGTCTGGGTTGCCCAGAAGTTGAAGCACTATTTCTTGGCTCATGAAGTGAAACTTCTGGCGCGTATGGACCCAATTCGGTACTTGCTCAGAAGCCCGTCCTGACTGAGCGGTTGATGAGGTGGAAAAGTTTCCTCAACCAATTTGATATCACCTATGTCAACCAAAAGTCAATCAAGGCAATGCCATAGCTGAGCATTTGGCCCACCACCCCTTACCTTTATATTCCCCCGTTGAGAAAGTTTTCCCGATGAAGAGTTAGGAGCCTTATTGATGGTGAACCTTCATGGTGCTTTACTTCGATGGGCGCTCAATTCCAAAGGGTGTGGGATAGGGGCAGTCCTCCTCTCTCTGGAAGGGTAGTCATTCCGCACGCCTATCAGTTAACCTTTCGAGCCACGAACAATGTGGCTGAGTACGAGGCTCTCCTAGTCGGGCTAAAAATGGCTTTATTGCTCGGAGTCAAGGAGTTAAGGATTATTGGAGATTCGCAGTTGATACTCTGGCAATCTCTTAGCAATACCAGACCCGGGATCCCAAGCTGAAAACCAGACCAAGAGTTGGTAGGAAAAGTAGTCCGGCAGTTAGAAAGCTCACCCTAGTTCACACTCCTAGGCCCCAAATATCCTAGCAGATTCCCTTGCCTCCCTCGCGTCTCCATTCCCATTCCTTTGGGAAAGTCGTCTGAAACCGTCTCTGTTCAGAGGTTAAGAGTCCCTTCCCATGTCGATCCGTGGTTCTCTCAGCTTGTGCATCCTTCTCCATCACTTCGGGTCCATTCGCTTTCCAAAGAGCCAGAAATCGACTTGAAGATGGCCATCCCTGGTATTTTGACATCGAGAAATTTCTCAAGATGGATCCTTTCCCTGATTATGCCACCTCTCTGCCGATAGACGGGCGATTCGTCGCGTCTCGGAGCGTTACAAGATCATAGGTGGCATTTTGTACAAAAGTCTCTCAGCGGGGTCTATCTTCGTTGCCTTGATGAAATCGAGTCTCAAGATGTTGTTGAAGCCGCTCACTCTAGTGATGTGGTGGCCATGTTAATGGTAGAGCAATTGCCCAGAAATTGCTAAGACCTATTATTGGCCCACCATGGAAGGGATTATTCGCCATTTCGTCCGTCACTGTGCTAAATGCCAATTACACGGTGACAAAATTCATGCTCCTCCTCTTCTCTTCACCCTCTCATCGCACCATGGCCTTTCGCCATGTGGGCATTCGATGTGGTCGGTCCTCTTGCGGACAAAACCAGAGAAGTCCGGAAAAGTCCTCATTCTGACCGCCACAGAGTACTTCACAAAGTGGGCTGAAGCAGAAAGCGTTCATAGAAGTCAAAGCTTCAAACGGTCGTCAAGTTCATCAAGCGCAACATCCTTGCAAGATTTGGCGTACCTCGGGATATCGTCACCAACAACGGACCACAATTCACTTCACAGGAGCTTCGCGACATGTGTGGTAAATATGGCATTAATTTGCATCATTCATCACCATATTATCCACAAGTAATGGACAAGTGGAAGCTACTAATAAACTCTCATTAAAATCATAAAGAAAACATGCAATCTCACAACAATGCTGACTGGCCAGATCGCTTGGTTGAAGCTCTTTGGGCTTATCGCACCTCGTCCGAACTCCTACGGGGCAACCCCTTATGCCTTGACGTACGGATCGGATGCGATACTCCCATATGAGATCTTCGTCCCTTCGCTTAGAGTTCAATTGGATCCGAACGTGATCCTGATCAACGTCGGGAACCTTGTTGGCACAACTTGACTCTTAGATGAGAGGCGAATGATAGCGGCTGACCATGCTCAGTCTATCGTCAGAGAATGCACGTTTTTATGCCAAAAGAGTCTTGAGAGAAAGTTCGAAGTGGGTGAGATGGTCCTTAAGCGTAACATCATAAAGTCACCAGGTCCCAGGAGCAAATTGCAAGAAATTGGGAGGGTCCTTTTGTTGTCAAAGAAGCATACTCAGGGAACGCTTATAGCTAGTGGATGCCGAAGGAGTTGAATTGACGCACCCTTGGATGCAGTCTACCTCAAGAAGTTCTACCCCATAGTCAGTCGGTCAGTCCGTCAGTCATCATTCATCACTTGTTAAGGTGTGGGTTTACTTTTCCTATTTTTTTTCCGATTAGTCCTTAGTAAGGAAATGTTATTCACACACCACACGATGTTGGAGTACTGCCCCTAACTGGAAAATCACAAATACACTCGGGCGTCTCATTCAATCAATGTGCTTCCCCTATTCTTTTCCCCACTCGGTCGGTCGGAAACGAACAAATACGAGTAAGGGACCACCCCACTCTCTTTTAAAAGGACAAGGTCACCATAAAACAGGGGCAACTAATGAGCAAGGGGCAAAAATGTCAAATCAAGCCTCAAAGTGGAAAAGAAAAGCCAAAGGTCAAAAAAGGGTAGCAAAAGTACGTACCCAAAAAGGTTGACCAACTCAAGGAGGTAGCAAAAAGTACGTGCCTCCACCCCGAAATTAGAAATGAAATGAAAAATTTCCCTGAAAACAATTGTTGACGAAGTCTGTTTAATATGAGATGTCGGTTTGGAAACAAAAAGTAGTTTGAACCAAAACCCACATGACTCCCATACAGTTCTCTTCCCATCTCCCCCTCTAGGGGCAATTTGATTGAAAAGGTCCCTCCGTAGTGGAAAATATCAAGAAGGCTAGGGGCAATTTTCAACATCAAAATTTTCATGCACGTCCTCCTTACTTTGGCCTTCGTGGGTAAGAAGATCGTGTAAACCCTATACCCCACATGTATGATATGTGTCTTAGAGTCCAAAAATAAAAATAAAAAATACCAAAAACAAAAAATAACAAAAGAGAGTATTTTGATGTATATATCCATGTTGTACTATTTTCTCCAAAATTTTCTCCCTTATTTTCAAAAGCCAAAAAATAAAAAAAATCCAAAAATTAGTGTTCCAGTATATATGCTAACATCTCCTTATTTTCTTATCAAAAAAAAAAATACATGTGCATATTTCCCTTTCAGTTATTTTATTACGTTCTTATGTTTGATTAGAAATTAGCCCCTTGACCAGATCTCAAGAAAGGTATATCGTAGCAAGGGGCTAAAAACAGATCTACACTAACCTTTTTCTTTGAGTGTTGTGGATACAGGATGCAGAGCCAAGCAAAACATTCAAATACCAAGTCACAAGTCACAAAAATCCACAATGTTCCACTATGATAATCAAGTCTGTGTACATATCATGACAGGGCATACCCCTGGTGGTACAAAAGTTCACTCTCTCTCTCCGCTCCCCCTCCGCAGTCCTCTGTCTGCGGGAGCTGCTCACCTCATCCTCCTCCCTCTTCCGACGCCAGTCTGGGAGAGGATCTCGAAGCCGTGGAAGCCTCCGGCCGCGGCAGTCCTCCTCCTCGAACCACGGAGGGTCCCCTAGGGACACGATATCGTCGAGCGAGGCGAACGCTGATCCGGTCCTCGCAGGCGTCGCCTGCTGAGCCTGCCGCTACTGGCTACTGCTGCTCCCGGGCTTCTTCAGCACCCGGTCCTTTAGGATCTCGTAGTCCACGGTGATCCGCACCCGAGCCTCTCGGCCTCCCTCTACCTCTCTCGAGCCTCGAGCAGGCGACCCTCATGGTGGCCCGGTCATCCCTCAGCTCCTCCATGGCAGTCACCATGGTCCGCCGCTGCATATCAAAAGCAAAAAGGAGGATCAGAACATGTTGCAGGAAGAAGAGGAAAGAAGAAAGTGTCTTACCTCGGCCTCCAACCAGAAATCCTCGCCTCTAACTCCATCGTAGACTCTCCATCTGTGCCTGGAGAGTAGCCACATCTCCTCCCTGCCGCTGCATGTCAAGGGCAAGCATGTTAGAACATTCAATAGACTTGAAAGAAAGTGCTAGTTTGGTGTCTTACCTGAGCCCCAATCTCTCGAGCCTGCTCCTCCACCTCCCCCGACCCTCGCCTCCGCTCGGTCCAGGGCCCTCTGCAAGTGGACCCCCAGGTCCCCTCCGCTGGCTGGGCGGACGAGCTCACCCCCACATCCCGGCTCGCCTGCGCTCTCAATAGCTTCCTCTCTGCATGCACAATCTTGGTCAGAAATCAAATCAAATCAATGTCAATTCAAGATCAATGGTTAATGTTACTTACCAATGTCCTGACCTCGGCCCGGAGCCTCGTCAGCTCCACCTCCTGCTCGGCCATCGCCCCTCCCAGAGGCGGATGACCTGTGACTCCGGCATCTGCCAAATGCTTCAAGGTTAGAATCAATTCAAATTCAGATCCGACCAAGGCTTAGAGTTAGAAGTTTCACTCACCACTCGTCGGTCAAGTCGGAGTCGCCCGGCATACCGTCCTGGAAGTCCTCCATGTAGGCCGAGCTGTCGCGGAGGTCTGTCACTCGTAGCACCTGCTCTCCTCCCTCGCGCCAGTACGCGACGGTGCTGCCGTGGTCTGCACCCCAGTCGCGGTCCTCCGCGAAGAATCGCCGGCGCGAGTGCCCCTCTCTCCCGAGGGAGGGCACCTCGATGGCCGGCTGGTGCCAGCCCAGTGTCCGCACCACCAACTCCAAATACAGTACCTCACATGTCCCGAGGCATAGTAAGAGGAGGTGGCGGTCGAACAAGGGGCGACCCGCCGCCACCGCCGGGTGCGAGGTGTCCGCCTCCCCTCGATATGGGGTCCACACCACCTGAAAGAACAAGAAGACACTGGTCAGTAACATCAATGCGGCAATAATTGAAAGAATGCAAAAGCTAGTTGAGGGTTTCATACCTAATCGTGCGGGTAGTGGTCAAGTGCGACCCGCACATCCCCTGCTCTCCTGTCTGTGACCCTGGGGTCCGGGGCCACCTCCCACTCGTCATGAGAGGCACCATCGTCTGGCGCCCCTCTACAAGTGTCCCGCGCCCCATGGGGAAGCGGGTATACCCCCAGATCTGCAAGAAGAGAAAGTCAGTCAGTCAAGCAATTTAATCAATTGAATTCAAATTGAGCTTTAAAGGAAAAAAATTGCATACCTGAAGGAGGGGGTGAAGCCCCCAGTGCTCTGTGAACCTGCGAGCTACTGGGTAGAAGTGAAACAGATGTCCTAGCATCGCAGCGCCCCAAGCATACCTCCCGCCTGCGCCAGATCTCGAAGAAGCAGCACGAACTTGCAGTTCATCTGTGATGACTGCGTCGCGAACAGCAGGCGTCCAAAGAGGTAGCTGACAAAGATCCGCACCGAGCGCTCCTCGCTCCGGTCTCCTAGGTCAAGTGCCCCCCGCACTCCAGCGTAGAACTCATCCAGTGACTCTAGGGGTCCTCTCCTCCTACCCCTCAATCCAACCGCCTCCGACAGCGATCCGAGCAGGATGCTCCGGATCGGTCTCCTCCTCCAGGCCACAAACTCTGGCCCCAGCAACTCCGCATATCGTCATGATAGTCCCTCCTCTCCAGTCCGACTACCGGCTCTCCCTGAACCGGTAGCCCCGTCAGATACGCCACATCCTCTAATGTGGGTATCATGTGACCCAAGGCATGATGAATGCCTTGCAGTCCTCCTCCCATCTCTCCCTCAACGCCTCTAGGTACGGCACATCTAAGTGGAAAGGGCGTACCGACAGGAGATGTCCGAACCCCATCCTCGCTATCTGGTCCTGCTGGGCCTCTGGAAGCGCATGGCACCACGCCCAGCACAGGTCCCAAGTCACTCTGCTCCTCATCCGGCCCTTACCCTGCAGAAAACACAAAAATATTAACGTCAGCATCGACTGCCGTTGATTTTCAACTGACGGCAAAGGGTCTGCCGTTTACTCATAATAGGCATCAATGGTGTGGCCGTTTAGTTCCTGTATCGACGTCCAACCCATTGCCGTCAAGATCATCTTGATGGCAAGGGGGTGGACGCCAGACAGGAACTCGACGGCAACCGATGTTGCCGTCAAGTTCCTGTCTGTCCCGACGGCACTTCCCCTGTTTTCCATCCTTTTCACCAAATTAAAAAGGCATCCACAAGGGTTTTAGAATACTTACCCGTGGTCGTCGAGGTGCCTCTGCCTCCGTCTCGTCTCCTCCCTCAGTCTCTTCCCCCTCCGGTGCATCCTCCACCGCCATTTCTTCCTCTTCCTCCGCCGTAGCCATTTCCTCCTCTTCCTCCCCCGGTTGGCGACGGTCCCGGAGAATCCTTCTCTTTTCCCTCCTCCTCATTGTGATCTCGAGCAAAGAGAGCAAAGTATGGGTTTTCCTTTTCCTTTTCTTTCTCCCGGCGCTTGGGAAGATGGAATGGCGCCCGGGAGAAGGCGTCGGTTCAAAAAAAGGGCGTTTACTGGTTTAACGTCAACCTCAGGACGTTTAACTTAATCTAACGTCAACATCAGGCCGCTGACGTACACTTGACGGCTAGAGTGTAGACGTCAATGTCCCTTCAATGTCAGATTTCGAAGTTTGGTAAGCGGCCAAGTCTGGACGTCTACTTTAACCTCGACGAGAACATGTATGGACGTCCATTCTTCAGTCTTCTAGTTGACGGCTGGGTTGTGGACGTTAACCAGAGGTTGGAGGCCATCGATGTGGACGCCAACTACTCCGCGCTCAGTCCTCACAGCACAGTCTTTTGAACATCCTTGAGGTCATTTCATCCCCATTTCACCACATTCCATTCCACACATCAATCAATGCAAGTCAATTGAACACAAATGCAAACCATCTTTATTCATCTAATTGTGTTACACTTATTCAGATCTGAAAAGTACATCACTTTGCCCTGCGGGCCATGAAATAGCCACAAGCAACGGGAAGAATGCTATAATTGTATTCCTCATATTTCAAGATCTCTTCCCGTTTCTCCTGAACAGCCAAACCCACCTTCCTGCTCACTGTATGTTTTGCCCAAGCCTTCATCGCTTTCTTCATCAGCCTTTCATTTCTTCCGGTGACTATCATATCGATGCCATTGAATGAAATGGGAATTCCCCGTGGAATCCCAAGCTGACAGTGGCACCGATGTGGTTGATACGCCACCATCCGATCAGCCCCAATCAGCCATAAATCTTTGTCTTCCCTGGTCCGTGCTCTGAACTCGATAGTCCTCATAAACAGCAGCCTCACGATGAACTCATCCATGCCCAGATATGCTAAGTGATCTCTCCAAGCATCTCGGCCCTTCAAGTGCGCGGTCACACACTTGATCTCATCCTCTGGCTCGTACCATGCCCTGCTACAATGCACTGAACTCCGAAGGAAGACTCTGGAGGGGTAGGTTATGCATCAGCAAAATCAAACTTTAGATGAGCTTCCATCCATACCTGCAGCAGAAACAAACTCCCGCACGTGCGTCCGCCTAGGCTCATGGTGGTGAGCGAACTGTACAGGTGGGCCAGCACTGCAGGGGCAAGTGACTGCCCGCGCCATAGCAGAGTGAGTATCCCAACATGCTCGTACAGGATGAAGTCGCCGCTCGTGGGGAATAGGAACACCCCGGCCAGGCAAAGAGTCAGTCCTCGCGTCGCTCTCTCTCCGCCAATTTCTCGGGCATGCTGGATCAGCCACCAAGCCAGCCGGTCCAGGAAGATTCCATTCTTGTTCGTCATCCGCAGTACTTCTTTCTTGTCCCGCACGATGTCCACGAGGATCTCTTCCCACGGGAGGAGAGGAGTCGTGGCATCGTACTCCAGGCACCGCTGCCACCCCAGGAACAGCTCCACCTCCTCCAGCAACACGCTCGCCTCGAATCCCTGGAACACGAAGGTGTGTGTGTGTGGGTGCCATCTCTCTACCAGCGCCCCCAGGGCATCGAACCCCCACCACATATCCTTCATGTTCTTCGCTAGTACCACCATGAAGTTCAAATGCCACATTCCGATGAAGCTCCGCATATCCAGGGTTATCGCGTTAACCAGATTCACGAGCCAGGAAAAGGCCCGTACCTGGCCTTGGCTTGGGATTGCCGGGATCTCCTGCATGAGGGCGAGGTTCTGTAAGAGTGATGTTTGGGGCGTTTTCAGCCCGGGAAAGAGCAGAACAATCATCACCTACCTCTCCATTGGCTAGACGCATGCTCAGGTGTCCCAGAATTTCACTCAGAACTCCGGGATTCGCACCTGTAGATCGTCCGGTTGATGAGGAGGCCATCTTGCTGTTCTTCTCTATCTCTTTGCTCTCTGGTTCGCAGCAGGAGCAGGGAGGGACGGAGGTAGGAGATGAAAGAGTCCTTATGGACTCTCATCACCTATTTTTTCGGTTTGATCCGCTGTCATGTCGACGTCCAGATCGGTGGACGTCAGTTCCAGGTTGGCGGCCACATCGGTGGACGTTAACAAGATTACTGGCGGCCATCGATGTGGATGTTGACTGACCGGAAATGCTTAAATTCTTAATCTTTATATGGCCATTATCCTTTATCTTGTGCTTCGAGCTGTTTTGCAGATATCTTAAGCACAAGCTGCGCTTCAATTTCGGAACGCTCATGCGACTTTGAGCGTCACAGGTATGTCTAACATAGGACCCCACCAGAGGCGAATAACTTGGCGACCGTGAACCCTGAGTTTCCCTTCACCAAAAACCATGATGGGTTTGCGATCTCTCAGTTATTCGTATGGCCTTTAGAATTT
The DNA here is from genome assembly GCA_014218235.1 of Colocasia esculenta. Taxonomy (NCBI): domain Eukaryota; kingdom Viridiplantae; phylum Streptophyta; class Magnoliopsida; order Alismatales; family Araceae; genus Colocasia; species Colocasia esculenta. The sequence goes on from CM024757.1 coordinate 67,522,554, forward strand.
TCCTCTGGTGCTAACTTGCATTTTAGATAGGCAACCCACACCAGCATGCATCTTCACTGCTAACATTCTCTTACTAACACTCAAAAAAAAATGGTGATTTTCCTCGATTATATGATTGCTCCATGGCCCCCAGCTCAGGTAGCCTACTGGGTCCGCTCTTCATGACTGTCCAGGTCGATATCGGGTCTTTGTTGCCCCTTCTCTACTTGTCCCACCGTGCTTTTCACAAATGATCATTCCAACCTTATTGAGTTCATTTGAGCCTTCTCCAGCCGCGAGCTTAATTCCGGACTTTAGGCTTTCTAAGCATGTGATTCCAGTTAGAGTCTTTTGATAATCCTTTGAGAGATCAACCAACTCCTTGTCTTCGTGACCTCCTAAATTCGGGACCGACGTCCTGATTAGGCCAGCGAGCCCACGGCTCCAGTTACGAGACCCTCCTGATTCAACCATCATATTACAACTCCTTTGACTCAGACACGCCGGAAACTAGTCAAAGTCCAACACGACCATGCCAGGGACCCTGCCATTGGGTCGCAGTTGTAGTTACACGGGTAGATCATCCTTTTCCTACCCCTATTTGTCTCTCAGACGATTCGTCATTTGTTTCTAGCTTGTCTCTTTCGTTTGGTTCGCTAGAATTCCTATCATCGGAGATGGCCCTTCCATTAAATCTTGCGTCCTTTGTTTACCGAGACACCAACCTTTCAGTCCGCTCTGCTCCCTTGCAAGGCCAGACGTCTCGGAGGGGCATTTGTAGACGCGAGATTTGGCCCATCTCCCGCAAGGCTATTTGGCCCATTAAGGCTCGTTTGACCATGTGTTGACCAGCCTCGGATCCCATGTAGACGGCAGCATCGATGGCCGCCGAGTACAGGTTGGCGGCAATCCCCCTGGACGCTGACCCAAGTTGGCGTCCACACCGTGGACGTCTGCATGAGGTTGGCGGCCTGATCCTGGACGTCAATAGGGTTTACCAGGTCTGCGCAACTAACCCGAGATTCCAGCCCACTAGCGCCCTTGTCTCGGTCATGCAACGCACATAGCCGTTCCCAACGGGTATATGGGCCACCTAGGCACCCTCTTGACCCAGTAAAAATCCTACATGGCCTCTACCCATTGGTTGGAGCATTTACACAAGGATTGCCACATGTGTAAGTGTGTTTCTTCACACTTAGCATCCTAGGCACCAACCCCGAGCTCCTCTGCCTATTTAACACCCCCTTGAGCCCTCTGAACCAGAAGGGGGAGAGGCTGGACGTCCTTATGCTGAAGCTTTGAGAGAGGAGAGAGAAAATCTCACCCTACCTTCCACCACTCATCCTCTTCACTCTCTCCACATTCGGGACGTCTAGAAGGGTTGCATTGGAGCTGGAGGAGCCCTACAAGGAGCCAACAACGCCAAAAACGAGGATCTACACCCTCTCCTCTCTCTCTTCTCTTACTTGTTTTGTAGCTAACTTGCATGTTCCACACAGTTTCCCACACATCCTAGGCACGTAGGTCACCCTCCTACACACCTAGAAAGGGGTTTCCCAACCAAAAACGGAGGGAAGAAGGGTGGTCATAACATTTGGCCACCCCTCTTCTCAAGTCCGCAACCGGTACGGGACCTTCCTTTTGGGTCTTTCTTATTTCGTTTTGAGCATTTACTACACTCCCTAGAGTCTAATAGAGTCTTTGTTTTGGCAGGAACAACCCGCAGGAGACTACGGAGCTCTTCTCCTTTGGCCGGCCGAAGGAGGAGAAGTTGAAGTCCCACCATCATCCGCAACGCGAGGCTATTGCACCGACGTGATCACAGCAACTCCTTGGGCACAGGTAAGGCCCTGGCGATCACCAAATCTCCTTTGCTTCGCTTGTTTGCTTCGTTTTCCTTTCAGTCAATTCAGTCAACAGGAGGGTCAACGTGGTCAACCGGCGACTCCTACATCGCCAACGAGAGCCCGGCGGCTTCCGCGAGCGTCCGAGGGATCCGGCGACGGAGCGGAAACGAACCGTCCATAGAGTAGAGAGGCGACATCCTGGATGACCGCGACAATGTCGCGTCGCAGCGCCCTGTCGCGACATGGTCGCGTCAGATCGCGGCGTCGCGACTCGGACAGAGCTCGGAAAGACCAGGAAACCGGAATTCACCCTTATCCTAAGACACCTAGACTAACACTAGGACTCTTAAACCTCTTCTAATCTTATCCTAACACCTAGTTTCGGGATTAGAGTGGGTTTCTAACTCTTAAGACTCTATAAATAGGGGATTGGGGGTGCTAATCCCACAGCCAACCTCCTGGCATCCTCTACTGCTCCGAGTTCAAGCTCTCTCCCTTCTCTTGCAACCATGAAGAGGAATTATTCGGCGTTTGCAGAGGATATCCCTCCCTACTCCGGCCCAAAGGCTGCTAGGGAAGCGCATGCCGATCTAAAGCAGCTTTTCGCCATCCCGGGGCACATCTACACGCACCCGGAGCTCCAAGTAAGTAGCCTTTCCTTCCTGAGATTCTGAACTTTCTGCACAATTCTGTTTTGCTCTGTTTTGCTCTTCTCTTTTCTCCTCTTTTCCCCTCCATTCTTCATGTTTCTTCTTCTATCTCAGATCCTCCCTGGCCAACAACGATTCTCAAAGATGTCATGGCTGGTGCCCATGCTCGAGCTACTGTCGCCCACGTCTATTGGTCACGTGAAGGAGTGGGGACTGTCCACTATCTTCGTGCTGGCCAAAAACTACAACAAGCTAGTGCATGTGTGGGAGAGTGTCACAGCCATGGTGGAGCTATGGCATCCACAAACCAACTCGTTCATCTTTCTAGATTTTTTTTTTTTTAATAAAGCCAAACCAAGGAGGTAGGTAGTGGCGGTCTCACTAGCAAGTGAGAGGGCCACTACCTTCCCAAGTGGCTAGGGGTGGGTTTTCATATATAAGTAAAAGGTAGGTACAACAAGGGGGCTAGGACCTGATGGAAGGATCTCCTACCTTATCAAGATGGTAGGGATCCTTAACAGTAGTAGGCAGGTCGCCCCAGGAACTCCAAATGACGAAACGAGGACAGGAAATGGCAGAACTGGCCAGGCAGTCCGCTACTCTATTAGCTTCCCTGGGAACATGAGCAATTTCAGCTTTCAGATTCAAGGTCTTCACTGCAATGTCATGCATGATACAGGTGAGATCCCACTGGCTAGAGATCTTATTAGTAACCAGCTGAAGGAGATTGAGTGAGTCTGTCTCCACCAGTACTTCAGAAACACCCTTACTGCAGCAAATGGAGAGGCCATCATTGAGTGCCATAGCTTCAGTTGCAAGACTTGAGTTTAGATCATGGTATGCCCGGGCGAAGGCCCAGCACATGTTGCCCTCATGGTCTCGAAGTATACCTCCACCTCCGGCTGTCCCCGATGTCCTCATAAAGGCGCCATCAACATTTAGCTTTAATCTCCCCGACGGGGACGTGATCCATCGGACAATGGTCGGGGTTCTGCTCTTCAGCTCTTCCATACCATGTTCAGTTTGACGGAGTGCAGCTAGCCATGGTTGCGGGACTTTCTGGAATTTAAAGGAGATGCAGATCGCGCGGATGGACAACATTGTTCTGTTGATGATGTGCTTGGCCGTCATCCCCTGATCTTGGAATCTAGCTTTATTTCGGCTACACCATATCTCCCACAAAGCAGCCATGAAGGTGCATCGAATGAGGCGACCAGATGTGGCGATAATTTCTGGGCGGGCAAGGAAGGTAGTCACACCATATGTCACTGCGCTAACTTCCCTGTTGCTGAAATGCAGAAGATGGGAAAGCTCGGACCAGACTTGATCGGCGGTGTCGCTTCTGAAGAATAGATGAAGGGCGCTTTCTTCTTGAGGTTGGGGGCAGCAGGAACATTTATAAGCGAGGGGCACTCCTTTTTCCTTCACAGTCTCATCCACCGGTATGGAGTTGAGGATAAGGCGCCATAATAGGACAGACCATTTGAGGGGGATGTGGGGTGACCACAAGACAGCCCACTGTTGAGAATTTGCTGGTGCGAGGAGGGATCGGACAGATTTTGTGGAGAATTTGCCATTTGCAGTAGGACACCAAATCCATGTGTCCTTGGTGCCATTAGAAGTTAAGAACTGAGACAAAAGATGCCGGGGGCAATACCGGGTAGCAGTCTGCAGCTGAAAGCTCATCGGGTTGTTGAAGGCCTGCTGAACAGTGCAATACTTATCGGACATGTTGTTCCAGATGTCTTCAGGGATGAAGTCTTTTAGGGGCACCTCCCCAGTCCATGCATCATACCAGAAGTAAGTTGTGGGGCTGCTGTTCATAGAAACAATTCTGTGGTTTCTTTGGATGATGTGGGCTGCTTGCTTCCATAAATTTCTGTCCGCGGCCAGCATGAAGGGGAAATGAGCTTCGGAGTGGTGACAACTGTAGAGATGTTTACCTCTGAAGAATCTGGCCCATAAGGAGTCCGTCGTCAAGGCTTTCCATAGCATCTTCGTCCGGAATGCAATCTGCATGTGATTCAGATTTAGAACTCCCAGCCCCCCACTCTCCTTTGGCTGTGCAATGGTGTTCCAGCTCTTCCAATGTCTTTTCGGGGATCCCTCGTATGAGCCCCAAAAGAAGTTGGCGAGGATCCTGTGGAAGCCTCTCACCACAGTGGCTGGGATGGGCATGGCGTTCATGGTGTAAATGGGAAGGGCGGACAGGGTGTGCTGGATTAAGATGAGTCTGCCACCTGAAGAAAGCAGATCGGTTTTCCATCCTTGTAGTTTGTTGACCGTCCGGGAGATGATGTTGGCGAAGTGGGCCGGCTTTTGATGGCCTGCGTATATGGAGACCCCAAGGTACTGAACTGGCAATTTTGCTCTGGTGAAACCCATGGTATCATTGATTTTCTGAATGTGGCTATCAGTGGCATTAGCAGGAACATAAAAGGAGCTTTTGTGCTTATTGACTAGCTGCCCGGATGCCTCTTCGTAGCTGTTAAGGAAGGCCATGAGTCTTCGCAGATGTCTCACTGAGGCATTGGAGAAAACCAGTGTATCATCAGCGAAAAGAAGGTGTGAGACTGCCGGGCATCTAGCATTGGTTTGATACCTGCCGCCACTGCTGTGTTTGAACAGGTGAGTGAGCCCCCAGCTGAGTGCTTCTTCCGCTAAGATGAAAAGGGCAGGGGCCACAGGGTCCCCTTGCCTGACCCCCCTGGATGACTTGAAAAAGCCATGAATCTTTCCACTAAGAAGGATGGAGAACCAACAGTTAGAGAGCAGTGGTTCAATGATAGAGATCGCTTGAATTGAAAAGCCGAATCTAGTGAGGACTGCATATAGGAAATCCCATTCAAGCCTGTCATAAGCCTTTGCCATGTCAAGTTTAATGATCAAGTTACCCCCTCTGCAAGGCCTTCCTAGATGCTGGAGGAGATCCTTTGTCAGAAGTTTGTTTTCAGCAATACTCCTCCCTTTGATGAAGGCGCCTTGTTCTTCGGATATCATGTTCGGAAGCAAAGTACCCAGCCTGTCGGATATGACCCTGGAGATAATTTTATATAGAAAATTTGATAGGCTAATCGGTCTGAAATCAGAACACTTCTTCGGGTGCTCCACCTTCGGTATGAGGGTGATAAGGGATGAAGTGAGAGCTGTTGGAATGTTATGCCCGCAGAAATAAGCCTGCACAGCTGCAACCACATCGGTCTGTTTGAGTTCCCAGCAAGTATGGTAGAAGTGTCTGGAGAAACCATTGGGTCCCGGGGCACTGTCGGGGTCCATACTATGGACCACATGTTTGATTTCATCAGGTGTAGGAACATTGCATAGCATAGCATTGTCATCTTCTGTCATTAGGTGTGGTATATGCTCCAGTATTTCAGGTCGAACCTGATGGGGGGCAGATCTGAATGCCTCAGTGAAATGTTGCACAAACATGGCTGCTATCTTATCATCTCCGTCTACTGCTGTCCCGTCTTCTTTATATAGCTTTGAGACCATAGAGTGCCTCCTTTGGTTGAGGGCATATGTATGAAAAAATTTAGTGTTATGATCCACCTCCTAGAGCCACTTAATTCTGGATTTCTGCCGCCAGAGCTTCTCCTCTTGTGACAATACTTTCTCCAACCTGTCCTTGGCTTGAGTGAAGTTATGGTAGTTAGCCTGGAACTGTCCTCCTCATAAGTCTTTTGCATTGTGATGAGTAAGGCTTCAGCTTCTTGAATATTGAGGGAAATATTCCCAAAAACTTCTTTGTTCCATGTCCTGTACACTACAAGAAAAAACGCTTATAGAGACCGATTTAGAGACCGAAAATTTTGGTCACTATTCGGTCCCAATTTTGGGACCGAATAGTGACCGAAATAATCGGTCTCAAATATTAGAGACCGAAATTTTGGTCCCTATTCGGTCCCTGAATAGTGACCGAAATTTTCAGTCACTATTCAGTCCCTATTTTAGGACCGATTAGAGACTGAAAATTTCGGATCGGTCCCAAAATTGGGACTGAATAGGGACCGAATAGGGACCGAATATAATCGGTCTCTAAATATGGAGACCGATTATATTCGGTCCCTATTCGGTCGCAAATAGGGACCGAATAGGAACTGAAAATTTCGGTCTCAAAATATTGAGACTGATTATATTCGATCCCTATTCGGTCCCAAAAAATAGGGACTGAATAGGGACCGAATATAATCGGTCTTAGAGACCGATTATATTCGGTCCCAAAATAGTGACCAAATAGGGACGAATAATTTCGGTCTCAAGATATTGAGACCGATTAAATTCGGTCTCTATTCGGTCCCTATTTTGGGACCGAATAGGGACCAAATATAATCGGTCTCTAAAGTGGTCTCTATTTTTTGTAATTTATTTACGCAAGGTTTAACATGCATCTAAATATGAACATGTGTAGGTAGTGATAGGTATGTGTAAGAGTGTATATATTTATTAGTATATATATATGTGTGTAATAAAAGAAATGATAAAATTATAATGTTAAAGAAATGGATAAACTTCCTACATGCACATATATATCTGTCAATTTGTGCTTGTTAGTGTCACAAGGGAGTGTGTGAGGTGTTAGAAGGAAGATAGATAGCTACGTGGGAGAGTGTGGAAGTGCTTATATGCATGTGCAAGTATATATATATACATATATAAGAGTACATATATAAAGGGTTGGCGGCGGAAGTATTGGGAGAGGAAGAAACGCCAGGAAGGGAGGAGTTTTCGCAGAAGGAAAAATGGCTAACTTGATTTTCTGGAAATAATGAAGAAGGAAATAAGGTGCATAAGATAGGTACTTTCACATTACCTTTAAGATAATAATTTTTTTTCTTGATCCTTAATCTAGTTTATAAGTCAAGAACTTCAGTTAATATAAATAAAAAAATGTTTTATCTGAAGTATCATTTTTAAAGGCTACTATATGATTTCTGAAATTGCGTGATCATCGTGTAAGATTTATGTATCTCATTTCCTTCGTGTCTCCATCTTTGGTTAGGATATTGAATATGAGTATCTATCATATTTATCCCTTGATTTGCGTGCCATAAAGATCATTAGGTATACTTTTGGTCTCTTGTGTACGTGTCTTAGCTAACACTCATATCTTAGGCAAGTGTTTTTGTGAAGGATTCTTCTCATTCTTCTTCTTCTTTTCTTCTGGCTGTGTTCTGAAAGCAGTGGTAGTATCAACACTATTTGTCCAGCAGTGTCAGCACTATCTGTCAAGTAGTGTTGACCTATCTGTCTAGTAGTGTCAACACTATCTATCCAGTAGTATTAATCTATCTGTCCAGTAGTGTCAACACTATCTATCCAGTAGTGTTAATCTATTTGTCCAGTAGTGTCAACACTATCGATCTATCCAGTAGTGTCAACACTACGTTGACCTATTTAATTATCCCTTATAGTGACGTTGACCTATCCCTTCATATTATCGACCTATCTCTTCATATTATCGACCTATACCTTGCAGAGAGTTGACACTATCCTTCAAAGTGTCAACACTCTCTTCTAGCTATTCAGGTTGACACACCCTGTATTCAAGTCAACCAAACTCCTGTTTCCAGTGACTTAGGTCGGCACACCCATGTTCCAGGTCGACACACCATGTTAGATCTTAATCAAACTTACATCCAATGGTTAAACGATGAATAGCTAGACACTCTGACGATGAAGTTAGCTCGGGAGTTGTGATTCGGGGGTTTAGTCTTTAAGAGATTGCGCAATTTTTGACTTTATTTATTTATATATAATATATGTATCTATGTATATCTATCAATCTATGTATGTACATCTATATCTATATATCTGTATATCTATATATAATATCTATATCTATATAATTTATATATGTATATACATATATATGTTATATTTATCTATGCGTATATATATGCATATATCTATGTGATAGATAACTAAATAATTACTAAATTTGATTTGTAAATTAATATTTTAAATGTAATTTGGAAGATCTTATTATTTTAAATGCAAATAATAAAAAATTAATACTTAACTTATAGTATATTTTACTATTATAAATATTAATAATACAAATATATTATTTAAGATATATTTTAAATAATAAGTTTAAAACCCCTAAATTCTTAAAATAATCTCCCCTCCCTGCGGCGCCAAATCTCCACCCGGTGCCGAATCCCCAAAATATTTCCCCCTTCCTCCGGCGTCAAATCCTTAGTTCTTCCTCCTTCCCCCTGAGTGACCGGAAGGTGTGAGTCACTAAATAAAGGAATTAGAGACCGATTAAGCTTGGTCACTATTCGGTCCCTAATTAGTGACCGAATAGTGACCGTCTTGATTTCGGTCACAAATTTTCACGATTTTGGCGCGCTGTTCAGACATTTTGTGAAGCCATTCTATACCTCCCCCCTCTCGCGCCATTCTTCTCTCCTCCATCCAGCCATTCTTCTCCCTCCCTCCCTCCCTCCCTCTCTCTCTCTCTCTCTCTCTCTCTTGGCGACGTTGAACTCGCGCCACCACCGGAGAACGCCGCCGACGATCCCCGCCGTCGTCGTCGGACCCGTCGCCGCCGTCGGCCCTGCGGCCCAGCCCCTCTATCGTTGTCAGACCGGTTGCGGCCGTTGCTCCTGTGGCCCAGCCCCTCCGTCGCCCTCGCCTGTCACCACCGCCGCCGGTAGATCGGTAAGTTTCTTTCTCTCTCTCTCTGACTGTCTCTGTGGCCTCTCTCTGCCTATGTCTATGTGTGTGGGGATGAGAGATGCCGGTTGTGGGAGGGGGGAGGGAGGCCAAGGAGGGGGGGCTCGCATGCGGGGTGGGGGGGGGTTGCGCAAGGAGGGGGGGTTCGCAGGTAGGGGGGTTTGCGCAGATAGGTGGGGTTGGGGGGGCTGCGTAGGCCACGGAGGGGGGGGATCGCAGTCGAGATGGGGGGGTCTCTCTCTCTCTCTCTCTCTCTCTCTCTCTGGTGTGGGGGGGGGGGGTTGGGGGGCTGTAGAGGCAGGGGGGGGCTGTGCAGGGAGGGGGGGGCATGCAGTCGAGATGGGGGGGGTCTGATCTCTCTCTCTCTCTCTCTCTCTGACTGTCTCTGTGGCCTCTCTCTGCTATGTCTATGTGTGTGGGGATGAGAGATGCCGGTTGTGGGAGGGGGGAGGGAGGCCAAGGAGGGGGCGCTCGCATGCGGGGGGGGGGGGGGTTGCGCAAGGAGGGGGGGCTCGCAGGTAGGGGGGGTTTGCGCAGATAGGTGGGGTTGGGGGGGCTGCGTAGGCCACGGAGGGGGGGGATCACAGTCGAGATGGGGGGTCTCTCTCTCTCTCTCTCTCTCTCTCTCTCTCTCTCTCTCTCTCTGTGTGTGTGTGTGTGTGTGGGGGTTGGGGGCTGTGCAGGCAGGGGGGTTGGGGGGGCTGTGCAGGGAGGGGGGGGTGCTTGCAGTCGTTCTGGGGGGGGGTCTGATCTCTCTCTCTCTTTTGCTGTCTTTCTCTTTTGGCTTAAGATATGGAAGTATGTGGGTTTGGTATAAATGGGTTATGTGTGAAATAGGAAAGATACCGCAGCTGGTTGATGTAACTGCCTTTTTAATTGAAAGTTAGGAAGGGAATTGTTGTTAGGGAGTGCTTTTATATTCTCATAGACTGTTAATTTAAGATACTCCTTGTATCTCAATTACTGATATTTTTGTTGTACTTTTTCCATGATGACTTCAGGATACTCAATGTGATGATGGAAAGAGTACCTTAGAGAGTATCTTAAGGGAGTAAGACTAATCACCCTTGTTATTAAGTCACTCTCTTTGGCTGTTGGGTTTGTCGACAATGCAGGAATTTGAGGTGTAGTGGGGTTTAATTGAAAATAATGAGTAGACATGGGTTCAGTGCTTATGGGACTGCACTGAGATGAATCTTAGCTCTACTTGACCTGAAGACTTTTCTTGACGATGAGAAACATGATACCCCGTAAGGCCCAGACAGGCAGGACCTAATGTAAGATCTACTTGTCGAAAACTTTGCAACAAATTTTTTGCTACCTTTTTGTCTCCAAAACTCGTGAATGATTTTCCTGTCCCTTTTGGTTTTCAAGTTTTCCCTTCTATTGAAGTCGTGCACAAGTTATAACACCAAAAGGTTGATCTATGTTTTTCTTTTGTCATTTTTATCTAAATGTTGATACCTCATTGCTGTATTATTCCAGTTTTTTTTCCATTTCTAACAGAATGTAGACCAGAGGGATTCTCTATTAACTCGTTGAAATATTCTTTTCCAGTTGATTCGGTTGCATGATCGGCTGGTGCAAATTTCACTCCACACATCATCGCTGTTCCTTCTGGCGAGGTATACATTAAGTTGGATGTTAATGGTCAGAAAAGTAATCATAGACTCATAGTTACATCAATGTTTGTTAGAACTGAAAAGTTATACGCATTGCTAAGTCATGAATGTCAACTGTGAAATTGATTCCTATTTATGTTGTTTTGTCTTCCCAGTTTTGTTTGGAACACGTGCGGAGATCGAGCTAGTTGTTTTCATCTTTTAAGGCTTTTTATTCAGGTAAGATCCAGCGAGTCTGGGTGGTGGCTCGTCTTTATTTAATCCAGCGAGCCTGGGTGGTGGCTCATTTTTATTTGATCCAGCAAGCCTGGGTGGTGGCTCATTTTTATTTAATCCAGCGAGCCTGGGTGGTGGCTCATTTTTTTTTAATCTAGCAAGCCTGGGTGGTGGCTCATTTTTATCTTCTAAAGGTGATAACTATAAACTTACTCATACACACCCTTAAAAACAAAGAAATAATTAGAGAAATAGAACATGACTAATTATAAATTATCAACAGATTTTGGTGGGGGAGTATAATGCCAAAAGGAAAATCTATTTGGTGTCATAGCATAAGAATAGTGATCCACTTGAGTCCAGAGCCAAATATCTTACACTTTTTGAGATGTGACAAAAGTTAGATCTACCTCCTTAGTTTGGTCATGTATGTTATCAGTCAGAAAAGATATTTACAAATGGTAGGCATATAGATGGTCTAGAATGGCATGGCTATCAATATCTTGTAGGGAATTGCAGTACTAATTAATAGGTCAGATTATAGTACTAATTACACATTCATTAAACTGTAATTCCATAAAAGTAAATATCAGGCTAATGACATTGCAGGCTGATGGTTGTACTCTTTACAGGTATATCCCCTTCCTAATCTTTTCCTTAGCTGCATCAAGAATTAATCTACTTCAAGAAGAGTGGTTTCATTCTTCCAAGAACGACTTGTTTAAAAGTAAAGTTCAGACCAAGAATGGAATGTGGCTCAGAAAATATTTTTGTCTATTATACCCCTCATTTCTGCAAAAAAAACTGGACTGGAAATGGAGGTACAGCTGTGAGAGGTTCTGGGGAGATTGCAAACCATGCATGCTACATGGTTTGTCAGTTCAGATTGGGCCCGGGCTGAGCAGGTCCAGCAGGATGCATGCAGCTGTGCTCTTGCATGGTTGGATGTGTTGGATGTGTTGGGTGATGAAGGTTTAGCTTTTTTTTTGATAGTTTTATGTTCAAGGAAAAACTATAATAGACAAACTATATTTAGCTATGAAAAGATTATATAAAAGATTAGCTATGACAAAGCAATAAAACTAATTACATAAATGTCATTGTGCATTGCACAACAAAACTCAAATAGAAAAGATATATTTAAAAGGTGCACCTTCAACTTAGATCTATATATTCTAAGAAAAAAAATCAAAACTGAACAGAGTACCCAGTCCCATGTAAGCAGTCTATAATTTGCTGATAGACCCATGTAAGACTCTGTAAATGGACTTTCTCAATGAATTATGCTATATAGAAACATGAGATATTACAGTCTGGGTATGGCAGAGGATAATGGGAATAATATTAATTTTTTAAAAAATAAGTGATATATTTAATTTAATATATATCTTTTGACGTGTATTAAATAATTTTCTCTCTATATATATCCTCTTGTAAAGAAATTGCTTGCACAAAGTCGAGTAAATCATTTTTTACACAAAAAGAAAATAATGGCATCTCTACATAAGGTTTTGTGGCCGAAGACGGGCCAACTATAAGGGAAGACAAGCACCAATTCTAAAGTTTGAAAAAAGCACCAATCTGGACCAATCTAAAAACTTTGAAATCTGAGTTTTAAATAGAATGAACTACCTAATTAAATAAAAAGGGGTCATTAACATGTGAATTCTAGTTAGCTGCATGTGAACATCAAGTATTGCAATTAGATGTTCAGGAAGAACATAAGATTTCTGGGGACCACATCAAGTATCATCTGCAGCCTTTCTATGTTCCCAACACAACTTTAGCACAAATAAGTATGGTTATAAAGGGTCTCCTTGTCTGATTTCTCTTGCATTAATTACATCATTTTAGCAAGCAAAACCTTTATAATAACGACCAACAATGAGACTATCTAATTATTATTGTGAAGGGAATTTGAGTTGAACCCAGAAGTTCTACCATTGTCCATGATGGGGTTCCAATGGCTCTATCACACTGTCATATCTTGGAGAGTGTCCTCCTAGGGTAACAATATCAAATTTTTTGGTACTATCATGAAGTTTCTCTTTCCTTTCTAGTAATGTGTGTAGCAGTCATTAGTTAGTTTAAAAGTACATGTAAAATTATGAAGAAAATTTAAATTCTTGCTAAAGAAGTCGCATGTGTTTGATACTACTACCTACCTAATATTCTATCTTGAATTCTTTCCACATCAGGATTTCTTTGGAAAGCCTGCATTCCTCATTGAAACATACGCAACAGCACTATCTGATGTACAGTTCCATCTCAATGAAGATTCCATGTTCTCTTGAGAAGTCAGGTGATCAGTCTCTTATTCAGAGCCTATAATCTTATTGAACTGACTATAGTTATTGGTGGCAGATCTACACTTTCGGTCCTACTTTTCGAGCTGAGAATTCTAATACTTCTAGGCATCTAGCTGAATTCTGGGTACTTAGCTTCTGAATTTTTCCTGTCATTGTCTATTTTTTTCTGGTCCATTTTTACATCTTTAGCTTCATCTTCCTTCACAAATTTTATGGTTTTAAGGCCACAAATCATTAACTGATTTTTTTTAATGTTTTGATTTGTGCAGATGATTGAACCAGAACTTGCTTTTGCTGATTTAAATGATGACATGGCCTGTGCAACTGCATATCTCCAGTATGTAGTAGGTTACTTTTCACAGATAGCTTTTTATTTTATCCCAAACAGTGTTTCCTGGCCTTGCTATTTTACTTAAAACTTTCAATTTTTTCCTTCTTAAAATTGATTGCATATTGTTTTGGACAGGTGAGGTATGTTCTTGAGAACTGTAAAGAGGACATGGATTTTTTCAATACATGGATTGAGAAAGGCATCGTTGATAGATTAACTGTACGTCACCTACTCCCTATTCCCTGCTGTAATAACTTGACTTCATTCTATTCGGTAACGAAGCAGATAGGACATTTGACTTTTAAAATGTTTTTGCTTAACGTGATAGTGCAAGATTATCTGGATTGAGCCTTTTTATCTAGTGGATTCTGTGTATTAATCTTTTGCAGTCTTCTACTTGATAGGATGTTGTGGAGAAGGACTTTGTTCAACTGACATATTCTGATGCTGTTGAGCTTTTACTTAAAGCAAAAAGGAAATTTGAGTTTCTGGTAATACACTTATCTTGAAAGCAAGGATTAGCTTTAACTTGTGTGATCATACCATGATGCAAAGCTATTATGAAGCCTAGGCTATTTTCTTCTTAGGGTTGAGGAGCATCTCCTCACCTTGTTTGATTATATTGCTACTGTTTAGCCTATAAAATTGGTGAGAATCCACTTTTCCAAGGAAAAGAAATGAAACATAGGTTATTTACTTATCTGTTGTGTTGCTTATTATCTCTCAACATATATGAGCTTGCATAAAAGACACATCCAGCAGCTGTAGGAGGGGAATGGTTAATTTAGACTTGCACTGGGTAGTGGGGTTGTCATTCGAATATTATGTACATGTTTGTATAATGTATACATCTAGAATGCCAAGAGTAGACCCACCCCCGAGATCAAGCCTAAATCTAAAATCACTAATTGCTTGAACCTGTGAGCAGATGAAACACGGGGGTTTTGATGCAAGTGGATGCAAGCTATAAGAATAGTGATCCACTTAATCCAAGTGGATGCAAACTATAACCCCATTGGGGGTGGGCACAACCCTAGGGGTGTGCCCACCCCCAATGACCTCAGCTCCCCCAATGGGGAGCTGAGTTTGTTGCAAACTGCCAACCTGGCAGTTTGCAACAAGTCTTTTCCATATCAATAAGAATGCCATTGACTTAGGATATGTCAGTCCCTTCCTAAGCTTCTTGTTGTACATGATGGAATCTTGACATTTTTTATTGGTCAAATTCTGCAATCTGTACTTACTTTACACATCATACAACAACATAATCATACAGGTCTGCAACTGAAACTCACTTAGTGCCCAAAATGCTAAAGCAGTAAAGGACAAACCTGCATTCCTCTTTACCGCCCACACTACTGTTAAACAGACCCTTAATTTATATGTATAGCAGGAAGTCAGCATTCTGGTTAGATGAACATTCATTGACTTAGGATTTGTTGTGATTTTACAGGAAGCATCAGAACAGCTGGACAAGTCTGCTCAATTACCATCAGGAAGTCAGCATTCTGGTTAGATGAACATTCTTTCATTTATTTTAGCCTTTCTCTGCAAGAGAATTTGCAATCTGTGGTTTATTCTCCACAGTGTTTTCTTTCACTCTGCATTTTAGAATGCACAGTTTAGTCTGTTTTCCCCTCAAAGAACTGATTACTCGATTTGGGACATACAAGTGAGTGTATTTTGAGCAACCATGCTTATTGCAGTAGGATGATCAGACATGTTTTCCTGCCTAATTCTCTGTACTGGGACAGTTTTGTTCTCATATAATTTGTGCCTTGGATAGTTACTAATCATCACTGCCGTTTCTTTTCTACCAGGGACTTCCTCAACTACTCAAACACAGGTAAGTTTCTCGTCCACAGCAAAGTTCATTTGGTTGTTTTCTTAAAATTTCACATCAGAGTTTTAGATATAATATAGCAATACTTTATCTTGGTAAACTTTTTCTCCTCTAATATTTTGGATTTATGCTTCCTCACTGTGAATGGATTATGGATGTGTGGGCTTGCACATTTTAATGATTCCTTCTGCTTCTCTTGAGCTCATAAACGCCAGATGCTATGATAAGGCATGAAAATCAGCATAAATGGAGTGCATGGATGTTTCTGCTTACATTGTGTGTGTGTGTGTGTGTGTCTTTTGGGGTGTGGGGGGAGGGGGTGGTTGATGTGACTCGCTCGATCTTCGGTAACTCTCATTATGAAAAAGTAACAATGGAAATGAAGAACAGGCTGCTGGCTTCCTGTTTAACTCACTGCTGACTGGTAGACTTCTCTTTTTTGTCTATCATTATTTTGCAAGTGAAACACAATAATTCTCCCTCCTTGATGTCTTTTCTAAGGTGTTTCATTGCCCCCATTTTCGCCTCCGCTTTATCTAAATGTAAAATGTGGGGTTGCTATGTTGAAAAACTTGATGGTCAAGTATTGATAACCAGCTTTCTTTCCAGAAATCCTAAATGTGGAAGATGTTGTTCATAGATTTCGAGACCCAATATTGCAGAAAATAAAACGATTGATATCCCCTGAATTATTTATGAATGATCACCATACCCTCTACCTTCTACATAATCTTCATGTCTAACTTGAAATCTTTAAAAATAATTCTGTGTACCCCTAAATCCTATGACAAAGAGCTAAAAGATAATACCTTGTACTCCTGCAAGTCCAGCCTTTAGGGCCATCACAACTCTATTTAATGGATCTTGTGAGTGTTGACGTAGATTACAAGAGGAGATCATTCATATAGATTTCATGGGTATAAACATGATCAAAACCTGGTAGACTAGATAGATGTTATCTATAAAGTTTTTAGGGGTATAAACATGATCAACCCTAGCTAATCCTTTTCATCTGGCTATTTTGGTGGGTTTATGTGCTGTACCCTTTGGGTGATGATGGGTGGATCATGATGAACTAAAACAACGCAGTCCTTTTAACATGATGGTGATCGATCTATTTCCCCTTCGATGTTTGAATTGTTTTCTATTTTCTTCGGAGGGAAACTTCTGTCGTCTCACACACTCAATGATCGTTGTAAACAGCTCTGATTAATTTTGGTTACTTTATTAAAGACTTGGGGTCTTTGTGGAGGCTGTGTTCTTTGAGCATGGCACATCTTTAATTTCCTGCTTTTTTAATGGTAGTTTTTTTTTAGTTTATAAAGTTAACAATGGCCTCAAGGAAATTAGAAGTTTTTTTGTAAGGTTTTGTATTGGACATCTGCTTTTGTAAGTTTATGGCTATCAGGGGCCTTGCTTGAGGGCATCGGTGTCAATCACAATTTCTAGGCAATGTTCCTGTCTGAAGAGGAGCTCAATCCCTACCCAGTACCCACTCTTTTAAATAAAAAAAACTTATCGTCATCCGGACAATACTTTGAGATGAAATGTGACTATATATATGTGTGTGTGTGTGTGTGTGTTTCAATTTAACCATATTTATGTGTTCGCAGTATAATAAGTAAAAAATAAAAAGACGCACAAAAGAACATTTGGGTTCCCTCACTCATGCCTTTTTCTTTTTCTTTTATGGGGTTCCCTCTATCATTTAGATAAAAGAATTTGTTTTCATTCTGTATCCAGGAACTACTTGTAACTTTATTTTCTCCAGTTAACGAATTATGGCTTTTTGCCACCTTCCAAAAGGTTACGATGGTGGATATATGTATTCAATTTTCTTACATACAACATTATGAATGTTTGCTCTTGTTTTTACAGATTGGAAGTATCTTCTATCCTTGCTCCTTCACTGTGCTAGATGCTTCCAATATGGATTTTCTCTTTGGCCTCGATATGCTTCGTAAGCACCAGGTAACAAGCTGTCAAAGTGCCCAAACATTGCATTTTTCATAATTGTTTTTTGCACTGACATCTTATTTTGGAGCAGTGTATAATTGACTTAAAGGAGAATGTGCTAAGAGTTGGTGGTGGAGAAGTTTCAGTACCATTTTTACAAGGTTACTTCCTTCAACTATCTCATGGGGCATGTATACAATTCAACCTAGAACTGTTCTTTATAATCTGCATGTGAGATATGGAATGTGCAGGATTAACTATGCAATTCTATATTTTTTCCCTCCTTTCTCCATTAATGAATTGTACATTTCTGGAGTAGCTTCCAAAATACTCATTTATGATGAGGAGTCTGCTGGACAACCTATTATTCTGTCATTTTTGGGTTCCTGTTTCTAGGAATTCTATGATTGAAGGTGAATTTTCTTTTCAGAGGAGGACATTCCATCACATTTCCGTGATGAACAAAGGTTTTCTAAACAAGCTTCTCTTGGCCAAGGTTCAGTTCCTGTAAGTTGTCCTAACTTTTTAAACCTAACTGCAGTTCAGTTTCGTCATTTATGTCTGTTTTCTTATATCTTTCCTATCTATGAGTTGAATGACATTTGCATCTGTGAAAGGACAAATTCTAGCAACTCTATAAGACCACATGCCTGAAAGAATCTCTGGAAAAGCAATCTAGACTTGGTAATTTGCCTGCACTAAGATAAAAACTGGACTGGAAACCAAAACTGACAGGGCTAGTCTTGATTTAATTTCTGGTTTTTGATCCTGGCTTGTTTATACTTGAAAAGGCCATTTTTTACTTGCATCAGCTGGGTTCAGGCTAGTCTTAGGCTGGTATAGAGTATAGACATTTCTTTAAAAAATAGAGAAAAAAATATACATCCACCCTCTCATAGACTTAATGCAGTAGTATGTTTTTAAATTTATCTTCTAAAGGTGATAACCATAAACTTACTCATACACACCCTTAAAAACAAAGAAATAATTAGAGAAATAGAACATGGCTAATTATAATTATCAACAGATTTTGGTGGGAGTAGGAGCATCCTACAAACAAATGATCAATGGTCTCATCCTCCTCCCCACAAAGAAAATTTGAAATTTCTTGGGATGTTTTATGTTGAGTTGGCGAGATTTACACAGTTAGACCTCACTGATTCAGATGGAGACCATGGATTTAGTTTTATACACTGCCATGACTTTTGGTATGTTTTGTAGACATCCTGGATTCCTGGATATTGAAGAACTAACAGAGCTTCTGAATATGCAGTCAACTGAGCTAATTAATTCTGAGAAAGCTACTGTTTAATTGGTAGTAGCTTCTAATTTGTGGCACTGGCACAACCATATCTCTCTGATTAGTGCCACTTATATGTATATGTGCATGTTTGTGCATAAACATGCACATGCATTTGCACAGAGATATATAAATTCTTATTGTACCCAAAAGTTAATGTTTTGTTGTTTTTCCTATATGTACATCAGATAAACTACAGATTTAGTTCTATCTGTGGATGTGGACCCAATTCTCTAAGATTTAGTGCTGCATTTTTTTGTTCCCATTATCACTTTAAACTCTCCTTACATATGCATAAGAAATTTGTTATTTTGACTGCTTTTCATCATTATAAAGTCTTGGACGTCTTAGCATATATTGCTGCCAATATTTGTAGAATGCATACTTTTTTAATGTACTTAACATGTATTCAACAGGTAATCCAGCATGCCCTGCATAGTTTAGCTTCTTTCATATTGATTCAAGTAAAATGTGGATATTGTATTTTCATTGCATTTTCAGTATGTCTTTTCATGTTCTTAACTTTCATCTTTCGCATGCCCCAGGAGACATTTATATTTGGACTGTTTGTGTTTCAATCTTTGACCAGTGGCCATCCTGGGGAACAGAAATTCCCAAACCATATTTCTGTTCTGATTTTTTGTCCTTTTCTAAAGTCCATCAGATCTATCAACCTTGAACATGTGTTATTAATTTCCTTTTTTATATTTATTCAGTACTTTAACTAGTAAACTCAATTATCTTTTTGTTTATTTCACAATAGGTGCAACTCAGAAAGGAAGCAGATCTTCGTAGGTGCGCTGAATCTTCAGCTATAGCAGCTAAAGATAAAGTTTTAGAGCTTGAAGAAAAAGCTAGGCACATCTTAGAAAGATCTGAAAGGGAGAAAAAGCATCTTTAGAAGGAGATTTCTTATTTGCAAGATGAGGGAAACCTTTCTTGATCTAGAATAAGTGCAGAAGTGAGTTAGAAGACAATATTGTGTGCACAAAATAAGACCAATCCAATAGAACAACCCGAATGTCTTTTCATGTTCTTAACTTTCATCTTCCTCCAAATAGATTCCAGAACTCATTTGCACTATATACATAGCAACACAATATGATACTGCAGTTCTGCCTTTTTAACAGTGCCTTGTTCAGAAAATTGATTTGGAACACAAAGTTTCAAGTCTGGCAGTTCTATCACATGAGGTTGTTGCTCCATCAGAGACCCAGACTTTAGTAAAGCATCTTCAGGAAGAGCTTCGAAATTATGTGAGTCGTTTGTGCCCATATCCATTTTCACTTTCTTCACAAGCATGTTATTTAGTGTGTTCATTTCTTGCTACTTCTTGTTGACCATCATAACCTATTTGCATGTCTTTGTAACTGGAGAAAGATAAGTTGTTTACATTGATTTGCCTGTTATATATGATGGGTATCTCTGTGGTTGGAATAAGTTGTTATCCCGATTTTTTTCTTTCTAAAAATGTATATATATATTTTTAAAAAAATATTAAAAAATAGAGACTGATTAGTGACCGAATTAATTCAGTCACTATTCGGTCCCTAAATAGTGACCGAATTGATTCGGTCACTATTCGGTCCCTAAATTAAGGACCAAATAGATTCGGTCACTATTCGGTCCCTAAATTAGGGACCGAATAGTGACCGAATTAATTCGGTCCCTAAATTAGAGACCGAATAGTGACCGAATTCCATCGGTCCCTAAATAGGGACCGAATATTCGGTCCCTATTTGGTCCCTAAAATAGGGACCGAATAGTGACTGACTGAGTTCAGTCCCTAAATAGGGACCGAATATTCGGTCCCTATTCGGTCTCTATTTTAGGGACCGAACTGGGACCGAATAAGTTTGGTCCCTAAATAGGGACCGACCTGATTCGGTCCCTATTTAGTGACCAAATAGGGACCAAATTTAGTCGGTCATAGATTTGTGACCAGAAGTTCTTGACCGACAAATTCGGTCACTATTCGGTCTCTATTCGGTCTCTGAGCTGTTTAGGGACCGAATAGAGACCGAATATTTCGGTCTCTATTTCCGATTTTTCTTGTAGTGGTAGAAATTCCTCATATGTTTCAATTTTTGAACCATATTGTGCATGGGGAAGGAGGATGCTGGAGCCATCCTCCAAGCAGCAGTGGAGTCGGCCAAGAACGTGTCATGAGAACACCACATGTGTTGGAAAGTAAACCTGGAAGGGCCCTTCCTACTTTTGGTTGTACTGGAAATGAGCAAGGGACTGTGGTCACTGCAACTTCTGTCTAAGTGCTGCACATGTATAGCAGGACAGCAAACAGCCCACTCGGCATTGAAGAAGAGACGATCGATTCTGATCCATATGCTATTGTGGAGTTGCTCGTTAAACCATGTGAACTTGCTCCCTCGGAACCCAGCATCTTCAATCCCTGCAGCAGTGACACAGGCTTGGAAATCCATGACCGATCTTGACAGAGTATTCTTTCCACCCTTCTTTTCTTGAGGCGCCAAATAGCTATTGAAGTCCCCCCCAACCAACCATGGAGTAGTGCAAGAGTTGGAGAAGTCAATCATGTAGTCCCATAGTTTCCTCCTTTCATTAACAATGCAGCTAGCATGCACCACTGTCAAAAGAAAGTTTTACAAGAAGTTGTAGAAACTGAAAGTGTTATGAACTGATCACTTGATTCAGTCCTCAAAATGTTGATGTTTTCCTCCCAAAAAATCCATATACGAGCACGTTCATTCAGGTTGCAACAGAGCTATACATGTGGAGTTTATTTCTGTAAGTATCCATGCAAGATGTGTGCTTCTTGGGCTCAATAATGGCTATGATAGCTAACTTGTGTCTGCGCTTCAGAATTTTCAAGCGCCTTATGGATTGTGCATTGCCTATGCCCCTAATGTTCCATATTAGGATCTTCTGATTCATTGGTTTTGGGGTTGGAAGTGTTGCCACGTGTACCACCTCTGGTTCGAACACCTTCATCTCTTAGTGGCAGTGGTGTCTTCTGCTTCCCAGCAAAGGCAACGTGCAGAGTGTTGAGATCATCCTCTGGGGGGTCCATGCCAGGGATGGCTCTGACATTGTGTTTGACAGGCAAGGAGATGATGATACCTTTATTGCTGGTGGTGTGTTTTACCTGCTTCCCTTCCTCCTGAGGTTTATCCTTCCGCTTGTGCTTTTTAAGTGGATCTGGCGGTTCATCGAACACCTCTTCTGCAGGGGGTGATTCACCTTGTGTTTCAGTTTGAGTAGCAGGGCTCTCACTAGTGTGATCCTTTTGCTTCTGAATTCTGACATTGCATTCTTCCTGTAGGATGCAGTGGATGGGAGATTGAGGGGAGGTCTGACCCGAGTTCCTGCTAGCAGTTGCAGCGTCCCCTGTTTCTTTGATGTGCAGTGGCTTTGGAAAACCGTCAAGTATCTTGTGTGCCCTGTTGGTGGCACTGGTAGCTGCCTGTTTAGTTTTAATAGGAGCGACTTTAATGGACATGGGACTACTTTTCTGATTGCCAAGCTGTAGGGGGGTTCCATTTCCACAGTCAGATTTGGTGTTCTCATCATTTTGGGTTCCTTCCCCAGTCTTGCCATCAATGCCACGTGGGGGTTCCTGATCATAAATGTTGAGGTCGCTGGTAGGTGGCCCATGCAGGGACCGGTTCTGATGCTCTTGCAGGTTGGCATTCGATTCCTTCTCAAAAGCAGAGGATATTCCATCTTTATGTCCATGTTTGACTGGCCTCCAGGCAGTGATTTTGGGGGCAACTGGTTTTTGTGGGGGGTCTTCCTGAGCACTGCAGCTGTGAGTTCTTTCATCTTTCCAGAATTTGAAGCAACGATCCTTTTGGAAGAGTTGGAGATCATGCTTGGCCTCCCGCGCTACCAAAGGGGCGAAGAATCGACCATCTCCTACACCGTGGAGCAGATCAACTCATGGAGCATCTTGGCGTTCATTACCATAAAGAAAAATGATCTCTACTCCATGACTAGTGGTATGCACGTCCATCTTCTTCCAATTTCTCAGTGGATTACTTCCCAGTGTAAGCGGAAGACTACGAACTACACCGCCATCGCCAAGGCAGCCGCCATATGCATTTGCGGCGTCATACTCTTCCCAATATCCGACGGTGCCATCTCCTTCGGAAATCTTAGCATCATTGACTCTATTTCCGAAGGTATGAAAATTGGGCAAGCCGTCTTGGGTTTTCTGTATGCTGGCCTGACCTTTGCAGCACTCGGGGGTCCTTTCTATGGATCGATTGTCGCCCTCGAGCTATGGATGGGGATGCACATCCAATTCCGGGCGGTGGAGGACCCGAACACGGAATGCAAGACAATGCTGAACCACCCGCTGGCATACGTGGGCGGACGACTTCACATGAGCACTCGGGCTTGGTGCAAAACGGCTCAAGTGAAGGGCATACAAGCATGGCGCCAATACCTCCGAAGTCTGACCGTGGCGGATTTTGACATGTGCCCTCGATTCATGCATGGCCGGATAATTCACCTTCCTCGACGCGCTGGGCTTGTCTTGAGGCTGCTGGGCAATGGGGCGCTAGTTTCCTACAACCCGGACCGCTGCCACCTCCAATGCGGTGCGGCCCGGACGGTGGTTCCGCTTCTCTCGCACTTCCCGCCTATTCAAGAGAGGAAGAGGGGCGATGCACAAGACGAGCGCGACATGCGTAGCGCCGTTGTCCACTGGGAGGGATGCGCGATGAGCGTGATTCAAGCCGAGGTAGAGGAAGACGATGAAGTGATCAAGGAATATGTTGAAGTTCTGAAGAAACTTCAGCCAGTGGGAGGGAACAAATGATTTGATTTGATTTGATTTGTAGGCCAGATGATAGTTCGGAAAGGATTTGAAAGCATTGTTTGCTTGTTTTAGAATGAATTAGAGCATGTAACAGACTTTACATTTGAATGAAATAGAATGAAATTTCCTGTAAACGCAAGGGCTCTGTTGATGACGCGGCAATCACGGGTGTTGCCTTTATGTCGCGGCTCAGCGCTGCGTCGCGACTTTGTCGCGGTAGTGAAAAGGGTCGCGACATGAACGCGACTGCCCGCGGCGACGCGTCATGAACCGATTGATTCAAAAACAAACGCCCCCCTTCCTTCTTCCTTTCCGGTTTTCAAAATCCCAAGCTTCCAAACCTCCGAAACTCTTCTCCAACCCCTTTGCATTCCCACCTCCTTGCTAGCTAGACAACCCACTCCAAGACAACCCACATTGTGATGGAAGGCGGAAAAGAGATCGGCGAGGGCTCATCGCGGAGGAAGCACCAAGCGGAGCGTCAAAGCTCTCGGCGACGGGCGGAGGAGCCTCCGGTCGAGGGAGAGCTGCCCGAGGTCGTTATGGAAGAGGAGGAGGAGGAGAGACGGCTCCAACCATGAACGTGGAGGAGGAGCGGAAGAGACGAGCCAAGGCCATGAAATAGGTAAGTAACTCACCTTAAAAACTTGAATGATAGTAGAATGGAGGTAGACGGAGCCCCTAGAGGGCGAATGTAGGGCGAAACGCCCAAGAAAAGGAGGATCAAACAAAGAGGGCTCTGGCCGGTTTGGTCCTGAGAACGCGTCACCACGACCTGCCGTGACACTGCGACTTGGTGTCGCGGCGGGGTGGGGTGTCGCGACATTGTCACGACGTCTAGGACAGACGCGACCTTATCGCGGCCTAAGAAGGTGACGCGATAAGGTCGCGGTGTCCCGCACCGACGCGACAAGGTCGCGGCTGCCATAGCTATCGCGACTTTGCCCGAACACAAAATAAAAGCTTGAAGTGAATTCGAATGAATCTTGCAGGGTGAAATGAGGGCTCGAGTGTCATGGACACTGGTGCTAGCTGCTTTCCTAGCCTTCCCCCCTTTCCAGCAAGAGCGGGTAGAGGAGATGGGGTTTGGGGAGATCTTTAGGATCGAGAGAATGAGGGTGGATCCGGCCCTTACACAGGCCCTGCGGAGCAGGTGGGACACAAAGGCGAGTGCCTTTGCATTCCCATCGGGGCACATGATCCCCAGCTTGGAGGATGTGAGCCAGATCACAGGGCTCAGAGTCTACGGGCCAGCAGTGAGCGGCTACACCTACCCCTGTTATCACAACCTAGCTGTGCGCCTCCTAGACCTCCCAGTAGAGCGCAGGTCCTCCCTAGTGCCTAGGGTAGCATTGCAGGAGAGTCTGGGCTTGTACGAGGCGGGGAAGAACACAGGGGAGAGTGAGGATGAGTACCTTGCGAGGCTAGCCAGGGTCAACCGGAGGGAGCTAGCGAGTGAGCCTGGGCTGCAGGCGGACTTGGACTTGCGCCGCTTTCTCGTTCTCTTTCTTGGTAGACTCTTGTTTGCCACGAGAGGTGACGCAGTCCACTGCCGCTTCCTGCCCTTGCTAGAGGACCTAGGTGAGGTAGGGGGGTATGCTTGGGGAGCAGCCTTTCTAGCGCACCAGTTCGACGGTTTGAGTGCCTCCGAGCGGCAGACGTCTACGAGCGGCTTCTACCCCTTCCTTCAGGTACACCTTCTCTTCTAACTTTCCTGGATTTAAACTGCATTTGCTTAAACTGCCATCTGATTTGTCTTTTATCTTGCAGGTTTGGGGCTATCTACACCTCCCAGCCCTGGGGAGAGGGGATCTCACACGGCCGGGCCTCGTGCCCATTGCACGCCGTTGCGACTCTCGCCGAGACACCCGTCATCTGGTCGATCAGCTGGAGCGCTTACAGGAGGCCATTGACAGCTACCCTTATTTGGATGTAAGTACCCTCAATTTTCGCTTTGCTTAAATTATCTACTTGATTCAATTGCCTAATGACTGATTAGATTTGCCCCTTTTTTTGCAGGTGGTTTGGCAGCCATATCTGGGGGAGGGTGATGAGGGACAACCTTGGTTAGCGCAGGCCCGCCCCTACTTCGGTAGGTCGGTGTGGTTGCATGCGCTAAACCTTGTGCTACCTCTGAACCTATTCCTGACCCAGCGCTCACTAGGCCTTAGGCAGAGTGTCGTGGAGTTCCCCGTCCGGGACCGCTTTCGCCGGCCGGGTTGGAGCTTTCGGGGACTTCACGACACGACAGACTGGCGTGAGCGTGCACGAGAGCAGATCGAGAACTGGGAGCGGAAAGGCAAGGGGGTCAGATCGGACGCGACCACTGACGATGCCTACCTCCAGGCGTACTGTGACTGGTGAGATCGCATCGCTCCGAGCCTTGCTCCAGTCGGCGGTGCAAGATCGGGAGGTAGCCCAGAGGCAGACGGCAGAGCTGGTGAGTACCGTGTTCAATTTTGGCCTTTGATTTAACTCAAGCAAATTTTTTGAAATTGAAATGTCTTTTGTGTCCAGCGGAGTGAGCTGGAGAGAGTGAGGGGTACCGGAGCAGGCGGTGCTTCCTCCTCTCAGAGCGCGGGGGGCTCTCCATCGCTCCTGGAGGCTCGACTGACAGGGGCAGTGCTGAGAGCCGAGGAGGCTCAGAGGCACTTGGAGGAGCGGGTAAGTTCATTTAAAGGCTTGAGTGATCATTTCCAAATGATGCTGAATGATTTCTTGCTTATGTGCAGTTGCAGAGAGAGACTTGGAGCTCGCTTAGAGCATGCTATGGAGTTGCAGAGTGAGAGGGATCGGTTCCGGGGAGAGGTCCAGACTACCGGAGTGAGAGGGACCAGCTGCGCATCCGACGGAGGCAGCTGAGGCACAGGTGGCGGAGATGGCGAGGGAGCTGGCGACGCTGCAAGTGCAGAGGCCGCCCGGAGACCAAGAGGAGGTCACCCGACTGCGTGCGGAGCTGTTGGCGCAGCAGACACTGGCGCGGGGCCTTCAGCAGATCGTGACGGACATAGGTTGTTCACACAGTCAGAGCCGGAGCGGGGCGAGCGTCAGCAGGGCGACCGGCGCCTTCTTCGGACAATATTTAGCAGATTCCTCTAGCAGGCGGAGGAACGAGGAGGAGGAGAGGCACCGTCAGGGCGAGGTAGCGCCCATGATGGCAGAGGGGGTGGCGAGATGCTACCACCTCCGGATAGGAGAGAGGGATCCGGAGGGAGAGTGGCGGTGGACAGTGAGGAGACTTGTGAGCCACCTCCCTTTATCTATGTACATTTTGTTCATATCTTAGTGCAGTTTTTTATTTTTAGGCCACTATTTATGATAAATGAATGGTTTGCGATTGACACGAGTGAGAGGCGAATTTCAAACAAGCGAGAGAGACCGAGAGTTTGAGTGTGACGTCGCACTTGCCTTTTGAATCGCCTGCTCTGCACACACTTAAAAGAACAAGTTAGATTTGTTCTTAGGCTCAACCCCTTGCGCTAAAATGATAAAAACTAACTCCGTAATTTGTCAAGGGGCCGAAGCTTATTAAATAGGCGGAAAAGACAATGAAAATAAAGCATGCTAGAGAAAAGCAATATGTACACATATTTTTTTTATTTTTTTGAAAATTATATATATATTTTTTGGATTTTGGGAATATTTTGATTTTTTTGGATTTTTGAGATTTTGATTTTTTTGGGTTTTGAGGATCTTTTGATTTTTGAGATTTTGATTTTTTTGAGTTTTGAGGATCTTTTGATTTTTTTGGATTTTTGAGATTTTATTATGATTATTATTTTTTTTTTGAAATTTTGAAATTTTGATTTTTGGTAACAACACTTCTTAATCTTGAGCGATTAACCCTGAGTCTTGCCTCCATCTCACCTTTGACGAGTAAGATTATGTGCAACGTATATTCATCTTAGGTTCGCTAAGATTTCTTGCCCTTGGGACGTCAATGTTCCAACACAGACCAAGTGTAGGGATTCTTTGGTCATTTTAGGGAGGATAGGAAGAATATAAATGTGATAAGATTAATCTCGGGTGGGTTACTGACTTGGAAGACTTGCAACGAGTACGTCACATGTGAGATTCACCTGTTGTCCAGGGACTTTAGGGCCACAGTATTTTCTTCTTTGTTTGGGGCATGCGTGCGACCGGGCTCAAGGACATCCCGCGGAGAACTGTACTGCCACTCTTTAACATGCCCCTTCCTTTATCATTTTGTCACTTTATTCTTGTGCTATATGCTTTTCTTAGAACTGCTCGTCCCTCTTGAGACTTCAAACACATGGTTTATACTGTTACAGGTTTACAGGTTAGCTCCCCCTTGCCCCTAGACCTTGTCCGAGTAGGGAGAGAATTGACCTTTGCTTCCCTGAGCGGAGGGCTAAGCAGAACACCATACATGGAGGGGTAATGATCTTAGGTTACCGTGTTGAGTATGTGATTGCGCAATAATATTATTCTGCCAATAGGAGAGGAGCGAGACACTTGGCAAATGGCTACCTGTCAATTGGTGTTGTTATCAAAAGACTGATTATCAGGGGTAGAATCTTTTAAGATATATCCATTCCATGGATGAGAGAGTTCATCGCCATTGGCATTCACTAGCCTATATGCGTTCCCCGGGTACACTTCTTAACGACGTACGGCCCCCCAGTTTGCAGACAATTTTGACCTTGGACCTCCAGGTTTTATGAAAATCGCTTCAAAACCATGTCTCCTTCTTGAAACTTACGCTCAATTACTTTCTTTTGAAAAGATCTTGAGAGTATATTTTGATATGAAAGCACATGATCGGCTTGCAGCTACGTCGTTCGTCCAAGAGTTCTAGTTGTGTAAGAACGCCTCCCGATGTTCATCGGGATTAAGTTCCTTGTCCAGCTGATTCTTAGCGAAGGGATGAGGATCTCGTGTGGACATACCGCTCATCCATATGTAAGTGAGAAAGGAGTTTGCCCCGTGGGCGTGCGGATGGAGGTGCGGTAGGCCCACAAAGCCTCAATTAGCTTTTCTGGCTAGTCAGCAAATTTATTAGACTCACAGGTTTTCTTCAGAATTATCAAAAGTGTTTTATTTGTGGCTTCGGCCTGACCGTTGCCCCTGTGGATAATAAGGGACGAATGATGCAAGGAAATATTAAACCTCTTACATAGGTCTTGAAGCTCTTGGGATATGAACTGTGGTCCATTGTCGGGACGAGGCTGCCTGGTACTCCAAACCGCTCAATGATGTTCTTCATGATGAATCTACACACGGTCGAACCTTTGATTCTGCAAATGCTTCTGCTTCGGCCCACTTTATCTGAGCATTAGGATCACCAAGGGGCCCGATGATATCAAAGGCCCACATGGAGAAAGGCCAAGAGAAAGATAATGGATGCAAAGAGGAAGACGGAGCATGGATTTTATCGGCATGGATTTGCATCTGACACACCTACGAACGTAGGCGGCACAGTCCTCTTCTAGGGTTGGCCAGTAGTAGCCCTGCCTAAGGATCTTTTTGGCTAACATATGACCGTTCACATGCCCTCTGCATTCACCGGAGTGGGATCCTTCCACTATTTTCCAAGCCTCTTCATCGGTCACACATCTAAGGAGCATGCCATTTAGAGCGTGTCTGTAAAGAATCTCACCCACGAGGGTATACCTTAATGTTGCTCTACGGATAGCTCGCCTATCTTCCGCTTCAGCTTCTTCCTGGGAGGGTACCGTCTCTGCAAAATTGCTCAATCTCATGGTACCACGGCCTCTCTTCTTCCATCAATTCTCCTAATTCAACAAGCAACAACCTCTCTTTCTTCTCTGCCTTCAGAACTAGGGAGCTCCTAAGGTTTGAGAACCAAGGATCCTGAGTTGAGGGAGCTTCTAACCTCTGAACAGTGATAGTCTCTGCACTACGGCTGAGAGGGAAGGAGAGAGCAACTCCTCTTCTTTCTTCTCTGCCTTCAGAACTAGGGAGCTCTAAGGTTTGAGAACCAAGGATCCTGAGTTGAGGGAGCTTCTAACCTCTGAACAGTGATAGTCGCTGCACTACGGCTGAGAGGGAAGGAGAGAGACAAAGCTAACGATGCCAGTGCATCGGCCAGAATGTTCTGAGAGCGAGGAATGTGAATGTAGATGAGTTGACGGAATTGCTTGGCTAGGAGCGTGACCAGATCTTGATAAGGCTTGAGTTTGGGGTCCACGAGTGCGATAGGTAGAGAGGACTTGCCAAAGAATGAGCTGGAGAATCTCCTATGATCTTGAGGTGACGCGCGCCTAAAAGGTAGGCAAGCTTAAGACCGGCTAGGAGAGCTCATACTCGGAGATATTATTGGTGGCGTAGAACTGGAGTTGTAAGCCAAAGGAATGGTGATCCCTTCTGGGGTGAGCAAGACTGCACCTATGCCCCGTCCTCTAGAATTGAGAGACCATCGAAGTGGAGCGACCAGAAGGGATTATGGGAGACAAGTGATAGGTTTTCATCGGGGAATTCCTCTTGAACCGTATCACTATGAGGAAGAGGGAGGTGAGCAAGGTGTCAGCAATGGCATACCTTTTTATGGCTTTTTGAACGATAAAGGAGATATCAAACTGAGAGAGGAAACTTTGCCAGCGTGCTAATCTGTCGGTAGGGACTGGCTTTTCCAAGAGATACCTAATAGGATCCATTCTAGAAATCAAATCACCTTATGAGCTAGGAAGTAGTGCTTCAATTTCTGCACCACCCAGACTAGCGCGGCTGCCAGGTTTTCTCCATTGTGGTGAGTTTGAGCTCGGAAGGATTGAAGAGCCTAGATAGGTAGTAGACTACCCTTTCTTTGCTGGATTTCATGTGAGCAAGGACAGCTCCTAGGGAGTCCTCAATTGTGACAGATATAGGATTAAGGGTTTCCCAGGGATAGGCGCCTGAAGCACGGGCGGATTCATAAGATACCTTTGAGCTCATCGAAGGCCTCTTTGGCACTTATCATTCCATTCAAAATTAACTCCTCCTCTCAACAGTCGTAGAAGGACAGCATCTTTGAGAGTGCTGAGATATAAATCTCCTTATGAACTACAGCCGACCAATCAAACCTCGAAGCTCGGATATGTCTTGGGAGGAGGCATCTCATTGATTGCCTTGGCCTTGTGCGGGTCTATTTGAATCCCCCATTTACTAACTATGAAGCCCAAAAGCTTACCCGAAGAAAACCCCGTACACGCACTTCTTTGGATTCATCTTAATTGATACTCTGTGCGCAGCGAAACACCCTGGCAAGCACGGAGGAATGCTCTTTCTGGTTCGAGACTCACCACGATATCATCCACGTAAACCTCAACATCAATATGAATCATGTGTGGAACATAGCTAACATTGCTCTTTGAAAGTGGCGCCGGCATTCTTCAGTCCAAACGGCATGACCACATAGCAATATGTTCCCCATGGGGGGTGGAAGGTGGTTTTCTCTTGATGCTCCGGGGCTAGACGAATTTGGTTGTAGCCGGAATACCATCCGTAAAAGATAGAGTTTCGAATCCTGCGGTATTATCGATCAGAACGTCCAAGTGAGGTAAGGGGAAATCATCCTTAGGAATGCCTTATTCAGTCCTAGAAGTCTATGCAGATACACACTCTTTCGTCCTTCTTCATTACCGGGACAATGTTTGCCACCCAAAGGATAGAGGACTACACGGATGAACTTGGCTTTGTGTAGTTATCAATTTCCTCTCTCATCTTCAAAGCAATGTGGGGGAGGAATCTCTTAGCTTTTGTTTGACAAGCAACTGCCCTAGCTTCAAGATCAGCCTATGTTCTACCAAATCAGGGTCAATGCCAGGCATGTCATCGTAGGACCAGGCAAATGAATCCTTGAACTCCCTCAACATCTCTATGAGTTCTTCTTCTTCTTCGGGAGGGAGGACGGAAGCTCTGGTCAAACGCCTGGGGTCCTCTTCAGTTCCCACGTTTACCTCTTTAGTGGGTTCATCGACTGCTGAGGTAGGTTCATCGAATCTCCTCATACCACTAGCATACGCCTCAGCAGCATCTTCTATCTCACCATCGTTCTCATCTAATGGGTCCTCTTCGGCTACGATTTCGTATATCCCAAAGCCATCATCTAGCCCTTCCTCTATCGGCATCTCCCCTAAGTTCAAAGCCACTGCTTCTTTGACGAACTCTTCGACAGCTAGAAGAGTGCCACATCTCTGAACTAAATCTAAGAGATATCTACGGGGTATACCACTACCCTTCCTTTTTCTAGACGGGACGGGGACTTACTAAAACTACCCCTGAACCCGAAATGGCCATGTCTGACCACCAGGAGAAGGCACGAAGAGAGTGAAAGAAGGACGACGATGGCCGTCGGGGAGCAGATGTGACGGGGATCGCCGTCGAGAGCGGGAGCAGGAGAGGGGTGAAGGGGATCGCCGTCGAGAGCGGGAGCAGGAGAGGGGTGACGGGGATCGCCGTCGGAGCAGGAGCAGGAGGGAGGTGACGGGGATCGCCGTCGGAAGCAGGAAGAGGAGGGGGGGTGACGGGGATCGCCGTCGGAAGTAGGAGCAGGAGAGGGGTGACGGGATCGCCGTCGGGAAGCAGGAAGACACACACTTTTTTTTTAATTTTTTATATATATTTTTTAGTTTTGAATTTTATATTTTTTTATTTTTTTTAATAGAGGAATTACATTAGACTAAATGGCTTCGGGAAAAAGACAGGACCGAACCATTAAAGAGAATGATGAAGCGGGGTGAGGGACGAATGAACCCCTCAACGGCGGCGGGTGAGATTTGAACAATGAAGGGGGGAGGCAAAGGAATGAAACCGACATTAAAGTTGAGTATGGACGAAATAAGATGAGTAAGAGGCCGGGAGAACCCTGGCCAGAACTCCTGTATAAGCAGGGGTGAATGATCCGACTAATTTTCTTCACCAAATCCAGGCAACTGTCGCCTGGTGGTGGTTGCTGATGTGGATAGCGCTGCCACTTGCGGCACATCTTCTTCGCTGAACATCCGATTGACCGCAGAAATAAGGTCTTCCAATTCTGGCTCTTCTTCCTCAGCTTCTGATTTTTCAAACAATAGACTAACTGATGAGACAACATCATCCCGATTCGGGTCCTCGGTATCCTTCTCAGCTCTCTTCTTCTTGTTGGGCTGCTGCTCCTCTAAAGTTTGATAAGCTGATCTGGGTACTTCCGTTGTGGTGTTATATCCGGGCTTGATGGGCCCCTTGACAAAGTGCTCATACAAGGACCAGGTGAGTGGGCCATGGTCCGATTGTGACGGAGATGAGAAAACGGCCCACTCTGAGTACCCAAGGCCATGCCTCGTGAATTTCTTGGTGCTGGCCACGGTCTTGGTTCGCCCTTGGAGGTGGGCACCTAGACCTTTTCCTGACTAATATCCCCGCCTGAACATGATGTCCCACCCTTTTGCATTTGCGTTCACACCCTTTCTGATTGCCACTACAGGTGGAGACACAATTGGGCGGTTAGAAGAGAATGTATAGGCCCAAGTGTAGTTGACATCGAGCACCGAGATGATGGGCTTATTGGATGGCCATACAGACGGCAGCACTCTCTCGACGGCTTCCACTGTATGTGTCGTCGTCACACTTTTTACCTTGACTATCCACCCTTGGAAGGGGAACTTCAGACACTGATGCGCTGTAGATGGCACTGCCCCTAATGACTCAATCCATGGGCGCCCTAAGATGGCTTTATAGGTGTGATCAATGTTCAATACATAGAATTCCACAGACATGATGAGAGGGCCTAGTTCTGCTTGCAAAGTGATGACTCCATGGCAGGCACGTCGCGAATTGTCATACGCAGCGATGGTGGTAGGTGTGGGCTGCAGTTGACGTTCTGATATATTGCACGCTCTAAGAGTGCTTAGTGGACATACATTAATTGAGGCTCCTGTGTCCACTAGAGCTGCATCGACGGCCACTTTGTTTATGGTGAGTGTCACACATAAGGGCATTTTCCTGGCTTCGGGGGCAGCCAACTCACCGTCAGAAAAGGTAATGGTGGGTCCTCTGTTCACTATTGAGAGCACTGAGGGTAGGTTGTCCGGATTCATGTCTTCGCTGACCATGACTCTTTGCAAAAAGGCCCTGAGAGCATCCTGGTGAGTCTGTGATCTCTTAATGAGCTCTAATATGGAAATCTTGGCGGGGGTCTGATCAAGGTGCTTCAAGATATCATATTGGGTTCCCGGTGCCGGATCAATCTCTTCTGTATCTTGTTGCTGCTGATTGTTGGGTTGCTGACCTGGCATAGGCACGGATGCGCTAGGGTACATCCGATGGAACATCGCCCGCTCCGGAGGGCAAGATTATGGTGGAGTGGAGGGGTAGTGGTGTCAAGGATAGAAGGGTTGGCTAGTAATGGTGCTGGTGTAGGGGAGAAAGGGACGTTGTTGGGTGGAGGAATGATGGGTGACATGACAGGGGAATAGGATGGTGAGGTGATGGTGGCAATGTGGGGTGTGAGGGAGGCAGGCATGGTGGATGTATGTGGGCGGGAGCAGTGGGCGTGACGTGAGAAATAACCAGAAGCTGGCCTACCTCATGGTCGTCATCGAAGACCACTGGGCTTCTGGTGGTGGATGGTGGATGACGGGGTTAACATGTGCAGGCGGAGGAGGTGGTGGAGCTGGTTGAGGGTTCGGAGCAGGCTGATGTTGCGGCATGGGATTACGGATTATGCCTAGATCGTTTGCCGGCTGCTGCGGCTGCTGTTGTTGCTGCTGTGGCTGGTATTGCTGCTGGAAGGGTTGGTACTACTGTTGTTGTTGTTGTTGTGGTTGCTGCGGCTGCTGTCGCCTCTGTTGTTGCTGCTGTTGCCTCTGGCCCTGCTGGTCCCTCAAAGTTTGGATCAATCTCTTCATCTCTGCCCAATCAATCTGGTCTGCTCATGGAGATCATATATCATGTCCCGGAATTGGAAGCAATCGGACACATTGTGGCCCGGATGACGATGATAGACGCAGTATAGTAGTTTGTTGATCGGCCGCCATATTCCAATTTGCCTTCTCAGGAGGGAGTCTTAGGGCATTTAGTGACATGAGGGCTGCAAAGACATCAGCTAGAGACTCGGGCAATGGAGGGTATTGGGCTCTCTTGGGTCCATTGGGCTTCCTGGGGGCATAGCCATTTTGAGGTGGAGGGACCTGGGAGTATGGGCGCTGATCTTGAGGAGGATTTTGTCTTTGGGGAGGTGGCTGCCTATTGTTGTTGTTGTTCCAAGGCTGTTGGGTTTGCTGGGTATAGGGAGACCTACCTACCGGGCCTTGGGGATTGCTAACGGCACCTACTTGTTCATTGGTCTGGATCCCCTCAGTGACTGGGCCTTGCGGCTTCTTGGCATAGCGAGCCTTGGGGGTCTCAAACATGGAATGTATAGGCGAGTCCTTGAGTTGGGTTTGAATGAAACAGACTCGACTATATAGTTGGTGCATGGTAGAGATGTCGTTCATGGCCAAAATAGCTCGGTAGGTGGGTGTGGCGTTGGAGATCAACAGCTTTACCTTTTCCTCCTCAGGCATTGGGCAACGGACCTTGGCGGCCAAGGAGCGCCACCGGTCAGCATAGGTGGAGAAATCTTCTTCCGGCTTCATCTTTTCAGCTACTAAATCCACAAGAGAGTATTCAGGTCCCACCCGATCCTGGAATTGCTGCAGAAACCTTTCTTGGACGATTTGGAAGTCCTCAGCTTCCTCGGGAGGCAATGAATAGAACCACTCTAAGGCTGGACCATCTAATGATTTTCTGAACAGGTATGCCATGAGATGGCGGTCATATTTGTGTGGTGCTGATTCATAGACAAAATCCTTCAGATGAACATAGGGGTCCCCTACCCCAGAGTATCGACGATATACAGGGAGCTCGGACTGGGGAGGCACCCGGAGGTATTGAAAGGATGGGAGGGCAATGTCAGCTACCTTCCTAGGATCGATCTTTCTCTAGAGGTCATGAAGCTCCTTCTTCATGTTTGTCCACTCCGCAAAGAAATCGGAGGGGGATTGGACTTGATGCGTAGAGACAAGGGAGCATGGCTGCTCAAAGGAATGAGACCTCTCGCGAGGGAGAAGAGCTGGTTCGGCCGTATAGTACGTAGTTGGAGGGGATCGAGGCCGAACATCTCGTGGGGGAAGGTAGCTTGGTTCTGAAAAATGAATGGCCCGAGGACGGAGAGGTGTAGGATCTGCCCCAGACGAAGAAAGGTGGGGAGCTGAAGCGACGTGGGCGGAGGAATCCGCCGGTCGGGCTGAATTTTGACCCCGGGGAGATAAAGGTTGTTTCCCCTTGGTAGCAGCTATGAACTCTCGGACTTGGTCCGGAGTGAGGTGAGGAATGAGCTGGCTGAATTGAGAATGGAGGTCATCACCCCCAGGAGGAGAAGGAGGACGGGATCGAATCTCGGTGATGGAGGGAGGCTGGATATGCCCCGGGAGAGTGGCCATGGAAGGTTAGGCCACCTCCTCGAGCGACCCGAGGGGAAGGGCATCGTCGGCAAGGACCCGGAATTGGTCCATGTCGAAGAGGGGATTATGATAAAGCACAAGGATTGGAGGGGACTGACTCGATCTCCCTAAACAATGACGCATACACCCCCAACCAATTTGGGGATAGTGACACACCTAAACTCTATCACGACAAGAAAGACAGAGATGAGAAGGGGGATCAAAGCACTCAAGTTATCATGCTTAAAACGCAAATTTCTTAAGGTTTGAACTTGACCTTTTAAGTGAATTGATTAAAGAGATGTCGCTCGGTCATGCGGTCCCTAATAGGAATGGACTCAAGTGCTCCGGTATGGCTAAGGGTGGTGCACACTCACACACGAGGATGGCTCAAACTAAGGATACAACTGGTACAACCAGCCCGGAGAACTGCAACGTGCGTACGGCCACGGGGACTTACGGAGGTCCTCGGAAGGTGGGCCCGATTCAGCCTACGAGTGCTCGTAGGTGAGAGGACTCACTCAACCAAGGGGGAACCTGATCAAATGGGATGAGCAGCGTATGCAAGGGACTAAATGCCCCAAATGTATGCAAGAATGAAGATAAGGAGCACACAGGGTGACAAACAAGCCCTCAGGCAGAGTCGCGATGGCCGGGTACACCGCGACCCTATCGCGACAGCGCGGGCTGCCGCGATAATGATAGAGGCCCGAAAAGACAGTGAGTCACCAACCCAACTCAAACAGACTATCCTACAAAACTAAGAAACACCAAGAGACACTATGATGATACAACATGAGTCAGGGAGTAGACAGAAACCGATTCATGGATAAAACAGTAACATACAAAGCAAACCTGATAACGCGACGTTTGGCCAAGCCGCGACATGTTCACGTCCTCTCTTGCTGCCGCGATAGGAACTGAAAACTTACAAATAAAACTAAACGGAAAACCCGAAGCTTGACAGGATACTAACAGACAGAGCCACGAGTAAACATGATCTAGGCAATATAATAAGGATGCATGCTCTCATGGGCATTGGATAGAAAGAACATGGTGGATAACAAACACTGACTCATAACACATCTCCCCGTTGCGTCGCGACAAGGTCGCGTCAACGCGATCGATCGCGACAATGACAGAGCAAGGAGTTGCGCAGGAAACAAAGAACAAAACACTAACAGGGCACTATAGTGACAAACAACAAGAAAGCATGGCAAGCAAACAGTCAGAAAAATCTACGAGGGTTGCAGTGAAGGTCCCACCGTGATCACCAAAAGGTGTCATCACAGGGATTGTACCCCCCCTCGACATAAACATGGATACTAAAACTATAAGCATGGAAAATAGGATGTGATCGCCACCTAGCAAGTCGCCTAAGAATGAAAATGAGATAATGGCTGACTTAAACTAGGAAAAGTAGAGAGAACAGGAACAGACCTGGTGTCGCGGTCGCCATGGGCGCCGCGATAGACTGATGTCGCGTCAGCTCTCGTCGACGCGTCTATGGTCGCGTCACCCTCGGCTGTCACGTTCTCTGAATGCAGGAGAAATAAGGTAAGGACCTTCTTCTCGTCCTCCAGCCAACCGGAGAACCAGAGCTTCTCGTAGATTCCACCTGCTTGCCTGCCAACCAAAGAAAATCACAAAGGAACGCCGTATTAGAATATGTTAAGCATAGTATCTACTCTAGAAATGGAAGGAAATGCGAGATCATGGTGGGAACGCACCTGGGGTGGTTTTGAACCCCTATGGGTGTGGGAAAACGTGGGTAAACAGTGAAAGTGCTCTATCTAAAAATAACACAAAAATGCATGTAGAAGTAAGAGGAGAGAAGGGAGAAGAAAATGAGCCCCATTGGGGCGACTCCCTGGCGTGAGTGCAGCTCCAAAGACGTGCAAGAGCTCCAGGAGATCGTCAGAGTCGCCCTCTTTACGTTCTGTGCTCCGTTAATGGCGAAAGAAGTGGCTTTTGTGGAGTGGAAGGTCAAGGGAAATGGCCAAAATGAGTGGCTGCGGTGAGAAGTACGGGTGAGGGGAAATTTCGGCAGCCCTTCGGGGTGGTCATCAGGTTCTTCTCGTCCTTGAGGAGGGGTCTTGCTTATAAAGAGCTTGGGACGAGAATTACTCCCATTATCTCTTCAAAATGATTTTAAAAATCATAATGGGAGATAAAGCCTTATAAAAATCGGATTGAGAGTCCTTAGGGATCCTTAGGAGAGTCCCTAAGGCTAGGATCCCGTCCCAAGGGGTAGGGATAATCCTTAGGATTAAGTTGAGTTCAAAGGAGGATAAATAGGGGGAAGTTATGGAGGCCAGAGGATTCGGTCATTGTCGCGACGTATCGTAGGGTCGCGAGTAAGACGCGACGACACGGGAGGACGCGACAGCATTGCCCACGTGCATGGATAATGCATGGGCTATCGCGACCGCCCGAACTGTCGCGACTAGAGACGTGGCGCCACGAGGCGTCGCGACAATAAATATGGATTATTTGAGAATTATCAGCCAACTACATGATAAGACAAGAGTTATTATGCCCCAAGGACTCTCTCACATGATAAATTTTGGGATTTTAAGGCATTTTAATGGCTTAAAGGGCTCAAAACAAGGCAAATGATGGGCTCAAGGTGAGTGACCAAATGGGGCCCACTAAGACAACAAGAAATGTGGTTCAACCCATTAGTGAAAATCGGGTGTCTACACTGGACTAATGAATCCTTGTTCAAGGCCTCCGTAAATCTCCTTTGTCCATGGATTCCCACATGGCCGATGAGCTAGTTGTACCCTCAATACCTATGATACTCTTTAGGGATCAACATGATTCAATCGGCCTTAGAATGCTTTCTCTCTTATCATGAGATCACACCAGACCTCTGGACTATGTGCGTAGCATGGCCATTGGTTGGGTTGTGAATTCTACGTGACTGCCAGCACCAATCATGCGTGTTGTGCAACCGTTACTATCGTCTATTTAACGTTGTTTCATGCGCATTGACCCTAGTCCTCATCTATACTCTATTCACTCATCTATTCACGTTTTCTACACTCTCGTCTATTCATCAATTTCTCTCATCTATTCTTGGTACTCTCTATAGTCATTTGACTTTTTGTCTAAAGATAAACAATATGACTAATGCTTGGCAATATAAAGGGCCCGGTCTGGTCCTGGGAGGTGCGCCCAAAAAGTGCTAGTGCCTGTGGGAGTTAATTGACGAGTGTTTGGCATTACACTCAAGTGCTACCTATCTCGACTATCTAAATGACAATCAAAGTGCTATGCTATACTCGACTCGTTGTGCTATCGTGAACTATTTTGTACTATTTGTGCTATGGCCATCTTGCTCTTGTGCTATACTTGATACTTGTGCTATATGAATCATGCTATTGTGCTATCTCTGGCTTGACAATACTTGACACTCACTGTCTATCATTAGTTACTCTGCTCTTTAATACATTAATCATTTAAAGTATACTTGATCATGAGATTTAAGTCCTACTGGGCATTATCGCTCACCCTGCGTTATTTGATATGTGTTCTCAAGTGAAACCGAAGAAGATACCTACACTCATGAGGATGGGAACGACTAGGAGTGAATCAAGAGTACCCTGGCACATTAGTATTATGTTAGAGTCTTAGTTAGTCTTTACTTTCATTCAATGTAATGATGTCAAGTGAGCCCCATAGAATGGCTAAGATATTAGTGGTTGTAATAGACATTTGAGGAATTATCAATGAAATACATTTACTTTAGCGTTATTCTTTGTCCAATGGTTTGATGTCTATTATACGCTATATACTAGCTTACTTGCAACTGCCTCACGTTCCAATATTCTACGTCGGAGCGTGACACATGGATTCGTCCTTCTTCTTGACAAATAGAATGAGTGCTCCCTATGGAGAACTACTCGGTCTGATGAAGCCCTTCTCCAGCAACTCCATCAATTGTTCTTTCAACTCTTTCAAATCAATAGGAGACATTCAATAAGGTTGACGTGACACCAGTGTAGCTCTAGCGATCAAGTCGATAGAGAAATTTACATCTCATTTAGGGGGAATTCTTTATAGCTCCTCGAGGAAAACGTCAGAGTAGTCTTGCACTATGTGTATATCAGCTACTTTAGATTCTTTCTTTTCAACTACAACAGTGGCAAAAAATGCTACACATCCTTTCCTAATCATGCCTTGTGCCCGAATGGCAGAGATTAGAGACAGGCGTCTCTTGTGCCTACGTCCCGTGAAGGATAGCTTAGGGAATTCACTAAACGTAATCTTCCCTCTTCTACAATCGATGCTAGCCCCATAAGTGGATAGCCAATCAGCTCCTAATATAACATCATAGCCTTCCATGGGCATACTTACTAGGTTGGCTCTTAGATTGAGTTCTCTGATCATCACATCAGCTAATGGAAAATATTTATTCAGTTTTGCTTTCTCTCCCAGTGGTGTTGTGACAAGAAATTCAAAACCTATATATGCAAGTTTAATATTCAAAGTATCATCAAAGTTTTGAGATATGATTGAATGTGTAGTGGTAGTATCAAACAAAACAATTACTGATTGAGAAAAGACTTGCATGTACCTTCAACCACTCCACCTACTTCAGTGGTTTCTGTTTCTTGCACGGCTTGAAGTCGACCTTGCCTCTTTTGTCCTCTCATACGCTTATCATTCTCCTTTAGCATAGGGCAATTGGGAATGTAATGCTCATGACTCCTGCAGCGCAGGCACGTGCTAGCTTTCCTCCAGCATTCTTCGGTAATGTGACCAGGCTTGTCACAACGGCCGCTTCTTGACATTGGTTGGTCTACTTGAAGAGCTAGGTGCTTGCTCTTTCTTGACGATTCTACCCTTGATGCATTTTGTGAAATCGATCGCATCCTCCAGTAGTCGAGCCTTCTTGCCCATCTCGACATAAGTCTAAATGTTGAGCGGTGCTATTTGAGTAATATATAAAGGCTTGAGTCCATTGAGGAACCGCTTCAACTTCATCCTCTTGGTGTTGACATGGTGATTAGCATATTGTGCCAACCGAGAGAATTAAGCCTCATATTCTGCCACCGTGAGGTTCCTTTGTTTCAGTGCAGCGAACTCAATGATCTTTCTTTCTTGAACTCGTTCAGAGAAATATTTAGAATTGAATTCCTCTTTGAACTCATTCCAAGTGAATTATCCATCCACCCTAGTGGCTTCCACTGATTCCCACCACGCACGCATCTCTTTCTAGTTGGAAAGTAGCATGCAGTATTTTGCCACCATTCGCACATTGCATGATACAGAATATGTGCTCAGTCTCCTTCAGCCAGTGCTCTGCCTCATTGGGATCAGTCGTTCACTAAACCAGGGTGGATTCATGCTTCGAAAGTTTCTATGCAGGTCCCCAGCTCCACGGTTTCCACCGCCTTGGGCAGCCTACAGTAGAGCTCGGGTCAAATCCTGTATGGTTTATTGTATGTCACGTAGTTGTGCATGCTTCGAGGCCATCGCTATTGTTCGAATCCTTTCTAAAAGGGGTATAATAGTTAATAGGCTATAATATCATTAGTCTGTGCGTGTGTGAATTTAAATTGAACTAGTTACTCATGGTTCTATCCATATCTCACATAGGTAGGAAAATTGACTTTAGTCGGGGCAGGTCATCCTAAATCATCCAATACTTAAGAACAACATAGGCTTTGATACCACAAAATTGTAATGCGCCAACACGAAATATCGGAGTGATCTATAGTTAAATATGTAGTATAGAGTGTAAGATAGACAACAACTATTGCATAATGGGATTAATGCCAAATGAACCAACTTTATTGATAATTTCACTATTCACTATTACAATTCACTAATTCAGAGCCAAAACTATGGGCCCAAAGTACTTTGTTCAAATATAAACAACTAACTATCTAACTAAAACTCAGATGACTGGACGACAACACATCAGGTCACTATTGGGTTTGCTCGTCCCCATCCTCATGAGTGTGGTATTCTTCATCAAACTCACCTAAAACACATATAACAAATAGTGCAAGATGAGCGATAACGCCAGTAGGACTTAATATCTTAAAAAATAGGCATGCTTTAAATGATAAATGTCTTGCATAGCAGGATAACTAGAGAGAATGATCAACTATAGTCGAGAGAGTAATAGCACA
Source organism: Colocasia esculenta (assembly GCA_014218235.1). Taxonomy (NCBI): domain Eukaryota; kingdom Viridiplantae; phylum Streptophyta; class Magnoliopsida; order Alismatales; family Araceae; genus Colocasia; species Colocasia esculenta. Next base: position 67,564,660 of record CM024757.1, read on the forward strand.
TGATAGCAAGAGAACAATAGTACTTTTCAAAAGAATATAGCACAAGTAGCACGATAAAAGAATGGCCATATCACGAGATAGAACATATAATAGCACACTAGTCAAGATAGCACTTTGATTGTCTTTAGATTATCGAGATAACTAGAATTTGAGTGTAATGTCGAACACTCTGGTCAATAAATTCCCATGGGCACTAGCACTTCTGGGCGCACCTCCCAGGACCAGACCAGGACCTTTATAATGTTGCATGTCATTGATCATGTTTTTATCTTTAGACAATCGGTCTAATGGCCATAGAGAGTACCAAGAAATAGATGAAAATAATTGAAGAATATACGAGAGTATAGAGAACATGAATAGATGAGCAAACAGAGTATGGGTGAGAACTATAGGGCAATGCACAAAAAATGGCGTTAAATCAGACGATAGTAATAGTTGCACAACATGCATAGATGTGTGTTGGCAGTCTAGTAGAATTCACTAACTGCCCACTGGTCATGCTACGAACACAGTCTCAAGGTCCAGTGTGATCTCAAGGTAAGAGAGAATTCTAAGGTCGTTGGATCATGTTGATCCCTAAGGGGAAATAGGTATTGATGGTACAACCAGCTCGTCGGTAATGGACGTCCACCAAAGCCAAGGAGTCTTACAGAGGCCTTGAACAAGGATTACCTGTTCTGAATAGGAGTCTTCCCAAATGAAGAGTCCATCCAAGTCAAGAAAAGTGTGCATAGAAAGCATTGCCCATCGTGTGTTAAATGTTTAAAGGCAGAGGAGCTATGATAACGGTATTCCAAAACAACGATAGAAACGAAGACAAGTCCATTATAAAAAAAGAGGAAAATGATGTACATTATTGAAGTAAATTACCAGATGTACTATGGAATATTTTAACACCATGGCAAGTCATATGGGATTGTTTCTAGTGTGCGCATGTGATAGAGAAATCATGGATATTAGAGGATCAAGTGTATGGCTTTTAATAGCATTAATTTATGTTCATGATAAAATATCCTCTTTTACTGCATTTTTAGTATTAACAGGATGTATAGACACTGTATCAAGAGAAGAACAAGAGAAATCTAGGGTTTAATGTAACATTCAAGAACGTGACGTACCCTTTAAAGGAATGCGATGGGGGTTCTGGGTCAGTCGGGCAGAATGCGACGTAGGGTACCATCACGTTAAGAATGCGACGCGATGTCTTGTCATGACCCGGTTGAGAATGCGAGCTATTGGGCCGTCGCATTTTTAGGGGTTCTACCCCAGCCCAAAAAGGAATTAGAGCTCCTTAGATTGCGGTCCAGTCCTCCAAGGACTTGACGCAAGGGCTTTTAAAAATTGAAATCAAAACGAATGCTTGATATAAAATCATGAAATCTATTTAAACGAATCTGGACTTGCAGGACTATAGACAGTAAAGAGTAATTTGATTATTAACATGATATCAACATGCTATGTTTAGCTTACTTCGTGATGAACAAAAAATATGACACAGTGGACATGGATTAATAAATTCATACAACATACATGATAGAATTTGGGGAAAATGGTATCAATGGATTTAGGACATCAAGTATAATCTACAGTAAAAATCTCACATCACGAGATAAAGTGTAGACATAGATAGAAAGAGATCATGATGGGTCGGATACATGTTCTTAAAAGAACTTCAAACATGAAATTGACAAGATGGGCACGATAGAAATTGGGGAAAAGATAGAGCTTTTGTTGCAGGGTTCATGAGCTGCTTAGGGTCGAGTTTAATTAGATTTTTGTTTGAGAGATTGCCTACTTTTGAACACTTTAAGATCCTAGGGCAAGAACATGAAGAAGCTTCCTTCGAAGCCTTCTACTGCCCGAATTCCTCATCCAAGGGCCTTCCTTCCACGTCCTCCAAGTTCCAGGAGATCAATAGGGTCGGCCATGGATGAGATTAGGGTGCACTTGTAGGTTTAGGGTTGATGAGTCATTCTACAACTCTAACTCTTCCACCAACTCTGAATTTCCATATTTATCTAGCCTTTTCCTAGCATTTATCCCTCTATTTGGCTTAGGATGGACTCTTAACTCTGTGGCCAGCAAGTTAGGGTAGTGTTAGGAGTCTATCCTAGATATATATGAGTCATATTAGTGACTTACTTATCCCTTTTTAATTTCCTAATAATTTAGTTACGAATTTTGGCCTATTTATCTCTAATCCATCAATTGGACTCTTGCTTTTGGCCCAATAGCTCATGTATGAACCATTAATTAAAGCCCATCACTTGTTTTTACTCAATAGGTTTTAATTTATTCACATTTCCTTGTATTTTAAATTTATTCATCTCAATTTAAAATTGAGACTTGCTACAGAATATACCTTCACTACTACGTTCATCAAGTTTATCAAGATTGTCTTTTCCGTTGTTCAGGATATACATTTACAACCAACGGTTTTAAAAGAGATATGCTAGACATTTTACCTTTGAACAGTTTGTATAGAGTTTTCTTGAGTATGGGTCATACCATTGCATGATTGATGATATAATATGTAGTGTTGACAGCTTCAACCCAAAAGTATTTTGGCAAACAGTAGTCTAATAGCATCGTTCTTGACATGTCAAGTAATGCTCTATTTTTTCTTTCTGCTATTCCAATTTGCTGACGTGTTCTGGGAGTTGAGAAATTGTGTTATATTTCATATTTCTCACAATAATCAATAAATTCTTTGTTTTGAAATTCTCTATCGTGATTTGATCTGATGCTTATAATGTTGTACTTTTGATCCTTTTCTAGTACTATGTTGAGCTTTAGAAATGCTATGAATGTATCACTTTTGGTTTGTAAGAAAGAGACCCACGTAAACCTTGAATAATCATCCACTACTATGTATCTGTACAACTTTCCTCCAAGACTAGTTGTTCGCGTGGGTCCAAAAAGATCCATATGTATCAGTTCTAAAGGTTTGGAGGTTGTCACTACATTCTTTTGCTGAAAAGATGTCTTGACTTGTTTTCCTTTTATGCATATTGAACAAATTATAGGATTGGTTGTCTTTGCCTTGAGAAGGCCTCTGACTAGATTATGCTTTTGAAGTTTTTTTATTACTGAAATACTTGCATGTCCCAATTTCCGATGCCAAAGATCAAGATCTTCTGAGCCTTTGGCTGATAAGTAGACATCTTGTCTTTCCAATTCTTCTAATTGTAGTACATATAGGTTTGTATGTCTGACTACTTCAAAAACTTTCTGATTTCCTTTGTAATGATACACTTATCTTCTAAAAATTGTATCTGATGACCCTTGTCATAGAGTTAGCTTATGCTTATTAGGTTGTGCTTCAGACCTTCTACGCATAATACATCTTCAATAAAAAATCTTGATTTAGTTGAAATGTTTCCTAAACCAACCACTTTTCCTTTCTAATTATTTTCAAAGATTACTTCCCCCTTATTAGATGTAATTGATGAAATTAGTTTCCTATCTCCTGACATGTGCCTTGAGTATCTACTATCTAAAATCTATTTAGATGCTCTAAGGCTTCCCTAAAAAGCAAATTAATGATAATTTTTAGGTACCCAAATTTTTTTGGGTCCTGAAGGGTTAGTCGAATATTGTTTAGGCATCCATAATATGTGCTTAATGGTACAAGTGTTAATGGTGTGTCTTAATTTGTTGCAATGTGAACAACAGTGGATATCTTTTGTTTTATAATAATGGTTGAATTTCTATTGTTTTTTAGGTACATTTATTTTTTCAGTTAATATTCTTTCTGTTTCTTTTACAAATTTTAGTAATGGATATTCCTTAGGATTCTTAATTTGTTTTTCATCTTCCTTAGGTATGTATTTAAGACCATATTTTTCTTTTCCTTTTTACATCCTTTTAAGCATAGCATTAGAGATGTTCTTCCATTGGTTAGTTTACTTAGGGATGTTCATAAATACTTGTTTTCATTTTTAAGAGTTGTTATTGTTTTATTTTGCAATTTATATTCCCAGTTTGATCTATTTCTTTACGTGAGTCCATGATGTGTTTATGTACATCTTCATTTAGTTTAACTGTGTTTATTAATTCTACTTCTCTATATTTTACTTTTGTTTCAATTATTTTTATGTCAATATTTAGTTCTTCAATTTTATCTTCCAATTTTTTTAATCTTTTTATCATTTGATAAATTTTCTTCCATTAAATTTTTATTTTCTTCCTCCGAGTGTTCCAATTCCTTTTTGTTTTCTTCAATTCTTTTGATGTTATTTTATATTTATCATATAATTCATTAAATGTATTTTATAGATCATCATCATCAAATTCTTAACAGAAACTTTAGGAAGTTTTAGATATTATCTTTTCTTCAAGATGTGCCATAAAGGCACAGTTAGCCTTTTCTATTTTAGATTTAGAACTTGATGAGCTAGAACTTGAGTTTTCATTTTTCCATGCTACAGCCAATGCTTTCCTTGAGACTTTCTTGTACTTTTGTCGACTGTGCTTTTTGTCTTTTCTTGAAGTCTCTTCTGAGTCTTTCTTCTTTAGTCTTGGACAATCCATTTTGATGTGTCTAGGTTGTTTACATTCATAGCAGATTGATTTTTTTATTTTTTTTTGGCTTCTATCCTTTTTGTAATCTTGCCTGAGTTGATATTTTTCTTTCTGGTGAGAAATCATTGCAACATTTTTCATAGCAACGCTTCTTCTTCCTCAATATCCTCAGTGGTTGATGAACCTGTGTCATCACAACTAGACAAGGGTGGTGCTACTTTCAAAGCATTTGTTACCTTTTTCTTAGATGAATTTTCATTTAGTCTTTTCATATTTATTTCATGAGCCATTAAAGACCCTATCAATTTTTCTATTGGCATTGTTGATAAGTCGCTAGCTTCTTCAATAGCAGTTACCTTAGGTGTCCATTTAATAGTAAATGATCTTAATAATTTTCTGATTGTTTCACTTTGACTAACATTTTTACCAAATGCATTTAACCCATTTATTATATCAGTAAATATAATGTACATTTGTGTTATGGTTTCATTATCTTCCATTTTGAACTGTTCATATTTAGTAATAGTATATCAATTCTTGTTTCTTTGAATTTGTCAGTTCCTTCATAAGTAATTCTTAAAGTATCCAACATTTCATTAGTAGTTTACATGCTAAAACACAATTAAATTTCTTTTTAGATAATGCACAACATATGATACTTTTAGCACCATAATTTTGAGATATTAGTTTCTTAACATCATGAGTCCATTTTGTTTTATCTTCTGTGTTGGCATTCTTATCACCCTTGCATGAAAAATTCCATGTATGTCTTCCAATAACTGTAATCTTGTCCATGAGAGAAAGGAGGGCGGTTGATAGACTATCCTTCTTGTCCAAACTCAGTTGCTATCTTCTCGAAATCGTTGGATTTTTTGTTTGAGAGAACAAGACTCTGATACCACTTGTTGGATCGATGGCGATAGAGCTTTTCACCTAGAGGGGGGTGAATAGGTGTTTTTCGTTGCAGAAGCTAATTTAAAACAACTCACTAACGCACATTAGTTATGTTAGTATAAGCAAATTATAAAAGGACAAGGGAAATTTATCATGGTTTGGATCTTCCTTCCAATAGAAGTCCTACGTCCAATCCCCAAGCCAATAGCTTAGGATTTCACTATCTTTCTCAAAGATACAACACCCCGGCTTTTACTGGTCTTCCCTTCAACACAAGGGGAAAGACAAACCGCTAGATGCAATTAGCCTTCCTTTTCCAAAGAGGAACCAACTGCCAAAACTACTTTGGCCTTTCCTCTTTCAGAGGGGTAAACACCTTGCTCAGGTCTTCCCTTCACGAAGGGGTATACTTACTTGTGAAGAGCTTTTATGGGGAGTACAAGACTCAATAGAATTTCAGACTAGAAGAATATAACAAAAGGATTCTAGTCTGAAGAATGACTCCTAAGTCTGAGGAGAGAACCTTCACTAGGAAAGATTCTAACAGTTGCATCAAGACATTGACAGACAAAGCTTCAGCACAACAACCTTGCTAGAATCTATGGAGAGGAGGCTTTGCCTTGCACACTTGCACTCTTTCACTTTTTATTGTGTATGTGTCTACCTCTCACTTTCTTCCTTGTATATCATTGCTTGTCTCCTTGTGTCTTGTTTTTGAAATGTCTTCCTTTTATAGGCTTCATTTTTGTTGTCGTCGCTTCGGTCCGTTTGAATATATTTGTTGGAGGAATAATTGTTGCATGATTTCTTTCGAGGGAGGTGTGCATGTCTTTTACATTCAGACGATCAAACGGTCTTGAAATTGATCATTTTTATCTTTTTCTGAAATGTGACAAGTTCCAAGAGATCTATAGATTGGGTTTAGTACATTAGCTATGGGGATGATCATAAGTATTTGTGAGATATTTTAAATATTGGCATCTAATCTTTACGTGCTATGAAGAAGTTCTACATAAGTGCACATACATATTATAGATATGTAGTGGGTAGAGAACGTGATGTGTTGTTCTGATAGAAGACAAAATGGATGTTTACGAAAAGTGTCAGAAGACTTTTTCCCAAAGTTTGACTAAAAAATCAAGATATAAATATTTTTAGATTTATGAGGCAAATCAATATGATATTTTATTTGTGAAAGATTTGAAAAGAGTGAACATAATATTTTCAGAGAATAGTTTGATTTTTAAGCAATGATGTATCTATATGAAAACTTGTTTATCTGTATGAAAACTTGTTCTTCAAGGTATCTTTAGAACATGAATTATATCATGAGTAGAAGTTCAATCATGAATTATATTATAAGTTAATATTCTATTTTCAATTATGAAAAATGTCAAGAAGTAATGAACAAATGTTAATGATATCACAGGTAAAAAGAATATCCATACAGATTGTGTGTGCACTTACAACTAGTCAAGCTATAACATTTTTAGTTGAAGTGGTACTTCGGATATGATGAAGTGGATTTCAAATCTGACAAAGTGGACTTCGAATAGAATGATTATAATGTAGTCAGTTGAAGAGAGACTTTGTGTTTAACTTCGCATATGATGAAGTGGACTTCGGATATGAAGAATTGGACTTCGTATATGACGAAGTGGCTTTCGTATATGACCTTCGAATAGAATGATTATAATGTGGTCAATTGAAGTGAGACTTCGTGTTTAACTTCACATATGACGAAGTGGACTACGTAGGGGTGTAAACGGAACCCGATAATCCGATATTCCGACCCGATACCGATAAAAATTATCGGTTTCGGAATCGGAAAATGGTACCTATAGCTTATCAGAATCGGTATCGGATATTCCAATAAGTTATCGGAATCAGAATCAGAATCGAAAAAATAATCGGAATCGGTATCGGTTATTCCGATAAATTATCATAAACTCAAGGTAAAATTATGGTAAACATCTTACCTTATCGAAATTTCGGTTCCGGTAATGTTATCGGAATCGGAACGGAATCAGAATTAACCATTCTTATCGGAATCGGAATCGGAATCGGAACCATATTTCGGTTATCGGAATCGGTATCGGAATCTGTGTTTCCGATTCCGAACCCGACCCGTTTACAGCCCTAGGACTTCGGATATGGAAGTGGACTTTGTATATGACGAAGTAGAGCTTCGAATGTGACAAAGTGAACTTCGTATATAACGTAGTCAGTTGAAGCTTTACATAGGATACCGGAGAAGAAAAACTTGTATGACGAAGTATTTCCTTTAAGATTTTACTATGTGATATATAAGAGAAAACATGTAATGATTGACATGATTTGTTTTCAATAAACATCTACTTATTTTGTCATCTTCAAAACTAATATATGTCATGGTTTGAATTGTGAGGATGCTAAGTGGTTCAATATGTTCTGATTGTTGAAGAGTGCATTGAAGTAGGATGGTGACGTATCGGGCCGTCACATTCTTAATGCGACCGTGGCCCTTATCGCATTCTGCTTCCCGAAGCTTTGGTGTGATGTTCGGCAGAGGGAGGGGTTCCTGTGTGTGCCTGGTTTTGGTTATTTAGTGTTTGTTTAAAATGTTTAAGGCATGTTAAGGTTGCTAAAGCATGATTTAGTATTAATGTTGAAGATTATAGATAGTTAGTGGTTCATATGTATCGTGTAATTATGGTAAGTGTATAAGAAGTGTATGGTTCGCTAGTAGAATGTCTTAAGATGTGAATATATGAGCTAAGATGATGTGTTTGTTGAACCACTCTTATTTCTATCTCTTGTTTTGGTGATAACTAAAACACATGTTTTGATGTTAACTAAAATTCATGAACACCATTAATACAATTGCTTAAATGAGTGCATGACCATTTGCATAAATAATCTTCAAATGCACTATAATAGTATCACTGAAGCAAATATCCTATAACATTGTAATTGAATGTGCACATGCTCTATATATGTCACGCCCCGACGCAGAATATCGAAACATGAGGCAGTTGCAAGTAAAGGGTATAGAGCGAATACTAGACATCAAACCATTTCACAATTAATAATACTAAAGCAAATTCATCTCATTAATACTTTCAAATGCCTAGTTACAACCACTAATATCAGAGCCAATCTATAGGGCCCAATTACATTGAAAGAAGGCAAAAGACTAAACTTCAAACCTAACTACTACAACGCTAAACATAGCATTAGGACGCTAGGGTACTCGTAACATCACTCCAGGTCGTTCCCCTCCTCTTGAGTGTATGGTTCATCCTCGGTCTCACCTGAGAACACAACGACAAATAACGCAGGATGAGCGATAATGCCTAGTAGGACTTAAATCTCAGGCTCAAGCAGGCTTTAAATAATTAATGCATTAAAGGCAGAGTAACTAATGATAGAACGGAAGAGAGAGTCAAGTAAAAATATAGCAGGACAGTACGTGAATGAAATAGAAAGACTTTCCAAATATAGACTTTCCAAAAATAGCACAAGTGTCGGGAATAGCACAATAATAGCAAGATAGCACAAGGTCAAGTATAGCAAGATGGCCATAGTACAAATAGCACAATGAGTATAGCATAGCACAACGAGTATAGCATAGCACTTTGTCAATGGACAACGAGAGAACATAGCACTTTTGATTGTCATTTAGATAGTCAAGATAGATAGCACTTGAGTGTAATGCCAAACACTCAGATCATTTAACTCCCATGGGCACTAGCACTTTCGGGCGCACATCCAAGGACCAGATCGGGCCCTTTATATATTGCCAGGCATTGGTTATATTGTTTATCTTTAGACAATCAGTCAATGGCCAATATAGAGTACCAAGAAGTAGATAAGAGCATTAGATGAATAGACGAGATAGTAGAGTGAACGTGAATAGATGAGCGAGTAGAGTATAGATGAGAGTTAGTGGACCTTGCACATGAAACGTCGAGTAACGAGCAATAGTAACAGTTGCACAACATGCGCACAAGGTGTTGGCAGTCAGGCGGAACTCACGACCTTACTACTGGCCATGTTAAGCACAGGTCCAGAGGTCCGGCGTGATTCAAGATGAGAGTGAATTTCTAATAGCCGTTTGGACCATATTGATCCCTAAAGGGTGTAATAGGTGTTAGGGTACAACCGGCTCGTCGACCATGTGGGAATCCATGGACAGAGGAGACTTACGGAGGCCTTGAACAAAAGACATACTAGTCCAGTAGAAGGAGTGTCCGACAGAGAGTTTGTCCAAGTCAAGAAAGTGTGTATATAGAAACGAGTGCTCGACGTTCTAGAGGAGTTCTAGAACAGTGCAGCGTCGATATCGGTATTCCCAAAACATCGCGAGAAACATTAGACAAGTATATTTAAAATATGGTAATTTAATTGCATAAATTACCAGATGTATTATGAAATAATTTCATGCCAAATTACGCCATAATTGGATGGTTCAAAGTGTGTGTAAGTGTCATGAAAATTGTAGATAGAAAAGATCGTGTGTATGTATTTTAATCATACATAAATGTTTAATTTATAACAAGTGTTAATTTCTGTATGTATGACTGTTAAACAAGAGTACAAACACTGTAGATAATCAAGCATTGCTGAGACAGGGGTTTCTTGCAAAAACCAAGATCGCGACGGGGTCTGGTACAGGTCGCGACAGGCCTAGTCAGGTCGGGCAGTAGATCGCGACGACGGGCCCTGTCGCGATCAGATCGCGACAGACAGCACTGTCGCGACGACCCTTATGAACACGGCCTATCGGGCCGTCGCGTTCACAGGGTCTGCGCCCGAGTTCAACAGGGAAAGGACTTTACATTGGATTGCAGGCCAGAACTTATCCTATTTTACACCGGGTGATTCAGAAAATCACAACTAACTGTATAGTCAATGAAAAATCATGAAACCAGTTGCAAAACGACCTAGACATGCATGGGTACTTACAATAAATAGGAATTGGAAAACAATCAGGGTTTAGACATGTTTTAAACACGGGTATGCATGATGAACATGAAACAGTATATAGTTGAGATCAACGATTAAATTCGCAAGATAGGATGAATCAAATTTGGGGCTTTTAGGGGCAAAAGATGCCTAACATGCATCAGTTCCTACAGTAAAAATCTCGTGGCATGGGGTTGAGTATACAAGGAGATCAAGAATTAAGAAGAGGGTTCAGGGTCATGTAACTTGCAGAACATGAAAAATCAAGAACGAAAGATATGCTCGATGGAAAATTATGAAACCAAAGCTTTTGTTCTGATAGACGAGACATCCTACAGAAAAAGTTTCATAGTTTACACTTGTGAGAATGCCTACCTTTGATCGTTTTCCTCTTCTAGGGTTAAGAGCTTGAAGAACTCGGGGAAGAACTTGAGAGATCCCTCTTCTCCACGAATTCTCCTCCTCTTCGCCTCTCCTCCTGGTCCAGGAACCTCTTGGCATGAGCTAGGGCCGGTCATGAGGGTTTAAGAGAAGTATTTAAGCTTCTCCCTATTCCCTTTCCTAGTTTAAGCCTAACTTCTATTAAATTCTGAAATTTCTATTTTCCTCTCCCCTTTTTAAGCAAGAGATCTCCTATTTAGGTTGGGAGAGAGGGAATTTCGTGGCCAATCAATTGGGGTAGGTTTAGGAATCCAATCCTATTTCAAACTAGCTATTTAATGCATTAAATATCTCTTTTCTATTTTAGTAATATTTTAGTTACGAATTTTAGGTATTTCTCTATTATTCTCTTTTTTAAAATCTCTATTTTATCCCACTCATTTCTAATGGGTCAATATAGTAAAGCCCATTACTCCTTTTCTTTTAATGGGTTTTATTTAATTCTCTCTTATTTGATTTCCTAGTTGATTTAATACATCTTCCTTTTATTTGATTTTCTAATTAAATAATATAAATATTTAATTTTTTTCCCCCATAAATTTAGGGTTGCTACATCCTCCCCCTCTTAAAAAGAATTTGGTCCCCAAATTCATGTGATCATTCAGAAGAGAATGTCTTACCGAAAAGAGCGGGGTAGTTCCGTCTGATGATTCCTTCCGGTTCCCAGGTTGCTTCTTCCACTCCACGGTTATTCCATAGGACTTTAACCACATGGATGGGACGGTTCCTAAGTTGTCGTATCCTCCGTTCCAGTATCTTGACTGGCTTCTCTTCGTATGTCACATCCTTGTTCAATATCAACTTCTCGTGGCAAATCATGTGCATGGGGTCGTACACATATTTCTTAAGTATGGAAACATGGAACACATTGTGTACACATGACAAATCCAGTGGCAACGCCAGCCGGTATGCAACCTCACCAACCCTTTCGAGTACTTCAAAAGGACCGATGAATCTAGGGCTGAGCTTTCCTATTACACCAAATCTTTGGATGCCGCGAGTAGGTGACACTTTTAGAAATACATGATCACTGACTTGAAATTCCAAGTCTCGCCTTCTTTTGTCGGCATAGCTCTTTTGTCTGGATTGGGCAATCTTGCGCCGATCTCTGATTACCTGAATGTCCTTTGTGGTACGTTGCACCATGTCTGGGCCTAGCCATTGCTGTTCTCCAACCTCATTCTAGCATGCAGGGGATCTACAATTCCTTCCGTAGAGTGCTTCGAACGGTGTCATCTTGATACTCGCTTAGTAACTATTGTTATAGGCGAACTCAATAAGAGGTAGGTGCTCATTCCAATAACCTTGAAAATCTATAGTGCAAGCTCTCAACATGTCTTCCACTATTTGGTTGGTTCTTTCAGTTTGCCCATCGGTTTGTGGATGGAATGCGGTACTAAAGTTGAGTTTAGTACCCAGTGAACCTTGCAGTCCTTTCTAAAAATGAGATGTAAATCTCGGATCTTGATCCGAAACAATAGATGATGGAATGCCATGTAGTCTTACAATCTCCTTGACATATAAGGCAGCTAGTACCTCCACGGACCATTTACTCAGAAAGTGGGCAGATTTGGTTAGTCGGTCCACAATGACCCATATAGTGTCGAGTCCACCACGAGTCTTGGGTAAATCCATGATGAAGTCCATGACAATGCTTTCCCATTTCCATTCTGGGATATCTAGCGGTCTGAGTACACCAGCAGGGCGCTGGTGTTCCACTTTTACTTGTTGGCAAGTAAGGCAGTGAGCGGCATGCTCAGCTACCTCCCTTTTCAAGTTCGGCCACCAAAACGTTCTTTTCATATCTTGATACATTTTGGTACCTCCTGGACGAATAGTATACCTTGTCTTGTGAGCTTCATCCATTAGTCTTCTCTTTAGTTCTTCATTGTCAGGAACACATGTCCTTCCTTGAAAGACAAGCCTTCCGTCTTCAGTCATTGCAAAGTCCAGTCTTTCAGTTAGAGTTTCTTTGACGCGAACTAAGAATGGATCATCATCTTGTTGAGCTTTTATCTCCTCTAGCAGATCAGATTGAATCTTGATATTGGCAACCAAGACTCGATCATCTCTATGTTCTATACTTAAGTCTAACCTTGTGAATTGTTCTAGTAGTTGCATCTCGCCAAGGACTAGACTTGAGACAAATGCCATTGGCTTCCTACTAAGAGCATCATCCACGACATTTCCCTTGCCTGGGTGGTATTGGATGTGGAAGTCGAAATCTTTCAAGTATTCCAACCATCTCCTTTGTCTCATGTTGAGTTCCTTCTGAGAGAATAAATACTTCAGACTTTTATGGTCTGAGTAGACAGTGAATTACTCGCCATATAGATAGTGTCTCCAAATCTTCAAGGCGAAGACCACGGCAGCCAGCTCGAGATCATTTACAGGGTAGTTGACTTCATGTGTCTTCAGTTGTCTTGAAGAATATGCGATAACCTTCTCCTTTTGCATGAGTACACAACCTAGTCCGATTCCTGAGGCATCGGTGTAGACAGAGAAACCTTCTCCCTCTATTGGCAGAGCGAGAACAGGTGCTGAGGTAAGACAGTCTTTGAGGGTTTGGAAACTTTTCTCACACTCTTTACTCCAGATGTATGGATTCTCCTTTCGTGTCAGACGCGTGAGAGGAACGGCGATCTTTGAGAAGTCCTTGATGAACCGCATGTAATAGCCAGCCAGTCCTAGGAAACTTTTGATTTCGGTGACGTTGGTTGGTTTCTCCCAGTTGAGTACAGCTTCGACTTTGGAGGGATCAACGGAGATGTCGTCCTTTGAGATGACATGGCCCAAGAAGGATACTTCTTCGAGCCAGAATTCACACTTGCTAAGCTTTGCGTATAGCTTGTTGTCTCGCAAAACTTGTAGTGCTGCCTTCAGGTGTTCTTCATGCTCTTCCTTGGTCTTGGAGTATATGAGGATGTCATCGATAAAGACGACCACGAACTTGTCGAGGTAGGGCCGATATATGTTGTTCATGAGTTGCATAAAGGCAGCAGGAGCATTGGTTAGCCCAAAAGGCATAACGACGAATTCATAATGTCCATACCTGCTCCTGAATGCCGTCTTGAAGATATCGTCCTCCTTGATCCTCATTTGGTGGTAGCCAGATCGAAGATCGATCTTGGAGAAATATTGAGCTCCCGATATTTGGTCGAACAGTTCGTCGACTCTGGGCAAAGGGTACTTGTTCTTGATGGTGAGTTGATTGAGTTATCGATAGTTGATGCACAGCCTCATCGATCCATCTTTCTTCTTTACGAATAGCACAGGTGCTCCCCATGGAAAAGTACTTGGTCTGATGAACCCCTTTTCTAATAGCTCCATCAGTTGCGCCTTCAATTCCTTCAGCTCGGCAGGTGACATCCGGTACGGTTGACGCGATACCGGTGCGGCTCCAGGAATCAGCTCAATGGCGAAGATGACATCTCGTTCAGGGGGAATCCCTGGCAGGTCTTTATGGAATACATCTGGGTAGTTCTGTACTATATGTATGTCTTCTATCTTGGAACCCTTCTTTTCCACTACTATGGCTGCTAGGAAAGCAATACAGCCTTTCCTTATCATGTTGTGGGCTTTTATGGCGGAGACTAGAGACATCCGTCTCTTATGTCTAATCCCAGAGAATGCCAATTTAGGAAAGTCACTAAAGGTAACCTTCCCTTTCTTACAGTCGACACTTGCCCCATATGCGGACAACTAGTCGGCTCCCAAAATTACATCATAGCCTTCCATGGGCATACACACCAGGTCGGCCTTTAGGTTATGGTTTTCGATCATTACATCGGCAGAGGCAAAGTATTTGTTCAATTTCTCCTTTTCCCCTAGTGGCGTTGTGACAGAGAACTCACAACCCATGGATATAGGTTTAGCATTCACAGTATCAGCAAAGTTTTGAGATATAAATGAATGAGTGGCTCCAGTATCAAATAAAACAAATACTGATAATGAGAAAACTTGAAGGGTACCTTCTACTACGCCACCCTCCATAGCAGGTCCCTCATCATGCAGGGCTTGCAGTCGGCCCTGTTTCTTAGGCGCCTTTCATTCTCTTTCAGTAGCAGGCACTCGGGGACGCGGTGCTCGCGACTTCCGCAGCGCAGACACGCGCTGGCTTTCCTCCAGCATTCATCAGCCGTGTGGCTAGGCTTGTCACAGTGTTTGCAGTGGCTCTTTGTTGAAGTGTTGGGTACGAAAATCTTGGGTTTCCTTTCTTGGCTAGATCCCTCCGTGATGTTGAAGGGACGCTTCTTGCTGTTGTTTGGCTTAGCAGATGACTGACCCGAGGTCACTTCCTTCTTGACGAACTTCCCTTTGATGCGGTCGGTGAAGTCCGTAGCATCTTCCAACAATTGGGCTTTCTTTACCATCTCGGCATAAGTCTGAATGTCGAGAGGTGCGAGTTGAGTGATGTAGTGGGGCTTAAGGCCGTTTAGAAAGAGCTTAGCCTTCATCCTTTCAGTGTTCACCAGATGTATAGCATAGCATGCCAGTCTAGAGAACTGGGTTTCATATTCGGCCACAGTCAAGCTCCGCTGTTTAAGAGCAACGAATTCCGCAGCCTTCTTTTCTTGAACACGCTCAGAGAAGTATTTGGAGTTGAACGCTTCTTTAAACTCGTTCCAGGTGAATTGCCCATTCTCTCTAGTAGCTTCCACTGACTCCCACCAAGCGCGGGCGTCCTTCTCCAGTTGGAACGCGGTCAATAGCAACTTGTCTCCTGCTGCACATTGCATGACACAAAAAATTCTTTCCGTCTCTTGGAGCCAGTGCTCAGCTTCATCTGGATCTGTGGATCCGCTAAACCTAGGTGGGTTCAGACTTCTGAAGTTGCGATTCAGTTCGCCTGCACCACGATTGCCACCTCCTTGAGTAGCTTGCACAATGGCGCGTGTCAGTTCTTGGATGGTTTGTTGCATGCCCCTCATTTGAGCATGTTCGGCCGTCATCTTGATTGCTTAGTTCCTACAAAATAACTTCTTGTCATGATATCGATGTGGAATTTAATTTGTGCGTGTGTGAGTTTATTTTAACTAGTTACCATTGGCTCTAACCTCAACTCACATAGGTAGATAATTGACTATAGTCGAGGCAGGTTAACCTAGATCATCCTATACTTAAGAATAACTTAGGCTCTGATACCACAAAACTGTCACGCCCCGACGCGGAATATCGGAACGCGAGGCAGTTGCAAGTAAAGGGTATAGAGCGAATACTAGACATCAAACCATTTCACAATTAATAATACTAAAGCAAATTCATCTCATCAATACTTTCAAATGCCTAGTTACAACCACTAATATCAGAGCCAATCTATAGGGCCCAATTACATTGAAAGAAGGCAAAAGACTAAACATCAAACCTAACTACTACAACGCTAAACATAGCATTAGGACGCTAGGGTACTCATAACATCACTCCAAGTCGTTCCTGTCCTCCTGAGTGCATGGTTCATCCTCGGTCTCACCAGAGAACACAACGACAAATAACGCAGGGTGAGCGATAACGCCCAGTAGGACTTAAATCTCAGGCTCAAGCAGGCTTGAAGTAATTAATGCATTAAAGGCAGAGTAACTAATGATAGAACGGAAGAGAGAGTCAAGTAAAAATATAGTAGGACATTACGTGAACAAAATAGCAAGACTTTCCAAATATAGACTTTCCAAAAATAGCACACGTGTCGGGAATAGCACAATACTAGCACGATAGCACAAGGTCAAGTATAGCAAGATGGCCATAGTACAAATAGCACGAGTATAGCATAGCACTTTGTTGTCAATGGACAATGAGAGAACATAGCACTTTTGATTGTCATTTAGATAGTCGAGATAGATAACACTTGAGTGTAATGCCAAACACTCTGATCATTTAACTCCCATGGGTACTAGCACTTTCGAGCGCACATCCCAGGACCAGATCGGGCCCTTTATATATTGTCAGGCATTGGTCATATTGTTTATCTTTAGACAATCAGTCAATGGCCAATATAGAGTACCAAGAAGTTGATGAGAGCATTAGATGAATAGACGAGATAGTAGAGTGAACGTGAATAGATGAGCGAGTAGAGTATAGATGAGAGTTAGTGGACCTTGCACATGAAACGTCGAGTAACGAGCGATAGTAACAGTTGCACAACACGCGCACATGGTGTTGGCAGTCAGGCGGAACTCACGATACCACTGGCCATGTTAAGCACAGGTCCAGAGGTCCGGCGTGATTCAAAACGAGAGTGAATTTCTAATAGTCGTTTGGACCATATTGATCCCTAAAGGGTGTAATAGGTATTAGGGTACAACCGGCTCATCGACCATGTGGGAATCCATGGACAGAGGAGACTTACGGAGGCCTTGAACAAAAGACTTACTAGTCCAGTAGAAGGAGTGTTTGACAGAGAGTTTGTCCAAGTCAAGAAAGTGTGTATATAGAAACGAGTGCTCGACGTTCTAGAGGAGTTCTAGAACAGTGGAGCGTCGATATCGGTATTCCCAAAACATCGCGAGAAACATAGACAAGTATATTTAAAATATGGTAATTTAATTGCATAAATTACCAGATGTATTATGAAATAATTTCATGCCAAATTACGCCATAATTGGATGGTTCAAAGTGTGTGTAAGTGTCATGAAAATTGTAGATAGAAAAGATCGTGTGTATGTATTTTAATCATACATAAATGTTTAATTTATAACAAGTGTTATTTCTGTATGTATGACTGTTAAACAAGAGTACAAACACTGTAGATAATCAAGCATTGCTGAGACAGGGGTTTCTTGCAAAAACCAAGATCGCGACGGGGTCTGGTACAGGTCGCGACAGGCCTAGTCAGGTCGGGCAGCAGATCGCGACGACAGGCCCTGTCGCGATCAGATCGCGACAGAGAGCACTTTCACGACGGCCCTTGTGAACGCGGCCTATCAGGCCGTCGCGTTCACAGGGTCTGCGCCCGAGTCCAACAGGGAAAGGACTTTACATTGGATTGCGGGCCAGAACTTACCCTATTTGACACCGGGTGATTCAGGAAATCACAACTAACTGTATAGTCAATGAAAAATCTTGAAACCTATTGCAAAACGACCTAGACATGCATGGGTACTTACAATAAATAGGAATTGGAAAACAATCAGGGTTTAGACATGTTTTAAACACGGGTATGCATGATGAACATGAAACAGTACATAGTTGAGATCAACGATTAAATTCGCAAGATAGGATGAATCAAATTTGGGGCTTTTAAGGGCAAAAGATGTCTAACATGCATCAATTCCTACAGTAAAAATCTCGTGGCATGGGGTTGAGTATACAAGGAGATCAAGAATTAAGAAGAGGGTTCGGGGTCATGTAAGTTGCAGAACTTGAAAAATCAAGAACGAAAGATATGCTCGATGGAAAATTATGAAACCAAAGGGCTTTTGTTCCTGATAGACGAGACATCCTACAGAAAAAGTTTCATGGTTTATGCTTGTGAGAATGCCTACCTTTGATTATTTTCCTCTTCTAGGGTTAAGAGCTTGAAGAACTCGGGGAAGAACTTGAGAGATCCCTCTTCTCCATGAATTCTCCTCCTCTTTGCCTCTCCTCCTGGTCCAGGAACCTCTTGGCACGAGCTAGGGCAGGCCATGAGGGTTTAAGAGAAGTATTTAAGCTTCTCCCTATTCCCTTTCCTAGTTTAAGCCTAACTCCTATTAAATTTCGATTTTCCTATTTTCCTCTCCCCTTTTTAAGCAATAGATCTCCTATTTGGGTTGGGAGAGAGGGAATTTCATGGTTAATCAATTGGGGTAGGTTTAGGAATCCAATCCTAATTCAAACTAGCTATTTAATACATTAAATATCTCTTTTCTATTTTAGTAATATTTTAGTTACGAATTTTAGGTATTTCTCTATTATTCCCCTTTTTAAAATCTCTATTTTAGCCCACTCATTTCTAATGGGTCAATATAGCAAAGCCCATTACTCCTTTTCTTTTAATAGGTTTTATTTAATTCTCTCTTATTTGATTTCCTAGTTGATTTAATACATCTTCCTTTTATTTGATTTTCTAATTAAATAATATAAATATTTAAAAATTTCCCCATAAATTTAGGGTTGCTACAATATATTTCTAAGTCTACATCGACTAATATATGTATCATCTGACTCCGACTCCTGGTCAGTCATAGTCATATATTGATTGGTGAAGAAAGGTCAACAGTCAAAGTTGACAGTACTTCGACTCCTTACCAGTCAAAGTAAAACTCATGTTTTGATGTTGACAGTCAAAGTTGATAGTTGAAGTTTACTTTGACTCCTTACCAGTCGATGTTTCATATCAATTGATGTTTAAGTCGTCAATTCAAGTGTCTATCGATTGATGTTTAAGTTGTCAGTCAAAGTGACCAATCGAAGTGTCTATCGATTGCTGACCACTTTGTTATCGATTGTTTTGATCATATCAATCATTTTATCAATTGCCTTCATAGATATCGACTGCCATATCGGTTGTTGAACATCTCATATCGATTGCCCTTCACTCACATCGATTCCTGTTTAACCTAAACATCGACTACTCTTCACTTAGACATCGATTGCTCTTCATTCACATCAATTGATATTATGCATATCGATTGTTTCTAAATAACACATCGATTGTTGATTCATTTCATATCAATTGTAGTTATTTCATATCAATTGCTGATAGGCTTCACATCGATTGAAGAACACTTAAATGCTT
Source organism: Colocasia esculenta (assembly GCA_014218235.1). Taxonomy (NCBI): domain Eukaryota; kingdom Viridiplantae; phylum Streptophyta; class Magnoliopsida; order Alismatales; family Araceae; genus Colocasia; species Colocasia esculenta. The sequence continues at coordinate 67,584,179 of CM024757.1, forward strand.
TAATGTTTACATGATTTCAAATATCTGTGGCACCAAATGACAACTCAATAATCGTTCAAATCCTTAAAATATTCATGTTGTGTACCTTCTATCTTATTAGGGTAGGTAAGAAAAAGAGTCATCAGAAAATAAGAACTAAAAGGAATCCTTCCTTCACCTAACATGTCTGGATGTCAGCAAAAAATATGGATAAAAAGAAAAAAGAGGTATTGGCTATTTGTCGGAAGACTTCTCAGGTCTAACATGTTCCTATTTGCATTAAATGTCTATAGGACTATTCTACTCCTAGTCAAAACATCTTGGACCTACTGTTAGCATCCATTAGACACATGAAGATATATGTGAGACTGAAAAAGAAGGAAAGCAAATGAAGAAGTAGATGAGCAACGGCTAGAAGATCTCCAATGGATCTAGCTTTCTACTCCATGAAAGGATAAAGCAAGGCTGAAGAACAAAAAATAGAGCAAATGTGAAAATCATTCAGGGAGTGTACATCTAGTGAACATCCAACTCCACATACACTCAAGTAAAGAGAGAAGAGCTCGAGCCTATTCAAGAGAAGCTTTCAGAGCTAAAGTCTTCGAAGCTCCAAGCATTTCTTCTCTTCCCTCTCTCTTTTTGCACTACATTGTAAATCTGGGGGGAGAGTCTGTGTGCTAAGAGTTTGAGTTCCTTAGTGTTCAACTTGTACAGCTCTCAGTCTGTTCTTTCTTTTTTAAGAAAGACTTGTGTTCAGCTATAGGCTTGTATACAATGTTCATCTTCCTATGTGAAGAGAAATCCAGCAGGGCACTGGTGGATTCTGTTCAGCTGAGGAACTATATTCAGTCTCCTTGGGTTGTGGGAAGAACCTAGCTGGGGTTGGTGTCAGCAAAACCTTGCTAGGGGTTTAATCTAGCAAAACCAAGTTGGGGTTTGTACCAACAGAACCACACTAGGGTTTGTTTCAAAAGGGTGGCTTCTTGACTTGTAACAGAAGTGGGTTTCCTTCCTACTTGGAAAGGAAGAGGACCAGCGGGGAGCTAGAGGTTTGTATATCCTTGGAGGGATTGTATCTTAGTTAGTGAAATCTCAAGATTTGCTTGGGGACTGGACATAGGACTTCTATTTAAAAGGGCTGAACCAGGATAAATCCTTGTGTTCATGTGTGTGATTGTCTTTTAATTGCTTCCATATTGCTACTCTTTATCGCACACGATTACATTCACTAACCAAAGTTTTCAAGTGGTGATTTTTATCTATGTTTTCATATCCCCCCCCCCCTCCTAGGCTATCCTTGCTGGCAGCCGTAAGTGGGCCAACAGTGTTAATCGTTGTTAAGTGATTGTGGATTGTCATGATTTATGAAAGAAAGGTTTAAGGGTGTGAGGATGATCGATGGTGACTTGTGTGGTATGCCGTGTTCGGTGGTCCGGCGCTTATCTGGATTTTCTCTCCAGTCAGGGATCCCAGGTTCTTTGTGAGTTAGGCACATTGTGCTCGGGACTTGTCCTGATACTGTGTGTACTGTTGAGGTCTGTGTCGTCTTCCTGGACACCCTTACTCATTTGTTAAGTAGCATGTTCAACTGAGTGAAAGACGACAGTGGGACAACGACTTGTGGTGTGCTAGTTATTCTCTGTCTGGTCGCTTGTAGTGTGCACGTGGTTGGGGGATGGACACCAATAGATGTATCGGTCCCCAGCTAGTCTTGTGTTTCCAGTGTCTCACTATAGGGAGCTTCGGCCAGAGTCTCTAAAGGTGCCAGGCATGGGTCTGTAGCCTACATGGTCTGCAATGTGGTGTTGGTTGGTCTCCACAACTTCTTGATACTTGTAGAGGTGGAGCTGCGGTTGGACTTTTCATCTATGGCCTGTTAGGGTTTTCCTACTAAGTCGGTGGCTTCTGAGGCTCACACCCCTACAGACCATTTTTAGGTGTTTGCAGAGAGTGTGGTTCTCGAGGGCGGACTCCTACCATCAGTAGTTGAGTGAGCTGAGACTCTTGTCGTACACCTCGGGGTATGCCCCAAGTAGTTGTAGTTTTTCTTTTAGACATGTAATAATGTATTAGGACGATATAATTTTATAAATGTGTATGAGATCATGTACTTTATCGTGTATCTTCATACTATGTGATTGTCTTTTATATTCTTACTAGACCACGTGTGTGCGATATCTTTTGAGAGACTTCAGTTTTTTCGTGGGAAGTGTGTCTGGATATGGAGTCTTTTTAGACATAAATATCTAGGGTCACTATAGATGGGGCCATCTACATACAACATATGTAGATTGGTAATTAACTATCTACATAAGCTTATGTACATGGCTATATGTAGACAACTTGTGCAGTTGTCTACATTGGACTTATATGTAGACAAAGAAGACGTCTAGTAATGGGTAGCTGTCTAAAAATATCTCATAAATTTAAATATTAACATTTTTAATAATTTTCAAAATTTAAAACATTAAAATTAAATTTTAGATTATAAAAATATTAATATAAATAATTATTTAATTTATATTGTAACATAATAAAAGTAAACAAAGACTAAGGGTATTTATAAAAGGTATGGTATTGAGATATGATTTGTAAGCTAAATAAACATATATCATGATATTGAGGTAAAGCCTTTTGTGGTGCTATTTTTACATGAAAGCTAAGGATTTGCTTCAGGAAGTCTGATCAACTTATGAGCATGTTTTACCTCCTCATTGCCCATTCCTAGCCCACGCTTCCTCTCTTGTCGCTCCCCTGCCCTACCCCACTGCCATCGAACGAATAATCACTGCCAGCCATATAATACCCATTGGCCTACCTATGAGTGTGATCGCTAGTTTGCGTATTAACATTGTAACTGTTGTACTCTGTAGATGTTGATGATCACAAAAATACTAATTCTAATTCATGCTGATATTATCACAAAGCACATAATTATGTTCATGTTAATGACCCAAATATTTGATTTAATTTATTATTAATTTGAAGGTCTAATTTGTGTGTTAAGTGTGCAGCAATATAGGTCAAAGTTGCATGGGGAAGTGACAATTACAAAAGCCAAGGGATAGAATTCAGATTGACAGAACTTTCTGCACTTTGTAGGACATTGAATGACCGCTTGATGGTTATCGGTCGACTAACCCTCCCAGTACCTTTGGTTTTGGGACAGTGCAAAGTTGGACGACTGATTGATGATTCTTAGTCGATCGATCATCCCAGTAGCTTTGGTCTAGGGACAATGCACAAATCAGATGACCATTTTTGAGGAATTGAACAAGCAATTAGGAGATCATTCGACACAGAAGAACAGCATGTCGACCTCAAGTCCAAATCACAAATCAGACGATCGATTATGGAAACACAATTTTGCCAAATTGGATGACTCTTTCCTTCATTAGGTCTCTGCCCGAAGATTCATCCAAGTTGTGATCTTTGGGGTTGGTGTATATATATAACACACTTTCTAAGCCCCCAGAAGATAACCCATCGTGCAAGAGGGTTTCCATCCTTTAAAGTGAGGGTTTTTAGTAGACCTCGAGATGTTAAATTATAGGGTCCAAAAACTCCCTTAGGAATTTGCAGTTACTACATGCTGGCCAGGAATCGGGTGTGTGTAGTGGCATCAGTGCTTGACAGCATAGCCTACTGTAGGGACTAACAGCCCTATACGAAGGTCCTCAGGCCGACCATAGCATTGACATGGGATTTTGCACTACCATAAAAGAAATACGGTTCGTCTTCACTATCAACTCAAGCTTTTAGTACAACGGTTGGGGCTTGATCCAACAAGTGGTATTAGAGCGAGGTTGCATGTTCGAATCCCTCGGGTGTCGCTGGGGGGGAGTTTGTTAGATTATGGGGTCCAACAACTCCCTTAGGGATTCTCTGTTACTACATGCTGGCCCGAGATCGGGTGTGTGTAGTGGCATCGGTGCTTGATAGCCCAGCTCGCCGCAGGGACTAACCACCCCTCGAAGCCCCTCAGGCCGACCATAGCATTGACATGGGGTTCTGTGCTGCAATAAAAGAAATACAGTCTGCCTTCACTATCAACTTGAGCTTTTGGTGGAACGGTTGAGGCTTGATCCAAAAGAGATCAGTGTGGAAAACATCTTAGTTGCTGTGTGGAGTTGCTTTTAAGTACTAGAAGGTTTTGCTACATCCAAGCAACGTCCAAGAGGCTTCGTGGAGAGTCAAAGTTGTGTTCTTTATTATCATACATTGTTCTACAGTGACTCTTCTCATACATTGTTCTACAGTGACTCTTCTCTCTGAATAGAGGAATCGAAACACTATTGTTCTCTTCCTTATTCCTCATGTTCTTGCTTGTAGTTCTTAATTGAACTAAATCTTCTGTGTGTGTGCTTGGTCTGTGAGCACGTGATTAGGTTTGGATTCTTGTACCCATCAAAGAAGAATCATGTGTGGTTGGTGTTGTCCCTGGGAAACAACTATGTGGTGAGGGTTTGTGACTTGTACTTGGTTAAACAAGTTAGTGGAGAAATCCTCACAGGGGTGTGCAGTAGTGGACTTAGGCACACACGTGGTGTGTTAGCCGAACCACTCTAAATCATGTGTACACATTGCGGTTTGCTTTCTTGTTCCTTCTCCAATCTTCACACATTAGGATAGTTGGTCTCTTCTTTAGTCTTGTCATATTTCTCTATGCATCTTACTATTAGATTTGTTTAATTAAGTTTAATTCAAACATATGACGAAAATTTTAATTAGGTGACAACCAATTCACCCCTCCCCTCTTGGTTGATCATCGCACACTTGTTTACATCAATTGGTATCAGAGCAAGGCTCTTTATCTGTAAGAGTGATCTTGTGTGAGGCCAGCAAAGGAGTCATGCCTGAGGGTCATTCTATCCAACGTTCCCCTTTCTTTGATGGCAGCAACTACTCCTACTAGAAAAGTCGTATGCAAGTCTTTCTAAGGGCTCAAGATTATGAAGTCTAGAAAGTCGTGAGTACTAGCCCAATATGTACTACCAAAGGACAAGGGAAAGTGGATAAAGGATAATATTAAGAAGTCCAATATTAATTTTAATGCCCTATATATTATGCAATGTGCCATACATCCTGATGAGTATTCTCGTGTCTCTATTTGCAATTCAGGGAAGGAGATGTGGGACAAACTGAAGTTGATTTATGATGGTACTTCTGAAATCAAAAAGGCTTGAGCCAACCTCCCAGTGCATGAGTATGAGATGTTCAAAATGTGCTAGATTGAGACCATCTCAGAATTGTTTGCACAGTTCACCAAAATCACCAATAGTTTGAAGACACTTGGAAAGAATTACACTGACTCAGAGCTTGTAAGAAAGATCTTAAGATCTGTCAACCCTTACTGTGAAAGAACTTATTCAGTCTCATGACATATGAGATAAATTTGAAAAGGAAGGAGGCTGAGCAACCCCTTATTAAGAAACAAGATGTGCCTCTCAAAGCTAAAAAGTCCAAGGCACTCAGCTCAGAGGAAAACTCATCAAGTGGAGATGAGGAAGAAGTGGCTAAGCTAATCCAGAGCGTCAGAAAATTTCTAAGAAAGAAAAGACCACACTCCTCCATATTCCTCAAAGACTTCAAGGGTAAAAACAGTAAGGAGAACCCAGCAAAAGGTCAATGATGATCTGCGATGAATTCCAAGACATTAGCCATATGAGATCAGAATGACAATGTTTCTGAAAAAGCAAAAGAAAGTCAAGGCAAAGAAGTCAAAAACCATGGTCGTCACATGGAATGACTCCAAAGAGTCATCCTCCACAGTGAAAAATGTCCCGGAAAAGTAGGACGTCATGTGCGACCTTATGACACTTAAGGAAGAAACTCCCAAGATAACTTCTGAATATGAAATTTTTACTCTTGAAGAGTTGGAATCCATGTACACTGTCTTGCATGAAAATATAAAAAGTCAAAAAGAAAAATAAGAGCCTAAAATTCAAAATCAGTGATATTTTCCATAACGAATATCCTCGTGAATCATGTGATCTCTTGAGTTTAGAATGTAATGCCCTTCAAGATGAGAATGATTCCTTACAAAGTAAAGTCACACTGTCACACCCCGACGTGGAATATCGGAACGTCAGGCAGTTGCAAGTAACGGGTACAAAGCGTATAATAGACATCAAACCATTGAATAAAGAATAGATACTAAAGCAAATGCATCTCATTAATAATTTCTCAAATGTCTATTACACCACTAATATCTATAGGGCTCAATTACATTGAATAAAGTAAAACTAAACCAGACTCACTAACCTACCAAGGTTCAAAATCTCGGGGATCGGGATCGGATCGGTCGGCCCAAAACCGATCCGACCCGGCGATCCCGAGCCCGGCTCGGCCGATCCGGGCCGAGCCCGACCGGGTCTGGCCAAGCAAAAGGGGGGTGGATCGCCCCCCTTAAAAAATTGAAAAAAAATTAGAAAAATATGAAAAAATAGGAAATATATGAACATTGTATTTATGAACTGAAATACATGAAAAAAATGTATTTATTGGAATCGTACATTATATTGTGTGGACATAAGGTTTACATAATCTGTCCAAGACATATAATGTTGGTAATATGCCTCATATTGAGTCAAATATTGACTATAGGCATCCGTGTTCGCATATATGATAGTGATTGGTGTGTAGCCCGGTATTTCAGGCACTTGATATGAGCCATATGACTCATATGAGTCATGTGAATGTGAATCGGACTCAGTGGATTGTGCATATGCTCCACCTCCGGTGTAATATGATGCATCCGGGTATTGAGGATATCCCAAGTAGCCTCCCTGCCCTTGGTAATATCCTTCAGTGGAAGCATAAGATGATGTATCTGACGCTTGCTCCATGGTCTCAAACTCCATCCGTAGCTTTTCTTGACGCTCCCACTCCTCTTGCATCTTCTTCTTCTTCATTAACCAATTCCGTCTATGCGGAATGAAGTTGGGATTGTATCCCGAATCTTCGGATGCTCCTTGGCCTTGCCCTTGCCCTTGCAATTGAGATGCCACTTTCTTCCCCTTTCGTGCATATTTTTGACTTGAGGTTTGTGCTTCCCTCCCTTCCCTACTCCCATGATGTTGATCTTGAGTAGCATGGGTGAAGTCTTCCTCTCCGGTGAATACAATAGGGTCGGGTGGCGGTGCCGGTGGCGGTACACTGCTGACAACTAGGACATCTCCTCCATGATCGGATCCCTCACTAGGAGTACTTGTCTTCGATGTCGAGTCATTAGAAGTTTGGTATTGAACATTATCGCTTGGCTCCGGTGTTTCATCATCTATATCTTCCTCGATCGTGTCCAAGTCTGCAATGCTAATGCCATGTTTCGTGCTCCTTCCTCTTGCACCCACTGTCTTCTTTTGGCGTTTAGGGGCTGGGGGAGTTTCGAACTCCGGAAGCAAAGGCACATCATCAAGCTCACCTAAATGAGACATAAACATGTTAAAATGAGAAATAAATAATTTATAAATGATGCATGTACATTGTAAATGTCATTTACCTTCAGCCCATGCACGATCATGCGGGTCGAACTCTGGTTGAACCGAAGTGCTTGCATTTACCCATGCATGTAGTGGATGTTCCTCCTCAAAAACTTCTTCTATATCTATTGTCTCCGATGGAGTTGCTTCAGCTTGTTGTTGCCCCGAGGATCTATATCTCTCTCTATCTTGAACTTGCTTGATTAATTGGAGGTTTTTAAGCTTCAATCTCATGTTGTAGTGGCAAAATACCAACTTCTCAAGACGTGCAGACTTCAACCGGTTTCTTTGTTTTGTGTGGATCAAGCCAAATGTGCTCCAGTTTCTCTCACACCCTGTGGCAGACGTTGTTTGGCTTAAAACCCGAATAGCTACATAGGCCAAGTCTTCATATCCATAAGTTCTTCCATGATCCAACCACCAATCCGCTGTAAATGAAGCATGTATAATGTGTTAGAAAATAGAACCAACTCATTGTACATGCAAATAAATATGATGAGTAACTTCTAACCTGGACTCAAAATCTGAGCAGCTCGTTGTGCCGTGCTAGTACCAAAGTGGTAGAGTTGAAGTCTATAATCATGCATTTGTTTGCATGCTATGATTGCCCTATCCTCATTGTCTAGCATCCGTTTGATTACATTTTTGGCCCCAATCAACACTTCGGAGGAATTGTCATAGTTCTCCCTCCTCCCATCAGTCCTATACATGTATTGGGGGTTGAAGAAATGCCCTACATGTAGAAGATAAATGTTAAAACATGAGTTGTAAATAATATGTAATCACAATTCACAAGAGTTGAAGTGTTATGCTTACCTGCAGCATGAAGATCATGATGCAATGTGTGCTCCCATCGCCGATCTACGATTTCCCACCACTTGGCATACGTTGTTTTGTTGTTCATTTGGATAAGCTCCTTTGCTCGATCCATAGCCTCGTACAAGTAACCCATCTCGGATCTCCTCTCCCCATCTACCGCCCTTAACACTCGAACAAGCGGTTCTACTACATTCAACACATTTTGGACCCCCTTCCAAAATGGCTTTGATTGGATAATGTCGGTCACCTTCTTTCCATTCTCCCTCACCCGTGTAGGAGCATGTCGGGACATATAGTTTTCCCACTCTTCCGATGCTACCATCCTAATAAGGTTGCTACGTTGCCCATTTATGCTATCCAATGCAATATATTGGGATGCAAACCTTGTAGGTGCTGGCCGAAGCAACTCCCGTCCATGTGTATGCGTCCTCATGATGTCCAATATGTTGTTGTGGTTGTAGATGAAAGTGGTTACGAACCTTGCATTGTTGACCACATTTTCCACCATTGGATCTTCACAAATGTCTTCTAGCATTAAGTCAATGCAGTGCGCGGAGCAAGGAACCCAATACAAGTGTTCCCTTTTCTCCATTAGTTTTTGGCCCGCCAACTTGAAAGCCGCTGCATTGTCGGTTACCACTTGGACAATTCTTTTCTCTCCAATCTCCTGCACCATCTCATCCATCAACTGAAATAGGTAGTCCGCATTCTTCACCTTGCCAGAAGCGTCTACCGACTTCCAAAAAACAGTCCCTGCTTTGCAGTAGATTAAGAAGTTTATCATACTTCTTCGTGTAATGCCTGCACAATTCCATATGAAAAATTAAAACCTATGTCTTATTAATGAATAAGTGAATAACAGTTAACTAGCCAAACACTTGTACATACCTGTCCATCCATCGCACATTAACGTGCAACCATATTCATCCCATATTCGTTCAAATGTGGAAACATATGCCTTCATATCTTCAACCTCCATATCCAAGTATTTGTTGTAGATTTCATATGAAGTAGGGCCTTCCACCCCTTTGCCCACTTCACCAATAGTCTCTATCATGGACTCATAATATGGTCCTTTTGCTGCATTAGCCGGTATGCTGTTGAAGAAGAACCATCTTGACGTCGCTCTCCCTATCTTCTCCTTGCATATTTTCAAATTCTTGAATGCTGCAGAAATGGATGGTTGCTTCTCCCTTCGCCTGGTGAGAAATGGGTCTATTGGTCCCACTCTAGGATCTCCGTCTCTAGGGATATCCACTGGAACCTCAGGTATATTTGAACTCATTCCAGCACTTGAACTCCCTTGTCCGCTACCCCCATGGCCACTACCTTGACCTACGTGACGACCGGTACGTCGGAGATAGTCCTCTTCCGCATTAGACCTTCGACTTGCTTCCGATGCCCGACGAAATTGTTCTATAATATGAGATAGAAATAGAATGAGGGTCGGAGGGTGCTTAAAGCCTTAAACTAAAATAAATGTTTCAAAAGTAAGTTAACTAATTACTAACCTTCTTCATCTTGATCAAGATCAAAGAATTGTCTCCCTCTTGGTAAATCTACGGACCTTCGAGGAGGGGCAGATAAATCTTCCCGGATTTGTTGCCGTCTTCTACTAGTGTTTGCTTTGGATGTCTCTTTCTCCTTCATATATTGGCAAAATTGCATTCGAACTTCAGCAGAAACTCTCGAGCATGGTGCCACCTCACCTTTAATTCCCGCTAGATGTTGTTTCAAACGAAATATGCCGCCCGATAAGACCCGGTCACAATATTTACATTGGACCTTCCTTCGAGCCATGTCCACAACGATACCATGAGCCCAAGCGGGATCGGTGCTAGGAGGGTTGCTTGAAGAATGGGGAGCCGGAGCAGCACCACCTTCGGCGGCCATCACTTACAACACAAAAAAAGAAGTTAAATAATAATAAAACAGAAAATAAATAATTTTTTTTGCGGATGAGAGAGAGGGAGATGAATCGCAGCCAAGAGTTCGGGCCAAGAGTGTGTGTGAGAGAGCCCGAATAGTCGAACAAGAATCCCAAGAGTGTGAAAGATGAGATCGCCTCCCAAATAGTGCAAAATAGCGCCCGAGAGAGAGAGAGAATGCCCAAAATATTGAGAGGAGGGGAGGAGAACTCAAAACTTGAGTTTAGAACATATTGGGGGCCTTTGGGGGGTTTATATAGACCCCCAAGGCCTCCAAAGGCTCCAAAGAGCCGTTTCTGGCCGTTGGGGAACAGTCCCCAACGGCTAGAAAACGGCTAGTTCTGAACTAGCCGTTGGGCCGCGGATCGCCCCGGTCCGGGCCGATCCGCGGCGGACCGGCCCGGGCTCGGCGATCCCGCCGAGCCCAGCCGAGCCCGACCGATCCGAGCGCAGGGGACCGGACAGGTTACCCCGGCTCGGATCGGAGGGGCCAAAACCGAGCCAACTCGGGCGATCCGATCCCGAGTTGGCCGAGTTTTGATTCCCTGCATAATACTAAGATGCCAGGGTACTCTTGACTTCACTTTTGGTCATTCCCGTCCTCAGGAGTGTAAGTATCTTCCTCGGTCTCACCTGAGAACACATGACAAATAACGTAGGGTGAGCGATAACGCTCAGTAGGACTTAAATCTCATGATCAGGCATACTTTAAATGATTAATGTATTAAAAGCAGAGTCACTACATGATAGAGCGAGAGAGTGTCAAGTAACGCAAGAGATAGCACAATAGCACGTGATTGAAATAGCACAAGTTCCTAAATATAGCACAGAGCATGATAGCCATAGCACAAATAGCACAATGTATAGCAATAGCACAACGAATATAGTATAGCACTTTGATTGTCATTTAGATAGTCGAGATAGATAGCACTTGAGTGTAATGCTAAACACTCTGGTCAATTAACTCCCGTGGGCAAATAGCACTTTTGGGCGCACCTCCTAAGACTAGACCGTGCCCTTTATATATTGCCAGGCATTAGTTATATTGTTTATCTTTAGACAATTAGTCAAATGGACAATAGAGAGTATCAAGAAATAGATGAGAGTACTAAATGAATAGACGAGTGTATATAGAGCGTGAATAGATGAGCGAGTAGAGTATAGATGAGAACTATAGGTCATTGCACATGAAACGACGAGTAAAGGGGCGATAGTAACAGTTGCACAACACGCGCAATTGGTGTTGGCAGTCAGGTGGAATTCACTACCCTTTCACTAGCCATGTTAAGCACAGGTCCAGAGGTCTGGCATGATTCAAGATAAGAGCGAGAGATCATACTAAGGCTGTTTGGATCTTACTGATCCCTAAAGGGTATCATAGGTGTTAGGGTACAATCGGCTCGTCGGCCATGTGGGAATCCATAGACAGAGGAGTCTTACGGAGGCCTTGAACAAGGATTCACTAGTCCGGTAGAAGGAATATCCAATGGAGAGTTTGTCCAAGTCAAGAGAAAGTGTATATAGAAACAAGTGCTCGATGTTCCTGAGGATTCTAGAACAGTGGATCGTCGGTAACGGTATTCCCAAAACATCGTGAGAAATGAAGACAAGTCCATTATAATAGGGCAATTTAAGTACATTATTGAAATAGATTACCAGATATATTATGAGATATTTTCATGCCAAGTCAAGTCATATTGGATGGTTACAAGTGTGTGCATGTGATAAAGAAATCATAGATGTGAAGAGATCATGTGTGTGTCTTTTAATCATTCAATACATGTTTATTTTATAACAGCTTTATTTACTGCGTTTATGACTGGCAACAAGAGGTATAATCACTATAGAAGATAGAGTACTGAAAATCAAGGGTTTTCATACAAAAGTCTAGATCGCGACGTACCCACATAAGGATCGTGACAGGGTACTTCCAAAATGTGACAGGGATAGTCAAAGGTCGCGACGGGTCGTTCAGGACAGGCAGCCAGAACGCGACTCCAGAGCTTGTTGCATTCAGAACGCGACGGGTCTGCTGGTTGCGATCAGCCCTTGAGAACGCAACCTATCAGGCCGTCGCGTTCTCAAGTTCTGCGCTTGAGTCTGAGCGAGAAAAGGGTCTGCCTTGGATTATGGTCCAGGCTTTCCCTATTTGGACACAAGGTCGTTCAAAAATAAAAATCTTTGTGTATAGTTGATGAAAAATCGCAAAACCACTTGCAAACTAATCTAGACATGCGAGGGTATGCTCAATAAATAGGAATTTGTAAATAGTCATGGTATTGACAGGTGTTAAACATGATCATGCACGAAGAACAAAAAATAGTGCACAGTGAAGGAAAAAGAATTGATTCGGGTAAGATACTGGATGAAAATTGGGGATTTCGGTGGCAAAAGTTTCATGACATCGAGCAATATCTCCAATAAAATTTTCATGGCATGATATCAAGTGTACAGGGAGATCTAAATTAAACATGAAGGTTCGGGGTCAAGATGAGAGCAGAACTTCAAAAATAAAGATCAAAAGATAGGGTCCATGAAAAATAGAGCAATGAGAGGGCTTTTGTTCATGATGTTTAGAACATCCTACAGACGAATTTAATTGAGCTTTGCTTGCAAGAATGCCTACCTTTGGGTCATTTTGTCTCCTAGGGCTTGGAACTCGAAGTATGGGTTGTAGCTCTTGAGCAAGCCTTCCCCCCACGATTTCTCCCTTCCTTTGGCCTCTCCTCCATACCCAGCAAGCCTCAACAACACATTAGGGCCGGCTATGGAGAGATTGGGGTGTATTTATGCTTCCCTTGTTCCTATTTCCTATTATGACTCTAATTCCCCTTTAATTTTGAGTTTCCTCTATTTCTTTCCACCTTCCAAGCTTTCCACCTCCTAATTGGGTTAGGTTGGGATGTAATTTCGTGTCTAGCCAATTTGGGTAGGGTTAGAAGTCCAATTCCAACACAAAATAACTATCTTAATGATTTAATAGCTTCTTTCTTTTTTAGGATATATTAAAGATACGAATTTAAAGTATTATTCTATTATTCATCTTTTAAAAATCTCAATTTTGGCCCAATAAATTTTATATGATCTATTTAACAAAGCCCATCACTTCTTTTCTTTTAATGGGTCTGAATAAATTCCCCTTTTCTTTAATTTTCCATTTTAATCATTATTCTTCTTCTTATTATTATTATTATTGAAAAAATCAAGTTGCTACATCCTCCCCCTCTTAAAAGAATTTGGTCCCCAAATTCATATAACCATAATGGAGAGAATGTCTTACCGAAAAGATCTGTGTAATTTCGCCTGATGATTCCTTCAGGTTCCCATGTGGCTTCTTCCACTCCACGATTATTCCACAGAACTTTAACCACATGAATGAGATGATTCCTGAGTTGTTGCACCTTTCGTTCAAGTATCTTGACTGGCTTCTCCTCATATGTCATGTCCTTGTTCAGCACCAACTTCTGATGGCGAATGATGTGCGTCGGATCGTACACATATTTTCTAAGCATAGAGACATGAAACACATTTACACATGCCAAATTCGGTGGCAGTGCCAGCCGGTAAGCAACCTCACCAACCCTTTCGAGCACTTTAAAAGGACCGATGAATCTAGGGCTGAGCTTTCCTTTTACACCAAATCTTTGGATGCCACGGGTAGGAGATACCTTTAAGAGTACATGGTCTCCTACTTGAAATTCTAGATCTCTCCTTCTCTTGTCAGCATAACTCTTTTGTCTGGACTGAGCAATCTTGAGCCGATCTCAAATCACCTGTATATCCCTGGTCGTATTTTGTACCATGTCCGGGCCTAGCCATTGCTGTTCTCCAACTTCATTCCAGCATGCAGGGGATCTACAATTTCTACCATAGAGCGCTTCAAATGGTGCCATTTTAATACTCGCCTGGTAACTATTGTTGTAGGTGAACTCGATTAAGGATAAGTGCTCATTCCAGTAGCCTTGGAAATATATTGTACTTGCTCTTAACATGTCTTCTACAATCTTCTTGGTTCTCTCAGTCTGCGGGTGAAAAGCGGTGCTAAAATTGAGCTTAGTAACAAGTGCAGTCTGCAATCCTTTCCAGAAATGAGAGGTAAATCTCGGATCTCGATCCGAGACAATGGATGATGAAATTCCATGCAGTCTCACGATCTCCTTGACATATAGGGCGGCTAATACCTCCACAGACCACTTACTCTTTATAGGTAGGAAGTGTGCAGATTTGGTTAGTCGGTCGACAATGACCTATATGGTGTCAAGTCCACCACGAGTCTTGGGTAAACCCATGATGAAATCCATGCCTCTACTTTCCCATTTCCACTCTGAAATATCTAAGGGTCTGAGTACGCTAGCAGGGTGCCTGTGTTCTTCTTTTACCTGTTGGCACATAAGGCAATGAGCAGCATGCTCAGCTACCTCTCTCTTCATGTTTGGCCACCAAAACATTCTTTTCATGTCTTGATACATTTTGGTACCTCCAGGATGAATAGTATACTTAGTCTGGTGAGCTTTATTTATGAACTTTCTCTTCAGTTCTTCATTGTTTGGGACGCATGTTCTTCCTTGGAATACAAGCCTTCCATCCTCGGTCATAGCAAAATCAGGCCTTTCATCTAACATTTCCTTGACACGAACCAAGAATGGATCTCTGTCCTGTTGTGCTTTAATCTCTTCTAGCATGTCAGATTGAATCTTGATCTTGGCAACCAAGACTTAATCATCCCTATGTTCAATGTTCAAGTCTAAACTTGTGAATTGCTCTAGTAGTTGCATCTCGCCAAGAACTAAACTTGATAAGGATGCCATCGGCTTCCTACTAAGAGCATCAGCCATAGCATTTCTATTGCCTGGATGGTACTGGATGTTGAAATCAAAATCTTTTAAGTATTAAAGCCATCTCCTTTGCCTCAAGTTAAGTTCTTTCTGTGAGAATAAATATTTCAGACTTTTATGGTCTGAATAAACCGTGAGTTGCTCGCAATATAAATAATGTCTCCAAATCTTCAAGGCAAAGACCACGGCAGCCAACTCTAGATCATGCACAGGATAGTTGACTTCATGCATCTTCAGTTGTCACGCCCCGACGTGGAATATCGGAACGCGAGGTAGTTGCAAGTAAACGGGCATAGAGCATATAATAGACATCAAACCATTGGACAAGAATAAATACTAAAGCAAATGCATCTTATTAATAATTTCTCAAATGTCTAGTTATAACCCCTAATATTAGAGCTGTTCTATAGAGCCCAATTACATTGAATAAAAGCAAAAGACTAAACGAACACTCTAACATAGTACTAAGATGCTAGGGTACTCTTGACTTCACTCTTGGTCGTTCCCGTCCTCTTGAGTGTAAGTGTCGTCCTCGATCTCATCTGAGAACACATAACCAATAATGCAGGGAGAGCGATAACGCCCAGTAGGACTTAAATCTCAGGATCAAGCTTGCTTTAAATGATTAATGTATTAAATGGCAGAGTAACTAAAGAGAGAGAGCGAGAGTCAAGTAACGTGAGAGATAGCATGATAACAAGGGATAGAAATAGCACAAGTTTCCAAATATAGCACAAGTGTCGAGCATAGCACAAAAGCAGGATGGCCATAGCACAAATATCACAAAATAGTTCACGATAGCACTACGAGTCAAGTATATAGTGTAGCACTTTTTGATTGTCATTTAGATAGTCGAGATAGATAGCACTCGAGTGTAATGTCAAACACTCTGATCATTTAACTCCCGCGGGAAAATAGCACTTCTGGGCGCACATCCCAGGACTAGATCGGGCCCTTCATATATTGCCAGGCATTGGTTATATCGTTTATCTTTAGACAATCAGTCAATGACCAATAGATAGTACCAAGAAAATAGATGAGAGTACTAGATGAATAGACGAGATAGTTAGAGAGTGTGTGAATAGATGAGCGAGTAGAGTATAGATGAGAACTAAGGGACATTGTATATAAAACGTCGAGTAACGGGCGATAGTAACAGTTGCACAACACACGCAAATTGGTGTTGGCAGTCAGGTGGAATTCACTACCCCTCCACTGGCCATGTTATGCACAAGTCCAGAGGTCCGACGTGATTCTAGATAAGAGTGAGAGCATTCTAAGGCCGTTTGGATCTTACTGATCGTTAAAAGGTGTCATAGGCGTTAGAGTACAACCAACTCGTCGGCCATGTGAGAATCCATGGACAGAGGATACTTACGGAGGCCTTGAACAAGGATTCACTAGTCCGGTAGAAGAAATATCTGACGGAGAGTTCATCCAAGACAAGAGAAAGTGTGTATATAGAAACAAGTGCTCGACGTCCCAGAGGAATTCTAGAACAGTGGAGCGTCGGTAACGGTATTCCCAAAACAACACGAGAAATGAAGACAAGTCTATTTAAAATAAATGGCACAACTTAAATACAATATTGAAATAAATTATCAAATATTTTCATGCTAAATTGAGTCATATTGAATGGTTACAAGTGTGTGCAAGTGTTATAGAAAATCATGGATATGAAAGGTCGTGTGAGTGACTATTAATTAATTAAAACATATCCAAATTTAACAACTTCGTTTACTATGTTTAAGATAGCTAACAGGGCATGTAGTTACTATAGAAAATCAAGACTTGCAGAAATATGGGGTTTCCATGCAGAACTCCAAAAGGCGATGTACCCCTGTATGGGTCGTGACGAGTACAATCAGAACGCGACATGGTGTTACACAGAACGTGATGGGCCTATCAGGACAGGGAGCCAGAACGTAACGGTTCCGCCTGTCGCGTTCAGAACGCGACAGGTACTGTGTCACGATCGGCTCTGAGAATGCGGCCTATCGGGCCGTCACGTTCTCAGGTCTTGCGCTTGAGTCCGAGCGGGAAAAGGACATGCCTTGGATTGCAGTCCAAGCCTTCCCTGTTTTGACATATGATCATTCAAAAATCAAGAACTAATTACACAAATGATGAAAATTTGTGAAACCAGTTTTAAACGACTCTAGACATGCAAGAGTATTCGCAGTAAATAGGAATTTGAAAGTGGACATGGTCTCGGCATGTTTCAGTCAAGTTATTCATGAAGAACATGGAACAGTGTACCGTTGAGATGAAAGAATTAATTCGAGTAGTAGGATGGATGAAAATTAGGGCTTTCAGGGGCAAACGATGCCTAACTATCATCAATATCTCTAGTTAAAATTTCATGGCATGGGGACGAGTATACATAGAGATCTAGAATTAATATGAAAGTTCGGGGTCATGATTGTTGCAGAACTTCAAAAATATAGAACACAAGATTGGCTCGATGAAAAATAGTGAAACAAAAGGGCTTTTTTTTTCTGACATTGGGAACTATCTACAGACGAAATTAATCGAGTTTAGCCTATGAGAATGCCTACCTTTGACTCGTTTGATCTTCTAAGGTTAAGAACTCGAAGTGCAGAGGTTGGAGCTTGGTCCAACCTTTTCCCCACGAGTTCCTCTTCTCCTTGGCCTCTTCTCCACGTCCAGCAAGCCCCTGCAATTGTAGACACCCGATTCTGGCTTACAAGTCGAACCACATTTCTTGTTATCTTATTGAGCCCTAAGTTGGTCACTCACTTTGAGCCCACCATTAGCTTTACTTTGAGCCCATTAAAAGCCCAATTTTCATGATATCTCGTCCATTATCCCTTTAAAAGAGTCCATGTGCCTTAAGTCCTCATTATTCTCCCATATAATTGGCCAAATTTTGAGAATATTCGATATTCATTAACGCGACGGGTCGGGGCGCCGCGTTAGCCTAGTCGCGCCCCCCATGGCCGTCGCGACAGCCCATGCATGTCCATGCATGTGGCTTTATAGTCGCGACCCATGTGGTCATCGCGTTAATCTTTGTCGCGCCCCTACGACCCGTTGCGACTACAGCCGTGACAACAACATCCGCAACCACCTCCTATTTATCCTCTCATGGCCTTTATCTTTATCCCCATACAACCTCCCAACCCCCTGGCCGCGGTTTGAGGTTGTGGGTCATCTTGGGAGTTCCCTAAGGCCTCTTCCCACGAATTTCCTTCAGATATATCTTTTCATTTTGAGGATTATCTCCCATGGATAGGATTTTCTCTCTCCTATCCTATATAAGAAAGGCCTCTCCTTCTGAGAGAGGGGAGCCCCGGTTTTGCGATGAAGTGTTGCCAAATTTTCCCCAGATCTCATACTTAGCTCGTGGCCCTCCCTTCTCACATTTTCTCCTATTCTCTTCACCAAGCCATGCTATATTCTTCATCCATGGAGCTTAGACGTGTAGGAGGCAACCTCTAAGACTTTTGCACCCACTGAAAACGTCATCAGTAGCCAAGGAGTCGCCCTATTGGGGCTCTTTCTTCCCTCCCTCCTTATTTCTTCTTTCATGCATTTTATTGTTTCTTTTAGATAGGAGTATTTCCTATTCCTTCCCATGTTTTCCTGCTACCCAAGGGGTTTAAAACCCACCACAGATCTGTTCCCTCCATGCTCCCCTTTTCATTTCATTCATGAATAGCTACTACACTTAATATGTTCTAATAGGGTCTTATTTGTTGTTTTCTTTGTTTTGGCAGGTACCCAAGCAACATCTAACGAGGAGCTGTTGTTCTCTGGCTGACCGGAGGACAGGAAGAAAGTCCACACCAACTTTCTTCTGCACTGCAGAGAACGTGGAAGGATAGGATGTCGCGACAGCCTTAACGCGCTCTGGTAGGGCGTCGCGACGACAAAGGTCAGTGCTTCGTTCTCTCTCCTTTTCTTAGCACAGTTAGCCTACGTAATTCTTATCCATGGCAATGTGTTAGGTGGTGATCACATCCATATTTCCATGCTTTTAAAGTTAATTTTAAAACGTGTTGCGTGTTTCAAGCGGTGCACAACCCCGTGATTACACCTTTTGGCGATCACGGTGGGACCTTCAGTGCTAGCCTCATTGCTTATTGCTTTTGCCTGCCATCATCATTTGTTTTACTGCTTTGTAGAGCCCTGTTAGGTATTTCTGTGTTTTCTGTGTATTTCTGTGCTCTGTGATTAACGCGTTGCATCGTGCCGCCGCGACTTAATCGCGTCCTCAAAGAGAGATGCTACAACAGGTATGCATTCTCCCTCTTTTCATGCACTGATTCCTGCTCAGTGGGTGCATTCATGTCTTCTGCCTGCTGTTTTACCATGTATCTTCGCATTTATGTTTGTTAGAATCCTTGCTAGGGCTTGGATTTTCCTTTTATTTTCACTGTACATTTTTAGTTCTTATCGCAGCGGATCGGGTGACCGCGTCATTGTCACGCCGGGATTTGGAGACGCGACTAGAGGTATGTTGTGTATGTTACTGTTTCCTTCCATGCGCCAGTTTCTGGCTGTCTAGGTAGTTTTGATGTGATGTTTACTTCCCTCCATGATTGTACTGTGTCTTAAGGTAGTCTGTTTGCTTATTGTTTACGTGTGACTATGAGTTTCTATGCTCCGTTATCATCGCGGCTGGGTTTCTGGTCGTGATAAGGTCGCGACGGATCTGGTCGTCGCGACGTCAGCAGAGAACTTACAGTCACTGTTTGTTAGCTTAGGTTAGACTTGCATGCAACTTGGTGCACTTAGGCTCATGCATACACTTCTGTCTCGTGGAGATTAGGTTTTCCTCCTTGGTAGAGTCGACCCTCTCACTTGCGAGCACTCGTGGGCTGACCAGGACCACCTACCGAGGGCCTCCGTAAGTCCCCGTGGCTATACGCACGTTGCGGTTCGTCGGGCTAGTTGTACCTATTGTACCCATAGATCAGGTCGTGTCGCGTGAGTTGTGTGTCCCCTTTAGTGTCACCAGAGTACTTGAGTTCATATCCATTAGGGTCCTTCTTTAGCCAAGTGTCCTTCAATTAAATCAATCCATTAAAAGGCTAAGTGATAACCCTAAAACCCTGACGCATATCATGTTAACTTGGCTGTTTGCTTGAGAACTCCTTTTCTCATCCCCTTCTTGTGTGTTTGTAACTGTTGTTGTACCCCTTATTTGTATTTTAGTGTATATATCCTTTTAATTCCCCCTTTTCTCATCCTCTCATGGCTCCTTTCCATTTCACCTATCCTCCAACCTCTCCTCCTCATGTAGACCCCTTGTCTCATGAGTTCCTTTCGAATCCAGCCCAGCCCAAGGCCCATCGGGCCACCTTTTCCCACGCTGTCTCGTCACCCTCCGTCTCCGATGAGGCCGCAAAATTGGAGTGCCTCCTTCTTGAAATGGGCCCCGACCAGGCCTGTGAATTGTTGTCCACCTTTTCTCTACGGACTTCTTCTGGGACGGGCCCAATAGGCCCACATGATCCTTCTCATGCTAAATCTCCTCACATTGTCACTCCTAGATTGGGCCACTCTTCTGTTCAGCCCACATCATTACGACTGGCCCATTATGCTCATTCTGGTCTGGACCTTGACTCTCGATTACGCTCTCATGCCCAAGCTGGTCCTCGCTATCCACAATCCACCTCGACTCAGGACTTCCAATCCGAGTTCGAGTCCATGAAGCGAGAGCTTAGTGATTTGCGGAGGCAATTAAATCCCAAACCCTCCTTCAATGATACTCTCCCTGATTACCATGGTCTTCGGATCCTTCATATACTCCTGCTGACAAATAGCACTTTTAGGCGCACATCCCAGAACCAGATCGGGCCCTTCATATATTGTCAGGCATTGGTTATATTGTTTATCTTTAGATAATCAGTCAATGGCCAATAGAGAGTATCAAGAAAATAGATGAGAGTATTAGATGAACAGAAGAGATAGTTAGAGAGAGTGTGAATAGATGAGCGAGTAGAGTATAGATGAGAACTAAGGGACATTCTACATAAAACGTCGAGTAATGGGCAATAGTAACAGTTGCACAACACGTGCAAATTGGAGTTGGCAGTTAGGTGGAATTCACTACCCCTCCAGTGGCCATGTTATGCACAAGTCCAGAGGTCCGGTGTGATTCTAGATAAGAGTGAGAGCATTCTAAGGCCGTTTGGATCTTACTGATCCCTAAAAGGTGTCATAGGCATTAGGGTACAACCAGATCGTCGGCTTTGTGGGAATACATGGACAGAGGAGACTTACGGAGGCCTTGAACAACGATTCACTAGTTCGGCAGAAGGAATATCCGACGAAGAGTTCGTCCAAGTCAAGAGAAAGTGTGTATACAGAAACAAGTGCTCGACGTACCAGAGGAATTCTAGAACAGTGGAGCATCGGTAACGGTATTCCCAAAACAACGCGAGAAATGAAGACAAGTCTATTTAAAATAAATGGGACAACTTAAATACAATATTGAAATAAATTATCAGATATTTTATGAGATATTTTCATGCCAAATTGAGTCATATTGGATGGTTACTTGTGTGTGCAAGTGTTATAGAAAATCATGGATATGAAAGGTCATGTGAGTGACCATTAATTAATTAAAACATATCAAATTTAACAACTTCGTTTACTGTGTTTAAGATAGCTAACAAGGCATGTAGTTACTGTAGAAAATCAAGACTTGTAGAAATATGGCGTTTCCATGCAAAACTCCAAAAGGCAACCTACCCCTGTAAGGGTCGTGACGGGGTACAGTCAGAATGCGACAGGGTGTTACACAGAATGCGACGGGCCTGTCAGGACAGGGAGCCAAAACGCGACGGTTCCACCTGTCGCGTTCAGAACATGACAGGTACTATACATGTCGCGATCGGCCTTGAGAATGCGGCCTATCGGGCCATCGCGTTCTCAGGTCCTGCGCCTGAGTCCGAGCGGAAAAAGGACATGCCTTGGATTGCGGTCCAAGCCTTCATTTAAAAATCAAGAACTAATTACACAGACGATGAAAATTCGTAAAACTAGTTTTAAACGACTCTAGACATGCAAGAGTATTCATAGTAAATAGGAATTTGAAAGTGGATATGGTCTCGGCATGTTTCAATCAAGTTATTCATGAAGAACATGGAACAATGTACGGTTGAGATAAAAGAATTAATTCGAGCAGTAGGATGGATGAAAATTAGGGCTTTTAGGGGCAAACGATGCCTAACTATCATCAGTATCTCTAGTTAAAATTTCATGGCATGGGGACAAGTATACTTGGAGATCTAGAATTAATATGAGGGTTCGGGGTCATGATGGTTGCAGAACTTCAAAAATATAGAACAAAAGATTGGCTCAATGAAAATTAGTGAAACAAGAGGGCTTTTGTTCCTGACGTTGGGAACTATCTACAGACGAAATTAATCGAGTTTAGCCTGTGAGAATGCCTACCTTTGACTCGTTTGATCTTGTAGGGTTTAGAACTCGAAGTGCAGAGGTTGGAGCTCGGTCCAGCCTTTTCCCCACGAGTTCCTCTTCTCCTTGGCCTCTTCATGGTCCAGCAAGCCCCAGCAACGAGTTAGGGCCGGCCATGGAGGGATTAGAGAGTATTTAAGCTCCTTGGGTTGCTATTTCTTAATGAGACTCTAATTCCCCTTTAATTATGAGATTTCCATATTTCTCTCCTCCTTCTAAGCTTGCCAACTCCTATTAGGGTTAGGTTGGGATGCAATTTTGTGGCCAACTAATTAGGGTAGGGTTAGGAATCCAATTCCAACCCAAATCACTTATTTTAATGCTTTAATACCCTTTTTCTATTTAGGTAATATTTAAGATACGAATTTAGGGTATTTTCCTATTATTCCTCTTTTAAAAATCCCTATTTTGGCCCAATAAATTCTAGAGGGTCCATTTAACAAAGCCCATCACTTCTTTTCATTTAATAGGTTTTAATTAATTCTTTTTTCTTTGATTTTCTAATTTAGTAAATTTTTAATATTATTAAATTTTTATTTTTTGAAAAATTCTAGTTGCTACATTAGTTGTCTTGAAGAGTAGGCAATGACTTTCTCCTTCTACATCAATACACAGCCTAGCCCAATTCCTAAGGCATCGGTATAGATAGAGAAATCTTCTCCCTCTACTGGAAGTGCGAGAATAGGAGCTGAGGTCAGACATTCTTTTAGAGTTTGAAAAATCTTCTCACACTCTTTACTCCAGGCGTAGGGATTCTCTTTCCGTGTAAGACGCGTGAGAGGAATGATGATTTTGGAGAAGTCCTTGATGAACCGCCTGTAGTAGCCAGCCAGTCCTAAGAAACTTCTGATTTCTGTAACATTCGTTGGTCTCTCCCATTTGAGTACTGCTTCGACCTTGGAGGGATCAACAGATATGCCGTCCTTTGTGATGACATGGCCCAAGAAGGACACTTCTTCGAGCCAGAATTCGCACTTGCTCAGCTTTGCATATAATTTGTTGTCTCGCAAGACTTGCAGTGCTATCCTCAGGTGTTCTTCATGTTCTTCTTTGGTCTTTGAATATATGAGGATGTCGTTGATGAAGACGACCATGAACTTATCAAGATAGGGTCGGTAGATACTGTTCATGAGTTGCATAAAGGCTGCAGGAGCATTGGTCAGACCAAAAGGCATTTCAATGAATTCATAGTGTCCATACCTGCTCCTAAAAGTCATTTTGAAGATGTCGTCATCCTTGATCCTCATTTGGTGATAGCCAGATCGGAGGTCAATCTTGGAGAAATATTGAGCTCCAGATATTTGGTCGAATAGTTCATCGACCCGAGGCAATGGGTACTTGTCCTTGATGGTTAACTGATTGAGTTGTCGATAGTCAATACATAGTCTCATCATCCATCCTTCTTTTTAACATACAGCACGGGTACTCCCCATGGGGAAGTACTTGGTCTGATGAACCCTTTCTCTAACAGCTCAATCAGTTGTGCATTTAGTTCCTTTAACTCGGCAGATGACATCCGATACTGTTGACGCGACACCGGTGTAGCTCTAGGGATTAACTCGATAGCAAAGTTGACATCACGTTTCGGAGGAATTTCTGGCAGATCTTCAAGGAACACATCGGGGTAGTCCTGGACTATGTGTATGTCTTCTATCTTAGAACCCTTCTTTTCAACTATTACGGCCGCAAGGAAAGCAAGGCAACCTTTCCTTATCATATTGTGGACTTTTATGGCAGAGACTAGAGACATCCGTCTCTTATGTCTAATCCCTGTGAGTGACAACTTAGGGATTTCACTAAGAGTAACTTTCCCTTTCTTACAGTCAACACTTGCCCCATACGTGGACAACTAGTTGGCTCTCAGAATTACGTCATAGCCTTCCATGGGCATACACACTAGGTCGATTTTTAGGTTATGTTCTCCGATCATTACATCGGCAGATGGAAAGTATTTGTTCAATTTCTCCTTCTCTCCAAATGGTGTTGTGACAGAGAATTCACACCCCATGGATATAGGTTTAACATTCAGAGTATCAGCCAAATTTTGAGATATGAATAAATGAGTTGCTTTAGTATCAAATAAAACAAATGCTAATAAGGAGGAAACTTGTAGGGTACCTTCTACCAAGCCACCTTCCTCAACGGGCTCTTTATCATGCAGGGCTTGCAGTCTCCCTTGTTTCTTAGGCACATTAGTGCGCCTCTCATTCTCCTTCAGTAGCGGGCACTCGGGGATACGGTGCTCGCGGCTTCCACAGCACAGACATGTGCCGACTTTCCTCCAGCATTCGTCAGCTGTGTGACAGTGCTTGCAGTTGCTTTTCGTTGGAGTGTTGGGAATGAAGACCTTAGGTTTCTTCTCCTGGCTAGGTCCCTCCGTGATGCTGAAAGGATGCTTCTTGCCGATGTTTGGCTTGGCAAATGTCATGCCAGGTGTCAGTTCTTTCTTCACGAACTTCCCCTTGATACGATCGGTGAAGTCCGTAGCATCTTCCAGTAGTTGAGCATTCTTCACCATCTCGTCATAGGTCTAGATGTCGAGAGGGGCCAGTTGAGTAATGTACTGAGGCTTAAGGCCATTGAGGAAATGCCTAGCCTTCATTTTCTCTGTGTTTACTAGATGGTTAGCATATCGGGCCAGTCTTGAAAACTATGCTTCATATTCAGCCATAGTTAGACTCCTCTACTTAAGAGCAGCAAATTTGGTAGCCTTCATCTCTTGCACACGTTCGGAGAAGTACTTAGAATTAAAGGCTTCTTTAAATTCAGTTCAGGTGAATTGACCATTCGCCCTAGTTGCTTCTACAGACTCCCACCAAGCGCGGGTGTCTTTTTCCAGTTGGAAAGTAGCTAGTAGCAGCTTATCCCCTGCTGCACATTGCATAACATGGAAAATTCTTTCCGTCTCCTTCAACCAGTGCTCGGCCTTGTCTAGATCCGTGGAACTACTGAACCTAGGTGGCTTCAAGCTCCTGAAGTTACGATGCAGCTCGCCTGCACCGCCGCGATTCCCTCCACCTTGTGCAACTTGCAGAAGCGCACGAGTGAGTTCTGGGATAGTTTGTTGCATGCCCCTCATCTGAGTACGTTTAACAGTCATCTTAGTTGCTTAAGTTCCTACAAAAGTAACTTATTGTTATGATATTGATGTGGAATTAAATTCGTGCATGTGTGGGTTTATTTTAACTAGTTACCCATGGTTCTAACCACATCTCACATAGGTAGGATAACTGACTCTAGTCGAGACTGGTCAACCTAGATCATCCTATACTTAAGAACAACCTAGGCTCTGATACCATAAAACTGTCATGCCCCCACGCGCAATATCAGAACGTCAAGCAATTGCAAGAAAATGGGTACAGAGCGTATAATAGACATCAAACCATTGGACAAAGAATAAAAACTAAAGCAAATGCATCTAATTAATAATTTCTCAAAGGTCTATTACAACCACTAATATCAGAGTCATTCTATATAACCCAATTACATTGAATAAAAGTAAAAGACTAAACTCATACTCTAACATAATACTAAGATGTCAGGGTACTCTTGACTTCACTCTTGGTCATTTCCATCCTCAAGAGTGTAAGTATCTTCCTCGGTCTCACATGAGAACACATGCCAAATAACGCAGGGTGAGCGATAACGCCCAGTAGGACTTAAATCTCATGATTAGGCATGCTCTAAATGATTAATGTATTAAAAGCAGAGTCACTACATGATAGAGTGAGAGAGAGTCAAGTAACGCAAGAGATAGCACAATAGCACGTGATTGAAATAGCATAAGTTCCCAAATATAGCACAGAGCAAGATGGCCATAGCACAATGTATAGCAATATCACAACGAATATAGTATAGCACTTTGATTGTCATTTAGATAGTAGAGATAGATAGTACTTGAGTGTAATGCCAAACACTCTGGTCAATTAACTCCCGCGGACAAATAGCACTTTTGGGCGCACCTCCCAGGACCAGACCGGGCCCTTTATATATTGTCAAGTATTAGTTATATTGTTTATCTTTAGACAATCAGTCAAATGGCCAATAGAGAGTACCAAGAAATAGATGAGAGTACTAGATGAATAGATGAGTGTATATAGAGCATGAATAGATGAGCGAGTAGAGTATAGATGAGAACTATAGGTCATTGCACATGAAATGATGAGTAAACGGGCGATAGTAACAGTTGCACAACACGCGCAATTGGTGTCGACAATCAGGTGGAATTCACTACCCTTCCACTGGCCATGTTAAGCACAGGTCCAGAGGTCCGACGTGATTCAAGATAAGAGTGAGAGACCATACTAAGGCCGTTTGGATCTTACTGATCCCTAAAGGGTATCATAGGTGTTAGGATACAACCGGCTCGTTGGCCATGTGGGAATCCATGGACAGAGGAGTCTTACGGAGGCCTTGAACAAGGATTCACTAGTCCGGCAGAAGGAATATCCGACAGAGAGTGTCCAAGTCAGGAGAAACTGTATATAGAAACAAGTGCTCGACATTCCAGAGGAATTCTTGAACAGTGGAGTGTCAATAACGTTATTCCCAAAACATCGCAAGAAATGAAGACAAGTCCATTATAATAGGGCAATTTAAATATATTATTTAAATAAATTACCAGATATATTATGAGATATTTTCATGCCAAGTCAAGTCATATTGGATGGTTACAAGTGTGTGCATGTGATAAAGAAATCATAGATGTGAAGATATCATGTGTGTGTCTTTTAAATCATTCAATACATGTTTATTTTATAACAGCTTTATTTACTGCGTATATGACTGGCAACAAGAGGTATAATCACTGTAGAATGATAGAGTACCAAAAATCAAGGGTTTTCATGCAAAAGTCCAGATCGTGACGTACCCCTATAAGGATCGTGACAGGGTACTTCTAGAACGCGACAGGGACAGTCAAAGGTCGCGACAGGTCGTTCAGGACAGGCAGCCAGAATGCGACGCCAGAGCCTGTCGCATTCAAAATGCGATGGGTCTGTTGGTCGCGATCAGCCCATGAGAATGCGTCCTATCGGGCCGTCGCGTTCTCAGGTTCTACGCCTAAGTCCGAGCGGGAAAAGGGTCTACCTTGGATTACGGTCCAGGCTTTCCTTGCTTTGACACAGGGTCATTCAAAAATAAGAATCTATGTGTATAGTCGATGAAAAATTGCAAAACCACTTGCCAACTAATCTAGACTTGCGAGGGTATGCTCAATAAATAGGAATTTGTAAATAGTCATGGTATTGACAGGTGTTAAACAGGATCATACACGAAGAACATAGAACAGTACATAGTGAAGGAAAAAGAATTGATTTGAGTAAGATATTGGATGAAAATTGGGGATTTCGATGGCAAAAGTTTCATGACATCGAGCAGTATCTCCAGTAAAATTTTCATGGCATGATATCAAGTGTACATGGAGAAAATATGAAGGTTCGGGGTCAAGATGAGAGCGAAACTTCAAAAATAAAGATCATAAAATAGGGTCCATGAAAAATAGAGCAATGAGAGGACTTTTGTTCCTAATGTTTGGAACATTCTACAGATGAATTTAATTGAGTTTTGCTTATGAGAATGCCTATCTTTGGGTCGTTTTGTCTCCTAGGGCTTGGAACTCAAAGTATGAGTTGTAGCTCTTGAGCAAGCCTTCCCCCCAAGATTTCTCCCTTCCTTTGGCCTCTCCTCCACTCCCAGCAAGCCTCAGCAACGCATTAGGGCCGTCCATGGAGAGATTGGGGTGTATTTATACTTCCCTTGTTCCTATTTCTATTATGACTCTAATTCCCCTTTAATTCCGAGTTTCTTCTATTTCTTTCCACCTTCCAAGTTTTCCACCTCCTAATTGGGTTAGGTTGGGATGCAATTTCGTGCCTAGCTAATTTGGGTAGGGTTAGGAGTCCAATTCCAACACAAAATAGGTATTTTAATGATTTAATAGCTCCTTTCTTTTTTAAGATATATTAAAGATATGAATTTAAGGTATTATTTTATTATTCATCTGTTAAAAATCTCAATTTTGGCCCAATAAATTTTATATGATCTATTTAACAAAGTCCATCACTTCTTTTCTTTTAATGGGTCTGAATAAATTCCCCTTTTCTTTAATTTTCCATTTTAATCATTATTCTTATTATTATTATTATTGAAAAAATCAGGTTGCTACACACACTGTATGAGTATAAAATGCAATGCATGGCACATGATAGTGGTTTTTCAGAAACACTAAACATGCACAAAAAAAATAATTCTTTGCAATTTGAAAATGAATGTTTGAAATTAAAAATTTTAGATCTTGAAAAGAATGCTACGAGTCATAAATCCACTGTCAAGAAATTGCATGAAACTATAGATGAGTTGAAATCCACTATTTCTGAACTCATGAAGGGGAAGCAAAAGTTTGTTGAAGTGTTTAGTGTTAAAGTTAACACTAATAGATATAGTTTAGACTATTGATAGCCAGTGTTGTTAAACACGTGACTAAATCTCAATTTAATCGGCCTACACTAAATATTTTAACAATACTTAAGTGGTGAGAACCAAGTCAATCCCACGAAGAAGTAGATTTTAGCTTTGAAAATTTTGGACTTTTAATAATAAAGAAAATATGATGATAAATATAAAATTAAGATACACTGATTATATATAAATTAAAGAGAGTGAATAGGAGAGAGATAGAAAATAGAGTAGAGAGGGGTAAGAGAAAATAATCATTTAATTAGACTAACTCAATCTAAATTAAATAAACATTAAAAGAAAGTGATAGGGAGAAGGAGAGAATAGAAAGAGAGAGAACAAATTAACAAACAATAACTAACATTATTATAGTGAATGTGAAACTTTAACATGACACAAAAATAAACAAAAATAATAATAACCTAGAGAGAAATAGAACAAGAGTGAGAGAGAGAGAGAGAGAGAGAGAGAGAGAGAAGAAATAGAGAGAGAGAAGGTGGGTGTGACTGTAGCGTTGTAGCTAATGGTACAGTAGCATGCAGCAGCGCTGGAGCAGAGGCAGCAGTCTACACGGATGGGAGTGCACGCGAGGGCGGCTGGGCATGTGCGGCAGGCGGAGGCGAGTGGGGACGCAATTGTGCACAGGCGTGGGCAAACGCGTGTGCGGGCAGGAGGACGCTGGCACGAGTGCTGGCGGGTGTGGGCGGACACTAGTGCACATCGAGAGAAAGAGAGAAAAAATAGGGAGAGAGGAAGAAGAGATCGAGAGAGAGAGGAGAGAGAGAGAGAGAGAGAGAGAGAGAGAGAGAGAGAGAGAGAGAGAAGGCCGGTGGAAGGGAATGAGAGAAGTTGAGAGATGAAGAGTCTTTAAAATATAGATATAAAGAAGAGAGGAAAGAGGAGAGAGTTTAGGAAAGTATTTTTGAAAATAGAGAGGGATTTTTAAAATAAGAGAGAGTTTTGAAAATTAAAAAAGAAAGAGAGAGATGGAAGATTTTAAAATTAGAATCTCTCATTATTTTCTCTTAGTCAAACTTAGTTCATTAACATCTTGTTGATTGGCCCATTAACCTAAAAATAAAATGCACACAAGGGTTTTAGCCAATTATCATATTTATAATGAAATGGTAATGGATTCTTATGAAATTAAGGACCAATTGTCAATAAAAATAACATAATTATCAATTACAATTGTATACTTATCACACCCCCCAATTTACTCATTGCTAGTCCTTTAGCAAAGCACACAAGTGAATAATTAGACTAACAAGAGCACAAGACATCATATTTCATGACAAGAAAGTATGAATGAAAATACAAACCATGAGTGTTTCAAGTTCTATTGATAAGTGTCAAGAGTAAGCATGTCAGTTCATGTCTTTAGATAGTTCCTCAAGATACACTGTCACGCCCCAACGCGGAATATCGGAGCGCGAAGGCAGTTGCAAGAAAAGGTATAGAGCGTATACTAGACATCAAACCATTGCACACTGAATAATACTAAAGCAAATCTTTCTCATTATTAATTTTCCAAATGTCTAGTTACAACCACTAATATCAGAGCCATTCTATAGGGCCCAATTACATTGCATTAGAAGGAAATAACTAACTACAACTCTAAGATAACATAACGACTCGAGGGTACTCCTGGCTTCACTCTTGGTCATTCCCTTCCTCGTGAGTGTATGTGTCATCCTCGGTCTCACCTGAGAACACAACATTAAATAACGTAGGGTGAGCGATAACGCCCAGTAGGACTTAAATCTCAGGCTCAAGCAGGCTTTAAATAATTAATGCATTTAATGGCAGAGTATCTAAAGATAGCAGGTACAAGAGAGTCAAAATATAGCAAGAGATAGAACAATAGCACGAGAGCGAGTATAGTTTCCAAAAAGAGCACAAGTATCGAGTATAGCACGAATAGCAGGATGGCCATAGCACAACTAGCACAAGTATAGTAATAGCACGACGAGTATAGCACTTGTTTGTCATTCTAGACATCGAGAGAGTATAGCACGTTTTGTGTTTTTGATTGTCATATAGATAGTCGAGATAGATAGCACTTGAGTGTAATGCCAAACACTCTGATCATTTAACTCCCATGGGCACTAGCACTTCGGGCGCACATCCCAGGACCAGATCGGGCCCTTTATTTATTGCCAGGCATTGGTTATATTGTTTATCTTTAGACAATCAGTCAATGGCCAATATAGAGTACCAAGAAGTAGATGAGAGCACTAGATGAATAGACGAGATAGTAGAGTGAACGTGAATAGACGAGCGAGTAGAGTATAGATAAGAGCTAGTGGACATTGCACGTAATGCGACGAGTAAAC
Source organism: Colocasia esculenta (assembly GCA_014218235.1). Taxonomy (NCBI): domain Eukaryota; kingdom Viridiplantae; phylum Streptophyta; class Magnoliopsida; order Alismatales; family Araceae; genus Colocasia; species Colocasia esculenta. Next base: position 67,615,465 of record CM024757.1, read on the forward strand.
AGGCGATAGTAATAGTTGCACAACACGCGCACTTGGTGTTAGCAGTCAGGTGGAACTCACGACCCTACCACTGGCCTTGTTATGCACAGGTCCAGAGGTCTGGCGTGATTTAAGATGAGAGTGAATCTTCTAATAGCCGTTTGGATCATATAGATCCCTAAAGGGTATCATAGGTATTAGGGTACAACCGGCTCGTCGACCATGTGGGAATCCATGATCAGAGGAGACTTACGGAGGCCTTGTGCAAGGGTTCACTAGTCCGGCGAAAGGAATATCCGACGGAGAGTTCACCACAAGCCAAGAAAAGTGTGTATATAAAACAGGTGCTCAACGTTCTAGAGGAATTCTAGGACAGTGGAGCGTCAATATCGGTATATAAACAACGCAAGAAAACGAATGCAAGTCCTTTAAAATAGGGCAGTTAATATGCTTTATGTAATACATTATGAGATATTTTCTGTAAGATTTCAGCCATAAATGGATGGTTCAAGTGTGTGCAAGTGCAAGAGAAATCATATATAGAAATAAGTCGTGAACATGTATTTTAAATCATTCAATATAGCATCCTTTTTAAGTAGGGTTTTTACTAGGGGTATAACGGTAAGAAGGCGTAAGGATTATTTATAAAGTGACAAAAATATTTATTTATTTTTTTTATGGGTTTTTCATCAAAAACTTGTGAAGGCGACATACCCCTGTACTGGTCGCGACAGGGTCAGGACAGAACGCGACAGGGCCTAAAAAGGGTCGCGACAGGGCATGCAAATCGGGTACTGAGAACGCGACGGCTCACCTGTCGCCTTCTTGGTCGCGACAGGGTGGCTGTCGCAATCAGGCCCCAGAAAACGACATATCGAGGTGTCGCCTTCTGGTTGTCTGCGCCTGACTCCGACAGGAGTCAGACCAGGCATTGGATTGCGGGCCAGAACATTGAAATTTCGATACAGGGTCGTTCAGGAAATCATAACTAATTATATAGTCAACAAAAAATCATGAAACCAGTTGCAAATTAAACTAGACATGTAAGGGTACTTCCAATAAATCGGAATTAGAGAGAGAGCATGGTTTGAACATGGTTTGAGAACGAACAAGAACAAGTAACATAGAACATGATACAGGGAGCAAGATCGATTTAATTCGAGTAACATGCTCAATAGAAATTAGGGCTTTTAGGGGCAAAAGATGCCTATCATGCATCAGTATCTCCCATTAAAATTTGGAGGCATGAGATAGAGTATTCAAGGAGATATGAATTAAGCATGAAGGTTCGGGGTCATAAGAACTGCAGAACTTTGAAAATTCATAAGAAAAGATTTGATCACTGGAAAATTATGAAATTTGAGGGTTTTGTTCCAGAGGGTAGAAAGATCCTACAGAAAAAGTTTCACGGTTTATGCTTGTGAGAATGCCTACCTTGACTCGATTTCCTCTTCTAGGGCTAGAACTTGAAGAACGGGGTTGAGAGCTTGAAAGGTTCTTCTCCCCACGAAATCTCCTCCTCCTTGGCCTCTCCTTCTGCTCCAGGAATCCTTTGGCACGAGCTTGGGTCGGCCATGAGGGTTTTAGGAGAGTATTTAAGCTTCTCCTCTTTCTATTTCCTAATAGGACTCTAATTCCTCTTTAATTCCGAAATTTCCTTACTTCCTCCTTCCTTCCTTGCTTTCCAATCTCTATTTAGACTAGGAAGAGATCCAAATTCGTGCTAACCCATATGGGGTAGGTTTAGGAATCTATTATAACTCAAACTAGCTATTTAATGCATTAAATACCCCTTTCTATTTAGGTAATAATTTAGTTACGAATTAGGATATTTTCCTATTATTCTCCCTTTGTAAATTCATATTTTTGACCCAATAAATTCTAGAAGATCCATTAAGCAAATCCCATTACTCTTTTCCATCTAATGAGTTTTATTTAATGCTCTATTTAAATATCCATTTAGCTAGGTTTTAAATTCTTTATTTAAATTTTTATTTTTCGTAAAAATTCAGGTTGCTACATACACTCAAAATCTCATAACTTTTTGTTCATTGTTTGAGCATAAATAAGAGGATGTATGAACTTTTTACCTATCACTCAAGGATGATATCAACTCTACACTCCTTAAATTCGATCCTCGAATTACAGGTAGTTTTCATTATGCTAAGTACTTTTTTTCATACTCTTTTTCTTTTCTTTTCAGTTACACAGTGTTGTACTTCCCTTCACTGTTTGTTACGAGCCTCAACTCTTACCTTAAGAGCAACATGCCCGATTACTAAGATCAGGGACATTTTCCATGTTTTTCTCTATATATACACATTTTTACATTTATTTGTAGGCAGGTAGCTTTTTCCCCACGATTGGTCTTGAATAGGAGTGTAGAATATCAATCAATCAACCTGAGCATTAGGCAATACTCTCATCATCCATCTAAATAACTAATATTTTCCTGTGCTGATGAAATTTCAAATGTATTTAGAGGAAGATGCTAAAAACATAACTAGTTAACTCACCTCTTCAACTCACCACTTTCACAAGTACACACTATGAGTCAAGCTAAAAAAAAATTCTTTCATGAAATATGAACCATGAAGAACAATGTTAGGGGCAAAATTTGAAATTTATTTTCAATATGACTCTCCCCCCAACTTGAATGACATTGTCCTCAATGGCATAAAAGATATAAAATATAATATAGCCAATAGAAGTTAAGAAAGGAGAGATACAACCTGACATTTTTAGTAGAACAAGCTATTTCCGGGACACATCCAAGGGTAGTGAGACTCCAAACTCCTAAAACACATAAAATAAAAACAAAATCAACAAAAGTGATAGTTCCTAAAAATATTGGGTTGCCCCCCAACAAGCACTAAATTTAATGTCTTTAGCCAAACACATGGAGGTAACAAGCTCACGTAACACCCCCAATTAATTGATGCCAAAGTATTTCTTTGTATATTAATTGACGCCAAAGTATTTCTTTGTATAGCATCACAAACAATGATAGGACAAGTGGTCCAAGTGTACCCACCATATCAGTAAAGAATGGAGAAAATAGGGTATTTAAGATCATATCGTCAATGAAGAAATGTTCATTTATGCACTTAAAGTCTTTATAAATGTTGAATACATCAATGCAGACTTTACTTTCCCCCTCATTTGTGATGTTGAGATTTGTATCATCAATTGTAAAAAAATCATCTTCCGTATTAAGATCTTTATATGCATTGAGCACTTCAATTTGGACTTTATTGCTTTCACTATTTTTACCCACAACTTCCATTTCGTTATCCTCTTTCATGATGTTGATGTCAAATTGAGTTGAATACTCAGATGATTGCTTAAACTCTATAGAATAACTTGTGTTAAAGACAATAGAATGATATAGAATGAAATGGATATGACCCTCAACACAAGATTGATTAAAAGGCTCAAATAGAGTTGACAAATCGACTAGTGGCAATATCTCTAAGGTGATATTAGATTTGATGAGGTTTAGGAGGGGTAAAAGATCCACATCCTCCCTAAATCAAGAGATGCCAAGGCAAAGTTAATTTCTGTAATGCCCTCTTAGACCCAATATAGTTATACCAACTCACATTGGATCTAATAGAGGTATCACAGTGGAACAAATCCAACATTTGACGATACAGGTTGAGATATACACAAATAACATTTCAATTCCAATAATAAGCAACGGAATATAGAATCAAATACTTATGATCAACATTATACCCAAATGTAAAATATTATGCATAAAAGAGAGATAACCATAGTCCAACCTTATTATAAATCATAAGTTCAAGTTTGCATAAAATGAAAGTACATGGTATTCTTGACATACAATGATCACTCTAAATCTCTCAAGTAAAGCTAAGCCTCCACGTCCTCCCGCTCAGAGTCAATGTGCACTAACTCCTGAGTATCCTCTGGCTCTCCTGAAATGTTAAGTAAGTACGAATCTATAAGACTCAACAAATCACATGAAAGACAGTTCAAAATATTATGAATATAATAGGTTTAAAACATGATAGCATATTATCATTCAATTCATTGATATCATATACTCTTCCTACTAACATGGTTCTAAGTCAATTGGCAATCATTCATTTCATAGCATTTCTAATATTATGGAAATAAAATGTTTCATATAATGCATAAGATCCACATCTTATATTCTAACAATTAAACTATCATGTTCCTACACATAGCATGTTAACATTTTATCATGATATCTACTTATTGTCATGTAACATGTAAATCATTTTAATTAAAGCCTTCTTCTACATTATGCAATATGCAACAGTTATCATGTAACAATTTACTCTTTAACATGTAGCAATTCTTTTATATAACAAATGGGCATGTAATTCATATAACATATAGAACAATGACATGTAGATCATGCAACATATAATCATGTAAACTTTTTTCATATGGACTTGTAGATATGTAAGTATATAATGTATAGTCATGTAGACATGTAGCATGTAGCATGTAATCATTTTCATTTAATTGGCAAGACATAGCCCGCACTATAATAGAGATCAGTAGTCATATAGCATTCACTTATTACCTAGGCAATGCAGTGATGAAGTCATGGTATTTGCGCAAAACCGGGGAAAGTCCTTCCCACCTTAGCCAGTAGAACTTGTCTACCTCCAAGATTTCAATCCGTTGCCCACAGATTCATTATGTCATTTACATATAGGTGAATCATTACCATAGGAGCATCTATGGTGTAGTTCCTTGTAGGAATATCTAAAATAGCAATATCTTTATTGACACTTCATTTCAATGCATGCACTAACATGTATGATATCATTTACATTACATTTCATGCTATTCCCACATGTGTTAATGCAATAACCTACAGCATATCTTTTTAGTTCTGCAATTGTATTTTACTGTATAACAGATTCCTATCATGATACTAATCTCGACACATCCATTCATGCACATACTTTCATAATTATTTAAATTCTATGTGCTATATACTACTAAAAGATTCATAACTGTGTACACAAATGTCCAAAAATCCTGAAAATTTGACAAAAATTCAGAATCAGGCTATACTATGCACATGCAAAATTTTACATTTTTTTGAACTCCATAACTATTTTTCATAATTGAATTCCACTAATTTAACCCAACTAGCATGATACAATCAGTGAGAAAACCATATGATTCTATACAGGAACTGGTATAACATATACGCAATATATATCACCACATTGCAGTCTCAACTATAACTTTCCAACATGAATCATGTTTACAATCAATTTACTTTTCTTTTTATTAATCTCATTAACATAACAAAATTTTATTCACAGGTTCATGAGGCCTAAACATCATTACAACAACCTGCCCATAATATAACAGTAATAAAACTCACAATTTATAACTTGGCCGAAACCCCATACAATCATGGATCATAGGTAGGCAATTAAAATTGATTTTCTGGAAATTCATGGCATTGATAAACTTGACGGCAACATATGTGGCGTTTACTAAAGTAGACAGCCACATATCCTGTCGTTAAGTCTTAATAGACGACGGCACATAGCGCCGTTAACTTATTTTAGCGGCGGTACATAGTGCCATTAACTTATAGCAATGGACGAAAAACAAATATTATCCACATGAAATAGACGGCAGTCGATGCCGCCGTTTACGAGATATAGACGGCAAGCGATCTAGACGTCTAGTTCATGAACACAGAAAACTCAGAAAACCCTACATGACAGAAAACCCTACATGAAATAACATGACTTCTACCCCTTCCCGTAGGTATTTTCATGCTTTAAAAATCCATAAAAATGCTATTTACATAGTATAGGATATCCTAAACTGAAACCCCATGCAACTTGCCTCTTTCCCTCTCATTGGAGTGACGATTCTAAGCCCGAAGAAGCCTGCCTCGTCTGTGAGGCAGTTTTTCCTCCCGACTTCAACCGCTTCAAGTCCGCCTCCAACGTTGCTACCCCGCTTGGAGAAGCTTTGGATTTGGAAGTTGGACTATCCTCTTTTGTTCAGAAGTCTCCAAACCGCACGAATCAGCACTGCAAACTCTTCCTCGGCCCTCTTTCTTTCTTCCAAAAACCAGAGCGAAAACCCCTTTCTAATCGCGAAATCCGGTCTTATAAAGACCTCCCATGCGTTTGGCTGGCCTAAATCCTGACCGTCAGATCCTAAATGCTCGGATCTTCGCATTAAAACCACTTTAAAATGGCCGATCTCTCTCCCTCAGAACAGAAATATCAAAAACAGGCAAGTCAGGTTAACGTCAATAGAAGTTGTCATCAGCCTCAATGTAAACGTCCATCGATGGTGTCGTTTACATTCTTGCCCAAAAAATTAAATAGTTCAGAAAATAATAAACGACACAAGAGTCTGTCGTTAACAGAAGATAAACGACAAGAGATCATGCCGCCAACATGAGTCAACGCCAATAGATGTTGACGCCAAGCTCCACACAGAACAACATTCAAATGCATGCAGAAATAAACATACAATTTTCAAAATAAATTCAAGAAATTTTCTAGGGCACTACAATTACAGACACAATCTCCAACTCCTCTCTTAACCATGAAGAATGGTTGACAACTTCACTCAATCCTATCTCTACACCCACATTTTTTTCATCCCTCACTTGGGTTATGGTTATCTCAAACTCAGGAAGGAAAAATAGTGGAATTTGATCATCATCTAGTTTGTCCACTTCCTTTTCTTCTCCCCCCAGCTTAAGATTAACACACTCAACACATCCCATCTGAAAGGTAGGATTGGGCTTGAGTTGCTCTGGTTGCTCCTCTAGTTTGATATCGTGGCTAAAGTCAAATTTATCATCCCCTTGATATGAATCCTCAATACTCCCCCCATTATTTGGGCCAACAATGATATGAGTGTCTTCAAGATGGAGAATCTCAGGTTGACCACATGGGCTTACATGTTCGAAGCCAAGTGAAGGATTTTTAGAAATCGTATTAGAGTAACTAGACAATTGGCCCATTTTCATTTCCATGTGAATGGTGGCTTTAGCAAGCTGGCTTAGTTGGGTTGTCATCTCAGAAATGAATTGATTTTGAGTCAGAATGGTTTGCTCCAATTGATTAAGCATCTCCAAAGTGCTGTTTGTATAGGAGATATGTAGGTGGGTTGGGAACCAAGGTAAGATGAATAGAAATTTAGAGGACACTCAGATTGATGGTAAGGTGATTGAGAATTTATGAGGTTTCAACAATATGGTTTCTGTTGCTTACAGGATGGACATCTTTAAAGCATTACTTGCACAGTTGCATGTGAATGCAGATATGCATCCAAACACATGTTGGTCGGGTGAGGAGAGAGACACAGAGAGGGAGAGAGAGATCATACAATGTCCAACGGACTTACAGAATTGATAATGCACAACCATCATGCCTTGTATGAAACTGCTCTTTTTTTTTCATTAAAGGAACAAATTATGTAGTTATTTAGGAACCATATGTAGATGGAAGTTTAGTGGTGTTCACCAACAATACTTCAAATTTCCTCTTTGATTCCTAATTGAATACAGAATGTTATCTGCGTCTAAAATAGATGAGTTCCTTACTGAAAGAGAAAGAAGGGTTCAACTAAATGAGAGATTACCTTGATAACAACATTATCCAGTATATGACTTAAGGAAACAGGATCCATGCCAAGCACTGTGTTATCTCCACTTAAAATGTAGAGTAGCCGCAATACCAGTTCAGACGTAATGAGCTCTCTCTCGTGCTGCCCAAAACTCTGGAAGACAGGGAATGTTCTGTCAAGAATACAAGCCATTAAAATCTGAACTAATTCATCTGTCAACTTAAATTATAATCCTTCTTTGCATATTGCATCAAATGTTTCTTGGTTGTTCCATCAATGCAATTTTTTTTTTTTATTCCATTCTAATCCAGGGAAGTCCCATATTGTGCTAAATACACTACTCAATGAGCATCAACCTAGCCCATTAACAAAGAATATAGTTATTTAAATTCTCTGTAAAAGATGAAGAAACCAAAAGGTGTGTAAACGGCATAGAACTTACAAGAAGCATCCGGAATATGGAATTGCTGCCTATGTCTGATATAGCATGATTGTAAGTGACAACCAGTATCTCTGCTGAATAACTTTTGTCTCCTGCTTTCATGATATCCATCTGCTTGATATCATCCAGAGTTAATATAAAAGAAGTGGCTGGGATCATCAATGAACTTATGAAAAGATGGCATAAAATCCTCACAGTAAATTTATGTGGGTGACGGTCCACCAAAGCTCTGACTTCCTCTAGTAGAGCATCACTGTAGAGAAATTCCCAGAAACAAATCAAAAACAGAAACAACGGCCTGTCATCATCTTGAAAATCTTGACTACGAAGATGTTGCCCTTTTTACCACCACTGAAAACCCATCATAAAGAAGTCAAGTAAAATACCAGATGAACAACATTCCATGGATTAGTTTAAAAGGGCTTAGTAAAAGCATAGCCTTTATGAGCCAAATTATTTTGGGTGGGGTGACAAATTTCAGAAATCTTAAAAGAAAACTACAGGAGAGGTATACAGAAAACTTAAAATTTCACAAATTTCAGCAACACTATCCCACCAATTTCAAAGCAATTCAAGGTATACATAAAACTTAAAAGAAACTGAAGAAACGACAGGAGACGGTGATTTTTTAAAAGAAAAAACCACCGGCAGCAGCTGAGCAACTAGGCCGAATCGCCGTGGCGGCCTCAGCATGGGATTGCTTTCTTGCTCCTGCTGGCGCTGACCACCTCTCCCACCGCCAACGCCGGTGACCCGGACATCGTCTCCGACTTCATACCCCCCGCGGGCAACGTGTCCGCAGTCGACGGCAGCTACTTCACCTACACTGGCTTCAGACAGGTGGTCAATCCCGAGGGGGCGCCGTCGACCTTCACGGTCGTGAAGGCCACCAGGATGGAGTTCCCAGCTCTCAAAGGCCAGAGCATCTCCCTCGCCACGCTTCTCTTCCCCGCCGGCGCCGTCAACCCCCCTCACACGCACCCCCGCTCCGCCGAGCTCCTCTTCCTCGTCGTGGGAACTCTCCAGGTTGGCTTCGTCGACTCCACCAACAGGCTGTACACGAAGACCCTCCAGCCCGCCAACCTGTTCGTCCCCAGGGGTTGGTGCACTACCAGTTCGCCACCGGGCCGGAGCTGGCGGTGGCCATCTCCGCCTTCGGCAGCGCGAGCGCAGGGACAGAAGCATAGGAGGAGGGGGCGGAGGCCCTCACAAGGTGTGGGGGGGGAGGGGGGCGACGGGGGGAAGGAGGAGGGGGCGGAGGCAGGGGCTTCGCAAAGGAGGGGGGGCGGGCGACGGGGGAAGGAGGCGGGGGCTTCGCAGGGGGCGACGGGGGGAAGGAGGAGGGGGCGGAGGCAGAGGCTTTGCAAAGGAGGGGGGAGGGGGGCGGGCGGGCGACGGGGGAAGGAGGCGGGGGCTTCGCAGGGGGCGACGGGGGGAAGGAGGAGGAACCGAGGATTCGGGGGAGAACAACAGGGATTTGGCGCGGGGAGGGGGAAAATTTTGACGATTTGGTGCCGGGTGGAGATTTGGCGCCGCAGGAGAGGGATTATTTTTGGAAGATTTTAGATTTATTATTTAAAATATATTTTCAATAAATATATTTTTATTATTAGTATTTATAATAGTAATATATATTATAAGTTAAATATTAATTTTTTATTATTCATATTTAAAATAGTAAGATCTGTTGCGATGACGATCGCAGGCTGCGATGGCTATCGCAGGTGGATGGCTTGCTTGACGAGGATGCAACTTCGAGGCCGACGGCGCGATGGCGAGGCTGCGAGGCTGAGGGCCAGGGTGAGGGGCGAGGTTTAGGGCGAGGCTGCGAGGTTGTGAGGATGCGAGGGCGAGGGAAAGGGCGAGGTTGTGAGGATGCGAGGGCGAGGGAAAGGGCGAGGTTGCGCGAGAGAGGGAGAGGGCGAAGCTGCGAGGACAGTGGACGATGCATAAGGCTTGGGGCACACCATGTTCTCCAGGAAACGGCGAAACTGTGGTGCAGACCTGAGAAGGCGAAAGGCCCGGTACCTTACCTTTTTCACTGGAACTGAAAGGGTATGCATCACAGGAAGAAAGAGAAAGAGAGTAGTAAATGGGTAGACATCGCATATAGGAAGAGAGAGTTTGATATATTAATATATGTTAATAATTAAAATAAATTTTTAATCTAATTTAGTATATGTCAACAACTAAATAAAATCGATCATCAATGACTAGTCGTCGGACATCGAACATCAATCTCTGATTTGAGACTGAAATATTCAGTAACAATTTAGTCGTCTACACATAGGTTAAAAAGCTGAAAATTTACATAGACCACTATTGAAGTATCTACATAGACGGCTTAAGCCGTCTACACATATATTTATTTATTTATAGGTATAGGATACAGGTCGGTCACAGGCCGGACGGTTAGAGACTGGGTTGGATCCAGGTCAACCCAGGCCCGGCCCATTGCCACCCCTAAGGTACAACCATCATAATATTTTAAAAAATAAAATTAATATATATATATATATTTAGAATAATAAATTCATTAATTAATATAAAAAGTAAATAGCATTTTAAATATATTTTAATAAACATGTAAGTAGCTTTTATTTTTTATGATCAATATATTAACATTTAACAAAGAATTAATATGTTAATTATATTTTATATAATTAATCAAAATTAATTATATGTTTATATATTATATAAATATAATATACTTATATATTTAAATATAATTATCTATATATTTTACTATTACTAATTAATCTTTGCAGGTGACTAACATTGATGGTTAGATTTACTCTGATCTACATCTCATCAAGGTCCGACCATTGACCTACTCTCAATCAGAATTTGACCATTGGATTTCATCTCTATCTCAAATTCGACCTTTAGATTCACTCTCGATCTATATACATCTAATGAAGATTCAACCATTGAATCTACTATAAGTCAAAATCCGACCGTTGGATTTCATTTCGATCGCATAATTTACTTTCAATTGGAATTCAAATGTTAGATTTCATCTGGATCTAAAATCTGAATGTTAGATTCACTCTTGATCTATGTACATCTAATCAGTTGGATTTGTTCTCGATCTACATATGATTAAGATTAGACCATTGGATTTTCTCTAGATCTAAACAAATATAATACATTCACAAATACACAAATATAATGTGTGTACATATGACAAATATAATATATATTTAGTAAATTGAAAATATTACTTATAAATGTATATTTTCTATATATATTTCTTTTATACTCAAAATAATTATATAAAACTATATATAAACTCTGAGACCGAATTGTGACGGAATTATATTCGGTCTCAATAATCTAAACCAATAAATAATGCATCTGAGACCGAATATAATTCAGTCACAATTCGGTCTCAAATTTGTGACCGAAACATTCGATCACAAATCAGTCACAAATCTGAGACCGAATTGTGGCCGAATTATATTCGTTCTCAATAATCTAAACCAATAAACAATGCATCTGAGACCGAATATTATTCGGTCACAATTCGGTCTCAGATTTGTGACCGAAATATTCAGTCACAATCTGAGACCGAATTGTCACCGAATATATTCGGTCTCAATAATCTAAACCAATAAACAATGCATCTGAGACCGAATATTATTTGGTCATATTTCGATCTCAGATTTGTGACCGAAATATTCGGTCACAATTCAGTCACAAATCTGAGACCGAATTGTGACTGAATTTTATTCGGTCTCAATAACTTAAAACCAATAAACAATACATCTGAGACCGAATATACTTCGGTCACAGATTTGAGACCGACATATTCTGTCACAATTCAGTCATAAATCTGAGACCGAATTGTGACCGAAGTATATTCGGTCTCAGATAATTTAAATAATAAATAATGTATTTGAGACTGGAAAGTATTCGGTGACAATTCGGTTTCAAATTTGAGACCGCAATATTCGGTCACAATTCAGTCACAAATCTTGACTGAATTATGATCGAATGACATTTCGGTCTCAAATTTGAGACCGAAATATTCAGTGACAATTCGGTAACAAATCTTAGACCGAATTGTGACTGAAAATTTCGGTCTCAATTCGGTCTCAGATTTGTGACCGAATTGAGACTGAAAGTTCGGTCTCAAAATCGGTCTCTATCTGCGTATTTTCTTGTAGTGCCTCTTCTCCACGAGTTTTTCCTCTCCTTGGCCTTCTCTCCTCGACCAGCAAGCCCTAGCAACGAGTTAGGGCCGGTCATGGAGAGATTGGGGAGTATTTAAACTCCCTTGGTTTCCCTTTCCTAACATGACTCTAATTACACTTTAAATATGAGATTTCCTAATTTCTCTCTTCCTTCCAAGCTTTCCACCCCTAGTTGGGTTAGGTTGGGATCCAAATTCGTGGCCAACCAATTAGGGTAGGGTTAGGAGTCCAATTCCCACCCAAAATATTTATTTTAATACTTTATTACCTCTTTTCTATTTAGGCAATATTTAAGATACGAATTTAGGATATTTTTCATTTATTTCTCTTTTAAAAATCCCTATTTTCGCCCAATAACTTTTATGTGATCCATTTAATAAAGCCCATGACTTCTTTTCATTTAGTGGGTTTGAATTAATTCTCTTTTCTTTGATTTTCTAATTGACTAAATGTTTAATATTATTAAATTTTTATTTTTTGAAAAATTCAGTTTGCTACAGCAGATGTCTTGAAAAATTTGAGTTGGAGAAACAATGTTAAATTCAAGGCATCAAAATTTTTTTGTGAGTATCATGTTCATTTCTGTTTTAAAATTCCAAGGTAAGACATGGATACTCTTCTATATCTTATTGTTTACTTATTTAGATTTTGATGGTAGGCTGTGTGTTTTTATTTTACTTCTATTATAAAATAAAAAAATTGAAAAATCAAAAATAGAAAAAGGGGCATAGAGTTTAGTGTCTCCTGCACATTCGTGTAGGCATGTCTATCCATTGTGTGCATGCATATAAATTATATGTAAAACACCTTCCTTGATTCTTTCTATGGCCTAATACTCCCTTATTTTTCTTATTGCATTGGCTTGATACTTAGTATGCATTAATTCAATCACTAAGGGGGTGTTAATTCATTCGGTGTGTGCCTACATTAAGGGGGAGCTAATAGTTGCGTATTTAACATACTTTTCAAAATACATCTGAAATTAAGACCAACACACCAATGCACATCAGTATGATTATTGGATATCAATTTGATGACAAGTGGAATTTTTTCTTAACACTTTGTGATTATTAAAATCCACCTAATTTGTTGTAACTCGTGAGGAAAAATCTACATGTCCTAAGTTGAAAGGAAAAGAGGAACTGAGGTTAACAACTAGGTCTCTCTACTGAACAAGTGAGAAGCCTCACGTCAAACGGCAATACTTTCCTCATAAATGAAAGAACAAGAAAGAAACAAAAAAATTGATATCAATTTGACATCAATTGATTTCAAAACAAAAAAAAGGGAGCAGAGTGATATCTACCAAAAATTAAGGGTCTATCATGCATAGGTTGGATTTGGAGTATTCATTAATGTTAATTACATTTCTATTGATCCTTGTGTGTGATGTCTTTTAATCATATCTTATACGTCACATTTCATGGTAGTTAATTTGGGTATGTCTGAGAACTTGATAAATACATGGGCTATGCCATGGCTATTTCTTAGTGCATACACTCCATCATTCTCCCCATAGTGAGATTTCTATATCCACTTTGTACTTAAGCCAATTGCATCTCTTAACCCTATTACCATTCGCTTTTTTATACTGTCAAAAAAGGGGGAGAGAATATATAGATTTTATATTCTGGTTTGGGGGAGAGTTTGTGTACAAAATAAATTGGGAGAGGTAGAAGTATTTTTTAGAGGGGGAGTAATTCTACATGATCGAATACTTGCATGTATGTATGTCATATACAAACACAAATTGAAAAAAAAAATTAGAATCATAAATTAAATGTTGTGTTTTGTGTGAAAAATATAGGTGTTTTGTCATCATAAAAAGGGAGAGATTATTGTACTTCATAGATTTTGATGATTACAAAAATATTAATTCTAATTCATGTTGATATTTTCACAAAGCACATAGTTATATTCATGTTAATAATCCAAGTATTTGATTTAATTTATTGTTGATTTGATGATCTAGTTTGTGTGTTAAATGTGCAGCAATATAGGTCAAAGTTGCATTGGAAAGTGACAATTACAAAGGCCAAGGCTTGGACTGAACATAATTCAGATTGATAGAGCTTTCTGCACTTTGCAGTACATCGGACGACCGATTGATGGTTATCGGTCGACCGACCCTCCAAATACCTTAGGTTTTGGGATAGTGAAAAGTCGGTTGACCGATTACTGATTCTTGGTCAATCGATCATCCCAGTAGCTTTGATTTGGAAACAATGCGTAAATCGGACGACCGATTTTGAGGAATCAGACGACCAATCAAGAGAGCATGTTGACCTCAAGCCCAGATCACGAATTGGATAATTGATTTCCTAGAACTAGTCGATTGATTACGGAAATACAACTTCCTAAATTGGATAGACTCTTTCTTCCTTTAGGTCTCTGCCCGAGGATTCATCTAGGTTGTAATCTTTTGTATATATATAACACCCTTTCCAAGCCCTAAGAAGATAACCCATCGTACAAAGAAGTTTCCATCCTTTGAAGCTAGGGTTTTTGGACAATCTTCTAAAGAAGCCTGTAGCAGACCTCAAGATCAAGTGTGGAAAACATCTTCGTTGTTGTGTGGAGTTGCTTTCAAGTACTAGAGGGTTTTGCTACATCTAAGCAATGTCCAGGAGGCTTCATTGGTGAGTCAAGGTTATGTTCTTCATTAGCATACACTGTTCTACAATGACTCTTCATCTCTGAACAGGGAGAATCGATACACTATTGTTCTCTTCTCTTAATTGAACCAAATCTTCTGTGTGTGTGCTTAGTTTGTGAGCACGTGGTTAGGTTTGGATTCTTGTACCCGTCAAACAAGAATAGTGTGGGGTTGATATTTTTCATGGGAAACGACTATGTGGTGAGGGTTTGTGACTTGTACCCAGTTAAATAAGTTAGTGGAGAAATCCTCACAGGGGTGTGGGGTAGTTGACGTAGGCACACACGCAGTTTGTTGGCCGAACCACTCTAAATCCTGTGTGCACGTTGTGGTTTGCTTCCTTGTTCCTTCTCCATTCTTCACATGTTAAGATAGTTGGTCTCACGTTTAGTCTTGTCATATTGTGCTTTGCATTTTATTGTTAGATTTGCTTAATTAAGTTTAATTCATACTCATGATTTTTTTTTTAATTAGGTGGCATCCAATTCATCCCTCCCCTCTTGGTTGATCAACACATACTTGTCTAATCAGTAACTAGGGTTGTTCATGGTTCGGTATGATTCAATTCAATTTGTTTTAAAGTTATTTTCAGTTCAACCTGAACCGAACCAATATTCGTTGCGAACCAAATTGGGTCAATTGATTTGGGCTTGCTGGACATCTTTCTAGACTGTTCGCATATAGTGAGAATAAAAATCGTTGATAAAATAGTAAAATAAAATTCATTGAGAATAAAAAAGAGTGGGAAAAAGAGTGAGAATAAAGATCAATGATAAAAATAGTGAGAAAAAAGTGAAGATAAAAATTAATGAGAAAATAGTAAAAATAAAAATCAGTGAGAAAATACTGACAATAAAAATCACTGAGAAAAATAGTGAGAATAAAATCAGCAAGAAAAATAGTTAAAATAAAAACTAGTGAGAAAAATAGTGAAAATAAAAATTAGTGAGAATAAAAATCAGTGATAAAAATAGTGAGAATAACGTTAGGAAGAAAAATAGTAAAACTAAAAATCAATGTGAAAAATAGCAAAATAAAAATAAGTTAGAAAACGGTTAATTATAGTTAAAAATTATCATCTATTTGTAACAAATATAACTATAAAATCACTAAAAACAACCTGCAAAAATCTGTAAAAAAAAAAGAAAATAAGAAAAATGCACTAAAAAGTGATTTGGGTTATTTGATTCGCATAGTTTGGTTCGGTTTAGAAATTGATCTGAACTATCTAAAGCTAATCTAGTTTGGTTTAGTCATGGCCCGAATTTTAGCATTTTGAATTGAATCAAACTGAATTGAACCTTTTGATTTATTTATATTTTCTTTAATATAGAAATGAACAACCTAATGGGAACAGTTTCAAATGTGGCCTGATCATGATTGTTGTTCAGTTCCACGACAGCACAGTGAGGGGGGGGGGGAGGGTGAATGTGTGCTGCAAGAATTAACACTAAAAGATAAAACTTTGATACAGAAGCATTAGTTAGAAAATAAGCGCAATGAATAAGTAGCAGACAATCACAAGAACAACACAACGATTTATTCTAGTTCGACATTTCCCTCAATGAAAGTCCTACGTCTAATCCCCTAGCAAACTCTTAGGATTTCACTAACTTGGGGTATAGTTCCCCCAATGGACATACAACGTCCAGCTTTCTGCTAGTTCTCCTTTTACACAAGGGGAAAGTTGAGTATAGTCCCTCAGCCTGACACGACACCTAGCACCCTAGCTAGTCTTTCCTTCTGCACAAGGGAGACACTGAGTACAATCTCTCAGCTGGACAAACCACCCAACCACACCAGCTGCTCCTCTCTTCTCATAGGAAGAAGAACAAACATGTCTTTCTTAAGAAAAGAAAGAGCAAGCTGTCGAGATCAAGTTCGAGAATAATGAACTTGATTTCCTTGATCTCTATAGCAACCTGAGAGCCAAAGAAAATGTACAAGAAGCTCAATATCTAAGGCTCACAAACTCTCTCTTAGATTTACATTGTCACACAGAGAGAGATGAGAAAGAGAATTGCTTGAATGCTAAACACTTGAATAGATTTTCTTGTTGCCTTGTTGTGTGTGTTATGCTGTCCAGCTTTAAGGCCTCATCTTCTTTATGCAACCTTTTGAAGAAGACCGTTAAGGAGATCTATTAGAGCTCCTTCTTCCCATTGCTCTCCTCTTCTGTTGTTGCTACTCTCTTTGTATCTAAGTCTGTCTTCTTGTATCTGCTAGTTACATGGAACAAAAAGAGAGTCTTCTCCAGCTTATGTATGTTTCCAAGGTTGCCAATAGCAGATCCAATGTAGGTCTTGCGTGAGTACCGTAAATCTGCATACAATAAATGTTAAAAGAGGATAGTGAGAGGGACAGATCATGTGTTAGTTAGCCCATACCTCTTTTACCTTCAGTCCGCATTTTCTACTGACAGAGCTGCCCTACAGAGTACACGCTTTGAGAAGTAGGAAATAATAAGTAAAAAAATGTGCAGAAGATTTGTGATCTTATTTACATGCCAAAATAATCGATGGAGCAATATTCAAACTAAAGATACAGCCAATCGTTGTGAGAACACTAGTAATCGGTACAGACAGAATATAAGCAATGAACATTTAGTTCACCAATTGATGTATTTTAAGTCACATTAACATTAATCGGAATGTAAATAACATCAATCAGAAGAGTAGTGACCATTTGTTCACACCACCGAAAGGATATTGAACTTTTGTTCAGTAATTGGAATGCTTATAACACCAATCAAAATAATAATAAATATTTGTTCACTAATCAAAATGAGTATAACACTAATCGGAACAACGTTGAACATTTGTTTAGTAATCAGAACATTCATAATACTAATCGATATAAATTTTGTTCTTTAATCGAATAACACATGAATAATCAGAATGATATTAAGTAATAGGAATAGAATGTTCAGTAATTGGTGGAACATGAAAGACGTAATCAATAATCAATTAATATATCACTAATCAAAATAAGGGTTTCTTCTATAATTGAACAACACAAGATATCAAATTCCATTACAATTGGTATAGACTTTTTTATTCTAACGGAACAATGCTTCTATTATAATCAGCATAAAACTTTTCTTCACTAATCGATAGAACACTCTTTTAGTAATCGATGTGAATTTCTTCGGTAATCAATATAAGTATTCTTATCTAATTGATAGAAACTTCATTTTGTTCTCTAATCGGTAAAAATTTTCTTCTATAATGGTTGTGACACTTAAGTCTCTAGGTGATATATATTGAACTATAATCGATATAGACTTTTAGTACAAATCTTTAAAGCGATAAAAATTATCTTATTTTTTATACACAAATATCTTTAAAAAATATTATTAAATATATTCATCATCTTCATAAGTGAAAAAATGTTATTAAATATATTTATAATATTCATGAGTTTTACTTATTATCAAAACATAGGGATAAATATATGAGAGTGGTTCAACAATGGTTTGGTTACTTCTCCTAAACTTGCGATCGACCTATTTGGTGAATGTATCATATTTTTGGCCGTTGGGCTTTTACATTTGAAAGAAAAACATATCATGGATTTATTTTGTTAATTATGAAAACTAACTATATGAGCTAGGAATTAAGCCTATAATATTATATGTATAAATTCTACATTAAGGATAAACTGCCTTTTGTTATTGCACGTATCCTATAGTCTTTATAAGATAATTGAGCAAATAAAGGTTGTATATGGAACCGTGAAGCTTAAAGTGAAACCTTACAAACGCTTACTCGTGCTTGTAATTGTGCCCAAATATTGAATTTGTTTTGACAAGTCTGCTATTGTTTCATTGATAACATGGCTTATTGAAGAAAACCGTTTTGTATATTTATCATAGGGATTAGGGAAAGGGGTGGTTGTATCTCCATTTGATAGGATATAGGTTAGATTAAAAAAATGCCAGATGTTTATATCTCCATGTGGATGTGATTGCAATTTCATATTGCAAAATTAACCAGCGCGAACTACGGATGTTCCCATCCCTCCGTTTCCCGTTTGTTTAGAAAAACATTTGTTTCTTCTTTGTTCTCATTCTTAAAGAGGCCCATCATTTGACTGTCATGCGTTAGAAAAGAATATATATTGTTGACAACATAGGAAAGAAAAGAAAGTCTGTGTCGCCCACTGGCATATGGGACCAAGTTCTTAGAATAGAACTTATATGCATGTGGCATATTTATTTAACCAATGATCGTACCATATTATCTCATTGTCAAAAAATAATAATAAAAATAAAAGAAGAAGAAGATAATACTATATTATCATAAGATGGGGGTGATAAACAGATATACTGGTGAGAAGGTGTTTCGTTTCACACACAGTATTCATCCTAATCCACTTTTTAGTGGATCTGTATTTATGGCTTGTGCCTTTAGAAATTGTAGTCATCAGAGGATAGGAACATTCATCATGATGATCTCAAGGCAGAAGTTAACACGCAACAATGTTCCTTCGATCTTACTGATCAGTGTGTGCTTCTATTGTGAGTTTTTGACTACAAGGTTGTCCGGATTGAATGCTAAAGGGCTCGTGCCTTTGGGCATCCTATTGTAGGATTTGGATCCAAATTAGATACATTCTGGAATCTTGCTTCATGATATGGTGTTGAGTGATACCGCCTTCATTAATGTTTTCTTCCTGCCACTTTTCTTCAGCTGACGCAACGTTCCAAGGAATCCCATGTTTCTAGGCATTTGCATGTTCACATGCTTGTTGAACTTTGAATCAGGGAACTCTGAATCTAGGAAGAGAGAGATGGGAGGAGGAAAGAAGACCGAAATAGAAGCGGAAAAAAAAAAGCGCTGATGCAGGGAAAAGGCAAGGGAAAGTAGGTTATCATTTGTAAGTGTTAATTGCACAAGAGCAATGTTAAATGCACGTCATTTACTCGTGCCCCCTGTGAGCGATTGGCTGACATTACTCGGTGCCCCCTGTGAGCGATTGACTGACACGCAGTAGGTTAAATGATTTGTCCGGTTGTCCCGACACTACAGATGGAATTTTGAAGAGGGAATAAGGGTAAGATTGATAGTCACCACACACCAAGGCAGCTATCAGTAAGTCCTCAGCATAGGCTTTGATTTAGCGCGTTTGATGGTTTAAACGATATGTCAATTGCTTGGATTGATATGGAACCCAGAATTCTGAATCTGTTTCATTTAGTTGTGTAATAAACGAAATCTCCTGAAAGGTTATGTAAACGATGTTTGACGTCTGCACCAACCATTGATGAAGAGCCTCCTTATTTGTTAAAGACGGGGGGTAAACTGTAAAGAAACAGATGACAAACGAAATCAGGAGTTCCCACTTTTTTGTCACATGGTTGGAACAGCCCTTTCAGAAGTACTGGAAGCTTGGTCCAGCGACGTGACGAGTACAGATTGTTACAATTTACGGTGTCCCACCACCATCCTCAATCAAGTTTAGGCATCTGACAAAACAGGATTTGTAGGTCTCACACCAGTCAGAAAAAGTATCAAAGCATGGTTTCCGCACCTTCAGTGCTCAACACCAGCCTTCGCTAAAGCATGAACATGGCAAGTGCTGCTCAAATTCTTGGTCTATGGTCGGCCTCACGGCGCCCGGAAGTGCATCTGCAAAGAACATCACAGCACAGCCACAGTTCATCTCATCTGGCAGCTGCACACATGGAACAGAAGCAAATGGCTAACCAATGAGGCAGCAGAAACAGGGAGCTAATACCTTGTTCGATGCTCCATCTCGCGGAAGAAAGCGCAAGAGTGTGCAGCCCCACATCATCACAGCAGGACAGCATCAACTCTTGGGCCCTTTCATCTAGGCATTCTTCTTCCATGAACTCATCCTCACCCTCGTCAGCACCGGGCACCGCAAGCCGGCAATCCGGCTCATCAACACCGTGATTGGCATCAAGCACAGGGAGCTGGCGACCCCAGCCCTTGTTGTTCTTGACAACTCTGCCGTCCGAGGAATAGGGACTGTCCTTGAAATCACTGCCTTTGGGATTACTCGGCGATGCCGGGGGCTCAAAATGGGGAACAAATATCGTGGGTGACATTTCCCCATGGTCTTTACGGTCTCCATGGTACTGCTTCTGCTGCTTTTGAAAGAGGACCCTTCTGTTTCTTCAACCCTCAGGATAGACTCGAGGTCTGCTTCGGACGCATCCATGCTGCCCTCAGAGCTATCATCAGGGACCAACTGATGCCGCACCTTGTGCTTTGACATGGGCAAGCCCAGCTGCTCCAGTTGTAGCTTCCTCTTCCTGCCCGAGTTGGGCAAGTGCAGGGGATCGTGCTTGTCGGGGTGCATGCTACAATCAGTTGGAGGGATGCTCAAAGTTAATATGTGGGTGTCGATGTGAATAGCAGTCGAGGATTTTGGTGACCTAAACAGTCGGATTTCATGTCCTCAATTTTCATCTGGATTACTTAATCACAAGAAAACATGCTGGCAAATGAACGGACTGACATGCTTTTCCCCTAGATTCTGATTTTTGATCTATCACGTTGTAAGAATAGTTGTAATGTTTTGTGGCGTGGTTCTATCCGCAACATCAGAGTTGACTTGGACTCTGAGTCGGGTCCTAGTAAGAAGTCTAGGTTGAAGTTAGTAGGGTTTTTTGATTTTAGGTCCATTTGTTGACCTTTTAATTATTTTTAGGTCCATTGATCAGAATAGTTATTTTTAGGTCCATTTGTCTACTTTCCATTATTTGAAGGTCCTTCCGTTCCCTTTCGTCAGACCTCCGTTTGCGGAGGACGCCAGATCGCCGGCGGGGGAGGCCAAAGTCACCGATTTCAGTTCGACGAGAAGGATCCATGGCGGTGGCGGGGACTAGGAGGACGCTTGTGTGGGCGTGGGCATAGAGGCGGCGGTGGGTATGGACCACCCACGGGGGACGCCCTTGTGGATGGCGCCAGAGGTCGTCAGAGGTCGTCAGGGCGAGCCCACCTCACCAGCATCCGATGTCTGGTCTCTTGGCTGCACGGTCATCGAGATGGTCACCGGGAGGGTGCCCTAGAGCGAGTGTGCCCACCAAGACGCAGGGCACCTATTGCTCTGGATCGCCCTGGGCGAGGCGCTACCAGAGTTCCCGGTGCATGAGCTGTCGACAAGTGGCCGAGACTTCCTCGACAAGTGCCTGAGGAGGGACCCTGCCGAGCAGTGGCCTTGCGTGTAGCTCCTTCGGCACCCCGTTCCTGGCCGAAGCGGCGGAGCAGTCGCCGAGGAGCGCATTCGAGTGGGCAAACTTCGGGTTCGACTAAGAGGAAGACGAAGAAGAGAAATCCTCCCTCGTCGCCAGCGTCGTCGCCGACGTCCCCTCCGCCGACGAAGAAGAGAAGGGCGGCGCACGATGGAGGAGACGACGGTGCGGTCGTTCACGTGGTGTGTGGCGCGCACTTTGGAGTACCTCCATGGCACAAGAGTCGTCCACAGTGACATCAAGGGACGAGGCAGCGAAGAGGCGCATCACCGAAGATCGCCAGCGCGAGCAGCGATGGAGGCTGGGGAAAGCGAGATCATCCTATTTGATCGCTGAGATCGCCGGCGCGAGCAGCGAAGGAGGCTGGGGGGCGACATCACCGCGAGGGTTTGATCACCGAGAACGTCGGCTCGAGCTTCGCGGCAGGGCTGGGGGAAGTGAGATCTCTCAGATGAGGCCACCACTAGCGATGACATGGCTTCTATTTATTCCTCCGACTGACCTCGCTTGAGATGATCCCGACCTCCACCCGGCCAAGGTACCTACGCCGGCTCAAGCAGGGGGTCTTCTGTTGCTCTATCGGACGAGCTTCGACCCCCCCGGCCAAGGTACCCATCTTCTTCAAAGCAGGACCTGGACGACACCTTCCAGCCACCCTTCCAGAGCTGTGTCTTGGATGACAACGTCGCCAGTGTCATGTGCTCCTACAACAATGTGAAAGGAGCTAGGGCTGGGGCGGAGGGTGTTACACATGGACCAAACATTTGTGGTGAAAATAAGGAACCGCTCACTACCTTCCACCGTCAGTTAACTGACGGTGGAAAGGTTATTTGGACCTAAACATAAGTATGGGTGGGGAATGGACCGGTTGTTAAAATGAATTGGTCAATGGACCTAAAAATAAGTAACCAGTCAAGGAATGGACCGGTTGTTGATTACACCAAGTTAGTATCGGGAGTTGGATTCTAATTGAGACTTTGGGTTAAGACATTAGGAGGCAATTCTAATGACATTGTGAGTCTACTAGAGGGTCTCTTATATATAGTCGTCGTAACTCAAGAGATAGTAACGACAACACGGGACATAAATGGAGGGAGTCAGATGTTTGGTCGTATGCTCCATCACCACCGGAGAGAAAGGCATAATTCTTATCTTCATTGAAAGAACGGTTTCTCCGATCATCTCTCTCTCTTCTTTGGTGTGTGTGCATGTGCTTGTGAACATTGCTTTGCCGGTCAAAGCCTCAACGTATGGTGCCCACCGTGGGTGGTGTTTGCGGAGCTTGGTGTAGAGGGCGGCGACTGTTGTAACGTCTGAACGTTACAGAGCAATAATTGGCAACAAATTAGGAACGAAGGAGGGATTTCAATGGGGGCAGTTTCAGATTTGGGATGGGTGGAAAAGCCCTATAAATAGATGGGTATTCCCCATCGGAAGAAACACTCATGAGAAGCTCTCATTGCTGGAGTCCCAAATCGCCCCCTCCCCTTACCTTGTTCTAATAGTGGTATCAGAGCAAGAAGATCCCCGCCGTCACCGCCGCGCATCATCCGCAGTCTCCCTCGACGTCGTTCGCCCCCGACTGTGTATGCCTCCGCCACTGCGCTGCGCTCCTGTTCGCCCCACATCCGTGCGCTGCTGCTGCTACTACGTACTTCCACTGCGTGCTATGCCTACTGCCGCCGCTCAGACACTTCGCTGTGTCGTGCCACCGCTGCACGCTCGATCCATTTGTACGGCATCGCCAACGTCAGGTTGGTCCACATCTACTTCGCGCTCTCACGGCACCCCGGAACCCCACACACTAGCAAAAGCGCCATCCACTGAGTGCCTTCCAACCATCACCCGCGGTGTGCTTGCTCACCGTCGCTCGCCGCCCGCACTGCCCTACCCATCGTCGCACCGCGCTGCTGTTGCTTTCCCCAAGCGCCGCCGCTTGCTACTTTCACTCTACTGTCGCCGTCGTGTTGCTACTGCCTCAGTTTGCCATGCTGGGCTGCATTGCGTCATTGCCGCCGCTCAACCGTACAACCCTCGTCGGTCTTGAACGTGTGCGCGATCCTCCCTCAACGCTGCTACTGGTCTGCGCCCCTCTCTACATTGCACCCGTATGCTATGCCTCTTCTACGCCCGACTTCACCCTTGCTCGCGATCCGTTGCCGCGTGCCGCCGGCTCAATCTGAACGTCTGCGCCCTTCCGCTGCTGCCGTTTCCTTGCTTCTCTACAAAGAGGTAGGCGGTCCAACCCCCTTTGAGAAATGCAAGTCTTCTATTTGTAACAGAAGATAATGTAGGCCCCGCATCGTTTTTTAAGGAGAAATTGACTCCCGATCCTGAGTAGGGAGTCTATTTTAATTTTAGGTCCAGACACAAAAAATGTAGTATGACCGTCCTAAAATTTGAAAACTTTAATTTTCAGTCCTTTGAGGAAGGAATCCATCTGGCTAGTTAACATTTCCCCCATTGAAAAGACCATAATACCCTTCCCTTATACCCACCAACCCCGCTGGACATGGCTAGTACAGGCCCAACCCGTGGGGTTCTGTCTGGCTAGTTAAGAATCCGTCTGTCTGCTTCTACGTAATTAACCATTACTAATCCTTCTAAGCTTCTCTTCTAGATTATAAAGAAAATGCCCTAGCTATCAAAAACCTACTATTCACCTTCTGCAGAGACATAAAGGTGATTCCCAACTTGTGTCGTCTTTTCCTTTATGCCCACTCCTACAATATATTACATCAGTTCATGGGAATACTGAGCTCTAAATCATGTTAAATTTGCCTTCCTAGCTTCCACCGCCAGCTGCAAAGTTGTTCTCTCTCTACCATGTGGGACAATTTTTATGACTTCCAACTTTTGAGAAGATGTTATATTCTAGTTGCCCAACAAGTAATTTCCAGTGGTACATTTTCATTTCTCTGTGTTCTTTTCACCACCTACAAGTTATCCCCTTCCACACATATCTTACACATTCTCATCCCAATAGTTCTATTCAAAGATTAAACATTTCCCCATTATAAACTGTTGAGACTTCACAAGCTACATGCCCATCACAAACTAAAAAAAAACACAATGACATGTTCCACTACAGGAGATCATTAAACTCTCCATCACAAAGTACATGTCCATCACAAACTACCTGAAAGAAGTCATAGCCCAAATTAACCAAATCTTGTGCAATACCATCACTCCTACCCTCATTATCTATTACACTTAGAAATGAGAAGGCCTGAGACAAAGATTGTGCAACCCTTCTTGATCTTCTCAGAAGTGTCTTTAGATGCTCTACTTGATCTTCCAAGGTAGTAATGCGATTCTCCAAATATCTGAATGTTCATCTCTTTGACAACAACAATGTGACTCAAAAGTCACCAAATCTATACCTCGTCACACCACATGAAAAATCCACATCTCTCATTCTATTAAGACAAATGTAGCATTTAGTGAAAGTAAGCAATGTATTCCTTTTATAAAGTCAGAATAATAATATGAAGATTACCTTGCATTTGTAGTACATTCTTCTAGGATTTCTCTTCAGTTTGACTCATTTTTATTGCACAATATCCATGGCACACGTGCACCGCATAAGTGGGATAGGAGGACGGCTGCAATTTAAACATGTTTTTTCAGACTCTATCATACTACTCAGCTATTGGATTAGAACATGATTTCCAGTTATGACAAGTTGTTTGCATCTTCCACATAAGTAACCATTTTCTCCAGTTCCAAAGATTGTTGAGATGTAATTCTATTCTTCTTTCGCCTTCCGAGTCGTCGTTTTGTTTGAGGAGGTCGGACCTCAAGATTATCAGGATGTGCTTCTTGTTATCAATATCAGAAATGGGTTGAATAGTCTCTTCATAACATTTTCGATAAACATTGGAAGTGAAATACAAAGAGCAATAATCTTCAACATTTCCTCCAATTTTTTGGATGACTGCACATGCATGTTTACATGGCAATCTCAAAACTTGCCACTCTCTACATGTACATGAACCCTCAAGCATATTAACAACACAAGATGGCCTAGTGCATACTTCAAAGACAATGCCATTAGAGCAATTGACATGAATTCCACGTGATTGCTCCATCATCTTTCTCATCCTTGCATCAATAGAGGGACACAATTTTGTTTCCCAAGCTACACATACATTTCATCTTCTATATGACAAATCCATGATTTGGATACGGATGCGTTCAACCATTACATGAATGGGGAGGTTGCGTGCCTCAAGGATCCATGCATTAAATGATTCAGCCACATTTGAGTACATCTCACCATAACGTTCACCCATGAAGAATGCATTAGCCCAATGATTCTGGTTGGATTCCGGGACCAAATTTCAGCCTCTGGAGCAATGCCTCTCATTGTTTGCAATGCAACTTCATGATCTTCGACCCTATATGAATATGCAGCTTGATCAAAAAGAGTTAGTAATTTCTTCTTTATTTGTCCACGATACTTTCCTGCCACTTGCGTTGAAAAATTAGCCTTTAAGTGACGGAGGCAATATGCATGGTGAGACTCTGGATAAAAACATGTAATGGCCTCAATTAATCCTTTACACCTACCTGAGATAAAAGTGAGTTTTCGATTTTCCAGAACAACTTGCATGAGTCTTGATAAAAACCATTCCCAATTGCTCTCATTTTCAGCATTGCAAATAGCATAAGCGAGGGGAAAAATCTCATTCTCCCCGTTGATGGCTGTGGCTGAAAGTAATATACCATTATACTTGTCTTTCAAGAATGTACCATCCAAAAACAACAAGGGCCTACATCCTACATGAAATCCAACTGCACATGCATGGAATGATGAAAAGAATCATTCGAACGACCATCATTAGTCACATCAAGTTGTAAGATGCTATTAGGATTTGAGCTCTGAACAACATCTATATACCAACGTAGAGCATCAAATGAACACCTATCGTCACCGTGAAGTTCTTTGTATGCAATTCTTTTCCATGTCATGCTTGGTGATAGGGAATATCAATTTCGTAGTCACGAAAAATATCTTTCTTAATATCACGTGGCTTGTAGAGTGGAGAATATGATATTTTCTCCTTCACAATGGAGCTCACCCATTTTTTTGATGCTCTAGGATGCTTTTGTGTACTCAACCCTCCTCCACAAGTGTGATTATTGTTGAGAGTTTTAATCTCAAAGTGTGGTCCTAGTCCCACCCGAATTGCATGGAGATTCCAAGTGCATGTAATATTTTTGCATTTGACAGTAAGTCGTGTTGAGTCATTCTTAATGTAATAGAAATAAAATCCTCTAGAAATAGCAAATTTTGTTAAGTCTCCACGAAGATGCTCAACACTATCAAAAGTTTGTCCTTTTGAGTGAACAATATCATACCATAACTCTGTTCTTTTCCTTGAATCCTGACTTGGATTGGAAGTCCCATACAACATGTTATTGCTCCCACTCCTACTTGATTGTTCAACAGATACTCTATATAGTGAATTTTCTCATTAAACACCCTACATAATATGAAAATTCAAATGTGCTAGTGAAAGATTTGATTACCTGAAGCTCATAGATTCTTCGACACCTTGAATGCTTACTTCCATATTCATCAATTTCGATCCAAGCATAGAATGCATGTCAATCATCCTATTCATATCATCTCCACTGAAAATTCGCATGAAGGAATTCGACTGTGGGATCATACACTTCACTTGTAACTTTCGAGCATCCAACCTCCATCTACTACAAATGTCCATGACAATGCCATCCAATTCGATATCTCAATGCACATGAATGACATAAGCTTCACCTTTGTAGGTACAAATAGCTGGAATGCGATCCATATTGACTGAACATGACAATATGAAGAATCTGATCATTGACTTCTTACAACAATAAGATGCACAAACACAAACCTTAACTAGGAGCACAGTCAGATAGATTTCACATTTGAAATATTTATGTATAAATAATTTTTTTCTACTTCCTAGTCTCTAGAAAATATGTCATTTTAGAAATAGAAATATGTCATTTTTTGGAGTCCTCCCGATAAAATGGGCGGGTGAATATCCAAAAATAGGATTAATGCTGAGAAATATTTAGAAATATGTCATTTTTTGTGCCCCCTTTACAATTTGCTCGTTCCAAACCCTCCCAGTAAAATGCGGGCTAGGCTTGGGGTTCTGCCGTGGTGCCTGGGGTTCTGCCATGGTGGGCCTAGGGTTCTGCCGTGGTGCGGTGGAGTTCTAAGAATAGAGGGGAGCAGTCAGCGGCCTGGTTGCTCGATGCGACAGAGGGGAACAGAGGTGGAGTTCTGAGAACTGGCGGCCTGGTTGCTCGATGCGACAAAGCAACTGCGACCCTGCGTGTAACGACCCAGAATCCGCATTACCAGTAACCAACCAATAACCCGAATTCTGACCCGCTAACCACGAGACAAGCTCGGAAGGGTAAAAAGTGAACGTCCGAGGAGACTATATATAAGAAGATACATACCATGTAATGCTGTAAAATATCACTATACATGAAACATAACATGTACAACTCAGAGTCCGAGCTAAGTACAGAGTATAGAAGTACAACAAAAAGTACTACTCACTGCAGCTAGGGTGCACCAACACCGGAGTGGCTAGACTCGCCTGGAACGAGAGTCGACGACGACCCACCTTAGAATGCCCCAAAAACTCCTAAACAGCCACTAATCGCGCTGGAACCCCTCGAAGTCTCCGCACGAATCACACCAAATCTTCGCGTTTCCCGCCCGATCTAACACCGCCACATGTACCAAGGTCTTCCCACGAGCTCCCATCAACCATCGGAAGTGGTGGAAACAGACAAAGGTAAAAGTGGAGGGAAAGAGAGGAAGAGAAAAGGAAAAGTTGCTACTCTCGGGCTGCCCTATTTCTACAGAAGCTACAAATAGACGTCCACATACCTCGCCGCCTATTTGAACCGCCAATAGGTTGACGTCCGAACTGCTTGCCGTCAAGTTCAACGACAAACGTCCACATCGCTGGACGCTAGAACCAAGTCAACGGCTAGCCCATGGCCGTCAACCCCAAGTCAACGACAATATCAATTGTCGTCAACACATCCTAACCTCTACAAGATCCAATAAAAATCCGCTAAGACCCGAGACCTTACAGCCCTCCCCCTTAAGGAATTTTGCCCCCAAAATTCAAACAACATAAAGAAAGAAGACTCACCAAAGAGGTACGGAAACTGCTCACGCATTTCGTCCTGTTGCTCCCATGTCGACTCACCACCTGAATGCCACTGCCACGCATTACGAACTAACGGGATTTCCTTATTCCTCAACCTCTGAACTCGGCGATCCTCAATATGCAACGGAAACTTTGGTACTGTCAACACTGGAGTCACCTCAGACCACTCTGTGCTCGGGAGAACGTGAGACTCGTCAGAAAGGTACCTCCGAAGCATCGACACGTGGAACACATCGTGGACTGCTGCCAACTCTGACGGAAGCTCAAGTCTATACGCCAAACCTCCGACACGCTCAGTAATGGTGAAAGGTCCAATAAAGCGGGGACTCAACTTTCCACGCCTACCGAACCTCACCACTCCCTTCATAGGAGACACACGGACAAACACCTGGTCCCCTACCTGAAACTCGAGCGGTCGTCTACGCTGATCTGCATAACTCTTCTGCCGACTCTGAGCTGACTGAAGCCTCTGCCTCACAAGCTGAACTACCTCAACTGCCTGCTGAGCCTCAACAATCTGTCTCACAATGGCGGGAGCCGCCAACAAACTGCCCAACACACACAGTCGACGACTGGACGAAACTCTGAAAGACCCTTCTGCTACAGACTGCCGCAACTGCCACTCCCTTAGCATCAGATGACTCATCTGTGCTTTCCTACTCAAAGCATCTGCAACTACATTCACTTTTCCAGGCTTAAACTCAATTCTAAAATCATAGTCTTTTAGATATTCCATCCATCGACGCTGCCTCATATTCAGATCCCTCTGAGAAAACACATACCTCAAGCTCTGGTGGTCGGCACGGACTACAAAACTCACTCCGTACAAGTAAAGACACCAAATCCTCAAAGCAAATACCACAGCTGCAAGCTCTAGGTCATGGGTTGGGTAATTCTCCTCGTGGGGCTTAAGCTGGCGAGACGCATAAGCCACCACCCGGCCTTGCTGCATCATAACCGCACCCAAACCAACACCTGAAGTGTCTGTGCAAACCTCAAAACCCTCCTCACCTGAAGGTAACACAAGGACTGGCGCTGACGTAAGCAGTCGCTTTAACTCTATGAAGCTCTGCTCACATTGCTTTGACCACAAAAACGAAACCCCCTTTCTCGTCAGCCGAGTCAAGGGTGCAGCAACCTGAGAAAAGTCCCGAACAAACCTGCGGTAGTAACCTGCCAAGCCCAAAAAGCTACGAATCTCATACACAGTCCTGGGATTCTCCCACTGTAAAACTGCCTCGACCTTCGCTGGATCTATAGAAACTCCCTCACCTGAGATCACGTGCCCCAAAAAGTGAACCTGTTGTAGCCAAAACTCACACTTACTAAGTTTGGCATACAACTGGTGCTCTCGCAAAGTCTGTAACATGATCCTCAGGTGCTCGGCATGCTCCTCCTCTGAAGTGGAGTACACCAGAATGTCGTCAACAAACACTACGACAAACCGGTCCAAGAACTGGTGGAACCCGGTGCATCAGATCCATGAAGGCCGCTGGTGCATTGGTGAGACCAAACGGCATCACCAAAAACTCAAAATGTCCATACCTGGTCCGAAAGCAGTCCTCTCAATGTCAGAGTCTCTAATCCGCAACTGATAGTAGCCCGACCTCAGGTCGATCTTCGAAAAGACATGAGCAGACTGAAGCTGATCAAAGAGATCGTCAATCCTAGGCAATGGATACCTATTCTTGATGGTCACTTGGTTCAGCTTCCTATAATCAATACACAATCTTAGGCTACCATCCTTCTTCCGGACAAACAAAATAGGTGACCCCCAAGGAGAAAAGCTAGGACGAATATAGCCCTTCTCCAACAACTCCTCAAGCTTCCTCTTCAACTCCCTCAACTCTGCTGGTGCCATACGGTATGGTGCCTGTGTAAATGGTACAGTGCCAAGAACCAACTCAACAGTAAACCCAATCTCTCTCTCTGGCAGTAGACCAGGTAACTCTTCTGGAAAAACATCAGGAAACTCACACACTACGGGAATGTCCCCCACTCCTGAGGTAACCTAGTCAAGGGTCATCGCCGAAACTAGAAAACCCTGACAACCAGAGGCAAGCAACCTCTCTGCGCTCAAAGCAGAAACTAAAAAGCGAGAAGTAAGAGGTACGATACCCTGGAAGTAGAACGCCGCTTCCCCAGGTATCCGCAAGTGCACCCTCTTCTTATGGAAATCCATCACTGCACCATACCGCTCTAACCAGTCCATACCCAAAATCACATCATAATCCTGCAACTGCAAAGCAAACAAGCGAGCTGACAACCACTGATCTTGCAACAGCATAGGTACCTCCTCGAGACAGTAGGACGTAAGGACAAAGTCCCCTGTCGGCAACTCTACTGCTAGCTCAATAGACTCTCCCGTACTCAACTCTCCAAGGGAGTCTAAAAACTCCTCAGACACAAAAGAGTGTGAGGCGCTGGAATCAAACAAAAATCTAGCTGTATAACCAAAAACTGTAACAGTACCTTCCACTAGCTGAGCTGCCTCCGCGTCTGCACGGGTCAAGTGAGTAACATGACCTCTACCTCTTGACCCACCAGAACCTCCGGCCTGCTGACGTTGCTGCACGGGTGCCTACTGCTGCTGCACTCGGGGCTGTGACTAGGTCTGTTGATGCGGCACACGAGGTAACAAGGGGAAATCTCGCGCCATGTGACCTATCTGGTCACACCGGTAACACTGACCAGCAAAAGAACGATGTACCTGCTGCGAAGGCTGCCCTACCGACTGTTGAACACTCCCAATAGACTGCTGTCTCTGCTATGCCTGCCTCCTGTCACGTCGAAACTTCCTCCGAGATCCTGACTTCGCCGTCATCCCAGTAGAAGTGGACGCGTAGGAAGTCGTAGTCTTCAGAGTCGTCTGCACACTACTCTGCTGCTGTCGTGGCTGAGTCGGAACTACCTGTGTCTGAACCTCTGCGCTTCGAGCACGGGTCCGTAAAGTATCAGTCTCCAATGCTGCCACTGTCTGATAGGCCGCGTCCAAGTCTGTGACACGTGCAACTATCAGCGCCTGCCTGAGCTCTGGCCTCAGGCCCCTCACAAACTGCTGAGTCCTCAGACTCTCATCTGCCATAATCTGCGGAGCATAACGCCCTAGCTCTACAAATCTGGCCCTGTACTGCACTACAGTAGAGTCCCTCTGCTGCAAGTCTAGAAACTGATACAATCTCTCCGTCCGGACGTAAGTAGGACAGAAGTCCCTCTAAAAAAAAACGACAAACTCCTGCCATGAAATCTGTCTAAGTGGGCGAGACTGAAAAGTAGTCTCCCACTCAGAGGACCACCAAGTCAACGCCTGCGCCTGCAACTGGTAACTAGCTAACAACACCCGCTCCTCGGGAACACACTCCATGGAACGGAAAGTCCGCTCCACTGCATCCAACCACGCCCGCGCGATGTCTGGATCAGGCTAGCCCAAAAACTGGGGAGGCTGAAACTGTAAGAACTCCCTCAACACCTTCCCAGTACCACCCTGGGGTACCGGCGCATCACGGTGCTGAGCTACAAACTGAGCCATCCCCTCAAGGAACCGGGTCAAGTCTAATCCCTGAGCTGCCTGAGGAGGAGGTGGCGGCGGTGGCGGAACAATGCCACTGTGTGCGTCCTATGGCAAAGGCTGCATCTGCTGAGGTGGCGGGGCGTCTCCAGCCTCCTAACGAGTCGCCAGCTCAGCCACTCCCTCTCTAGGACGTCACCTAGGTGCCATAGCACTATACACAGAGCAAAAATGCACACATATATTAATACATTAACTACCTCCGGGCTAGTTAGCTGCTACTGTACTCTTTGTACTCTGAGTTAACATGATGGGTATTTCCTTATATATATCTCATCAGATCAGGCTCTGATACCAAACTGTAATGACCCAGAATTCGCATTACCAGTAACTAACCAGTAACCCGAATTCTGACCCGCTAACCCACGAGACAAGCTCGGAAGGGTAAAAAGTGAACGTCCGAGGAGACTATATATAAGAAGATACACACCATGTAAAGCTGTAAAATTTCACTATACATGAAACATAACATGTACAACTCAGAGTCCGAGCTAAGTACAGAGTACAGAAGTACAACAAAAAGTACTACTCACTGCAGCTAGGGCACACCAACACCGGAATGGCTAGACTCGCCTGGAACGGGAGTCGACGACGACCCACCTTAGAACGCCCCAAAAACTCCTAAACAGCCACCAATGGCTCCGAAACCCCTCGAAGTCTCCACGTGAATCACACCAAATCTTCACGTTTCCCGCCCGATCTAACACCGCCACATGTACCAGGGTCTTCCCACGAGCTCCCATCAACCATCGGAAGTGGTGGAAACAGACAAAGGTAAAAGTGGAGGGAAAGAGAGGAAGAGAAAAGGAAAAGTTGCTACTCTCGGGCTGCCCTATTTCTACAGAAGCTACAAATAGACGTCCACATACCTCGCCGCCTATTTGAGCCGCCAATGGGTTGACGTCTGGACCGCTTGCCGTCAAGTTCAACGACAAACGTCCACATCGCTGGATGCTAGAACCAAGTCAACGGCTAGCCCCTGGCCGTCAACCCCAAGTCAACAGCAATATCAATTGTCGTCAACCACATCCGAACCTCTACAAGATCCAATAAGGATCCGCTAAGACCCGAGACCTTACACTGTGGCTACTGGCTCCAACGCCGGAGGGGGAGTCGGACGGTGGAGGGGGAGCCGGACGCCGGAGGGGGAGGTGGCCGGTTTTGTTCTGATTGCGCGTAGAGAGAGAGAGAGAGAAAGAGTACCTGCGTGCCAGTGCTCTGACCCCACTGCTCCAATCTACTGCGTTCCGACGGGTGTCGCCAGCGCCGGTGCTCCGACCAACCTCTCTAGGGTTTCCACGGTGCGAATGGGAGGTAAGATTGGGTTTTGGGTTTCGATGGGGGGGTTTCACTGGGTGGGTTGGGTAGGCAGTTTAAAAGGGTATTTTGGGGATTACGTAAAAAACTAACAGGGGAGTTGACGGTAAAGACTTAAAGTTAATGTTACCTTGGTCAAAGGACCTAAATTACAATTTCCAGTCTTTGGACTGGAAATTAATTCCGGTGGTCTTTTTTGGACCGGGTATTAAAAATCCTTTTTTTAAAGGTTTGAAACTTTGACCATTATAGGACAAATGCCTTACTGACATGAGCTAGCATATATTATTAAATTACCTGATTTTTGAAAATTATTTTATCCATATCCTCTAACCAACATACTTAAATTTTTATAGGAGTTTTCTTTAAAAATAGCAGGGTTTGGAAATTTTTTACGTTAAATAACATGCTAAAAATTATATTTAGCAATCTAGCAGATTTTGGCGGTCAAAAAGTTCAATGTTTAAAAAAAAAGTTAAATAAATAGCAAATCGACAGCATGTCAATCTATTTTGAAATCAGCTAGCGCGTAGTTGGTTTGCCTTTACTCTGTTGGGTTGAGTGTGTTTTTGAATTTCCTAAAGTTGTATTTTAATGATGACCAATGAACATCACTCGTACCTTAATTTTGATGATGACATATTGAACATGTTATACATTTTATACATATCACAACAATACTTAAACAGCATGTTTTGATGTTTAATATCTCACATTTTAATGATAATATCTTGTATTAATGGTTTACACTTTATATTTTCAAGTTTACACAAATTTGTCACAGTGGTATCGACACAGTCCACCTGTGTATCGGCACTAGCTGACTATCCCAGAAGCATGTTCTGAGAAAAGCAACCAGTGGTGTCGACACAGTCCACCTGTGTGTCGACACTAGATGACTATCCCAAAAAGCAGTCAGAACAGTTGAATCTAGTAGTGTCGACACAGTCTGCCTGTGTGTCAACACACTTCGACTAAAGCTCAAAAACGAGAATTCTTTTGGACACGTGGCTGCTTAGGAATCAGGAGATTTGACCTAGATTTCCGTGCCCATGCACCCCAAGGCACTTTATGGACATATGGGGCTATAAATACCTATGATCGTCGTACCCCAAAGGGAACCAAACCCATACAACTCCCAAAAAAGCTTTTGGCGGCAAAAAGGGCTCTTCCAGGTCTTGCTCCATCTCCAGAAGCTGCAGGCCATCATTTCAAGAGGAAGGACGTGGGATTCAAGGCCAATCTCTGGAGAGAAGTGTGATGTGCTGAGAAAGGGAGCAGATCCAACTGAAGAGCAGCAGCAGAAGAAGAGTTTCTGGCAATTCAGATGCCAGTGGAGCAGAGCATCGTAAATTGAAGGGGATCTTCATCGAATTCTTTCAAATCTCTTCAATTCGAGCTTCTACAAGACCTCTTCACCAAGGAACATCCAATCTACATCTATTTTATCCATTTCTTGGATTGTTCTTCTCACTTTCGTTTGTGAGATCTGTGCATGAAGTTCTGTACAGATTTCTATGTACGACTGTGTCTGTGAATCAGATCATTGCTAGAGGATCTGATTTCTTTTGTGTTTGATCTAGCCTTTTGTTGTTTGAGCCGTCATGCTCTATTTGGAGTCGTTGTGCTCCTTGTGTGGTTTGAGCCGTCGTGCTCAATTTGGAGTCGTTGTGCTCGTGTTGTGGTTTGAGTCGTTGTGCTCAGTTTTTGGAGTCGTTGTGCTCCAGGTTGTGTGTTTGAGCCGTCAAGCTCAAGGGTGTTTGGAGTCGTCGTGCTCCGGTGTGAGTTGTACTCTTTTGAGTAGTGGAGCCTCACTGTGTGAGGGGTGGATGTAGAAATCATTGGTGTGATTTCCGAACCACCTAAAAATCCTTTGTGCAATGGTTTGATCTGCTTGTCTGCGTTAGATGCTTGCATATGATTTCTCTTTCACACTAAGTGTTTAATTGCTTCACACATCATCTACACACACCCACACTTCAGATCAGTAAATTATTTGTTAGAATTGATCTCTGATTCAAAGTAATTTTGAATTGTTTAAGCTTCCGCAGTAATTGGTGTCAGATCTATTCAACCCCCCCCTTCTAGATCTGTTTTATCCATCTATTCGATCCTACAATTAGTATCAGAGCGGGTTAATATATGTTTCTGATCTGATTTGATTGCTTCTGTTTGATCTATGTGTTAATTGCTTGAATTGTTTGCTTGCTC
This sequence comes from Colocasia esculenta, assembly GCA_014218235.1. Taxonomy (NCBI): domain Eukaryota; kingdom Viridiplantae; phylum Streptophyta; class Magnoliopsida; order Alismatales; family Araceae; genus Colocasia; species Colocasia esculenta. The sequence goes on from CM024757.1 coordinate 67,651,875, forward strand.
TTTTATTGTCTCTCATTGTGATTGATGGATTCTCGAGGATTTGTAGCTGAGGGCCATTCCATTAATAGACCACCATTTTTTGATGGGTCTGATTACTCCTATTGGAAGAATCGCATGCAAGTTTTTCTAAGGGCTCAAAACTATGAAATCTGGAAAATAGTTGATAAAGGTCCTTATGAAAATCGAGGAGATGAGGAGAATTGGACTAGAGAGCAGATTAGGAACGCTACTCTTAATTACAGTGCCATGAATATGCTTCAGTGTGCTGTCCACCCTAAAGAATATTGAAGAATATCTATGTGTAAATCAGCTAAAGAAATGTGGGATAAACTTGAATTAATGTATGAAGGAACATCTCAAGTTAGGGAAACCAAAGCATACATACTTGTTTCTGAATATGAATTATTTATGATGAAATCTGATTAATCAATTTCTGAAATGTTTGCTAGGTTTATGATAATTATCAATGGACTGAATGCACTAGGTAAGGAATACACTGATGCTGATCTGGTAAGAAAAATTTTGCGTTCTCTATCATCCATTTGGCACACAAAGGCTACAGTGATTGAAGATTCTAAGGATTTATCCAAAATTTCTTTGGATGAACTCATAGGATCTTTAATGACTTATGAAATAAATATGAAAAGAAGTGAAAAAAATATGCTTAAAGCTAAACCAGTAGCACTTAAGGCTTCATCAAGCAACAAAGAGAAAAATCAAGAAAAATCAAGTTCTGATGAGTCTGAGTCCAATGAGGATGAACTTGCCCTCATGACTAGGCAATTCAGAACATTTTTAAAATCAAGAAGAGGAAAATTCAATGGAAAGAAAAAATATTCATCTGGTAAAAGGAATGCTTCTTCTTCAAATTTTAATACTGGTAGAAATCAAAAAATTGATGAAGGTATTATTTGCTACAGGTGCAACAAGGCAGGGCACATGAATGGTGAGTGTCCTGAGATCAAAAAAGACAAATACAAGAAGAACAACAAATTGAAGAAGCCAAAAGCCATGATAGCAACTTGGTCAGATGAAAACCAAAGTGAAGATGAAGAAGAGAACTCCTCAAGTTCTGTAAATGAGGAGTTATACTTTATGGCAAACAGCAGTGATGGAAATGTAAGTCCTTCTTTTGAACAATATACTGTTGAAGATTGGCAAGATGCATATGATGAGTTGGTTGAAAAATATTCTAAAATAAGAAAAGAAAATAAACATCTAAAAAAGAAAATTGAAAATTTCATGCATGATACTTCCTTAAATAGAAGAATTTCTGAACTAGAAAATGAAATATCTGAACTTAATGAAGAAAGGGAAGATCTTCTGAATGAAATTGATGAATTTAAAATTGCATCTCAAAAGGCCAACAATGATTTTGAAAAGCTTTTATAAAGAATGGAATTGCAGCAAAAAGAAAAGCAACAAGCTATTGATGAAATTCAAAAACTTAAGAAGTTGTTGGGTGAAAAGGAACAAGTGATAAAAAAACTTCACAAATAGAAAAGAAAATCTTGATGCATTGTTAGGACAGAAAAATCATTGAAGAATAAATTTGGTGAAAAGAAAGAAAAACCTTCAAAAATTCATTTGATAAAATTTGTCAAAAGTACTAGTCTAGAAAACAAAAATAAACAAGTGTTAAAGAAAACATCTGAAATAATCAAAAACCAAAGTGAAAAGAATGTTTCCAATCAAAAGAAACAAAATAGGTCGACACACATTGATGTTAGGTCGACACCAGATAACCACAAGCTCAAAACCATGGTTGTTGAGTCGACACTACCTCAACACAGGTCGACCTACCCATTTCTAAACAACAAAAAGATGTTTCACAAAAACTCAAATAAAAATATGAAAAATCATAAAAATAGAAAAATAAACTTTCATGATGATTATTGGAGATCCAAGACATCATATCAATCTAATTGGATTAATTCTTGGAATCAATGGTATCATAATCCTCATTGGTACCATTCACAATCTTTTTATCCAAAATTTTCAAGATATCAATAGAATCTTTGGTTTGAATTTCCATACATGAACAATCATGCCAAAATACATAATTTCCATGCTTATGAAAGGAAGAACACTGGTGTTTTCATTCCAAATCAGAATGTTAAAATGTCAAAAAGGGAAATCATTGCTGAAACAAAACAAAAACAAAAAACAACTCAAATATGGATCAAAAAAGATTTATTGTTTTTGCTCAAACAAACGGATGGTCCCAACAATGTTTGGGTACCAAAATCTTTTCTTCTCTGATCTGATTTATGCAGGAAGGTCGTGCACCCAGCTCTAATGTGTGGTTTTTTGATAGTGGGTGCTCACGACACATGACAGGAGATAGAACAAAATTTTCATTTCTGATTGAAAAGGGAGGATCTGTCACATTTGGAGGAAAAAATAAAGGGAAAATCATTGGATCTGGAAAGGTTGGTAAATCCTCCTCAAACTCAATTGAAAATGTTCTATTAGTTGATAATTTAGACTACAATCTTTTGAGTATAAGCCAATTGTGTGACAAAGGTCACAAGGTTGTTTTTGAATCTGATTTCTGCAAAATAATTGATTTTCAACTGAAAAAATAAAATTCTTTAGTAAAAGAGAAAACATTGTCTACATGATCAACTTGATAAAAACTTTGCTGATAACATTTGTTTGGTGGCAAATAAAAATGAAATTGCATGGACATGGCACAAGAGACTTGGTCATGCAAGTTTCAACACAATAAATAAACTCTTAAGGCTAATTCTGGTTAAAGGACTTCCTGAATCCTTTCCAAATGTTAAAAATCAACTTTGTGGGATATGTGCTCAAGGAAAACAAACCAGAAAATCTTTTAAAATTTTCAATGATGTACTCACTTCTAAGCCACTAGAATTACTTCATATGGATCTTTTTGGGCCAACAAGAATTCTTAGTCTTAGTGGTAAAAGATATGGATTTGTCATCATTGATAATTTTACTACATACACTTGGGTCATATTTCTATCCCACAAAAGTGATACTTGTTTAGAATTCAGGAATTTCTGCACCACTGCCTTAATGAGTTTTTCATATAAAATTAAATCCATTTTGACTGATTATGGGGGAGAATTTGAGAACAAAGCTTTTTCTGATTTATGTGCTGAACTGAACATTTTTCACAGATTCTCTTCTCCAAGAACTCCAGAACAAAATGGAGTTGTGGAAAGGAAGAATAGAACTCTGGTGGAAATGGCTAGATCTATGCTCTTGGAAAGTAAATTGCACAAATCCTTCTGGGCTGAAGCTGTGAACACAACAAATCACCTCTTGAACAGAGCATTGGTCAGACTAAAAATCAGAAAAACACCCTATGAACTTTTGAAAAACAAAAAGCCAACTCTGTCTTATTTTAAAATCTTTGGTTGCAAGTGTTTTGTACATACCAACAATAAAAAAAATCTTGATAAATTTGATGTCAAAAGCCATGAAGCCATTTTTCTTGGATATTCAGAAATTTCTAGAGCTTATAGAGTTTACATTCTCAAGAATAAAACTGTGGAAGAATCTCCACATGTAGTTTTTGATGAAAACTCATATCAAACTGATGACTCTACATCTTGTAGGGTTCCTCCAAATAATGAAGAGGATGACTTCGTTGTCGAATCTTCAGCAACTGTTGAAGAGGATGAAGATCTATTTGAAAATCTGGACAATCAATCACCTACCACAAGTGGTTCAGGTAATATTGTTCCAGAACTGAATGCATCCCAAGAGGTAATTCCTGAAAACAGATTTTTAAGAGATCATCCAATTGAGAATGTAGTTGGTAATGTGCATGATAGAGTTAGAACTAGATCATCTTTTTGAATGCAATAAATGAAGACCCACTAGCACTAATTTCCCAAATTGAACCCAAGTCAATTGATGAAGCTCTAACTAGTGAGGATTGGATCAATGCAATGCATGATGAACTTCATCAATTTGACAGAAATCAAGTGTGGGAATTAGTCCCTAGACCTAGTGACCAATCTGTTATTGGTACTAGATGGTGTTCAGAAATAAATTGAATGAAATGGACAGGTTGTTAGGAATAAAGATAGACTAGTTGCCAAGGGGTACAATCAGGAGTTTGAAATTGATTTTGAAGAATCATATGCCCCTGTAGCTAGACTAGAAGCTGTGAGAATATTTCTTACTTTTGCATCATCCGTGAAATTTAAAGTTTATCAAATGGATGTGAAGAGTGCTTTCTTGAATGGATACATCAAAGAAAATGTTTTTGTAGAACAACCTTCTGGTTTTGAAAATAAAAAATATCATGATCATGTTTTCAAACTCAATAAGGCTCTTTATGGTCTTAAGCAAGCTCCAAGAGCTTGATATGACCGTTTGAGCTCATTTTTGTTGAATAAAGGTTACACAAGAGGTAATGTAGACCAAACATTGTTTACAAGAATTGTCAATAATGAAATCATTCCTGTCCAAATCTATGTTGATGACATAATTTTTGGGTCTACAAATAAAGAACTATGTACTGAATTTGCTGATCACATGAAAACTGAATTTGAAATGAGTTTGATGGGAGACTTACAATTCTTTTTGGGATTGCAGGTACATCAAACCAGTGAAAGGATTTTTATAAGTCAAACAAAATATGTGAAAGAACTTCTGAAAAGGTTTGACTTTCGGCACCTCAAGCATTCAAGCACACCAATGATAATAAATGTAAGACTAGAGGAAGATTCATTTGGTATGTCAGTAGATCTAAAGATCTACAGAGGTATGATTGGTTATCTACTCTACCTCACAACCTCTAGACCAGATATTCAGTATAGTGTGTGCATGTGTGCTAGGTTTCAAGCCAATCCTAAAGAAAGTCACATGTTAGCTGTCAAAAAGATTTTTAAATATCTTGTTGGAACATGTGAACTTGGAATTTAGTATCCTACTGGTTGCAAGTTAGATTTAATTGCTTAATGTGATGCTGATTATGCTGGTTGTAAGTTTGATAGAAAAAGTACTAGTGACTTGTGTTTATATATAGGTGGATGCCTAATTTCATGGGCTTCTAAAAAGCAACATTCAATAGCTCTATCCACTGCAGAGGCTGAATATGTTGCGGCTGGTTGTTGTGGCACTCAAGTTCTTTGGGTGAAACATCAGCTCTTAGACTATAATCATAAATTGGATTGTATTCCTATTTTGTGTGATAACACTAGTGCTATTAATTTGTCTAAAAACTCAATTCAGCATTCACGAACAAAGCATATTGAAATAAGGCACCATTTTCTAAGGGATGTGGTCGCCAAGAAATCTTTTGAACTTCACTTCATTGAAATTGAAAAACAAATTGCAGATATTTTCACTAAGCCTCTTCCAGAAAACAAATTCTCATCTTTAAGAAGAGAGCTTGGTTTGTGCAAATTTCCACATTCTTGAAATCTTCAATATCTTTTTGCAAATAAAAGTCTTCCTATTCTTGCAAATAAATTCCTCACTCTCACATTGCATTGGCATTCTTGGTATATCAAATGGTGATTTGAAGAAAGACAAGTCAGGCTTGTCTGGACACTTTCACTATGCGTGAGTATATGTCTCCGCCAGGTATCAAGAGTCTTGTATGCAATTGTTGAGGGGGAGTCTTTGTCTTTCAATAAAACATTCTTGTTTATTCTATTTTCACTTCATTCCATTCCTATTTCTTCAATAATCTTCATGTTCACCTTGTGAGTGGGAGATACATGAAAGGGGGAGTCATTGTCACATTCCATGACCTTACTTGTCTATCTTGAACCCCAAACTCATCAGAATTTTTGAGTCATTGTGTTATTTTCTTATGAGAGAATTAAGACATTGAAACTAAACTCATTGTGCATTTAGTTTAATGTCAAAGACTCATTATCGTTTCAAGGTTAAACAATCTTAATACTGAATGTCTTTAAAATGACTTGCAAAACACTTGTAGGCACATGAGTGACTTTACTATTTAACATGTGCATGTTTAAGCTTCATTTTTACCACATGTTAAGAATATATTTTTTAAATTCGTAGTCATGACTTTTCTGGTCAAAGCAAACATATTCCTGTAAAACATCAAAAGAAAATGATCAACAATCTAGAAAGATACAAACAGAGCAATGCAAATTCTTGAACCACTGAGTAACCGGGCCATTTCACCTAAAAAGTGATTTGTTTCGCGTCAAAAAGTGGAAATCAAAATTTTCATATCTATATAAGTTAATGAAAGTTAAACCACTGAGTAATCAGGAGGTCTTGCATCTGATCAATGTGATCTCTTGTACTGAAAAGTGAGATTTAACTAATTTATTCTTGTATTCTTTCCCAGTTAAAAATGAAAGAAAATCTAATTGACAAGATGGAAAAGCTTAAGACCTTAATAAAGTTCATGTATACTGAGTTTAGACCTATTATTCTACATTGTGTTAAAATTAAAGCTCCTAACATCCTTGTTAAATACATCTACTCACTCATATAGGTCACTTTACTTCACATTTGCATCATTATTTTAACTACATTCAGATCATTATATCTTGCAATACCTTGTGTTGAGTGTGTCTTTATGATTAAACTTTATTGCACAATACCAAACACACAATAACTTCTCTCATATGTCAATATCACTTTGCCTCATTTATTTTGATCATTTCTGACTATTCATTTCCTACATTTTATTTCTTGATCTCTACAATCTTTGTTTCTCTCTCTTATCTATCTTTTTGATGCTGTCAAAAAGGGGGAGAAAGTTCTTTAAAGGGGAGAAAGTTTCTTATGGGAGAAAGTTCAAAGGGTGAATATGATCAAGGGGAATTATTGCAGTCAAGGGAGTCAGGCTATTGGGAGATTGTGCATATATTTTGTCAACATCTAAAAGGGGGAGAATGTTGGGTTGAGTGTGTTTTGAAATTTCCTAAAGTTGTATTTTAATGATGATCAATGAACATCACTCATACCTTGATTTTGATGATGACATATTGAACATGTTATACATTTTATACATATCACAACAATGCTTAAACAACATGTTTTTGATGTTTAATATCTCACATTTTAATGATAATATCTTATATTAACGGTTTACACTTTATATTTTCAGGTTTACACAAATTTGTCACAGTGGTGTCGACACAGTCTACCTGTGTGTCGACACTAGCTGACTGTCCTAGAAGCATGTTCTGAGAGAAGCAACCAGTGGTGTCGACACAGTCCACCTATGTGTCGACACTAGATGACTGTCCCAGGAAGCAGTTAGAACAGTTGAAGCCAGTGGTGTCGACACAGTCTGCCTGTGTGTCGACACACTTCGACTGAAGCTCAAAAATGAGAATTTTTCTGGACACGTGGCTGCTTAGGAATCAGGGGATTTGACCTAGATTTCCATGCCCATGCACCCCAAGGCACTTTATGGACATATGGGGCTATAAATACCCATGATCCTCGTACTCCAAAGGGAACCAAGCCCATACAACTCCCAGAAAAGCTTTTGGCGGCAAAAGGGGATCTTTCAGGTCTTGCTCCACCTCCAGAAGCTGTAGGCCATCCTTTCAAGAGGAAGGACGTGGAATTGAAGGCCAATCTCTGGAGAGAAGTGTGATGTGCTGAGAAAGGGAGCAGATCCAACTAAAGAGCAGCAGCAGAAAAGAGTTTCTGGCAATTCAGATGCTAGTGGAGCAGATCATCGCAAATTGAAGGGGATCTTCATCGAATTCTTTCAAGTCTCTTCAATTCGAGATTTTGCAAGACCTTTCACCTAGGAACATCTAATCTACATCTATTTTACCATTTCTTGGATTGTTCTTCTCACTTTCGTCTGTGAGATCTGTGCATGAAGTTCTGTACAGATTTCTATGTACGATTGAGTCTGTGAATCAGATCATTGCTAGAGGATCTGATTTCTTTTGTGTTTGATCTAGCCTTTTGTGGTTTGAGCCGTCGTGCTCAATTTGGAGTCGTTGTGCTCAGTTTTGGAGTCGTTTGTGCTCAGTTTTGGAGTCGTTGTGCTCCAGGTTGTGTGTTTGAGCCGTCGAGCTCAAGGGTGTTTGGAGTCGTCATGCTCGGTGTGAGTTGTACTCTTTTGAGTAGTGGAGTCTCACTGTGTGAGGGGTGGATGTAGGAATCACTGGTGTGATTTTCGAACCACCTAAAATCCTTTGTGCAATGGTTTGATCTGCTTGTCTGCGCTAGATGCTTGCATAGGATTTCGCTTTCACACTGTGTTTAATTGCTTCACACATCATCTACACACACCCACACTTCAGATCAATAAACTGTTTGTCTGAATTGATATCTGATTCGAAGTAATTTTGAATTGTTTAAGCTTCCGTAGTAATTGGTGTCAGATCTATTCAACCCCCCCTTCTAGATCTGTTTCATCCATCTATTCGATCCTACATACTCCCCCTCCACTTATGGCCCCTCCCCTTTCCAACTCACATTCCCTCTCCTTTCCCCTTTCGACTTACCCCTTTCGAGTAGTGGGTGGCGGATGGAGGGCGTGCGTGCGACGGCGACAGCGACATCGACAAGGCAGCAACTGTAGGTTTGTTCACCAGTGGAGTTGTTAAATTTTTTTTTCTATGATCCCCCCATTTCCCTTCCCTAACCCAACACCTTCTTATTGGTTAGTCCCCCATATCGCCCTCCTCCTCCCCAGTGGTTCACTTTTGCCCACTCCTCTTGTCGATTGGTCCCCCCTCCGCTCCCCATATCCCCCAAGATGGGAGGGCACCCCCACCTCCACCATTGCCCTACCCCCCCCCCCCAACTTCCACCGTGGATTTCACCCCTCCCCCACATCTACTAGTGTAGGAGAGATCAATGTCACCCCCTCCCCAGATCGGTGTCCTCTTTCCTCACATTCTTGTGAGAGTACAAATTTACAAATTTTGATGTAAAAATTAAATTTTATAAAATTCAAAACATTTAATATATATAAATTAACTTGCAATTCAATGATTTAGTTATAGTTTTGTTAGTTATATTTTGCATTACAATTGTGATCTTTATTGAATACATTAAATTTTATTTGTTGAATTGTTATGATCTTGCGTGTGTGACATCTGTTAAATTAATTAGATGTTATCTACAAATGTATTTATGGTGATTATTCATAATGGAAGATTGCCCAAGAATGGTAGAGTGGCTATATATGAGGGAGGTAATGAAACAATCATTAGGGTATCTTCACGTTGTTCGTTCAATGAAGCTTGTATAATCTATCGTGCAACAAAGATTAATATCCTCTTGAGTATTAATTGAAAATTTATGTTAAGGTCCATAATGCTGATGGTTTTTCTATTGACGTTAACGATGAAGAAAAATATTATATAATGCTAGATTTATGTGTCTCTGCACCATTGACTATCTTTATAGAAAAGATTACAACTCCGCCGACTTTTGTCAACTGTCCAATAGAAGATATGGTACATAATGTCGCATTTAAACCATCATCTTCACTGACAACATCAATAGGTTATGATGCACCAACACATCCAGTTATAACGAGAATATTAAATTCTCAATCGGATGTGGTCCCATGCACACCGACACAGGCGATGTATAATTTGGACACTAATGTTTGTCTTCCTTTACATAGACGAGAAGATATGCACGTAGTAGGTCTCATTGTGAAGAAAGTATATCAGTTGTTAAGTTTCTCTACTAGTTATCCATGGTCTGCTAAGAATGAGGCTGGACCAAGTCACAATCTCAATGAAAATATTGGGTTGCATGATACTCCAGTTATCAATGATGAAGTCTTAGATAATAATGAGAGTGATGGTGATGATGATAATGAAAATATTGAAAACTCATCTGATATTGATGTGAATGATGATATAAATATGAGTAGACCTACCAATGACAATCTGCATGTTGTAAATGAATGTGTTTCACGAGATATGACGAATTGAGTACATAATGCAGGAGCTAACAAATACTTCATTGAGAATGAAGTGACAAATTGGGTGCGTACGACTACTATTCAAATGGATAATTTTAGTGTATACCATACAGTTGAATGAAGAGCTTCAGGTTGGAGATTTGTTTGCCACAAAAGAAGATTTGGTGACGGAAGTATCTCTATGGTCGGTCAAATGAAATGTCCAGTTTCGTATTGATCAATCGGCTTCTAAGATTTTTGACATTGGTTGGTTATGCAAAACCTTAATGCCAATGACGTCTACATGCTAGTTGTAGTAAAAGAGCCGGAAGAGCATGGAAAATTAAAAATTATGAGTCACATCATTCATGTCACACTCCTATTGAGAATCGAAGACATCGACAACTAACATCATTGCTAATATCAAGATTGATCCTTCCGCTTGTACGTGAGCATCTTGACATTCGACCAAAAGAAATTAGAGATCTTGTGTCACTCTCTTACCATTGCAATATCTCTTCCATTAAAGTTTGGGATAGTCGGAGAAAAAAATTCTAAAAAATATTCAGAGATTGGGAATCATCATATACAAACCTTCTCAGGTTTATGGTAGCTATAAAAAATAGCATGTCATGTACAATGTATAGTTTGAAAGTTGAGGATAACGAAACAAGAAGAAATTTGCAATATTTTTTCTTGAGTTTCAAACCATTCATTGATGGAGGGAGACATTCTAGGCTAGTTCTCAGTGTGGACGGAACTTTTCTCCATGGCAAGTATCGTGGGGTTCTTCTTATTGTATGTGGGGTGGATGCAGATCAGGGCATCTTTCCATTGGCCTATGCAGTTGTAGATGTAGAAAGTTTAGCATCGTGATCTTGGTTCTTTCATGAGCTTGTCAATCTCATTCCACCAGTAAGAGAACGCCAACATGATATTTGTATTATTTCTGATCAGCATATTGGGATTAAACATGTAGTGCAACAATATCTTCCACATGTTGCCCATCGATATTGTCTTTGACATTATTGAGAGAATTGTGAAAAGCATTATAGAGTTGCTAGCTTACACGACAGAATATGGATGGAGGGTATGGCTCATGATTCACAAGTGTTTGAATATGAATTGAAAGGTATACACGATAATTGTTGTGCTGGTGCATGTGATTGGTTACTTCAAGTACAAAAATACTTGGCATTTTTGGAGAATTTCAATGCTTATGGAAAGTTGTCTTGGGGGAGTGCTATATTGGCATATCTCTATCGATAGTTAGGTTGTAATGCATTGAAAAAAAATAGAAAATGGATCAGAGGATGTCTACATTTACTACAGATACTTGCATTGGATGAAAGAAATGTTAATTATATTTTTTGTATATATGTTATTTACAATTAGCATGCATGTCTTTGTATAGTTGTGGTGTTGGGAGAGGTTTCATGTTGCACGACCAATCCCTAGACCGCCATTAAATCCAACACGAGATACATGTTTTGGAGCGAGGTAAGTTTGTCATATATTATGTACAATTTCATTGTAAATTCACTCATAATGACTGACACTTCTTGACTTAGGTGGCATAGATGATTATTAGGAGAGGTGCTGAACTGTACATGGGAATTCAACAGAAATGAATTTGACACTATCGAGAAAAGTCAGGTGATGAGAAGCTATTCATAAAAAAAGACTATATGGCTATGAATGGAGTTACATATGGATATTATGGAATTACTATGTTACTTATCACATACTTCGTTTTTTAGATTACTTGGGAGCCATATGCCTTGGAAGATTTAGTGAATGTTGCATCAATTTGTAGAGAGAGGCAGAAAGGTGATGAGAAGCTATTCATAAAAAAAAGACTATATGGATATGAATGGAGTTACATATGGATATTATGGAATTTCAGTGTTACTTATCACATACTTCGTTTTTTAGATTACTTGGGAGCCATATGCCTTGGAAGATTTAGTGAATGTTGCATCAATTTGTAGAGAGAGCCAGAATTGTGGCAGGCACATGTACCCATGTTTTGTATGGCTATTATGGAGGTGCATATGCCCGAGATGGTATGGCGCCAATTTGATGCTCCTCAAGTAATAACACCAGCATCAGAGTGATACGATCGTAAAGATGGTCGCGGACATGCAAGGGAAAAATGGTTGGCATATCATGCTAGAAGTATTGAAAGGTGGAATACACATGCAAACAATATTCAGGAACCTCCAACACAAAAAGAAGATGAAAGTCAGTGGCATCAATAGTATGAGTGATAATCAAATCTTTATTTGACAGCATTCTCCGAGGAGCCACCTACAGAGTATTATCCAAGGGGGGTCTATTGAACGTGCATTAGTAAGTATTCATTTATTAATTTTGTAGCTTATAGGAAAATTTTGTTATAGTTAAATATTCTTTCATTTTTAGGTAGATGTAATGTTCCAGACAAGAGAATTGGTAATAACAAATCTCGAAGCATCTTATTTGGATGTGAAGAAAGAGATTTTAAAGCTCTAAGAAGACACTTTGAAGAAGTTTCAGACAAAGATTTCAGAATATGAGTAACTTTCAATTCCATTTGATGCCGAATATACTCTAGGAGAAAGCTCAGAAGATCCAACTACATGGAGATATCCTTGGACATTAAAACAATGGCCAAATGTATATAATTCTCAGTCTCATGGCATTTCTCAAGTGGATCTTCAAATGTCGCAATGGACACAAGATTCCAGAGTTTTAAATGCACTTACAGCGATTCGTATACAAATGCCTCCATTGCACATCATTGAAGGAGTACATATACATGATCAAGTGACTCAACTCACCCCACATATAGAAGAGGGAGGTGAAGACAACGACGAGACACAACCATTGCGAAGAATGATTAGAGGTCGAGGAAAATGGATGATAACAAAGAATAAATATTGATTTGTTGTTTACATGTTGTGAACATTTTGAGACAATGTAAATATTGAGTGGTTGAATGTGCACAGTTTATTGTTATGATATTATGAACATTTCGTGATAATATAAATATTGATGGTTGATTTTGTGACAATGTGCAAAGATTATTTCACATGATGTTATGAAGATTGTAAGTATTAATGATTGATTTGTGGTTGTGAAAGATTGTAAGTATTGTGGTGTATATTGTAAGTTTGATTTTATAAATAAAGATTTAGTATGGAAAATAAGATGAAAATAGTCTCTACAAAAATAATATGGAGACCACAGATGGCAGGTCTCTTGTAAGGGGCCTCCCAAGAAAGAAATCGGCCAACGACAGACCGATTTGCTAATTGGTGTGCTTTTGATCGATTTCTTTCCTAGGAAAAGCTCCAATTTTTTGTTTTTTTACGAATGACCAAAGACAAACTGAATTGATAATCGATCACCGTGCGTACGACTTTTTTTTTCTTCAAGTCGGTTAGCGCACGTCTGATTTCTTATTTTATAATTTTTTGAAAAGCCTCATCGGTCTACCAGTCAAAAGTTTGCTAGATTGCTAAATAAAATTTTTAGCATGCTATTTAACTTAAAAAGTTTTCAAACCCTACTATTTTTCATGAAAATCCAACTTCATAGTTCATTAAATGCTGCATTTATATCCTATATGGAAATCATTAACAGAACCAACTACACATTTCACTGCTTACAGTTTACTTTGTAAAATAATATTTTGTGTATATCCCCATGTGATATCAAACTATCTTGACCATTTCTACACTATTTAAATAAGTATATATATTCATGCCTTTATTATAAAGTAATGCTCCAGCTCATATATAAATGGTTGTGAATTTAAATAGAAAAAAGGGGAATCATTTTTCATATGGTTATTTCCATGTTCAACTAGTCTTCAAGTATTAATTGTTTCATTTGCATTCATATATTTTTTACAATTAAATATAAAATAAACAAGATAGAACAAAATGATGACCATTCACAAAAAGATGTTGAAATTAATCAAGATGATCATGAAAGTTGTTTTATAATATTCATGTTTGTAGCTAAATCAAATTATATATTTTTCAGAATTATTCTAGTTCTAATGACTAGTAAGCTTATTGCTATTAAACTGGTAAAACTAGACAAGTTTAATGGAACCAACTTTGACATGTCGCACTAGAAAATAAGATATGGCCTTATTCATGGCAATATTGAACATGTCGTCAATACTATTGTTCCGGAACTTAATGTTGATTCCACCGAAGTGGAAAGAAAAAAGAGGGAACAATGGTTACTGGATGACAAGAAGGCAAGAAGTTTCATGCTCATGTTCATGGAGGATAACTTGATAAAGTTCTTTGAAACTTACAAGACCTCCAATGAGTTGTGGAAAGCTATCAAGGAGAAGTATGACACCAAAACTGAGATGGATACTCAACTCCTTTTGCATCGTTACAACACATGTAAGATGCAAGAAGGTGATAGCATGGTTGAGCATGTGAACAACATGATTGTCATGGCTAAGGACTTGTCAACTGCTGGAACTGAAATTCCAGAAAAAATGCAAGTGGCAACTATATTAAATAGTTTGTCAACATCACTTGATATGGCAGCCACAACATTGAGAATGAGTGGTTCTACTTTGACTGTCATGAATTTGCTAGCTAGATTAGAAATTGAGCAGGATATACTGGCCAAAAATGTACCATTGGAGCGAAAAAGCCACATATCAAGAATAAATCTAAAAATAAAGGAAAGAAAGTTCCACAAGGTGCTTGCTATAGTTGTGAGAAATATGGTCACTTTAAGGCCAATTGTCTAAACAAGCAAAGGAATAGGGAGGGAACAAACACCCAGGAAATGATGGAACAAAAAAGAGGGAGTTTTTGGACGTAACAGAATGTAACACCGCACTGGCTAATTCAAATGAATGGTGGATTGACTGTGGGGTTACTCGGCACATTGCAAAGACAAAGAAAGAGTTGGTGTCACTGAAGAAGCTTAATGCTGAAATATATGGGAAACAATACCTATCTCGATGTGGAAGGTATTGGAACTTATAGGTTGGATCTTGGGGATAACATCATGGTCCTTAAGGATATGTTCTATGCACTGAAACTTCGGCAAAATCTAATCATTGTACCAGCACTAATGAAGAAAGGCCTAGAAGTTAGATTCTACAACGGAAATGTGTCAATAGGGAAAGATAAGAAAGTGCTTTCTATGGGAAAATGTACTCATCAACATGATTTGTTCTATATCCCTGTACTTGACAATGAAATAAATGAAATAGAAGTTTTTAAGTATTCCTTATTTGCTTTGTTGGAATGTGATCTATGACATTTTAAATTGGGATATCCCAGTAAATCTAAAATGAAACAAATGATAAAGATGGATTTTTCACCGAGTTTGACAAAGGTGGAAGTAACACCTTGTGAACATTGTCTAGTCGGAAAAATGACTAAGAAGCTCTTGTCGATAGGACATAGATCACAAGAATTGTTAGAGTTGGTACACTCAGATATTTGTGGCCCTCTAAGTACAAAGATATACAACAACAAGGAATATTTCATAACTTTCATACAAGATTGTTCTAGATTTGTTTATGTGTACTTAATTTCTAGAAAGTCTAAGGCATTAGATTGCTTTGAGAAATATAGAATGGAAGTAGAAAAGTAAGTTTGAAGGAACATTAAGGTGTTAAGAACTAATAGAGGTAGGGAATATAACTCAAAAGAATTGGAGTCATATTGTCAAGAACATGGAATAAAGAGACATATAACAATGCCTTATACACTACAACATAATGGGGTGGTAGAAAGGAATGTGGTTAGATGTATGCTATCGCATTCAAGTCTCCTTAAGAACTTATAGGGAGAGACATTGCTTACGGTAAATTATGTCTTAAAAAGAATGCTCACCAAATTCATTGAGAGTACACCTTATGAATTATGGAATGGAAGAAAATCACAGTTGAGTTATCTCAGGAAGTGGGGGTCGATATCCCATGTTCTCAATCTGGAACAACTTAGAGATAAGTTGGAACTTAAAACATTGAAGTGCAGATTCATTGGATATTGTGAGAAATCATTTGGATATAGATTTTTCCATAAAGAAAAAAAGATCATTGAATACAGGGATGCAACATTTCTAAAAGATCTAGAGAAAGAGGAATTTCTTGAAATTGAGAAATAACCTCTAGTTGTAATAGATGATGACTATTATAATAATATCCCTGGGATTGATCTAGAAATTAAGGAAAGACCTCAACCAAAATTGAAAAATAAACTGATACCTATGGAAGAAGTACAATATGATATACCTATAGTTGGCAACAAAATAACAAGAACTCCACCTATATGGATGGACGATTACTATTTGTACTCGTGTGAGCCTTCATGTCTATCAATCGACGGATGAGAAAAATCATATAGATCTCGTGAATTATATTGATGCGATGAAGTCGCAGGACTCTAATTTGTGGCTAGAAGCCATGAAAGAGGAAATGAACTCCATGAAAAGCAATGGAGTATGGGAACTATGTGATTTTCCTAAGAATAGAAAGACCATTAAGTGTAAATGGGTATTCAAAAAAAGCTAAAAGTTGATGGGTCAATTGATAAATATAAGGTCTAATTAGTTGCCAAAGGTTATAATCAAAATACAGGTATAGATTATCAGGAAACATATTCTCCAATAGCAAAGTTTGCATCAATAAGAATTATCTTGGCCATTGTCACGCATCTTAACTTGGAATTATACCAGATGGATGTCAAGACTGTATTTCTTAATGGAGAGTTAAGGGAGGATATGTATACGTAACAGGCTGAAGGATTTCGGAAAGAAGGCCAAGAGGAAAAGGTATGCAAGTTAAAGAAGTCAATATATGGCTTGAAACAATCTTCTAGACAATGGTATCTCAAATTTCACGAAACAATTATTCAACTTGGGTTTGTTGCAAATAAGTTAGATAATTGTGTATATCATGAAAAGTGGGAGCAGGTATATTATATTATCCTTATACGTGGATGATATTTTGCTTGTTGGAAATGACATTGAGATGTTGAATAAAATCAAATTGAAATTAAGTGAAAATTTTGAGATGAAGGATATGGAGGAGGCATCCTATGTTCTTGGTGTTCGAATCCTTCAGGATAGAAAGTCTAGAATGTTGAGTATAAATCAGGAAAAATATTTGAGGTCTGTACTCAAGAGATTCGAAATGCATAACTGCAATCCAGCACCTACACTGTTGGTAGATGGAAAACGGTTGGGAAAAGAGCAATATTCTGAAGAGGGACAAGGTCCGCTCAAGGTGCCATATGTTGAAGTAGTTGGAAGTATAATGTATGCAATGGTGAGTACAAGACCGAACTTAGCATACCCAATGAGTTTGGTAAGTCGATATCAAGCTAATCCTGGCCCAGCACATTGAGAAGCTGTTAAAAGGATTATGAAATATTTGAAAGGAATTCTGCACCATAAATTAGTTTTTCAAGCTGATATGCTTGAGGTATTTGGCTATTCATATGTAGACTTTGGAGGAGACAAAGATAACGAAAAGTCCACATCGGGACACTAGTTCATCTTTGGTGGTGGCGTTGTTTCTTGGGGTAGCAAGAAACAAGGGTGTGTTGTAAGATACACAGAGGAAGTTGAAAACATTGCTTGCAACATGGCTACTACTCATGCAGTCTGGATAAGACAATTTCGTAAATATATGGATCTCAATTTGATAGATGGACCAATTGAGATATATAGTGATAATCAAGCTGCAATTAACTTGATTAATATTAGAGCAAATAGCTCTCGTGGAAAGGATATAGAAATACAATATCACTATATTCGGCATATTGTACATAAAGGGAAAGTGAAAATAACTTGTCCCACTATTAACAAGATTGTCGATCCTTTGACTAAATGTATTCTGACGAAAAAATTTCATTAAACATGTTAGTTTAATGGGGCTCAGGAATATATGATCATAAAATAATATTTTCATAGATAGTGAAAATAGTGATACATTTCATAAATAGTGGGAGCAACGGAATAAATGTTTACACTTCGCAAGGATAGTGCAAGTATAATGATTTTTTGACCAAGTAAGAGATGTTGTAACGTTCGAATGTTACATAGCAATAATGGCCAACAAATTAGGAACGGAGGAGGGATTTTCTCCACAAGATCCAAAAATGGATGAGACATCAATGGGGCAGTTTTAGATTTGGGATGGAGGGGATGGGTGGAAAAGCATTGTAAATAGATAGGTATTCCCTATCGAAAGAAACACTCACGAGAAGCTCTCATTGCCAGAGTCCCAAATTGTGCCCTCCCCTTACCTTGTTCTTATAGAGACTGTTGTTGGCATCCGAAGTGCTGTGCTGGTGGTCCGCGGTGTAAGGCCCTCGAATTTTATTGCATTATTGTATTGCATGTAGATAATTCGTGTCGTATATGTACGTATGTATGTATCTACGTATGTACTAGTGGTATACTTATGTGTGTATGTGTATAGCTTAGGTATAAATAATGTATGTAATGCTTGATGGTAGTGTGTACATGATAACGTATACATATAGCATGTATATAGGTGTAAAAGGTGCATGGTTTCTGCATGTTTTAGACTTCTGCCCGAAGGCCATATTGGCGTCAATAGCATGACGTCGATGAGGTGTCAGCGTCCACCCATGGACGCCAACACTAATCCCAGCGTCCAACGATATGGACGCCAATCTCTCTGACCTGCATGCATTGCAGAGCCCAGAATTCCGGGAGCAAGCTAGCTCACCCATTGGGGAGCTGCCCCAACGGCTCTGAGCCTTTCCCATCACCACTCCGGGGACCCCAAACCCCTCTGCTTTAAAACCAACTCCCCTTGCACCAGAAAACCTCTCTGGACTCTTTGCAAAGAGGAGAGAAAACCCTAGTTTGGAGTTGTGAAAAGACTGAGTTTTGGAGGCCTTGATCCGGCGATCCAAGGCTTCATCTGGCGTTCTTCTGCAACTGGAGGCTAGAGGGAACCAAGGAGAAGGCTTCCCCACCACTGTTGTAGCACCTGCATCGACCTAGAACCCGGAGGAGAGCCTTTTGGAGGCTTCTTGGGACTGCCCAAGGAGAGCTTCTCCGACCCATTTAGATCCCTTGGAGTTTTTCTAGAGGCAAGTACCCCATTCATAACATCCATGTATGTGTCTAGGATGGTTTTACAATTTTTATGAATTTTCCCTCGTGTTCTAGACCCCCACATTCACCCCATCTTTGGAGCTCGGGTCTGTGTTCTGCACAGACCCGACATTAACGACAATGTCCCTTGACGCTGAGATCATGCTTGGCGTCCATTGAGTATGCCGTTGACACTGAATTAGCGGCCAGAGACCGCCGCCAAGTTCATCTGGACAGAATAGTGACCTGTTCTGCCCTTCCATACAACTATTTTCGATATGTTTCACGATGAGGATATACTGTAAATCATTTATATATTATGTATATTGTTGATGTGATGAATGTGGTGTGTGGATGGATTATCATGAATGATAGGGTTTAATTATTTCATGAAAATACATGTGTGATGAATTTTGATCTTGTTAAACCATGTTTGCATGATTTAGGACAAGTCTAAATGCCCTAATTTGTGAGGATTATGCATGTGAAGTTCAGTCCCTGCCCTAAATTTCTGAGATTATTTCCATGCCCGTGTGAATTATTGCAAAATTTGTTTAGAAAAAAAAATAGAGATCATGCTAGGTCATGATAAATCTTTCATAAATCATGTATTGCCCTAAAACTTCAGGAATAAATTCTGTAGCTCCATGTCTGTTAGGGCTCAGATAGTGAGCTGTTAACATTGTGCTTATGTTTAACTCCATGTTAAGTTGAATTGTGAAATGGATGTTTGAATTTCTGAAATTTCGTTTTAGTTCATAAAAATCTAAAAATTTGCATGAGGAATCCTAAACCCGAAATCAGTCTGTGGTTAAAATTTCAGGCCATTTGGACCAGTATATGATGTAATATCAATTTTCCATGAAAAATGTGAAACTAATGCATGCCTTGTAAAATAATTTGATTTTGTATGTGTCAACTTGATTTGTGAAATCTCCTGAACACTAGATTTCTGTGATTATAGTGACATGTCAGGAAAACAGAGCACCATGTGTGTAAATGAGTGAATGAGTAAAATGTAAATGTCATGGGCTAAACTAAGTGCGTAAATCGGTAAGATGTGTAATGTGAAAATTGTGCCAAGTGTGACATTGCTTCCACAGAGGGCAGTGGAACCGTATCGGGGAAAAGTCCCCCCTGAGAAGGTTCAATGTGTAAGTGACCCTAAGGGCATTAGGGGGAAATCCTGGAGGTGGACAAGTACCACTAGTTAGGGTGGAGACTTGTTCTCCCGGTCTGCGCAGTCCAAGAGTCGCCATTGTATTGCCTAGATGGCGTCTATGTGATGTGATGTGTTGTGTCCTTCTTTGGTGGTTTGGACTATATGTCACGGCACTAAATGTGAAAGTGTAAATGTGAATGTGTAAATGTGTATGTGTTCATGTGTTAATGTGAAAGTGAACAATGTGTGATGTGTATGTGTAAAGTGCAACTTATGTGAATTGGAAATTGTGTAAAGAAAATGTGAGACCAAAATGTGAGGATATGATATTGTAATCCATGTTGTGACAAATCTGAAACCATGTTAAATCAGTAGCTTCATTATGTTAGGAACATGTTTATATGTGTAAAATGCCTAGAATCCATGCTAGGGACAATTAACAAGTATGTGCACAAAATAGCATGTTTGGTTGTTCACATGTTGTATTTTAAATAACATTGTAGCTCTCATGTGTAGGGTTATGGTTGCTAAATCATGTGAAAACCAGCAAGCTAAAGTATGTAAAATGTTCATGTACATGCACAAGAATGTGTAGATTCCATGCTAGGTGTGTTTTGTTTCATGTATGTAGGATAATCATGCTAAGGCTTTCATGTGTTAGTTAAAATGCAAAGTAGAATTTCATGAGTAGGAATGATTAGAGAACATGTGTTAGGAAATTTTCTTGATAAGAAATCTGAAAGCATGCATCATGTGTTTACTTATAGAATTATCATGGTTGGTTATTCATTTCAAACGTTAAGCATGATACATGTTGAGTTTTGCCATGGTGTGTGTTGAGCCTACTATGACATGTACATGTATGGTATGAGTGGTGTTACTTGCTGAGTCTTTAGACTCACTACTTGCTTCGGCGTACAGGTGTAGTTGGTGACGTGGCACCGTTGGAGGAGACGGTGGAGACGGACTCCGAGCGCGGAGATTAGAGCGTTGCTGAAATTCTTGTGACATTTTGAGATTCTCATAGTATGTAATTGCGACATTGTACTAGCATTATTATGGAAAGGGATTGTATAAGTGTGGACATTGTGTATTAAAATTTCAGCAATTTAAATCATGTGAACTTTTAAGTTCTTAAATGTTATTGAAATTTCATGTATGCTAAATGTGGATGATGAATGAATGAAGACAGTAGTTCTTTTACTTCCGCTACTCTGTTCTATATTCACGTGTATCTTAGCTGAATGTATCGTTGGGTAAATGTCCCACTGTGATGACGCTTGCTATACCGATGTAGGTTGGTATAACTGTACCGGTATAATGAGGGCCGTCACACGCGGGCTACACGACAGCGTTTGACACTGCAGCGGCTGGGTGTAGCGGTGCCAGTTCGGTGTTGTGTAAAGGCGTTCAGTGGCATGGTGCTCTCAACCCGGTGATAACAGCAGCAAGTCGTGATTGCTGCAGCAAATCTAGTAGCAACAACAACAGACCACAGGGGCAGAGGTGGTAGTAGGTTGTAGCAGTGACAGTAGTAGGCTTGCGGTGGCGTGGGAACTGGCCTCCACACAGGAGGTCAGTGCGGGCTCCAACTGGGGGGTAGACGTCAGACAACGCCAGGGGAGGCTGGCGCACTAGGGCGGAGACGTCAAGAGACCGAGACAACCTCGGAGCAGGCAAGAGACGAGCTGCCACAACAGCAGAGGCAATGGCTACACAGCGTGGCAGTGACAACAGTGTTTGCTGGAAGGGAGGTCGGTGGCGGACATGGCTGTTGGCAGAAAGGTTAGAGGCGGCGGTAGTTTGTAACACCCCACTTAGACCCGGTCCAGTTATACCAACTCTCATCGAGTCCAAGAGACGTGCTACATGGGGAACACACCCCAACATATATCAAATGTACGTTGATTCATTCACAAATAAATACTAATGCAGCGGAAATAAAGCACAATTCATCAACTTTAATATCCAAGTCCATAGTCCATCAAATAAGTCCACAATGCTATATAGTTCAAATACAATGTTCATAACATAAGTAAATCCTCACATACAAATATGACTCAATCACATAATCAATCCTCACGCTCCGAATCCGATCCCTCTACTAAAGCCTCGGGATCCGCCGTCTCACCTGAAATGTTAAATAAGTATGAGTCTACAACGAAGACTCATCAAGCAACCCAAAAATGGATTACCAATCTAACATATATATAACGGTTTCAAAACATGTTATTGCATATAGAATTCAGAAATCATACTACTTTCAAAATAATCATTTACTAAATACATCTTAAGTCAAAAGTGTGTACAATTGCTACTTGTATAAGGCATGAACTTAAGACATTTTGCTAACATCATAATGTTTAGTTTTGCAAAGAGATTTCAGATCTGATCATGATGACATAAATTTAAGTATTAACATGGTACAATTGTCATACATGGTTTCAAGAGTGCATAATTAAACATGATTACTAAACATTCATCCGAATGGAAATAAGACATTCACTACACATAATCATTCTAAAGTTGAAAACAAACATTTTAGATAACATATACGTATGTACAAATTTTGCCAATACATAGCCCAAACCACCCATTAGAAGTCAGATAGACATATGAACATATACTCATCACCTAGGCAATTAGTGATAGAGTCTTGGTTATTGCGCAATACCGGGGGAAGCCCTCCCCACCTTAACCAGTGGTACTTGTCCACCTCCAGAATTTCTTCCCATGCCCTCGAGAACATATAACATATTGAACATTTCTATAGGGGCATTGCTATGGTCTTGTTCTAGATTACTTCTATGGTGGCAGTGTCTTATTAGCCGGATACAAAATCATATACAAATTTCTCTAGATTCAAATGCAACATAACTTTCTGCCAAATCTTATACATATATTCAGATGCTGAGAGAGACATATTTTTGATTTATCACATGCTGAAATTTTCTAAGAATTATCCCAGAATTCATTTCAATAGAACACATTTCTCATGATGATAACAGACCAAAAATAGTTAATGACATCACAAATTCACAAAATTTTTTCAGAATGTAACCCTATTGTCAAGAATCAAATCATAAAAGTTTCATGATTTTCTGGCATGTACTCTAATTTTCGCAGTAATCAAATCAGTGATATAAATAGAGAAATATTCATCACAATGAAATCGTCTGTCAACCTTGTTCAATATTTTTACTGAGTGTATATCAAAATCATACAACCCAGTGTTCAAAATATCACGATTTTTAAAATCCAAAAACTATTTATCAAATTAAAATAGTGCTATTGATTTTTGTTTTTTAGTCATGGAAATTACATAAAATAATCAAATTCGGATTTTAGCCTATCACAACATGAATATATCCCTGACATGTAGTTCTACATAGAAATCATAATTTTATCATGAACATGCATCAAATATAAAATTTTCTATTAAATCTATGCTTAATTACAAAATTTAGAAATTTACCCTAAAATCATGGTGACTACAGAAATTAACCCAATTTGCAGTATGATAAAAAGTTGACCTAATTAACCCTACACATTTCACAGAAAGTCCATTCAGAATTTGAACACAGAAATATAAATCCAGATGTAAAAATATCTGAAAATGATGAACAGAAGAACTTGACGGCAACCCTGTTACCGTTAACCTTGATTGACGGCAAGGAGGTTGACGTTAAGTTCATCCTGGACGGCAGTCAAAATTGACGTTAACCAGACAGAAAACCAGAACCCTTCCAGACTCATATAAACCTCAAATCCGATTGTTTTGTTAATTTTTAAAATCATAGAAAATTGTAAAAAGGTAGAATCTATGGTTGGGAACCCGATCCCTAGGTTACTTGCCTCTGAAACACCAAATAATCCACGGATTTAGCCGATGAAGCCTGCCTTGGCCAACCAAGACAATCCTCTTTCCGGGGTCAAATCCTTGATCAGCAAGTCTCCAATGGTACGAGCACGTTGGAGACGCCTTTAGCCTTCAAAAGCACACCCTTTCAACTCGTAGATACTTGGTCTATGCCTCCACGAAGATCAAATCGCCGGATCTCTTCAACCTTTCTTGAGACTTGGAGAAACTCCCCAAAAACGGGTCCAAGAAGGCTAACCCACCCTTTTTATAAAGGATTGGCCACCCATACTCTGACCACGAGGCTAGGAGACGTAACCCCCAAGCGTTTCCTATAAATTAGCCCTTACCATAACTCCACCAGAGCTAGACTGTGAAAATTTCACTGTCTGCTCCTGAAGAAGTTGATGTCAAGGGTTACTACCATTTACGTAGAGTTGATGTCAATCGATATGGACGTTTACCTGAAATTGACGGCAAGGGATGTTGTCGTTAACCTACTATTGACGACAGTCGATGTTACCGTCAGCAACACAGGTCGACACAACCTACATCCAACTCGAGAACAGACCATTCCACTCTATAGGATACTAAACTACACACATATATTCACAGATTTTTTTAAATACATAATAAATTAGACAACAATTGAAATTAAAATCTAAATAAAATTTCAGGGCATCACACTCTCTCCCCCTTCAAATAATCTTTGTCCTCGAAGATTAAGTCTAAGAAAACTCACCGAAAAGATGTGGATATTTTATCTTCATTCCTTCTTCTAACTCCCAAGTTGCTTCTTCTTCTGCAAAATTCCTTCACAAGACCTTCACTAAGGGAATTCTCTTGGACCTCAAGTGCTGAACTTTACGGTCTAGAATCTTTATGGGTTTCTCCTCAAAGGATAAATCTTGCTGCAAATCCACCAGCTCATAAGTAAGAACATGAGATGGATCTGTAAATACCTTCTTAGCATAGAAATGTGAAATACTAGACGGATGTTCACCATAGATGGTGGTAATGCCAATTGGTAAGCCACATTTCCAACCTTCTTCAAGATCTCAAATGGTCTAATAAACCTCGGATTCAACTTCTCACGATGACCAAATCTAATCACCCCCTTAGTTGGAGAGACCTTAAGGAAAACATGCTTTCCCACCTCAAACTCCAAATCCTTCCTTCTATTATCTGCATAGCTTTTCTACTGGTCTTCAGCTGCCTTTAACCTTTGCTGAATTAGCTGAATTTTACTAGATGTTTCCTATATAATTTCCGGTCCAACCAAGTGTTTATTGCCGGTCTCTTCCCAACACAAAGGAGATCTACAAGACCTGCCATACAAAGCCTCAAATGGAGCCATACCTATGCTTGCATGGAAAATATTATTATAGGAAAACTCCACAAGCGGTAAATGTCGTTCCCAAACATCCTTCCAATCTAGAGCACATGTTCTCAACATGTCTTCAAGAGTCTGGATTGTTCTTTCGGTCTGTTCATTCGTCTGTGGGTGAAATGTTGAGCTAAGCTTCACTTGTGAACCAAGAGCAACCTACAAATCTTGCCACAACCTTGAAGTAAACCTTGGATCTCTATCCGAAATGATGGACTTCACAACCCCATACAATCTAACAATATTATTCACATAAAGTTTGGCTAAACTCTCAACAAACTGCTTCTTTTTCATAGGTAAGAAATGTGCAGTCTTAGAGAATCTATCCACAATCACCCAAATAGAGTCAATGCCTCTAAAAGATCTGGGCAAACCTAAGACAAAATCCATGGTAACTTCTTCCCATTTCCATAACGGAATGTCAATTCTCTACATGAATCCTGATGGCCTCTGCCGTTCTGCATTCACCTGTTGACATGTCAAGCATCTAGCCACAAAATCAGCCACATCTCTTTTCATACCTTGCCACCAAAAATCCATTTTCAAATCTTGATACATTTTACCACTACCTGGATGTATTGTGAACTTGGACCTATGAGCCTCTTCCAAAATTTGCTTTCTAACATCAGAAATGTCTGGCACACATACTATATGCTGAAATCAGACAACACCTTCCTCATCACGAGCAATGCCTGTCTTCCCTATCATTTCTTGCAATCTAGGATCATCCTTCTGACTTCCACCACACTATTTAGTATAGAAGACGTGATAGACAACTGAGCCACAAAAGTTTGGCACAATTGTGACTCAACCTCAACTAAAGCACAAGCTGCATCTTCCATCATCTTCCAATTCTTCTGCATTGCGTTCCTCTTCCTGCTGAGCGTGTCGGCTACCACATTAGCCTTGCCTGGGTGATAATGCAACTCAAAATCATAATCCTTTAAAAATTCAATCTATCTCCTCTGCCTCAAATTTAGCTCCTTCTGCGAGAACAAGTACTTGAGACTTTGGTGATCAAAGAATACCTCAAATTTGACACCATAAAGATAGTGCCGCTAGATCTTCAAAGCTTGAACCACTGCTGCCAACTCTACATCATGGGTCGGGTAGTTACGCTCATGCTCATTTAATTGACGAGAAGCATAGGCAACCACTTTCCCATCCTGCATAAGCACACAACCTAGACCAATGTGAGAAGCATCTGTGTAGATCGTGAAACCATCTACCCCGCTGGGTAGAACTAACACAGAAGCAGAAGTCAATCTACTTCTCAACTCTATGAAGCTCTGCTCGCATTCCTCGGACCATACAAACTTAACTCCCTTCCTTGTTAGCTTGATCAACGGTGCTGCAATGGATGCAAAACATTCTATAAAACGGCGGTAATAGCCAGCTAATCCCAAGAAACTCCGTATCTCAGATGGTGATCTTGGAGTCTCCCATTCTAACACTGCCTTCACTTTAGATGGATCCACAGCTATACCATCTCTTAAAATTACATGTCTAAGGAAATGAACTTCCTTCATCCAAAAGTCACACTTACTGAACTTGGCAAATAATCTGTTTTGTCTTAAAACTTCTAGCACAGTCTTCAATTGTTCCCTGTGAGACACTTCATCTGGAGAATATATCAAAACATCATCTATGAAGACCACTACAAAACTATCCAGATACGGCCTAAAGACCCGATTCATCAAGTCCATAAATGCTGCTGGGGCATTCGTTAGGCCAAAAGGTAATACCAGAAACTCATAATGATCATACTGCGTCCGGAAAGCCATCTTAGACGAGTTATCGACCTTTATTCAGAGTTGGTGGTAACTCGAGCGAAGATCTATCTTAGAAAACACTGAAGCTCCCTATAATTGATCAAATAGGTCATCAATACGAGGTAAAGGATACCTGTTTTTTATTGTTACTTGATTAAGCTTCTGATAATCAATGCAAGGCCTCATCGAACCATCCTACTTCTTAACAAAGAGGACTGGAGCTCCCCATGGTGT
Organism: Colocasia esculenta; assembly: GCA_014218235.1. Taxonomy (NCBI): domain Eukaryota; kingdom Viridiplantae; phylum Streptophyta; class Magnoliopsida; order Alismatales; family Araceae; genus Colocasia; species Colocasia esculenta. The sequence continues at coordinate 67,679,262 of CM024757.1, forward strand.
AGAACTTGGACGAATGAAACCCTTGTCCAACAAGTCTTGCAATTACTTTCTGAGCTCTGCCAGTTCTGCTAGTGTCATACGATAAGGTGCCTTGGAAATAGGAGTTGTACCAGACATCAACTCAATATCAAACTCAACCTCTCTTTCTGGTGGCAAACCAGAAAGATCTTCGGGAAAAACATCTGCATAATCACGAACAACCTCAATCTCCTCAATACGTGGTGTTTTAGTGTCCTTAGACATGACCACACTAGCCAAGTATGCACTGCAACCTTTATTCAACATTCTGGCCGCCTTCATTATCGACACCACAAACTTTCCAGCCATGTTCTTGGGTAAGGGATGTGAAAACTCATCCTCACCTGGAATGCGGAAAATGATCTTCTTCTTCTGACATTCTAGCAAAGCATAATGCTCCTCCAACCAATCTAAACCCAGAATGGCATCATAGTCCTTCATCTTCAATAGATAAAAGCACCCTGCCAAATCCCTCTCTTCTATGCACACATATAATGAGGAAAAACACTTCTTAGTGATCATAGCACCTACTGGTGTATGCACAGACAATGGAATCTCCAAATCTATAGCTTCTACATCAGACTCATTAAGCAACACCTTTGCAAACCTCTTAGACACAAAAGTGTGTGTAGCACCAGTGTCAAAAAGAACTCTAGCATGAATACCCATAATATGAACTGTACCTTCAGTCACATGCTCTGCCTCCTCCGCATCTTCTTTGGCCAATGCATACACTCGGGTTTGGGCCCGAGGTCTTCCTGCTGGTTTCACTACTGCTGGCGCCGCTGCTGCTGCTGTCTGCTGCGCCATCTTTGGGCAATCCTTTATCTTGTGGTCCTTGTCTCCACAACGAAGACATCTTCCAGCACTCAACCAACATACCTGCCCTCCGTGCCTTTTACCGCAATGAGTACACAAGGGTTTATCTTCTTCTTCTTGTCCTGCCTCAGAAATGGTGATGCTGGCCTCTTGGAAGTAGCCTTCTTCTCTTCAAAGTATTGCTCCATTTCACTTTCTTGCCTGCAAGCCACGCTAAATGCTTCTTCCATGGTACGATGATCAAAGGCCACAAGTCTGGTACGCAATGATGGTCTGAGTCCCATCACAAGCTTCTTCACCTTCCTCTTCATCAGCCACAATATGAGGTGCATACTTTGATAGCTCTACAAATCTGGCTTCATACTCCAGCACACTCATAGATCCCTGGGTCAAAGATAGGAATTCCTGCTCCATCTTATCCTACACATGCTCAGGAATGAACTTAGCCTTGAATAGGCGAGCAAATTCATCCCAAGTCACCTCTAGGACTCCATCCTCAAATCTGGTACGCAGTGTGGATGTCCACCATACATCAACCCTCTCCTGAAAAGAGCACATCCACATTAGGCATAACCAACCACACTATAATGCTTCATAAGTAAATATTGCCTTATAATTACCTGCAACATGTAAGTTCCCAAACTAACTTTATCCTCCTCAGCACAACAAATGGCTCTAAAAATCTTTTCAGTCTCCCTAAGCCAACTCTCAACCAATAGTGGTTGACTCTCCCCCCTTAAAAGAGGGTGGAGCCATCTTGCTAAACCTCTCCATCACAGACGAGCCTCTTTGCTCCAAATGCACTGTGGTTGGAGCCTGAGCCTGAGCCTGAAATGACAAGAGTCAACATAGGATAAGTATACTAAAGAGAACCAAAGCCAACCATATAAGCTACACTTAACTTGAGCTTGCACTTGGGCCTGTAATGCTGCCTACGTTTGGGCCTGAGTCTGCATAGCCTGAACCAACCCTTGCATGAAAGTTCCATAATCTATCAAGGGTGGAGGAGGTGCTATAGGTGGTCCCTAAGGCGCTGGAACCTGTTGCCCCGCATTAGCATTCTCCCTCTGTTCCTCCCTACGAGTCGGGACATTAGCACGACGTCCACGACTAGCCATGGCCTAGCAAAACAACAAGCTAGTTAATTTCTATAACTCTAATTATCTACTACTTTATATTAGACTTAGGGACATGGATCACTTAAGCTGATGTTTACTCGTGAATATCCTCAACCTACGAAATGGCTCTGATACCATCTCTGTAACACCCCACTTAGACCCGGTCCAGTTATACCAACTCTCTCATCGAGTCCAAAAGACGTGCTACATGGGGAACACACTCCAACATATATCAAATGTAGGTTGATTCATTCACAAATAAATACTAATGCAACGGAAATAAAGCACAATTCATCAACTTTAATATCCAAGTCCATAGTCCATCAAATAAGTCCACAATGTTATATTGTAACGACCCTCTTTATAACGGTATGATTATATCAATCCACATCGATATAGAGTGCGCCATCACAGTGGGACATGTACCCAACATAACACAGTAGGTAGAGATGTATATAAATAACAAAGGAAAGTATAGGGAAAATGAAAGAAATTCTTATTCCATCATCATTATACACATCCCACAGTCTATATTGTAACAATGAAAATAAACAAAGTCCATAACATAATATTGTTCACATACTAGTAAATGGAAAGTACAATTTACAAAGATAATCCTCCAATCGCGCAGCTACTCCTCTCGCTCGGAGTCGCTCCTCACTAAGTCCTCCTCTAGCTTAGGAACACCTGTCTCACCTGTATGATAAGGCAAAGATGAGTCTTCATAAAAGACTCAACAAGCAACCTATTGGCACATCCTTCCACATATCACATTCATGCTATTCAATTTAATCATAAAAGTAACTTTTCTACCACATGGTTCATGTCACAATACACAATTTTCATGAATAATTCATAACATACTATCTACACATGGATTTAACTTGAATCATGATATCAATTATATCTCATTCATAACATGCTTCCAAATAACTTGATCATGAAATTAAACACAAGGTTACTAGCAATTCTAGCATGATGTCTAACACTTTTCACATGCTTTCATAACACATATTCACACATTTTTCTTGCTATTTTGACATAAATACAACATGATCACATGGTTTCACAGTTTATGAAAGCATGTGAAAAGTTTGGAATAAGGGTCAAGGCTTCTTGCACCTGCGACGCCAAGTCCTACAAAGACTTCTGGAAGAACTACCTTCGCCCGGGGTTGAAGAAGGGGTCTCTCACCCCTGAGGAGTAGGCCCGCCTCGTCTCCCTCCAGGTCAAGCTTGGGAATCGCTGGAAGCTTATAGCTACGCAGGTTCCCGGCTGCACCCCCAAGCGCCATCCATCACCCAAAAGCACGCCATCCATCACCCTCCCTCTGCGTCTTTTATGCCTCCGCCAGGCCTTTTGCTCATGTCGAGGAGGATAATCCAACCCGATCTCTCCCTCTCCGTCGAGCTTGTCTTTGTCGCCTTCCTCCGGCACTCAATCCATGTCCGATGCAACGGGGGCGGTGAAGCAGCTGGCTGGCATGCTTGATCCCTGACATAGCTCTGATCACTCATCCGGACGGATCAGCCGCGCGACCACCGCCGCCTCCCAACGAGCCAGTCCACGACGATTTCCACCACATCCTCCCTTCGCTTCCTATTTACCTATCTTCTCATCCTCTTCTGCACAACCTTCATCCTCACCGCCAGCACTAAGAGCAACACCGAACGGGTGGCCCTGATCCCTCCATCACCGTAGCAACCTACTCGGCGGCCACTGTTTCATTGACGGTGCTTGCACTCGCCCTAGGTGGCAGGACGTTGCCACCGCCTTCTTCCCTCTTCCTCTGTACGTGCTGAGCCAGACGCCCATCTTCGTCGTCGTCGCTCTCCTCTTCTTCTGCAAATGCATGTATGGGCCAAGGCTCACTCCACGTCCGATGCAACGGGGGCGGCGAGGAAGTTGGGGCGCTTCCTGCCACTGCACCAGGTGGCGGCGCTGGCACAACTGTGCATGGACATAGAGAAGGGGCGGCATGCATGGGTGCAGACAGGAAGGCATGCGGCCGAACTCGACAGTTGGGTTTGAGTATTGGAAGGCTTCAAGGTTGTGGCTTGGTGGGGTGGGAGGGAGGGTACCATCGCCAACTACGTATGAAGCACATGCTCGGTGAAAGGCAAGCAATGTATGCATCCGAGAGGTAAGGCCATAGTAGACAGACACTATAGTTGTAAAAGTTTCTATATACTCTTTACTACCATCTCTTCTTCCTCTCAGCAATTTTCATGCATATGTTAATTAATAAAATAAAAGAATAACAGAGGATGTGTTCCAACAGATTACCTTAGACCCAGTGATCCTTCTGTACTCTATAATTGTCTTCCAACGGATTACCTTAGACCTAGGATGCTTCTGTGATTCTGTGCTCTGTAATTTCTAGCAGATTAAAATGCAAGAGAGTAAGTCTTCATGTTAAATTAAATTTCAGAAAAACATGTTTCATGTTATAGACAACTAATACAGTACGTAGAGAGATAAGAATGGATTACCGTACAACTTCTGACTTCCCTTGCTCTTCAGGTCAAGTGTTTCCTATCCTCTCTATTCTTTGCTGTAGCGATGAACCAAATGATTCACGTTCTTGAGCAATGTATTTTACTTTAAGTTTTCTTCGTTTAATTATGCAATTCAGATTTTACATTTTTCTTAAGTCTCCGGCTTCAATTCCATGTAATAAAAATAGAGAGTTAAAACCGCCTTAACAGTGCAGAGATATGTATAGCATATGTTTCATTCGACGTTAATAGTGCACAGACATAGCATACATTTCTTTCTTTTAACTCTGTATTTGAAAATTTCCATTCAGTGTAATGAATGTTTCCATTTCAAATAACAGAGATATGTATAGCATACGTTTCATTCAAATCTTCCGTTCAGCGTAATGAACGCTTTCTTTTCAAATCACAGAGTTATGTATAGCATATGTTTTGTTCGGCGTTAAGTGTGCTCAGATATGCATAGCATAAAGGATGAGGTGAACTGGGCTATAAAAAGATGAACCGAACGAAAATTCAAAGTGTCTCTTCTTATAAGTTATAGATTTAATAGAAAATTTTATATTTGATGCACGTTCGTGATAAAATTGTGATTTCTATGTAGAACTACTGTCATGGATATATTCATGTTGTGATAGGTCTAATATCCGAATTTGATTATTTTATGCAATTTCCATGACTGAAATACAAAAATTAGTAACACTGTTTTAATTTGATAAATAGTTTCTTGATTCAAAAAATTGTGAGATTTTGAATAGTAGGTTGTATAATTTTGATATACACTCAGTAAAAATATTGAACCAGGTTGTCAAACGATTTCATTGTGATAAATATTTATCTATTTATATCACTGATTTGATTACTGTGGAAATTAGAGTATATGCCAAAAAATAATGAAAAATTTCTGATTTGATTCTTGACAATAGGGACACGTTTTGAAAAATTTTTGTGAATTTGTGATGTCAGTAACAATTTTTGGTCTGTTATCATCATGAGAAATGTGTTCTATTGAAATGAATTGTGGGATAATTCTCAGAAAATTTCAGCATGTGATAAATCAGAAGTATGTCTCTGTCAGCATCTGATTATAAGTACATCATTTAGCAGCAAGTTATGTTGCATTTGAATATGGAGAAATTTATATATGATTTCGTATCCGGCCAATAAGACACTGCCACCATAGAAGTAATTAGGAACAAGACCATAGCAATGCCCTTATGGAAATGTTCAATATGTTATATGTTTCCGAGGGCACAGGAAGAAATCCTAGAGGTGGACAAGTACTATTGGTTAAGGTGGGGAGGGCTTCCCCCGGTATTGCGCAATAACCAAGACTCTATCACTAATTGCCTAGGTGACGAGTATATGTTCATATGTCTATCTGACTTCTAATGGGTGATTTGGGATGTGTCTTGGAAAAAATTGTACATACGTATATGTTATGCAAAATGTTTATTTTCAGCTTTAGAATGATTATGTGTAGTAAATGTCTTATTTCCATTCGGATGAATGTTTAGTAATCATGTTTAATTATGCACTCGTGAAACCATGTATGACAATTGTACCATTTTAATACATAAATTTATGTCATCATGATCAGATCTAAAATCTCTTTGCAAAACTAAACATTATGATGTTAGCAAAATGTCTTAAGTTCATGTCTTATACAAGTAGCAATTGTACAAACTTTTGACTTAAGATGTATTTAGTAAATGGTTATTTTGAAAGTAATATGATTGCTGAATTCTATATGCAATAACATATTTTGAAACCATTATATATATGTTAGATTGGTAATCTATTTTTGGGTTGCTTGCTGAGTTTTCGTTGTAGACTCATACTTACTTAACATTTCAGGTGAGACGGTGGATCCGAGGCTTTAGTAGCGGGATCGAATTCGGAGCGTGAGGATTGATTGGGTGATTGAGTGATATTTGTATGTGAGGATTTGCTTATGTTATGAACATTGCATTTGAACTATATAGCATTGTGGACTTATTTGATGGACTATGGACTTGGATATTAAAGTTGATGAATTGTGCTTTATTTCTGCTGTATTAGTATTTATTTGTGAATGAATCAACCTACGTTTGATATATGTTGGGGTGTATTCCCCATGTAGCACGTCTCTTGGACTCGATGAGAGTTGGTATAACTGAACCGAGTCTAAGTGGGGTGTTACATAGTTAGGGTTTTCTTTTCACCTTGTCATGTTTTCTTCCCATCGCGAGGAGGAAGAAGCAAGGAAATGGGAAGAGAAAAGAAAAACAAGGGGAGAGAAATAAATAAAACATATTTTTCTCAATTCGAGGACGAAGTTTCTTTTAAGGGGGAGAGGGTGTAAGGCCCTCGAATTTTGTTGCATTATTGTATTGCATGTAAATAATTCATGTTGTGTATGTACGTATGTAAATATCTACGTAAGTACTAGTCAGTATACTATTGCATGCATGTGTATAAATTAGATGTAAATAATGTATGAATGGTATGATGGTAGTGTGTACATGATAACGTATACATATGGCACATATATAGGTATAAGATGTGCATGGTTTCTGCATGTTTTAGGGTTCTGGCCGAAGGCCAGATTGGCGTCAATATCAATAGACGTCGATGTTGTGTCGGCATCAACCCTATGGATGCCAACACTAAGTCCAGCGTCCAGCGATGTGGACGCCAACTTCTATGACCTGCATGCGTTGCAGAGCCTAGAATTCCGGGAGCAAGCTAGCTCACCCATTGGGGAGCTGTGTCCAACGGTCTGAAAGCCCTCTTGTCCAACCTGCGTGAGAGGAGAGCTCCTCTCCTCTATATACAAACCCATGTTTCAACCCTCAGCCCTCTCTTGGCTCTTTGCAAAGAGAAGAAGACAAACCCTAGTTTCTGTGAGAAGGACCTGTCTTTGCAAGCCTAGATCCGGGAATTTGGAGCTTCATCCGGCCATCTACAATGACTGGGAGATAGCTGGAGCATCAGGGAAGGCTTCCCCGACCTCTCCTTGGTGTCTACATCAGTCAAGAACCCGGAGGAAGGTGTCATTGGAGGCTTCTTGGGACTGCCCAAGGAGAGCTTCACCGCCATTTTAGATCCCCTTGTAGTATTTTTCAGAGGCAAGTAACTTACCCCTATCGTCCATGTAGATGTCTAGTAGGGTTTTATAAATTTTATGTATTTTTCCTCGCGTCTAGATCCCCCTTTCACCGTTGCATTTGAGTTCGGTCTGTGTTTCTGCACAGACAGGAACTTGGCGTCAATACCCTTGACGCCGAGATCCCTAGTATGCGTCCAGCGATCTGGTCGTCCACTCCTGGAACGGCCAGAGACCGCCGCCAAGTTCGTCTGGACAGAACAGTGAACTGTTCTACCCTTCAATATGATTAATTTCGACGTGTTTTGCGATGAGGATATAATGTAACTCTTATATGCTATGTATACTAGTTAATGTGATGAATGGGAGAATGAATGAACATTTATTTTGTGGGTGGTTGAGTTTATTCGTCTATCTAATGTGTATGCGAAATGAATAGCAATGTATATTCACCATGATCCTAATGATCCGTGGCAAAGTTTTGTTGCCCAAATTTGTTAGACCATGTATGCATGATCCTATCTGTGCTCTGAGTTTCTGACATTTTTCCCCGTGCTTGTATGGTTATTGAAATTTCTATTTGGGAAATAGAAATCATGCGTAGGTCATGTAAAATTTCTAGTAAATTGCGTGTTGCTCGATAAATTCGGGAATAAATTCTGAGACCCTGTGCATACTAGGGTGCAGACAGTGAGCTGTTAAAATTGTGATTATGTTCAACTCCATGTTAATTTGCATTATGAATAATAACGAGAAATTGATGTTAAATTTTCTGTAACTTCATTTTGAGTCAGAAAAATCTGAAAATTTTCATGTGGAATCATAAATCTGAGTTCAGCATGTGGTTAAATTTTCAAGTTATTTGGACAACTGTATAGTGAAATATGAATTTTTCCATGCGAGAAATGTGAAAAAGAATGCATGCTAATGTGGGAAGAATGTGACATGTGTGTGTGATCTGATTTGTGTAAAATTCTGAACCTGTAGTCCTTGTTAACTGTAGAATCATGTTAGGAAAAAAACAGAGCCCTTGTGTGAGTGAGAAAAAGAATGAGAGGCAAGTGACATGTGTAAAGATATGTGTTAAAAATCGGTAAATGTGTAAATTGTGCCAAGTGTGACATTGCTTTCATAGAGGGCAGTGGAACCGTATCAGGGAAAAGTCCCCCTAAGAAGGTTCAATGTGTTTTGATCCTAAGGGCATTAGGATGAAATCCTGGAGGTGGACAAGTACCACTGGTTAGGGTGGAGACTTGTTCTCCCGGTCTGCACAGTCCAAGAGTCGTCACTATATTGCCTAGGTGACGTCTATGTGTATGTGATGTGATGTGATGTGTCCTTCTCTGGTGGTTTGGACTATGTGTCACGGCACTAAATGTGAAAGTGGAAATGTGTATGTGTTCATGTGTAAAGAAATGTGAATGTGAAAAATGTGTAAATGTGCATGTGTAAAATGTACACTATGTGATTAAGAAGTTGTGTAAAAATGTGGAACCAAAATGTGAAGTTACGAATTTGTGATCCATGTTGAAGAAATTTGAAATCATGTTAAAATAGCAAACTAAATGTGCTTATAATCATGCTTTACATGTGCAAATTGCCTAGAATCCATGTTAGAAATGAATCTTAATGATGTGTACGTAATTTCATGCTTGTTTGCCTTCATGTCGTGACTTAAATTGATTAAGTAGCTCTCATGTGTTGGGTTATGCTTTCTAGTCCATGTAAAACCAGCAAGCTTAAAGTAGGTGAAATGGTTATATGCATGTATACGAATGAGTAGTAACCATGTTAGCAATGTGTTCTTTCATGTATGTAAGCTAGTCATGCTAGATTGCTCTCATGTTTTAGTTTAAATGAAGGTAGAACTCTCATGTGTAGGAATGATTAGAGAGCATGTGATAGAAGATTTTGATTTAGAAAATCTGAAAGCATGAATCATGTGTTTAATAAGTAGAATCACCATGATAGGTTGTGAATTTCAATGACAAGCATGCTACAGGATTGTGTCTTGTAAATGTGTGTGTAAAACCTGCTATGATATGTGCATGTATGGTAGGTGTAGAGTTATTTGCTAAGTCTTTTAGACTCATTACTTGCTTCGGCGTATAGGTGTAGTTGGTGACGACACACTTGCGGAGGAGGCAGTGGAGACCGACTCCGAGCGTGGAGATTAGATCGTCGGTGTACCTTGTGATATTTGATTTCCTAGTATGTAATTGCAACATTATACTAGCATTATTATGGAAAGGAAATGTTTAAGTGTGGACAATTATGTATTTGATTTTCAGCAATTTAATTATGTGGACTTTTAGTTCTTTAAATGTTATCGAATCATGTATGTTAAATATGGATGATGAATGAAATGAAGATAGTGGTTCTTTTACTTCCGCTACTCTGTTCTTATATTCACGTGTATCTCAGCTGAATGTTATTGTTGGGTAAATGTCCCACAGTGATGACACTCGCTATACCGACATGGGTTGGTATAACCGTACCGATATAATGAGGGTCGCCACAGAGATTGGTATCAGAGCGACCGGTTGAGATTGCACATGAATATACATAAGTCATCGTCTTCATTACATGCTAAGTCTACATAGGAATGTCCACATGTGTAGAATTGATTAATAATGAATGAAAAGTAGATAAGAAAATGGTTAGAAAACTTAGTAACCTAGCTAATGGTGGCTGAAATTTATTACAGCCATGACTTCGAGAGGTAGGCGTGGCGGAGCGCCGGCCCGTGAGGACGAGCCGAGACGTGACGAGCGGGCGGAGCAGCAGGCCCCGACACCGCAAGGTCCTGTACTTCCCCCACCGCCGCCTGTGGATTATGGAGTATTCATGCAAGGTCTGGTGCAAGCCATGCAGACGCAGGCTCATACCCAGGCAGCACTCTAGGCACAGTTGGAGGCTCAGGTTAGACTAATAAAATGAATTATTATCTGTTTTATTTGATTGTGCGATATTATGTTGATTGTGTATTGCTTGCTGTGTACTGTAGCAAGCTCAGGTACCAGCTCAGGACCATGGTGGACCTTCTACCATGGAAAGATTCAAGAGGATGCTGCCACCCTCTTTTAAGGGGGAGAGCGATCCATTGTTGGCGGAAAGCTGGATGAGGGAGATAGAAAAGATCTTCCGAGCCATCAGGTGTGCAGATGAGGATAATGTTACATTGGCCACCTACATGCTACAGGTATGCTTTAGTTATATGCTAGTATGTTTTGTTAAGTTAGATTTGTTTAGATGGTGCTTATGAGCGGTGTACTGCAGGAAAGAGCTGATGTATGGTGGGCTTCATTACTGCGTACCCGGTTTGAGGACGGAGCTATCGATGTTGCTTGGGACGAGTTCGTGAGGTTCTTTCGGGCCAAGTTCGTCCCCGAGCATGTGCAAGATCGGATGGAGCAGGAGTTCCTCTCTTTGGCTCAAGGCTCCATGACCGTGCTAGAATATGAGGCAAGATTTTCTGAACTCTCTAAATATGCACCTCATATCATGGCAGACGAGCGCAGGAAGACAAAGAAGTTCGTGATGGGACTCAAGCCATCACTGCAGACGAGACTCGTGGCATTCGACCACCGCACATTGGACGAGGCCCTTAGTGCTGCTTGTAGGTAGGAGGGAGAGATGGAGCAATATCTTGAAGAGAAGAAGGCTTCGCAGAAGAGGCCAACAGCGACATTCCAACGGCAAGACAAGAAGAAAGCGGTGTACTAGACACACAGCGATCAGTGGCAGTCGGCAGTTCTCAGGTACCCTCTGTACGTTCCCCTGGTGTGAAGAAAGAGTGTCCCCACTGTGGGAAGATACATGGTGGTACCGAATGTTGGATGATTACGGGCAAGTGCTTGAAGTGCGGAAGCAGCGACCACAAGATCAAGGATTGCCCAAGACTTCAGCAGGGAGTCCAGCGCGGAGCGCCAGCCCCAGCAGCAGTAGCGACAGCGGCGCCAGCTACGGGAAGACCAGGAAGGCCTCGAGCCCCAGCTTGAGTGTTTGCTTTAGCGCGCGAGGACGCCGAGCAGGTGGAGCATGTCACCGAAGGTACGGTTTTACTTCTAGGTGTGCACGCTCGGGTTTTGTTTGATACGGGTGCTACTCACTCGTTCATTTCCGAGCGGTTCGCTAGGCAGTTAGCCCTAGAGTCAGGTGTAGAGTCTGAGGATTTAGAGGTCCCTTTGTCTGTACACACCCTGCGGGTACGGTATCGACTAGGAAGTGCATTCCGTCGTTACCTGTGTGCATTGAGGATAGAATCCTAGATGGGTGTTTCTTCTTGCTAAAGATGAAGGACTATGATGCTATTCTTGGTCTGGATTGGCTAGAGGAGCACTATGCATTAGTGGATTGTCGCCAGAAGAGGATTGTTTTCCGTATTCCTGGTGAGGACGAGTTCTCTCATCCCTTGCCAAGGAACTTGGCGGGAAAGTTAGTCATCTCTGCCATGAAGGCGATACGCATGGTAAACAAGGGTTGTGACGCTTTTCTTGCCAGCGTGGTGTTAGTGCCAGAGGCTGATGAGTCACGTACCCTTGCGGAATTTGAGGTAGTGCAGGATTTTCCAGATGTCTTTCCTGATGATTTGTCTGGTTTGCCACCGGATAGAGAGATAGAGTTTACCATAGAGTTGCTTCCGGGCACCTCTCCTATCTCGAAGGCTCCATATCGGATGGCACCTGCGGAGTTAGCTGAGTTTAGGAGGCAATTGCAAGAGTTGCTTGATAAGGGATTTATTCGCCCTAGTGTTTCCCCTTGGGGCGCACCTGTATTATTCGTCAAGAAGAAAGACGGGTCACTTAGGTTAAGCATTGACTACAGGAAGTTGAACCAAGTGACTGTGAAGAACAGGTATCCCTTACCTCGTATTGATGACTTGTTTGACCAGTTGCGAGATGCATTAGTCTTTTCTAAGATTGACTTGCGATCTGGTTATCATCAGTTGAGGATTCAGAGTGAGGATGTGTCCAAGACGGCGTTTAGAACCCGTTATGGACATTATGAGTTTTTGGTCCTTCCTTTCGGATTGACCATTGCCCCTGCAGCGTTCATGGATCTCATGAACATGGTGTTTAGGCCTTATTTAGATAGCTTTGTCGTGGTGTTTATTGATGATGTGCTGGTTTACTCTCCGGACGAGGCCACACACCATCAGCATTTGAGGATAGTGTTAGAGGTTCTTCGTGAGCACAAGCTGTATGCTAAGTTCAGCAAGTGCGATTTTTGGTTGCGCGAGGTTCATTTCCTCCGGCATGTTATCTCCGGTGCTGGTGTAGCAGTTGATCCAGCGAAGGTCCAGGCAGTTATGGATTGGGAGATTCCCAAGACCCCTTCGGAGATACGTAGTTTTATTGGTTTAGCTGGTTACTATCGGCAATTTATTAAGGGTTTTTCATCCATCGCCGCTCCTTTGACTCAGCTTACCAGGAAGGGAGTGAAGTTTGTTTGGTCCGAGAAGTGTGAGAGTAGTTTTCAATTATTGAAGATTAAGCTCACGACAGCCCCGATGTTAGTCTTACTGAGCGGTGTAGAGGGTTTCGCTATCTACACGGATGCGTCTCGGATTGGGTTAGGCTGTGTGCTAATGCAGCAGGAAAGGGTAGTGGCTTATGCTTCTCGTCAGTTGAAGGAGCATGAGAAGAACTATCCGACTCATGACTTGGAGCTCGCAGCAGTGGTTCATGCACTAAAGATCTGGAGGCACTATCTTTATGGTGTCAGATTTGAGGTGTTTACCGACCACAAGAGCTTGAAGTATCTTTTCTCCCAAAAGGAATTAAACCTGAGGCAGAGAAGATGGATTGAGTTCTTGAAGGACTATGACTTCGACCTTCAGTATCACCCTGGAAAGGCGAATGTTGTAGCGGATGCTCTGAGTAGGAAGAGGCCATCTCTCCAGCAGGATTGGAAGATGTTGGAAGATGCGGCTTGCGCGTTGACTGAGTTAGAGCCATCGCTATGCCAGGCTTTTGTAGCTCAGTTATCTCTTAGGTCCTCGGTTTTGGATGAGGTGATCGAGCAACAGAAGGCCGACCCTAGACTCTTAGAGTTAGTGGGCAAGGCAGGCATTGCTCGTGATGAGGACGGTGTGATTAGATTTCAGCACCGTGTTTGTGTCCCTGATTTAGTAGATGTCCGTGAGCATGTGTTAGCGGAGGCTCATAGATCGCGATTCTCTATTCATCCGGGTAACACAAAGATGTACCAGGATTTGAAGAGATCCTTTTGGTGGTCCGGCATGAAGAGGGATGTAGCGGATTATGTATCCCGGTGTTTAGTATGCCAGCAAGTGAAGGCCGAGCGACAACGACCATCCGACCTTATGCAAAGGATGGACATCCCAGTGTGGAAGTGGGAAGCTGTCACTATGGACTTTGTTTCGGGTTTGCCTCAATCTAGAAGGGGCAATGACTCGATTTGGGTAGTTGTAGATAGATTCTCGAAGACTGCTCATTTCTTACCTATGAAGAAGAAGCAGTCAGTAGAGAGTCTAGCTAGATTGTATGTTAGCGGTATCATTAGATTGCATGGTGTGCCGAAGTCGATCATTTCGGATCGAGATCCGAGATTTACTTCGAGGCTGTGGAAGGGTCTTCAGGATGCTTTAGGTTCGGAGCTGAAGCTCAGTTCGGCGTTTCATCCCCAGACTGATGGACAGTCCGAAAGGACTATCCAGACGTTTGAGGATATGTTGAGAGCGTGTGTGCTGGATTGGAAGGATGATTGGGAGCGTCATTTACCTCTTGTGGAGTTTGCATACAACAACAGCTTTCATGTGAGTATTGGTATGGCTCCATTCGAGGCGTTGTATGGTAGGCCCTGCAGATCTCCTTTATGTTTGGAGGAGACTGGTGATAGGCAGTTGATCGGACCGGAGTTAGTTCAGGAAACTTCGGATAAGATCCAGCTGATCAGAAAGAGGCTTGTTGCGGCACAGGATAGGCAGAAGAGTTATGCCAACAATAGGAGAACGGATTTGGAGTTCGAGGTGGGTGATCATGTCTTCTTGAAGATATCGCCTACTCGAGGAGTCTTCAGATTTGGCGGCATAGTAAGTTGAGCCCTAGGTTCATTGGCCCATATGAGATTCTCAGATGTTTGGGCAGCATGGCGTATGAGCTAGCCTTACCCCCAGCATTGGCTAGTGTTCATCCCGTTTTCCACGTTTCGATGCTCAGGAAGTATGTCCGAGATCCGTCTCATGTGATTAGTCATGAGCCAGTGGAGATTTGGCCAGATCTTTCGTATGTCGAGCAACCAGTAGCTATTCTTGACCGGAAGGTTCAGCATCTCCGGAACAAGAGTATTGCATCGGTGAAAGTTCTATGACGGAACTTCTCACGAGAGGAGGCTACTTGGGAGCTTGAGGATGCGATGAAGAAGAAGTATCCCCTTTTGTTTGAGTAGCGTCGTTCTAAATTCGAGGACGAAGTTTCTTTTAAGGGGGAGAGGGTGTAAGGCCCTCGAATTTTGTTGCATTATTGTATTGCATGTAAATAATTCATGTTGTGTATGTACGTATGTAAATATCTACGTAAGTACTAGTTAGTATACTATTGCATGCATGTGTATAAATTAGATGTAAATAATGTATGAATGGTATGATGGTAGTGTGTACATGATAACGTATACATATGGCACATATATAGGTATAAGATGTGTATGGTTTCTGCATGTTTTAGGGTTCTGGCCGAAGGCCAGATTGGTGTTAATATCAATAGACGTCGATGTTGTATCGGCAACAACCCTATGGACGCCAACACTAAGTCCAGCATCCAGCGATGTGGACGCCAACTTCTCTGACCTGCATGCGTTGCAGAGCCCAGAATTCTGGGAGCAAGCTAGCTCACCCATTGGGGAGCTGTCTCCAACGGTCTGAAAGCCCTCTTGTCCAACCTGCGTGAGAGGAGAGCTCCTCTCCTCTATATACAAACCCCTGTTTCAACCCTCAGCCCTCTCTTGGCTCTTTGCAAAGAGAAGAAGACAAACCCTAGTTTCTGTGAGAAGGACCTGTCTTTGCAAGCCTAGATCCAGGAAGTTGGAGCTTCATCCGGCCATCTACAACGACTGGGAGATAGCTGGAGCATCAGGGAAGGCTTCCCCGACCTCTCCTTGGTGTCTACATCAGTCAAGAACCCGGAGGAAGGTGTCATTGGAGGCTTCTTGAGACTGCCCAAGGAGAGCTTCACCGCCATTTTAGATCCCCTTGTAGTATTTTTCAGAGGCAAGTAACTTACCCCTATCGTCCATGTAGATGTCTAGTAGGGTTTTATAAATTTTATGTATTTTTCCTCGCGTCCTAGATCCCCCTTTCACCATTGCATTTGAGTTCGGTCTGTGTTTCTGCACAGACAGGAACTTGGCGTCAATACCCTTGACGCCGAGATCCCTGGTATGCGTCCAGCGATCTGGTCGTCCACTCCTGGAACGGCCAGAGACCGCCGCCAAGTTCGTCCGGACAGAACAGTGAACTGTTCTGCCCTTCTATATGATTAATTTCGACGTGTTTTGCGATGAGGATATAATGTAACTCTTATATGCTATGTATACTAGTTAATGTGAAGAATGGGAGAATGAATGAACATTTATTTTGTGGGTGGTTGAGTTTATTCGTCTATCTAATGTGTATGTGAAATGAATAGCAATGTATATTCACCATGATCCTAATGATCCGTGGCAATGTTTTGTTGCCCACATTTGTTAGACTATGTATGCATGATCCTATCTGTGCTCTGAGTTTCTGACATTTTTCCCCGTGCTTGTATGGTTATTGAAATTTCTGTTTGGGAAATAGAAATCATGCGTAGGTCATGTTAAATTTTCAGTAAATTGCGTGTTGCTCGATAAATTCGAGAATAAATTCTGAGACCTTGTGCATGCTAGGGTGCAGACAGTGAGCTGTTAAAATTGTGATTATGTTCAACTCCATGTTAATTTGCATTATGAATAATAACGAGAAATTGATGTTAAATTTTCTGTAACTTCATTTTGAGTCAGAAAAATCTGAAATTTTTCATGTGGAATCATAAACCTGAGATCAGCAAGTGGTTAAATTTTCAAGTTATTTGGACAACTGTATAGTGAAATATGAATTTTTCCATGCGAGAAATGTGAAAAAGAATGCATGCTAATGTGGGAATAATGTGACATGTGTGTGTGATCTGATTTGTGTAAAATTCTGAACCTGTAGTCCTTGTTAACTGTAGAATCATGTTAGGAAAAAACAAAGCCCTTGTGTGAGTGAGAAAAAGAATGAGAGGCAAGTGACATGTGTAAAGATATGTGTTAAAAATCGGTAAATGTGTAAATTGTGCCAAGTGTGACATTGCTTTCATAGAGGGCAGTGGAACCGTATCAGCGAAAAGTCCCCCTGAGAAGGTTCAATGTGTTGTGATCCTAAGGGCATTAGGATGAAATCCTGGAGGTGGACAAGTACCACTGGTTAGGGTGGAGACTTGTTCTCCCGATCTGCGCAGTCCAAGAGTCATCACTATATTGCCTAGGTGACGTCTATGTGTATGTGATGTGATGTGTCCTTCTCTGGTGGTTTGGACTATGTGTCACGGCACTAAATGTGGAAGTGGAAATGTGTATGTGTTCATGTGTAAAGAAATGTGAATGTGAAAAATGTGTAAATGTGCATGTGTAAAATGTACACTATGTGATTAAGAAGTTGTGTAAAAATGTGGAACCAAAATGTGAAGTTGCGAATTTGTGATCCATGTTGAAGAAATTTGAATTCATGTTAAAACAGCAAACTAAATGTACTTATAATCATGCTTTACATGTGCGAATTGCCTAGAATCCATGTTAGAAATGAATCTTAATGATGTGTACGTAATTTCATGCTTGTTTGCCTTCATGTCGTGACTTAAATTGATTAAGTAGCTCTCATGTGTTGGGTTATGCTTTCTAGTCCATGTAAAACCAGCAAGCTTAAAGTAGGTGAAATGGTTATATGCATGTATACGAATGAGTAGTAACCATGTTAGCAATGTGTTCTTTCATGTATGTAAGCTAGTCATGCTAGATTGCTCTCATGTTTTAGTTTAAATGAAGGTAGAACTCTCATGTGTAGGAATGATTAGAGAGCATGTGATAGGAGATTTTGATTTAGAAAATCTGAAAGCATGAATCATGTGTTTAATAAGTAGAATCACCATGATAGGTTGTGAATTTCAATGACAAGCATGCTACAGGATTGTGTCTTGTAAATGTGTGTGTAAAACCTGCTATGATATGTGCATGTATGGTAGGTGTAGAGTTATTTGCCGAGTCTTTTAGACTCGTTACTTGCTTCGGCGTACAGGTGTAGTTGGTGACGACACACTTGCGGAGGAGGCAGTGGAGACCG
Organism: Colocasia esculenta; assembly: GCA_014218235.1. Classification (NCBI taxonomy): domain Eukaryota; kingdom Viridiplantae; phylum Streptophyta; class Magnoliopsida; order Alismatales; family Araceae; genus Colocasia; species Colocasia esculenta. The sequence continues at coordinate 67,697,163 of CM024757.1, forward strand.
ACTCCGAGCGTGGAGATTAGATCATTGGTGTACCTTGTGATATTTGATTTCCTAGTATGTAATTGCAACATTGTACTAGCATTATTATGGAAAGGAAATGTTTAAGTGTGGACAATTATGTATTTGATTTTAAGCAATTTAATTATGTGGACTTTTAGTTCTTTAAATGTTATCGAATCATGTATGTTAAATGTGGATGATGAATGAAATGAAGACAATGGTTCTTTTACTTCCGCTACTCTGTTCTTATATTCACGTGTATCTCAGCTGAATGTTATTGTTGGGTAAATGTCCCACTGTGATGACGCTCGCTATACTGACATAGGTTGGTATAACCGTACCGATATAATGAGGGTCGCCACAGTTATATTCATCAGTTCTTCAGCTTTTGGAGTTCCAATGTCTTTAGGCTATGTAAATAGCTTCATGGCTTGATAGACAACTTTTGTTAATGATCTGTAAACTGGCTTCAGTAGGTATCTAATTGTCTGCAAGGTAAGGAAGCACATGTACCTTTGTCCTTTCGAGGTAGGTGTGATGAAAATATATGTAAAGTATAAAGAACCTGGGATGGACAGATGTTCAGTGCATTAAAGAGCAGACAGACAGTTGTATCCTGAAAATAAGGCATTTTTGACAAAAAGCTGATATGGTAGGTTGGTTTTGACAGATAGCCCATGCTGCTTATATCTACCAACGCATATCTTCTGTCAAAATAGAAAGGACTAAGCTTCTGACAGAAAGCAAGAGACCAATTTGTATAATTGTTTTAGATCTTATCAAGGATAATTTATGTCATCAATTTGAATATAATTTAACCTACCTAACAAAAAATTTGAATGGTGGTAGCAAGAAAAGTATTATTCTGTAAGATATGTAAGTGTTATTCATTTTATAAGGATCCCCATTGGAATAATAAATAACTTGAAATAAACAAGATTAAGATTTCATGGATTATGTGGAATGACAGATTATCATAAAAAATTATAAGTGTCAAGTTCATAGAAGTTGATATAGGTTACTTCGAATTTTCTGTAGTCGGATTCAAAGATAAGTGATTATCAATCGATGTCATACTTCGATTTCTGGGAAGTCAGAGTGCAAACACAAATATACTTCGACTTTCAAGGAGTTGGAGTACGATACAAAAGACTTTGACTTCTTAGTAGTCGAAGTGAGAGGACTTCAACTTTTCAGAAGTCGGAGTGAAGGATCATTTGATAGCAAGTCATACTTCGACTTCTAAGGAGTTGAAGTCTAGATAGACTTCAACTTTTAAGAAGTCGGAGTTCAGCTAGACTTCAACTTTTCAGGAGTCGGAGTCTTGTCAGACTTTGACTTTTCCAAAGTCGGAGTCTTGTCAGACTTCGACTTTTTCGAAGTTAGAGTCTTGTCAGACTTCGACTTTTCTAAAGTCAGAGTACTACCTGTTCATCAAATGGTACAACACTTCGAATTTTCAGAAGTCGGTGTCTGAAGTCGGAGTTAGTATGGTACATAGTATATGCTGTGGACTTAGAGAAATTTTCATAAGACAATGCTGATAGATATTGTATCATACATGTCATATTTCTTGTGGTATATTCCAATAGATTTGTTTGTAGAAAGTCTTAAAATGTTTTGTCATAGCAAAAACACAACGCTTAAAATGTTTAACAATATTTTAAGGAGATAGTTGCTCAACAATTCTCCCCCTTTTTGTTAATGACAAAAACTTTTAAATAGACAGTGAAAATAAATTTGATTTTGTAAAAC